>CM038146.1:165250569-166450569 GCA_021437245.1 Aegilops speltoides
GCGAGCTCGAGCAGCCTGCGGCCGTATTTGAAGCCCGAGAGCCGGCTGCAAGGATCAGCCTCAAGGAGCTCAGGAGCAGGAGGCGCATCTGCGGATCGCCTCGGGTCCGGGGCTGACCCGCGGGGGATCAGCCCGGTCCTGTCCTTCTTCGGGATCGGGGGCAGGCTCCCGCCGCCCTGCTCGTCATCATCCTCGTCGTCATCACTCGAAGAGAGGCGGAGAGCGCGGGACCTGCGCCGAGGGGGGGAGCCCTCGACTCTCCGTCGGCCGCCTCGAGTCGAGCCCTTTCCCCTCCCTTCTTCCTTCTCTTATTTGGAGTCGCGGAGGACACGTCCACCGGGTCCTCGGGAGCCTCCGCGGGCACGGGCCCGTCCCCGTTGAAGACGGCATGGACTCCACTACCCGCTCCCAGTCGTCACGAAGGAACAGGGGCGTAGGAGCGCCCTCCAACCTCGCCACGTCGCCCCCGACCAAAGACTGGAGGACCGCAGCTAGATCCTCGTCGGCCAAGACCGCGGGGCTCGGGTGGGGCCTCCACATCGGAAGTGAGTACCGACGAAGCGGAGCCAGCTGGTGCTCCAGGAATTCCCTCAGCAGCGATGCGCCAGTCAGCTTCGCCGCCGCCACGTTGGCCGGCCTCAGATCCGTGTCCATCTTCTCCAACACCAGCCTCGCGCAGGGGTCCACGAGCTCCACTTGAGACCAGTCGTCGGAGCTCGTGGGGTGCCCCGTGGGGAAGATCAACCGAGGGTGGATGCGCCCAGCATCTACCAAGACCCACTTGCTCCTGAAGCCCTCAATCCTCTTCCCGGGGTTCGAAATGGCGATGGAGCTACCGTACGCGACGAAGCTCGCGCACGTAGAGACAGGACCACGAGAGGTCCGGAGGGAGAAGTAGTGGCGCAGCAAGGCCACTGAGGGTTGCACCCCTACGTGAGCCTCGCAATAATAGGCGAAGATTGCCAGAAGAAGGACGGAGTTGGGGTGGAGATGCAGAGCTTGTATCTTGTAATGGCGGAGGACAGAGAAGAAGAACTCGGAGAAGGGAGGCACCAGACCGGCAACAATGGCGCTCACAAAGAGCGGATAGAAGGTGCTCCCTTGGCCCTCGGGGAGGGCATAGCCTGCCTTGAACACCCTCGCCCCGTCAATGCCCTGCGCCGCCGCCATCTGGCGCACTCGGGCAAGGCTCGCCTCCGACATGTTCGGCGAGTCCAAGGCGGACGAATACCAAGCTCTAGCCGGGGCCTGGCGAGGCGCCATGTCTTGCTGGGGCGCGCGGTCGGAGTAGATCTGAAGATTTCGGAGGCAGGAAGGAGAGGCGCAAGAAAGGGGATCTGAGCAGCAACCGGAGAAACAAAAGAAGCAAAGCCTAGACAGATGCCGCTCCTTTATCAACTCGCGTGGTTGCTGAGGCACCCACGTCCAATCAACCGCCACGCGGCGCCCAAGGCCGCAGGCTGTTAGGACCCATGGCGCCGCACTGCCCTTCGCCTCTCTGCTCGGCCAAGTCCGGCGCGCCTTGGGCCAGGGGCTATTGTCGGCGTTACGAGAACGGGGTCCCAGACTTGCACTGCGGCTGCGGCGTGGCTCAAGGGGGGGCCCAGCACGGCCCATCTTCATCAACACAAGCTCAAGACCCTCGCGAGGGGCCAAGCCTCGCGGGGCGGACGACAAGGAGCTTCCTTAGGCACGGCCTCATCCGGCTAGCTCACGAGGAGGTGGAGAGATCAAGGCGGGGTACCTCACGAGGTGCCCATGACGCAAGCCATGACGACCAAGGGCGCCAGGCGGACACCAGCCCGCGCAGTGTCCTCCTTTCCTCTTTGGTGCAAAGGGAGCAAGCGCAGGCGAGAGCATCAAGCAAAGGCATTCATTTCGGTGCAACAAGACCAAGACCAGCCCAACGGCAGGAAGGAAGTCATTGTGGAGCCCAAGTAGGTGTCACCATCAGAGCCTTTGACAGGCGAGGACCAACTTTAGTCAGGATAAGTGTACCAGATGTTTCCCTTCAAAATGGCCAATTGTTGACGCCCTTCCCGCTCAATATTTGGGAGGAGGCCCAGGGTTTTTGCCTATAAATAGGACTAACCACCACAAGGTAGGGACGAATGGGATCCTCGCCAAGAAACCAGTAGAGAGAGCGACTGAACTCCCCCTAGTAGTTCATCGCACCTGTCAAGAACGGACCCTCGCGAGGCTGTTTCTTCCTTGTATTGTTCATCATCAGCCCAAGAGGCAATCCACCACACCACACACTGGAGTAGGGTATTACACCGCAATGGTGGCCTGAACCAGTATAAACTCTGTGTCTCTTGTGTTGTTCCTTCCGTAGTTTAGATCCTAGTGAGGCGGCAAGGAGCAGGTAGGTAGAGGGCGAAATCTCTGCGCGCACCCCAGTGTTCGAACCTCAAGGGTCTGCCGGAACCCGAAATCCGACAGACGTTGTTCGTGGCGGTGTTGAAGAGTCGATGGCATGTGTTCCTCAATGGTCGCTCGGATCAACTAGGTTAGTTTTCTTTCGTTTGGTTTGGGCATTGCCGTTCTCTTTCATGGTTGATGCGACGACCTGAGCGGTAGAACAGATGGCTCGACCAAGGGTTAGCGGCGACAGCAGGCAGCTCCTGTGTTATTCTTCGACTTTGTTTGATGAAGATGGTGGTGTCGTTGCCCAGCGGGAAGCACATGGATTTTCCCCGGCCGATGTGCCACATTGGAGATGGTTCTGTCGCTCGCGACAGATGCTTTCATTGGCTCACAAAGCGGCTTTTGTAACTATGGTGCTCCTCTGGACCACGGTGTGGAAGTTCTTCGGCTCCTTCCAATTTGGTGGCGATTCAGCATTGACGGAGTCGGAAACAATTGAGGGTTGTTCTTTGTTAAGTGACCACCTAAGACTGGGTTGTATTCTTGAATTTTAGCAAGGTCCCTTTTGCAATTGAACTGAGATATGTCTCCTCCTTGCTTTGTCTAGAATTGGGCTATGTGTGATGTTGAACACGTAGTTGTTACCTTCAAAAGGGATGCCCTAGATCCCTACCAGACCATCTAGCCCCCCTTCCTTCCCCAACACACACACACACACACACACACACACACACACACACACACACACACACACACACATCTGCCATTCTGAAGTCAACTGTCCTCGGGTAAAAAAAAAACGCCACCGCTACTCACAGAAGGTGATCTCACCCCTATTTTGTCTATAGCCGTCAAATCCAATGCCTACTATTTATATATCTTACACCACACCCTAACCCTCGCCCACTAGCAACATTGTTAGAGCATCTTTAGCCACGTATCTCTAATTCGACCCTTCAAACGCACGCGGACGCGCCCGGTCATGGTCCGTTTTGGGTCCCTATTTGTCCATACGCACAACCACAATCCTCATTTTCTTCCTCATATATCCGGTCACTTGCACGTGATTAGTGAAGATGAAAAGAGAGAAAGAAAAGAATGAATAAAGAAAGCGAAAAGGTGGTCCGGGATGGGGCTGCGTCCTACATGGCGGATTGACCGGGCGCGCCCGGAGCGTGTCCGCAAGCCCTCATATCCTCCCCATATTTGAGATGAACATGAGGGTTCGCGGACAGCCCGGACATATAAGAAAGATATGAGGGGTCCAGTTGGGTCAAATTTTTGCTACCTTTTGCTTCTCTTTTGTCCGGTCAATGATCCCCGCGCCCGCCCGATCAATTTGAGAAGTCCGGCTGTAGATGCTCTTAGCATAATTACTATGTAGATGAGTCATACTCGGTTGCCGTCTCCGTCACAAACACTTCAATGAAGCTTGTGCGTGCGCCCCGCTCCCCGCCGTGCGCCACATGTTCTTCCATGCCTTAACATCGACTCTCTCCACTTGTTACACCTGAATCGCTGCCGCACCACCCTCCCTTTCTATAGTGGAGACTCGGCGAACCTAGACCCTGCTTCCGCCGGCGGCAGGTGCAAAGAACGAATAACTCGCCACTTCTAGAGCAGAGATCACACAGCCCACCGAAAGATGAAAATTTCAACTAAAAGGAAAAATATCGGCAGCAACGCGGTGGAGCGCAGCAGGTGCCAGGCCAAACCGAAATGGAAGGTAGCCGGCGGATTCAAGGCGAAGGCCCGGGGTGGCAACCCCCAGCATGCACCCTTTTCTTTCCTTTCCCGTTCCTCGTCGAAGCCCATATAAATACGCCGCCACCCTCCCAGGAACGCCGTCATTTGTCTCTTTCCTCCTCTCCTCGCCCGCTCGCCGAGACTGCGTGGCCGCGCCTGCAACACGTCGCCGGTGAGTCGGCGAGCGCGCCCATCGCGCGTGGGAGAGACCTGGTAAGCAAGATCGCGTGTCTTCCTCTCTCTCTCTCTCTCTCACCTGCTGGTTGCTGCACGTACGCTCATGGCTCATGCCTCTCTGGTGCTCACATGCCAGTCCAAGGCAGGACGAACACGTACGCACGGGACAGTCAATCGAGGCGTCGCCGGCAGGCCGCGATCGCCGGCGGTACGTGGCCAGCACCCCGATCGAGCGAGACTCTGTCACCGATCGAGCGAGTAAGCAGAGACGCGTCGGCCCCTCCTCGCTTCTTTCCATTTCCTTCTATATCTGCATGGCCCCTTCCACGTCTAGATGCCGTGTTTGTTTCCTTTGCTCGCCTCCTGCTCTGTTCCGACCGATCTGCAGTGCCAGCAGAATTACAAATAAAAAAAAGGAATTACAGGTCGATCTACATATCCTCAAGAGAACAATTACATACCATCTAAGTAGCTAGCGGGAGGTGCTCATAGGGGTAAGACGTGTGATGTGCGTTCATAAAAGTGAGTGTATGTGCGTATATATGAGTGCTTGTATCTGTACTGATGTTTAAAAAAATCTACAGTAGCTAGAGTTAGGAATTGCCAAGGGCATTTGAATTTTGACAAGTCTCGTACGTGTGCGACGCGCTGAGGTCTGCATGTCTGAAGTGTGTTACACCGATCACGCGCTGGTCTTATCGCCGTGAAGCCTACTCTTATTCGTATTCACATCAAATTTGCCTTCTATGGGACATGCATGCATGGCAGGTATACACCCAAGGGGCATATCCTTTTCAATCAATCCAAGTATAATAAATTTAGAAAGCCGATATCCATCACACGTTGACATAGTAGGCATTCGTCCACACTGTGTGGCCCACACATCATGTGTGGCATGAGCGTGGGGCAGCCCACACGTGTTGTGTGGGGACGAACAGTAAAATTGGCCACACGTGTGGGCGCAACTACTTCGTGTCACACGTTCAATAAATACTACTCACCCCCATCCCACGTGTGTGGCACGAAGCAAATATGCACACACGTCCTGACGCAGGTACAATAGGTACCCGTGGGATGACGATTTAGTTGCCATCCGGCATGGCAAATATGGTTGTAAAAGCATGACAACTCTCTCTGTTTTGGTTAACTATAGTTGTCATGTCTAATTTATGACAGTTGCCGCGTGTAATCAAACCATAGTTATCGTGTGTGATTAACTACTTGCCACATATGATCAGACAATAGTTGACATGTGTGTTTACCTAGTTACCACGTGTGGTTAGTCACAGTTGCCTTGTATGTTTATCTGATTGCCACGTACGCGCAACTGCAGTTGCCGTCTAGCAAACGAATTATAGTTGCCATGTGTGTTTACCTAGTTGCTATGTACGCGCAACTGCAGTTGCCATCCAACAACGTACGACTGTCGTCAAAAAGCAGTTCGCCCACACGTGCATGGACTAGGTGATGGTTGTGCGGACAGAAACTAGTTCGCCCACACAGGACAGCTGGCAACCGCGTGGTGTGGGGCGTGTGGGTGACCTCTCCAACGCCTATACACCGGCCTTGTTTTATGTGGCACGCGAAAACTGCCTCGATGTGTCAAGATTCATGCAAACTTAACTGGACGGTGATCCAGACGTGTGGACGAGTTGCAATGTTGTCACACGTGTAGGTGTTAGAGTTTTCGTAAATTTATTCAAGATTGCAATCCCATAGTACTACTACATTATTTGTACAGTTACTGCTATATTTCCAAATCTAATAAACTGAAAAGGCCTTGGTTGCACATCGCCCCGGCCGAGAGCGGCCGCAATAGCTCGACATGTTAGTAAATGCTGCCGTAACTCTACTCATTTTGCTACTCTTGATTGATGATTACCCCCTCAGTTTTGTTAAAGCACGTTTAGATGTGCTTTAAGTATTGCACATCTAAGCCTAATGTCATTGATTTTATGCTAAGGATTGTGCAAGCATTTTTTTATTTTTTTATTTTTGTTTCTCATTTGATTGAGTTATTTAGATGTGTGATAATTTGGGCACTTCTAGATATGCCCTAGATAGATCCTTATCCTTTAGAGTGGTTGCCAATTGGTAACTGCTTAGCGGCTTTTTTGGATGTCATTAACTAATTAATTGCTTGCATGCATGGTCCAGGCCATGCTTGCTTTTGCATCCCATGTTTTCAGGTTTTTTTCCCCTCTCTATACGGGTGAGATCAGGTCGGCCGTTTCTACTTCTCGTTGGTCAGTCATGCTTTGGAAGGTACATACTCTACTCCGTTTAAGAATTAAGATTCTTGCCTCAAGTTGATTAATCGCATATGCATGTGCACACTGCTTCTTCTTTTTTAGAGAGAGAGAGGAGGGGGGGCATGTGCACACTTGGCTTGGCTCTGTGCATTGAGACACGAGAGCTTTGTCCGGTTAACCGCGATGCCATTTCTTTGCTTATCAGTGACGAATTCATTTTTGCTTTTCTTTTCTATTTTTGTAAAATAAAAATAACGCAGGGGGTGGGGGAGGGGTCAGGAATTTCCCACTTGGATATATTTTCATAAGGAGGCAGCCCTCAAATGTCCACAACAAAGGTAAAGGGAATCACAAAAAAAAAATCAGAGGGGTACCAAGGCAAGCAATCCAGCGGTCTGCTACACGGCTGTCTTTCCGACATGCTCCGTGGTGGCGGTGGTGGCTACACCTCTTGGTCGTATGGGCAACAAGGGATTTAGCGGCGGGAGGCTCTGGCCTGCTCCGGCGATACCCAGATCTGGTGTAGTTGGGCTTGCTCTGGTTGTAGTGGTGAAGATGAAAGAATAGAGGGGAGAGGATAGGAAGCACATTCTTCGGATACCCTCCCCCCCCCCCGAAGGGCGACACGGGTGGCGCTCCCACCTGCTGCCTCCAGCGCAACCTTCCTTCCCCGTCCTCTCCCTCGCCGCCGCCGGTCAGCGCCGCTGGGTAAAGCTGCAGTGGCGTGGAGGAGGTCGGTCGTTGCTCAAACAGTTGAGTTGTTGTCGCGGCTCGCGAGAATTGGTCAAGCACAAAGTCATGCTTTGGAAGGTACATACTCTACTCGGTTTAAGAATTAAGATCCTTGTCTCAAGTAGATTAATTGCATATGCATGTGCACCCTTATTATTATTATTATTATTATTATTATTATTATTTGAGAGAGAGAGAGAGAGAGAAAGGGGCATGTGCACTCTTGGCTTGGCTCTACGCATTGATATTCGAGAGTTTTGTCCGGTCAACTATGATGCCATTCCGTTGCTCGTGGGTGATAAACAATCCGATCAAACTTTTCTGTTTCAGTTTTGCTTTTCTTTTCTATTTTTGTAAGAAAGAAAAAAATCAAAGCCGAGGGAGAGAGGGGATGCGGGAATTTCCCACCTGAATATATTTCCAAAAGGAGGCAGGTCTCAAATGTTTACAAAGAAGGTAAATGGAATCACCAAAAAAAGAGAAATCAAAGGCAGCGCGGGGGTGGGGATGGGAAGGGGGGGGGGGGTCGGAAGGCGAGCAATCCGGCCGCCTGGTTCAGGATGATAGGCAGTCGAAAGATGTGAGCGCCAAGAGTAGCATCATCCGGGCATGCCTTCAAAAGCAGACGGAGAGAGAGGGTGTGAGGCCTCTAAACCCCAAGACCACCCCATTGTGGTGCTTCTAGAGTTGCCAACAAGACAAGATGGTGAAGACATTGGTAGTGTCAGGGCTGACAGCGGTTGACACGTTCATGAGGTGCAGATTTTGCACTTCGGCACTTTTTCAAGAACAACAAACCCAAGCGAGTTCTAGAACCACGAAGCAAGCATGCATCGAAAGATCAGGTGATCGACGGTTTCATGGGGTTCATGGCAGAGGGGGCTCCCCCATGCCTTTCAGGGAGACAATCTTATTTGGTTATTTATAAGAAAAATCCAGTTCGATACACTTTCCTCACTCGGGCCGCTTGCGCGGGCGGCTCTGGAGGCGCCAACCCTAGCACCGAGAAGCCCCCCGCCTCCATGAGATCCCCTTGCCGCTGCCGCTGACGGCAGCGGTGGCGGCGCCCGGCCCACAAAGACGGCGAGCATGGTCGGCGCCCCGGCGGGCCTCCCTCGCGTAGGGGAGGGCGTCAAGCGGGTCACGCGGGGGAGTTATTCCAGTTTGGCGGAGCACAGCGAGGTGCGCGTGTGAGGCACAACGAGGAGCGCAGGCACGGCGGAGCACAACGCGGTGCATAGTGGGGCATAGCGAGGAGCGCGGGCACGACGGAGCATGGTGGTGCACGACGTGGAGCATACTGGAGGAGCATTGGTGTGGGGTGCCATCCAGGTGGCGCTAGCATGGGTGACGGCGGAGGCGGTGCCGCTCAGACATGAAGAGGCACAGCGATGCTCGGCCAGGTGTTGCTGCACGAGCAGTGGCCGGACCTCGTTGCGGTGTTTGGACGAGCGACGGTGACCTCCTGGTGGCGCTGGCGCA
Organism: Aegilops speltoides; assembly: GCA_021437245.1. Taxonomy (NCBI): domain Eukaryota; kingdom Viridiplantae; phylum Streptophyta; class Magnoliopsida; order Poales; family Poaceae; genus Aegilops; species Aegilops speltoides. Next base: position 165,259,326 of record CM038146.1, read on the forward strand.
GGTGCTAAAGGAGAGGACTTGGCCCGGATCTAGGGCTCGTTGCTGCCCGATCTGGGGCTCCAGACCGCAACCGCTATGCTTCTGCCTGCCAGGAGTTGGTGGGTTGGGTGCTGCATGAGGTTGAGATTTGTTCCGGGGCTGCGGGTCTTGGTCATGCCGGAGGTGGAAGGTGTGCTGTGTTCCGGAGGCTGTGCGGTGTGCCCGTGTTCCACGACGTTCTGATCACATTGGCGAGGTGCTGCGGCGGTGGCGGAGTAACCCAGCATGGACAATGGCCTCAATACGGTGGGGATGGTCGGAAGTGCACGACATTACAGATGAAAATTTTGCCCGTCTTCGGCCGGTGCTAGCGGCGACGACGCCTGTAGGTATCGTTTCCCTCCTTGGAGGCATCGCGTAGGTGTGCCGGCATTTCCCCCCTCTTGCTTGGGTTGTTGTCTCCGGGCGAAAGCCTAGGTCCCTTTTCGGATCGGCGATCGCGGTGTCTCGACGTCGTGACTGCCAGAGCCTCGTGTGGGGAGACATGGTTGGAGGTTTTGTGTTGCGGCTCTTCGATGCTTGCCGCTAGTCCAGGTAGATCTTCATGGACGCAATGTATGCCGTTGCCAGTGAGTCAAAGACGATAACTTGCTCGAGTCTGCCTGAATCCCGCCATCCACTCGCCATCTCCTTTTAGGCATTTTAGGGTGGTTGGCGCGTCGGCAAGGGAGGCCCGGTTGTAGTTGTTGCTCTTTGAGTTGACCGGTGTTGGTCGAGACGCGGTTTTGTTGTTTTGCTTAGAGCAGACTCCTTGCGTTGCATTGTAATGTGTGTGGTGGTTGATCTAAAACTTAAATTGCATATAAAGCCATTTGTAGAACCGGACATCATTCAGGGTGCTGGCCATGGGCAGCCTGGCCCGAACGGTCCGGCCCGGGCTTGGGCCTAGATTTTAGGCCTGAAGACTAGGACGGGCCGAGCCCGGGCATGCTGTTTTTGCCATTTATTGAAGAGGCCCGGCCCGAGGCCCGGTGTTTTTTTGCAGTGGCAGGCCGGGCTTGGGTATGAAAAGTAGGACTGACGGCCGGGCCGGGCCAGGCTCGGGCCTCAGTTTTTTACCTTGGGCTTGGTCAGGCCCGGCCCGGTGGATGGCCAGATATAGGTTGCAGTGACACATCCTGAATTTTCCGTATATACGGGTCTTCTGGAGGTCGTTTCAATATAAAGCCATTTTATTTGCAAATATAAAGCCATTTTACAATTAAACGATTTTAATACGGTCGGAGCAGTGACCCCTTACCAGCCGCCAAGAAAGAAGTTTGTGCGTTCCAGTCCCCCCACCACGGCACCACCACCGCCGCCATAGCTCACCGTGAGCTTCGCCGGTCAAGAATTCCGCAACCATTCCGCGTAAACGCAAGTACCCGGCCGTGCGCCGCTGGCCCGCGGATTGATCGAGGCCTCTCGCTGTAGCTCCGAGGGACGCGACGCTGCAGCTTCCCGTCGCGCTCTTATCCGTTCCCGCCGTCGCCTCCCTCGCCGCGCGCCGACCTCTGCCTGTCCCTCGTCATCGCCCCGGCCCTGGCGGCTCCCTTTCCCCTTCTGGTGCCTCCGTGATCACCAGGACCGTCTAGGCCAACACCACGGGTCGGGGGTGACGACGGACGATGAGGAACGTCATGACGTGCCGGACGATTGCCGGTGAGCCCATGTGCGAGGTGAAAGAGCACCGGGCAGCATTGCCGGAGAAGAGGGAGAAGGAAAGAGCTGTGATGGATTGTCCGCGGGTGAATCCAGGCCGTCGCCCACAACCTGTTTGATGTATTGGCTGTGTGTGTGGATGTGGAAACAACCAGCAAGGAAGGGCATTTTGCTACAAAGGTGGAAGTGTAAAATGAACTTTTTGACCCTGACAGAGTAGCATCTTCAGGTAAGTGCTGCAAATGGCATGCCATATCTGGAAAGTTTGTACAAGAGCAATCTTGCACGTGCAATTTCTTTGGAAGTTGGCGATGGTATTTAGAATTACATTGGCATGTATCCAGATTCCCCTTGCCTGGGACTCTTAATCTTACACAGTAATGTCTCATTTCTTATTTAGCATGTGTATATAGCAATCTAGAACACCAGCTTAAGCTTTGTTGAATCATCTTCTGCTTTGTTGATCCACGATCGTCTATTGGCTCATGGAAGATGCCCTGATCAGTTTTTTCTGCCAAAGTGCCAAGTACTCCCTTAGTTTCTAAATATAAGCCTTTTTAGAGATTTCAGTTAGGACTACATTCAGATGTACATAGACATATTTTAGAGTGTAAATTCACTCATTTTGCTTTGTATGTAATTGGTATTGGTATCTCTAAAAGGGCTTATATTTAGGAATGGAGGGGATATTTTTTAGCACCTTATTTCATTTGTTTCTGCAAGATTTTGGTTTGATGTATTGTCATTGTTCAAAACTCTGTTAGCTCAGCACTGATACTTACTCTTGATTGTCCCCTCCATTTCCAGGATAGCCTCTACCTGTTGGTCCAACTTATCTGTATTATCCGTATATCTGCATCGCCGCAATCTGATAAAAGGAATCTATTTGTTCTGAGGAATGCAATTCCTCAAGGGAAAGGCTTTCTCAGTGACTGGTTTGATCCAAAAACTCCTCCATGCAGCTGGTCAGGTATAACTTGTGCGGGAGACGCGGTTGTGGCCATAGATCTGTCCCATGTGCCACTCTATGTCCCCTTTCCGTCATGCATCGGGGCATTCCAGTTGCTTGTTCGGTTAAAGGTCAGTGGATGTCAGTTCAATGGTGAGCTCCCGGAAGTTGTGGGAAATTTGAGGCAGCTCCAGTACCTAGACCTGAGCAATAATCAGCTCGCTGGCCCCCTACCAGTTTCACTATTTGACTTGAAGATGCTTAAAGAACTGGTGCTTGACAAAAACTGCCTTTCCGGACAACTGAGCCCTGCCATTGGTCAGCTTCAGCACCTCACTAAGCTATCCATGTCCATGAATTCCATCTCTGGAAGCCTTCCTCCAGAGCTGGGAACCTTGCAGAACCTGGAGTTTCTGAACCTTAACAGGAACACATTCAGCGGGTCGTTACCGGCAGCTTTCTGTAATCTGACCCGGCTCTCATACCTTGCCGCAAGCAATAACAGCCTCACTGGATCAATATTTCCTGGAATAGGCGCATTGGTGAACCTCAGGAGACTTGTTTTGTCGTCAAACGGTTTGACTGGGCCAATTCCTGAGGAGATTGGTCAACTAGAAAACCTGGAACTTATAAATTTAATGAACAATGGTTTCACTGGAAGCATTCCAGAAGAGATTGGTCACCTAAAGCGGCTAAAAGTGCTTAAACTCTCCAACTGCGAGTTCAATGGTGCCATACCTCGGTCAATCGGTGGTCTTGAAAGCTTGATGACTCTTGATATATCAGGGAACAACTTCACTGCTGAACTCCCAACATCTGTCGGTGAACTGAGCAATCTAACTAAATTGTTAGCAGTTCATGCAGGGCTCACTGGGGCCATACCGAAAGAACTTGGTAACTGCAAGAAGATTACTGTTATAGACCTGTCCTTTAATCATTTTACTGGCTCTATCCCTGAAGAACTTGCAGAGTTAGAAGCTATTATCAGCTTTAAAGCGGAAGGTAACAGACTGTCGGGCCGCATTCCAGATTGGCTTCAAAACTGGGGGAATATTATGTCTATATTGTTGACGAACAACATGTTCAGTGGGCCTCTGCCATTGCTGCCTTTGCAACATTTGGTTGAATTCTCTGCCGGAAAGAACCTGCTCTCAGGCCCTATCCCTGCCGGGGTGTGTCAAGCTATCTCTCTGCGATCACTCAACTTGTATAGTAACAATCTGACAGGGAGTATTAAGGAGACATTCAAAGGATGCAGGAACCTCACTATACTGAGTTTGCAAGTTAACCAGCTCTGTGGTGAGATACCAGAATACTTGGCTGAGCTACCGCTAGTAAGCCTGGATCTCACCCAGAACAATTTCACGGGGTCTCTGCCTGACAAGTTCTGGGAGTCATCAACTGTTCAGGAACTCTATCTCAGTGATAATAACCTCACCGGCATGATCCCTGAGAGCATTGCCGAACTTTCCCACGTGAAGATTCTGCGGATTGACAATAACTACTTGGAAGGACCAATTCCACGGTCGGTCGGCACTCTAAAGGGTCTGATAACATTGTCTCTGCATTGCAATATGTTGTCTGGGAACATCCCGGTAGAGCTATTCAACTGCACAAACCTCGTCACGCTAGATCTGAGCTATAACAGTCTGACCGGACACATCCCAAGGGAGATATCACGCTTGACACTGCTTAATAGTTTGGCTTTGTCTAATAATCAGCTGTCAGGCACTATCCCTTCCGAGATCTGTGTGGGATTCTCGCGCGTGTCTCGCGTTGATTTGAGATTTTATCAGCACCAACGACTTCTTGACCTGTCATACAACCAATTGACTGGTCAGATCCCAACAACGATCAAGGATTGTGCTATAGTGGCGGAACTATGCCTGCAAGGCAACTTGTTGAATGGAACTATTCCTGCAGAGCTTGGCGAACTGACGGGTCTTGCAACCATTGACCTGTCTTTCAATGCATTAGTAGGACATATGCTTCCTTGGTCTGCGCCATCTGTACAACTTCAGGACCTTTCTCTGTCTAATAACCGCCTGAATGGATCCATTCCTGCTGAGATAGGCCACATTCTTCCTGCAATTTATAAGCTGAACTTGTCGGGTAACACGCTTACTGGCAATCTACCCCCGTCTTTGCTCTGCAACCACCACCTAAGCCGTCTGGATGTCAGTAACAACAACCTCTCTGGAGAAATCCTATTCTCCTGTCCCGATGGGGATGAAGGATCCTCGAGCGCCCTGAACACGTTCAATGCAAGCAATAACCATTTCTCAGGGAGCCTCGATGTGTCTATCTCTAACTTCACAGGGCTGACATCTCTTGATATCCACAGCAATAGCCTCAACGGGAGCCTGCCTTCAGCTGTCTGCAATGTTACCACTTTGAACTATCTTGACTTATCAAGCAACGATTTCAGTGGCACCATCCCATGTGGTATATGTGATATGTTTAACCTCGTGTTTGCCAACTTCTCTGGTAACCACATTGTTGGCACGTACAACTTAGCAGACTGTGCTGCTAATAACATCAATCACAAGGCGGCTCATCCATCTTATCGAGTTTCACTAGCAGCAATCGTCTGTGGCATTACGATCATTATCATTCTATTGGTTCTTCTGGGGGTTTATTTGAGACGGAGACTATTGAAGAGAAGGTCCTCATGGGCTCTTGTACCTGTGAGCAAGACCATGGTGACCTCTGAGGAAACCTTAAGGAGCAAACTCCTAGGGAAGAAGTCACGGGAGCCTCTGAGTATCAACCTCGCGACATTTGAGCACTCACTGATGAGGGTCGCCGCAGATGATATCTTGAAAGCCACTGAGAATTTCAGTAATCTACACATCATAGGCGACGGCGGCTTTGGCACTGTCTACAGGGCAGCACTCTTCGGAGGCCGGCAAGTTGCTGTCAAGAGGCTGCACGGTGGCCACCAGCTCCAGGACAACCGTGAATTCCAAGCTGAGATAGAGACCATTGGGAAGGTGAAACACCCAAACCTTGTTCCCCTCCTTGGCTACTGCGCTTCTGGCGATGAGCGGTTCCTGATCTATGAGTACATGGAGCACGGGTGCCTCGAGGCATGGCTGAGGAAGAACCGGACCGACGCAGCCTACGCGCTGGGATGGCCGGACCGTCTTAAGATATGCCTCGGCTCTGCCAAGGGCCTGGCGTTCCTGCACCACGGCTTCGTGCCCCATATCATCCACCGGGACATGAAATCGAGCAACATCCTGCTGGACTGGGACCTGGAGCCGAGGGTCTCCGACTTCGGCCTCGCGAGGATCATCAGTGCGTGCGAGACCCATGTCAGCACCAACCTCGCCGGCACGCTCGGCTACATCCCCCCGGAGTACGGGCTGTCGATGCAATGCACCGCGAGGGGCGACGTCTACAGCTTTGGCGTCGTCATGCTGGAGCTGCTGACCGGGCAGGCGCCAACGGGGCAGGAGGTGGATGAAGGCGGCGGAAGCCTGGTCGGCTGGGTGCAGTGGATGGTGGCGTGCCGCCGCGAGAAGGAGGTGTTCGATCCCTGCCTCCTGCCGGCTTCGGGCGCGTGCAGGCAGCAGATGGCGCGCGTGCTCGCCATCGCCCGGGACTGCACCGCCGACGACCCGTGGGCGAGGCCGACCATGCTGGAGGTGGTGAAGGGCCTGAAAGCGACACAGATGATGGAAAGCACGCCTCCGGCGATGACACTCTCCAGAGCGGACCTCCGGTGGTGACAGTCTCTCCAGGGAGGACATGTGATCCAGACAAGACAGCATGCTCTTTACTACCGTGTGAACTGGAAATCGCCAGATTAAGCTTCAGATTCTCCTTTTTTGATGTTCACCGCAGGGCTATTGCATCCATCTAAGGAATCCGGCAAATGCTATCGGAACAACTCTATAGCATAATGCAGGCCAATGATAAACCCTTTTTGCGAGAGATAACCTTTCTTCTTTTCATTTCATTTCTGAAAGGCGACAGCCCAATCGTTGTAAGCTTGTATCAGCAGAGTAAGCTTCAGTTATCTGGAGAATGTGACGAGTCACTGCAGCAACGGTGCTGCTGAAGTGCTGATCAAGGTGCATACATGTAACCTCAAATAATGTTATGACTCTTTTGAGACTTTAGCTGGTTACAAGATATATATGCACCGTCTCCTTGATCTGGTAGTTTATATGTGTGGCAAGCTCGGGAGATGCAATGCCTGGGAGCGTTTCCATTTGCGGTGTTGGTTGCTTCGTACTACTGTATATACTACTTCCTCCGTTCCTAAATACTCCCTCCGTTCGAAAATACTTGTCCGAGAAATGGATAAAATGGATGCATCTACAACTAAAATAAGTCTAGATACAACCATTTCTAGGACAAGTATTTCCGAACGGAGGGAGTAGTATAAGTCTTTTTAGAGATTGCACTGTGGACTACATCCGGAGCAAAATGAGTGAATCTACACTCTAAAATATGTCTATATACATCCGTGTGTAGTTTGTAGTGGAATCTCTAAAAAGACTTATACTCCCTCCGTTCGTAAATGTAAGTCTTTGTAGAGATTCCACTATAAACCGCGTACGGATGTATATAGATGCATTTTAAGGTTTGATTCATTCATTTTGCTTCGTATGTAGTCCACCTAGTGGAATCTCTACAAATACTTATATTTAGTAACTGAGGGAGTATTTAGGAATGGAGGAAGTAGAACCTGCCAGTCTAAAAGACCATTCGCAAAAAAAAAAGAGTTCAGCTGACATTATACTGGACGTGCAAATAGGCAATGTTTTCTTTCACTTGTGTCCAACGCATGGAGTATGTCGTAGGGGTCTAGAGTTGCCGAGATGCTGTTTTTAAGAACGAGTACTACAATGCTGAACCTGAGGGGTATAATTCAGAACTTATCTTTGTGACTTTGCACTGGCAGGTTGTATTATTCCCTGAGTCTGAAGTCCAGAGCTTCTGCTTCGATCGGCAAGCGAGCAAACATAAATGGAAGCCGTTTGTTTCATACTCCCTCCGTCCGGTAATACTTGTTCTCGAAATGGTTGTATCTAGACTTATTTTAGTTATAGATACATCCATTCTATCCATTTTGAAGACAAGTATTTCTGGACGGAGGGAGTAGCTTCGAGTGACGCGTCCTTTTGCAAATGTTTCTGTCCACACAATGAACTGAAAGTGGCAGAGGCGAAATTCTGGTTCGAGTCCTTATAGTTATACTCCCTCCGTTCCAAATTACTCGTCGCTGAAATGGATGTATCTAGAATTAAAATACATCTACATACATCCATATGTGCGACAAGTAATTTAGAACGGAGGGAGTAGTTTTTTTAGTAGTTATCTCCGTTCATGGAGATCGCGAGGCCATTGATACCCTCTGTGGTACTGTGGGATGGAAGAGTGGCTATCAAAAGAGAAAAACTTTCACACCGTTGGCGAATTCCACCATTTCTCCTTCTTGAATCTCATTCAATCCATAAACACGTGCAATCCCATCTCCAACTGAGGCCACTCGATCGATCTCATCCACTTGAAAATTCATGTAAAAGTTGGTCACTCTACTTTCTAATAGAGTTGCGAGTTCTGCATATCCAAGGATTATATCATGTTTGGAGCATGGAATCAAGCCATAGACAACGATCGGTCATCCAATCAACCAGATAGCTGTCAAAAGCACTGAAACAAAAAGCTATATCTATTGTTACCTATGTTTATACTCCCTCCTTTCCAAATTACTCGTCGCTGAAATTGATGTATCTATAACTAAAATACATCTAGATACATCCATACATGCGACAAGTAATTCAGAACGGAGGGAGTACTTGTCAAGCGTACAAAAAAATATTCATCACCATCACTTCTTTACATCTCCTATATATATGCACAAATATGGCATACTGGCAACAACACCAAGCACATAGCTGTTTCCCAGCTTGCAAATTTCCACGGGAGCTCATCTGGCTACACATGCATCAGATGATCCTTTTCATCCTTTGCCCACATCAATGGATCGACGAGATATACTAGTACTCCCTCCGTCCGAAAATACTTGTCATCAAAATAGATAAAAAGAGATGTATCTAAAACTAAAATACATCTAGATACATCCTTTTTTATTCATTTTGATGACAAATATTTCCGGACGGAGGGAGTATATGGTTACGCTTTCATTGAAGAGTGCGTGAATCCCAGCTTAACTCCACTTCTTGCCTCAACAAGTAGCAATATTTCTTGTGTGCGTCAACTTCTTTGCATTGCTGAAACCTCTCATTAAGTAAACCTTATCGGCACGAATACGTGTAAGATATCAACATCCCCAGCTATCTGTCGGAGGCGATGGCTTCTTCGATCCTCCTAATGACGATGCTGAGACCATGTCCGCTTTCGAGTGCTTTGACGGCAGCTCTATGCGCTTTCTTGTGCCACTTCAGGAGGTTGTAAGACTGCATCACTGACCAGCGAGCTCTATTTGCCATCTGGTGATAAGCAATGAAAGATACTCATGGACTGTTTTGGTTTATTAAGACAAAGGTAAGAAGAGACATCAGAAGAAGAATATGGACCTGTGCGACAGAAAGTGGAGGATCGAGCAGAACACACAAACTCCTGAATAAATTCTCGTCATTTTCTCCTCCTTCTGCCTCCCCGTATACAAGTGCTTCTGCGGCGATTCCAGCAAACAGAATCATGCAGTATCTGCAATTACGGTCTCACTTCAACAGAAGAGACGATGTCCAACAACTCCAAGTGTCGAAATCGAAACATAACGCCTGGTTACATACCTGTCAAATGCTGTACTAGAAAGATGACCTTGACCAAGTTCTTTCTCCATCTTTGCATCCCAGAACTGTGTTCCTGCCTGCAGAGGTGTGAGATTACACATCTTGAGATCTCTATGAAAAGCATATCTCAGATCCTTCAGGATTTTTTTTGACAGATTGTGCCACAATCTGCACAAAGAAAAGCAAGGAAGTCTAATCCTATAGTCTTACTCTTACGAGCACTGGCGGAGCCACCTCCTGGCAAACCTGGGCAGCTGGCCGGGCTTGGCTGGCAAGCCTCCCTTAGAAACAATATTTTTTTTAGTAGAAACAGTGCTGTGTTTGAGGTTGAAGATGACTAATGTTTGAGAAAAGTTCACTACCATATCAATGCACATGAAATTATTCATGATGTAGCACACAACACAGCGAGCAATCTGGTTCTATGGTTAAGCTAGATTATGAGAAGGCCTGATAGAGTAAATAGAGAATTTCTTAATTCTATGATGCACCAGAGAGGCTTTGGTGCTAAATGGATGAATTTGATACAATCCTTGCTCTATAAAGGATCTATTGGTGTTAGAATTAATGACATCAATAGCAACTTCTTTGAAGCTGGTCAACCCTATCTCTCCTTTACTATTTAACCTAATAACTGAGTGTTCACTAGAATGCTGATGAAATCTCCTAGGCATGGTTTAATATCTGGTTTGAAAAAAAAATCTGCCATGATCCTTAAGCGGATCCTCTCTTGCTTGGAACAAATATCCGTCACAAGTGTGAAGTAATGCCTATCAACATCGATGTTGATTAAGGACAAACTTATGCCCAAACCTTATGTTACAGATTAGGGGAATTTCCTATGAAGTATCTTAGAGTTCCCTTGCACTATAACAAACTTAGAAAACGGACTTGCAATCTGTCATTGATAGTGAGAAATTAGTTCTTATTCAATCGTGCTAAGCAAACATTCCTATTTACATGATGAGTGTCATTAAATTCCCTAAATGGGCTATAGCTCTCATAAATTCTCAGATGGCATACTGCTTCTGGATGATTATGAAGGACATCATAAATATCATCCAGCCCATTGGTATCTGTTGGCACAGGAAAAAAAGAATTTGGAGCCCATTGGTATCTGTTGACACAGGAAAAAATAATTTAGTGGTTTAGGGATACAGATATGAACGTGTGTCTTCTAGACCTTGGGTTAAAAGATACTCCCTCCGTCCCATAATGTAAGACGTTTTTTCACACTAAAAAACGTCTTACATTATGAGACGGAGGGAGTACCATTTAAATGACAACAAACTCTAGAAACAGATTTGTTTTGTAAGTATAGAACTCAGGACCCAAACTTATTTGCCTGTCCTACCAATGATATCTCTCCCTTTTGGAGGGTGTCTTATGGGCTGCAAAAGCTGGTATGATGGGATATCAGTGGAAGGTTGGAAATGTCAAAAAGGTGAAGTTCTTGGAAGACCATTGGTTTGGCAGCTCAAGTCTTGCTATTCAATTCTAGGAGTTGTATGGGCATAATATTTCCCTGACATCTGGGATTGGGTGCAATATAAAAGATACTTTTAGAAGATGTGTAGATCAGAATCGGCTCAACAAACAGTTTGATGTGATTCATATTGCTAATTCGCTTCAGATTAATGAGTATGGTGATGCTATTATCTGGAAGTTTGAATCAAAAGGGATGTACTCTGCTAGTTAATTTTACACTATCATCAACTTCAAGGGAGTTATGCCTGTACATGTTCCTGCTGTTTGGAAGCTAGCTGTCCCACCAAAAACCCACATTTTCCTGTTGCTACTGGCTAATAACAGGCTCCTACCTAGAGACAATTTGAATAAAAGACAGAATGTGCCTGATCTATCACCTGTACTCTCTTCTCAACCTGAGGCATGCATGCTTGGAAAGTCATCTCTCATTTCACTGAACTTCCAGGCATTACTAACTTACTTTGAGGCTGGAGCCTGTTTGTGGATAAGTAATACAACCATAAAGTAGCAAATGATGTTATGGGGGTTGTGGAAGCTTCATAATCATATTTGCTTTAATCGAGCACATATTTGTCTGGAATGCGGGTGAGTTGGCGGAAAATTGCTGCATTTCTTTCAGCGGCGGCTCCTGTGCTCGGAGGGTGCAAGAGAGCAGATATACAGAGTGGTTCCATCCTGAGTCTCTGAAGATGGAGTTCCCATGGCCGCGTCATGCTAATTCTGAAGCCTTGGAAGGTACTACGGCCAGTCTTGTGCGCTGGGCCGCCAGCTGGAGGCCACCTTGCTGAAATTCGTGGAGAATGGGATGATGCTTCATGTCGTCCCCAACATCTGAGTGCGATCTGGGGTTCTGGTCGTGTGGATGTCCTTTGTTATCTCCTTGTAACACGGTTAATAGATGTACAAGACGTTCTCTGAACTTTTTATTTACTTCTTTTGTTTTGCTGGGGTAACGCTTCTGTTATTCCCCCGTGGATTGGTGATGTAAAACCTGAACCGCTTTAGTTTCGTGATCAATGGAACTGGGGCGGGGACCTATTCTTTTAAAACTACCATAGCCACAGTTAGGCTTTGCCCAGGCTCCAAAGGCCGGCTAGCTCAGCCACTTCTTACAAGACATTTTTCTCTAGTCTTGGCTACTACATACCAACTTGGTGAGGTGTATTAGCCTTCTAGATCAGCAAAGACTTCTAAAACTGCATCTAAATCCAACTTGAAAACAAAATACTTCTGCATACTTTCCTAATAATGTATGCAGGAACATGGGCAGATTGAACTCAGTCACACCACTTTGGTAGTGATGGCAGTACAACATTTGTTACTTTAAGTAAACTTAACTCAAAATTTTGAGAAGGCGGGATGATGTACTGAAACGACAGAAATTACACTACTTCATCAGATGATAAACATAAAAAACAACTAGCACAACATACATGTAATAAATAATAAAAAATAGTAAAGGTGGTACCTGGCCTTGAATGCCCATCCGCAGTGCCACAAAGGGATCCAGGATGACTCCTCGTATGGGGCAGCCCATTAGATAAGCTAGACACAAGTTCATGAAAGTAAGATATGTTAGGGTAAAAACTAGTCTCAGAAGTCAGATGTTATACAGATAGCCATTGTTCCAAATATTGGCCAGTTAGTCGCTACTCGGTGGGTCACCGAATAACCAATTAACTGGTTTATCGGCCAACTAACTGGCCGATTCGCCTATATTATCCCTTATCGTCACCTGACGGATATGGTACCAGTTACCGATATCCTGAACAATGCGAATAGCAGACTGCAAAACTAACAAATAAAAGCTACCATCCCAAAGTTGGATCAATACAGGAACTTGAGACCATAAAACAGTGTGAGACATTGAAGGAAAGAAATACCAGTAAGAAGATGTCCGGCTTCATGTACAAGGACTCTGCGCTTGAATGGAGGCCAGAAACATGAGATTTGTGCAGCACAAGTACCACCAAGAAAAAGCGCATCTGCTGTTGCTAACGCCAATATTGCAGCCAAGTTAGGCCGTACATCCACTCCTTGGGTTAGTAGAAAAGATGCACCACCAAAAAATGTAGCCAGAACATAACGAGAATTTCCTGAGAGACCCCACTTCTTTGGTGCAAGCTTTGCAGCTGAGAAAAGTAAAACATGAAGAAGATAAGGGCTACATACGAAGGTGAAGTCCTAAATTGGTGCATTATCCTATTTCACATATCAACGGGTAAGACAAGGAGTGTTGCAGTATGAGTTTTAAAAACAGTGCCACTTCAATGTTCGAATAAGGAAGAACACAGATGAAAGAAAGGGAATATTGCCTCAATTTTCACCTTCCAGGCCTGTCATCTCCTTTAAAATTGTCGGCGTAACTTCTCTCGGTCCCTCCAGAACTGCAGCAAAAAGGGTATAAATATCTCTTGACCTAAATGAAATTATCACTGCACTGCTGTAAATACAGTGTAAGCCAAGTGCAAATTTTCAGGGCATTCCTTGACTGAATCAGTACAGTGAAACACTTTCAGATCAGTTCACAGCTTTGGGTTCTACAGATAGCTAACTACCCTATACAAGCTAGAATGCTGGATTTTACCATGAACCCGCGGTCCTCATCGAACATTGCTAACAGCTAACATACCGAATTCTACACCAAGTACAAATGTGAAGGCAGTTTGGCAACTGTGATAATAATTTTGGATAAAATGGTCCTCAAACCCATTCAATTATGGTCACGCAAAAAAATGGGACAATTAACGAGAGATCGCCGTTTACCTATGTTCTTGCACTTGCCGAAGTTGGCGAGGACCCCGCGGTCGGAGAGGAACTGGTACGCCCGGCCGACGAGCCGCATGTCATCTGCGTCGATGCAGGTGTCCAGCACCTCCCAGTCCCGCCCCGGCGACAGGGGGAGAGCCACCTGCGTAGCCGCATTCGTGGCCGCTTCCGGATAAGACGCGGGCTCCACGGACTGCAGGAAGCGGAGCGCGCGGGAGAGGTCCTTGCTCTCGACGGCGTCCTCGAACTCGCTCCACTCCCTGAGGGAGCCCGCGCGGAGGCGGGTCCCGGGGCGCGGCGGGCGGGACGGGAAGGGGAGGAAGCGCTTGGAGGAGGGGGAGGCCGGCTGGTAGGCGGAGAGGGCCCCGGTGGAGGTGAACGGCGAGGTGCAAGAGGTGGTCGCCATTGGTGTGGTCGCGGAGGTGGTTTGCTCTGCTTCGCTGTGACCGTCGTGGCGTCGCCCGCTGCCGGTCGTCAGGCCTGTCCGGTATGACTGATTTTTTTTAGGGGCAAGACAAAATTTTATTCATCATACTCCACACAAGATGGGATACAAGTTGGGTCATGAGGTTGGTCAAACCAAACATACCGCTCATGATCAAGTCTAAAAGTATACTTCGCTAACTTATGTGCTTCATAATTCACAACACGACATTTAAAAGAAAAGTTACAAGTGAAAAAAGCTGCTTGGAATTTAATTTCACCGATAATAGCTCTATAGCTTCCTTCGACTCTGTTGAAATATATTGCCCGTCTTTCTTCATCTGTTCGGACTTTTGAATGAGTTGGCTAGAGCATAAATTTAATATGATATCAGAGCCAACAGGTCTTGGGTTCAAGACCCTGCCAACGCAGTATTAAATAAAACGATTCTGCGGCCCACATCAATCTCACGTCTAAGGACAAAAATAGCCTAAATGTGAGGGATAGAGTTGAAATATATTGCCCACCTCCCTTCATCAGTTCAGACTTTTGGATGAGTTGGCTGGAGCATAAATTCAATAGACCCTTTGGCTATGGCATTCACCGCTAGCTCTGAGTCAGACGATATAGCAACATTTTGTAGATGCAGTTCCACTGCTAACGCAAGTGCCTCCCGACATGCGATCACCTCAAGCATGGTCGGATCATGTGAACCGTCAATCACCAATCCCGAACTTCCCAAATAATTCCCTTTGTTGTCTTTACATACTGCTATAGCCGAGCCTCTTCTTCCTAGTTAGACTCCCACGACGACATGAATCTTACTGAACCCCGAGCTCTTGGTCTTGATGGTGGTACAATGGGTGGAACAGGCGTTGCTCGAACTGGAGTCCGCCTTCCTTCCTTGATCATGTCAAGCTCTTCGATATAACGATTGATGAAGGATTGTATCGCATGCGGGCTCTAAAAGATGCCCTCATGAATAGCTTTCCTTCTAGCTGCCCATATAGCCCACAGAGTGACAGAAAGTCTCACAAAGAGGTCATGCGACAATGTTTCCATGTGCGTGAACAGCCACTGCTTCGCATTCGGTTCGGTAGTGGATGTTATCTTTTGTGCCAGCTCCTTATCAACTAATGCCCAGGTACACCTGTACATTGTGCAGTTGACCAATGAATGCCTCCATGAATTCGGTGCTCCGCAGATATCATACGCGCTCGAATTGGTCATGTGCCCTGACATCATTAGTGTGGATCGAATGTTTCGATGACCGCCAAAGGAACATTCTAACCTTGCCTGGAACCTCGGCCTTCCACAAAGTTTTCCATGCCTTCTCCTCTTTGGCCGCTGAAAGTGCAACTAATCCCCCGGTGGTTTTGGTAATTCATAACAACATATATATATCATTGATCTAATGCTTATTAAAAATAGATTTCAGAAAAGATCAATGATGAGCATCGCAAGGACATGAGATTGTGTACCCCTCAAAATGCTAAGGACATGGATTGGCAAAGCTTCAAGACTCTATATTTTCTGTTAAGTGATCCAAGATCACATTGAGTCCATAGAAAAGTCAATACTATTAAAAGGGGATGCAGTTTTGATCATGACTCAAGTGCTTAGTGATATTGCTCCAAAAATTCTCAAACACCTTCTCCAAATAACATATGTCCAAACCCTAAAATTTCATCTCGGTCCCCCTGAAAACATCTATCCCAAACCCACCAAGTTGATCCTATACACTGCCAAAGCCAAATCCTAGAATTTCGGCCTCACTGAGATTGCGATCTGTCTCACCGAGTTGCTGTGACCAAGTTTTTGTAAGCCAATTCATTCATTTCGGATTCACCGAGTTGAATTGATCGGAACTACTGGAAAAAAAAGTCCTGCCTAAGTTAGCGCTTTTCGCTCTGTCCGAGATTTCCACTTCGGTTCCACAGAAAAGCTCAATGTTCATATCTTTTACACAAGTCGGTTTCAACGAGATTTTTCTCCGGTGTCATCGAGTTGAGTCAAATTGTGTAACGGTTGGATTTTGGGTGAAGGCTATAAATACCCCTCCACCCCCACCTACTCTAGGAGGAAGCGCTTGAAGGAGGGGGAGGCCAGCTAGAAAGCGGAGAGGGCCGCGGTGGAGGTGAGCGAGAGGAGCAAGAGGTGGTCGACATTGATGTGGTTGCGGAGGTGGGTTGCTCTGCTTCGCTGTGACAGTCGCGTCGCCTGCTACCGGTCGTCAGGCCTGTTTGGTATGATCGAATGTTTTTGTTTTTGTGAACGGCCCACCGTATCCCCACTCACTACTAGGGAAAACCTTATACATAGAATCTTACCAGCAGCGCTCTTCAAAATACGGCGCTACTGCTATTTAGCAGCAGCACGTGCCAGAAAAACGTATTGCTGAAAGAAAAATAGCAGTAGCGCGTCCTCTGTAAACCGCGCTACTGCTATAATTGTCATGACCTTGCCGTCAAGCTAGTTATAGTAGTAGCATCGTATTCCGTACCGCGCTACTGCTATTGATGTTAGCAGTAGCACATTTCTATAAAGCTCGTTACTACTAAGTTCAGTCCACAACTTTAGTCCCACCTCGCTCTGCGAATAGGGTGTTTACCACCTTAAATATGTTAATTCTCAAACTATCACAACCACTTGGTCTTCATTGAACTCTATGTGTAGAATTTGTGGCCGCAATATGAGAATTCTCTGGTTCCTACCGGAGAGGACTCATATTGACAATTCAGATTGTACAAAAAGATCATTGATGGCCAATGTATTTTTGCATTGACAAACAATGTATTTTTGCATGCTTACACTTAGCGGTAGCGCTTTTTATAGTAAGGCGCTACTGCTAGGGAGTTTAGCAGCAGCGCGTTACCTAGATACGCGCTACTGCTAAAGCCATCCTATCACTAGGCCGCCCCTCACTCTCCTCTCTCTGCTCCAACTCACTCTCCCCCGCATCGGCCCTGTCGTCTGCCGCCACCACATTTTTGCCCCCTCCCTCCTCCATCCTGCCGCCGGCCGTCGCCCCCTCCCTCCTCCATCCTGCTGCCGTCGCCCCGCCTCCCGCATTCACCGCCATCGAGGTAGCTCCTCCTACCTCCCTCCTCCTCCCTCCCATCCTCCCCATCCTCCATCCACAACCCCTCCTCAATGCTATATTTAGAACATTTAGTTGATTTAGTAGGCTAGTTGATTTAGAATATTTTGATTTAGCTGATTTAGTAGGCTAGCTGATATGCAACATTTAGAGAGAGAGATATGATAGTTGATAGTTTTTAGTTGATATGATTAACTGATTAGTAAAAATTTAGACATAGTTGATATAAGCCTCTGGTCATATATAACACTTTGATATAGGATAGTTTCTAGGGTTTTTGTGTTCCTCATAGTAGTAATTTTTTTAGCCTATTTTAGGTGTTTTGAATAGAATAGGAAATTTTAGGTCTTTTGATTAGAAATTTTAGTAATGGAAATTTTATGTCTTTTGATTAGAAATTTCAGTAATGGAAATTTTTAGTTGGTAGAATTTGAAAAAATGTTCTGCACTTGTTATATTGTGAACTTAGGGCATATTTTTAGGTTTAGTAAAAGAAATAGTAATAGTGGATGATGATGTAGATGTTTTAGGTATAGAACATTTTGAATAGATGATGATGTAGATTTTTTGGTACAACTAGTTTATTTAGTGTTGCTCAAGAATTGCTCATATGATGTAGATATAAACATGTATATCTAGTGTTGCTCAAATAGGATATGTGCTTGCCCAAGTGACCATGTTTGCAGGTAACTGTTGGGGAATGCGTTAATTTCAAAAAAAAATCCTACGATCACGCAAGATCTATCTCTAGGTGATGCATAGCAACGAGAGGGGAGAGTGTTGTCTACGTACCCTTGTAGACCGAAAACGGAAGCGTTATGACAACGTGGTTGATGTAGTCGTACGTCTTCACGATCCGACCGATCCTAGCACCGAAGGTATGGCACCTCCGCGATCTGCACATGTTCAGCTCGGTGACGTCCCACGAGCTCTAGATCTAGCTGAGGTCGAGGGAGAGTTTCGCCAGCACGACGGCATGGTGATGGTGATGATGAAGTTACCGGCACAGGGCTTCGCCTAAGCACTACGACGATATGACCGAGGTGGAAATCTATGGAGGGGGCACCGCACACGGCTAAACAATCAACTTGTGTGTCCTAGGGTGCCCCCTGCCCCCGTATACAAAGGAGGGAGGGAGGAGGAGGCCGGCCAGGGGAGGAGGTGCGCCAAGGGGAGGAAATCCTACTCCAAGTAGGTTTGCCCCCCCCCCTTCCTATTCCAACAAGGAGAAGGGGAAGGAGGAGGTGGAGAGAAGGAAGGAGAGGGGCGCACCACCCCCTCCCCTTGTCCAATTCGGACTAGGGCAAGGGGCGGGCTCGCTCCACCTCCTGGCCGCCCTCTCTCTTCTCCACAAAGGCCCATGAGGCCCAATATCTTCCGGGGGGTTCCGGTAACCCCCGATACTCTGGTTTTATCCGAAACTTATCCGGAACACTTCCGGTGTCCAAATATAGTCATCCAATATATCAATATTTATGTATTGACCATTTCGAGACTCCTCGTCATGTCCGTGATCACATCTGGGACTCCGAACAATCTTTGGTACATCATATCACATAAACTCATAATACCAATCGTCATCGAACGCTAAGCGTGCGGACCCTACGGGTTCGAGAACTATGTAGACATGACCGAGACTCACTTCTGGTCAATAACCAATAGCTGAACCTGGATGATCATATTGGTTCCTACATATTCTACAATGATCTTTATCGGTCAAACCGCATAACAACATACGATGTTCCCTTTGTCATCGGTATGTTGCTTGCCCGAGATTCGATCATCGGTATCATCATACCTAGTTCAATCTCGTTACCAGCAAGTCTCTTTACTCGTTCTGAAATACTTCATCCCACAACTAACTCATTAGTCACAATGCTTTCAAGGCTTATAGTGATGAGTATTACCAAGAGGGCCCAGAGATACCTCTCCGAAACACGGAGTGACAAATCCTAATCTCGATCTATGCCAACCCAACAAACACCTTCAGAGACACCTGTAGAGCACCTTTATAATCACCCATTTACGTTGTGAAGTTTGGTAGCACACAAAGTGTTCCTTCGGTATTCGGGGAGTTGCATAATCTCATAGTCTGAGGAACTTGTATAAGTCATGAAGAAAGCAGTAGTGGTGAAACTGACACGATCATAATGCTAAGCTAACGGATGTGTCAGGCCCATCACATCATTCTCCTAATGATGTGATCCCATTCATCAAATGACAACACATGTCTATGGTTAGGAACATAACCATCTTTGATTAACGAGCTAGTCAAGTAGATGCATACTAGGGACTATATGCTTTGTCTATGTATTCACACATGTACTAAGTTTCTGGTTAATACAATTCTAGCATGAATAATAAACATTTATCATGAATTGAGGAAATAAATAATAACTTTATTATTGCCTCTATGGCATATTTCCTTCAGTCTCCCACTTGCACTAGAGTCAATAATCTAGATTACATAGTAATGATTCTAACACCCATGGAGCTTTGGTGTTGATCATGTTTTGCTCGTGGAAGAGGCTTAGTCAACAGGTCTGCAATATTCAGATCCGTGTGTATCTTGCAAATCTCTATGTCCCCTTCCAACACTTGATGACGGATGGAATTGAAGCGTCTCTTGATGTGCTTGGTTCTCTTGTGAAATCTGGATTCCTTTGCCAAGGCAATTGCACCAGTATTGTCACAAAAGATTTTCATTGGACCCGATGCACTAGGTATGACACCTAGATCAGATATGAACTCCTTCATCCAAACTCCTTCATTTGCTGCTTCCGAAGCAGCAATGTACTCCGCTTCACACTTAGATCCCGCCACGACGCTCTGCTTGGAACTGCACCAACTGACAGCTCCTCCATTCAATAAAAATACATATCTGGTTTGTGACTTAGAGTCATCCGGATCAGTGTCAAAACTTGCATCGACGTAACCGTTTACGACGAGCTCTTTTTCACCTCATAAACGAGAAACATATCCGTAGTCCTTTTCAGGTATTTTAGGATGTTCTTGACCGCTGCCCAGTGCTCCACTCCGGGATTACCTTGATACATCCCTGCTATGCATATATGATAGAACCTATGGGTGAAGCATAGGGAATGACTTTCATTTTCTCTCCATCTTTTGCAGTGGTCGGGCATTGAGTCTGACTCAACTTCACACCTTGTAACATAGGTAAGAACCCTTTCTTTGACTGATCCATTTTGAACTTCTTCAAAACTTTATCAAGGTATGTGTTTTGTGAAAGTCCAATTAGGTGTTTTGATCTATCTCTATAGATCTTGATGCCCAATATGTAAGCAGCTTCTCCGAGGTCTTTCATAGAAAAACTCTTATTCAGGTATCCCTTTATGCTATCCAGAAATTCTATATCATTTCCAATCAACAATATGTCATCTACATATAAGATTAGAAATGCTACAGAGCTCCCACTCACTTTCTTGTAAATCAGCTTCTCCAAAAGTGCAGATAAAACCATATGCTTTGATCACACTATCAAAACGTTTATTCCAACTCCGAGAGGCTTGCACCAGTCCATAAATGGATTGCTGGAGCTTGCACACCTTGTTAGCACCCTTTGGATTGACAAAACCTTCCGGTTGCATCATATACAACTCTTCTTCGAGAAATCCATCCAGGAATGCAGTTTTGACATCCATTTGCCAAATTTCATAATCATAAAATGCAGCAATTGCTAACATGATTCAGACAGACTTAAGCATCGCTACGGGTGAGAAAGTCTCATCGTAGCAACTCCTTGAACTTGTCAAAAACCTTTCGCAACAAGTCGAGCTTTCTAAATAGTAACATTACCGTCTGTGTCGGTCCTCTTCTTAAAGATCCATTTATTTTCTATGGTTTGCCGATCATCGGGCAAGTCCACCAAAGTGCACACTTTGTTCTCATACATGGATCCCATCTCAGATTTCATGGCTTCAAGCCATTTCGTGGAATATGGGCTCATCATCGCTTCCTCATAGTTCGTAGGTTCATCATGGTCTAGTAACATGACTTCCAGAACAGGATTACCGTACCACTCTCGTGCGGATCTTACTCTGGAAGACCTACGAGGTTCGGTAGTAACTTGATCTGAAGTTTCATGATCATCATCATTAGCTTCCTCACTAATTGGTGTAGGAATCACTGGAACTGATTTCTGTGATGAACTACTTTCCAATAAGGGAGAAGGTACAATTACCTCATCAAGTTCTACTTTCCTACCACTTACTTCTTTCGAGAGAAACTCCTTCTCTAGAAAGGATCCATTCTTAGCAACAAATATTTTGCCTTCGGATCTGGGATAGAAGCTGTACCCAACAGTCTCCTTTGGGTATCCTATGAAGACGCACTTCTCCGATTTGGGTTTGAGGTTATCATGTTGAAGCTTTTTCACATAAGCATCGCAGCCCAAACTTTAAGAAATGACAACTTTGGTTTCTTGACAAACCACAGTTCATAAGGCGTCGTCTCAACGGATTTTGATGGTGCCCTATTTAAAGTGAATGCAGCCGTCTCTAAAGCATAACCCCAAAACGATAGCGGTAAATTAGTAAGAGACATCATAGATTGCACCATATCCAGTAAAGTACGGTTACAACGTTCAGACACACCATTTCGTTGTGGTGTTCCAGGTGGCGCTAGTTGTGAAACTATCCCATGTTGTTTCAAATGAAGATCAAACTCGTAACTCAAATATTCTCCTCCACGATCAGATCATAGAAACTTTATTTTCTTGTTACGATGATTTTCCACTTCAGTCTGAAATTATTTGAAATTTTCAAATGTTTCAGACTTATGCTTCATTAAGTAGATATAACCATATCTGCTTAAATCATCTGTGAAGGTAAGAAAATAATGATACCCACCACGAGCCTCAATACTCATTGGACCGCATACATCGGTATGCATTATTTCCAATAAGTCAGTAGCTTGTTCCATTGTTCCGGAGAACGGAGTTTTAGTCATCTTGCCCATAAGGCACGGTTCGCAAGCACCAAGTGATTCCAAAAGTCCATTAGCATGGAGTTTCTTCATGCGCTTTACACCGATATGACCCAAACGGCAGTGCCACAAATAAGTTGCACTATCATTATTAAACTTAAATCTTTTGGCTTCAACACTATGAATATGTGTACCGCTACTATCGAGATTCAATAAAAATAGACCACTCAGCAGGGGTGCATGACCATAAAAGATATTACTCATATAAATAGAACAACCATTATTCTCTGATTTAAATGAATAACCATCTCGCATTAAACAAGATCCAGATATAATGTTCATGCTCAACGCTAGCACCAAATAACAATTATTCAGGTCTAAAACTAATCCCGATGGTAGATGTAGAGGTAGCGTGCCGACCACGATCACATCGACTTTGGAACCATTTCCCACACGCATTGTCACCTCGTCCTTAGCCAATCTTTGCTTAATCTGTAGCCCCTGTTTCGAGTTGCAAATATGAGCAACAGAACCAGTATCAAATACCCAGGCGCTACTGCGAGCATTAGTAGTACACATCAATAACATGTATATAAAATATACCTTTCACTTTGCCATCCTTCTTATCCGCCAAAAACTTGGGGCAGTTCCACTTCCAGTGACCAGTCCCTTTGCAGTAGAAGCACTCAGTTTCAAGCTTAGGTCCAGACTTGGGTTTCTTCTCTTGAGCAGCAACCTTTTTGTTGTTCTTCTTGAAGTTCCCCTTCTTCCCTTTACCCTTTTTCTTGAAACTAGTGGTCTTATTGACCATCAACACTTGATGCTTGTCGGTGTCAAAACCGGCGGATCTCGGGTAGGGGGTCCCGAACTGTGCGTCTAGGCGGATGGTAACAGGAGACAAGGGACACGATGTTTTTACCCAGGTTCGGGCCCTCTCGATGGAGGTAAAACCCTACTCCTGCTTGATTGATATTGATGATATGGGTAGTACAAGAGTGGATCTACCACGAGATCAAGGAGGCTAAACCCTAGAAGCTTAGCCTATGGTATGATTGTTGTAATGGTTGTTGTCCTACGGACTAAAACCCTCTGGTTTATATAGACACCGGGGAGGGCTAGGGTTACACAGAGTCGGTTACAATGGTAGGAGATCTACATATCCGTATTGCCAAGCTTGCCTTCCACGCCAAGGAAAGTCCCATCCGGACAAGGGACGAAGTCTTCAATCTTGTATCTTCATAGTCTTGGAGTCCGGCTGATGATGATAGTCTGGCTATCCGGACACCCCCTAGTCCAGACTCCTCAAGAGCCCACGAACCAGGCTTCAATGACGATGAGTCTGGCGCGCATATTGTTCAGCATTGCAAGGCGGGTTCCTCCTCCGAATAATTCATAGAAGATTACGAACACCAGGATAGTGTCCGGCTCTGCAAAATAATATCCACATTCCACCGTAGAGAGAATATTATGTACACAAGTTCAATCTGCTGACGTATCTTGTAGCATGACGTCACGCCACTACCAAGACTTTACTTGAATCATTTTTTATTATACCACCTCAGCGTGTTTAGCGAAGCGGTTTCCTTGGCACGTCTTGTCGAAGCAGAGATCGCGTTCCCCTTATTCTGGGATTCTCATCAATACGGACGTGGGTAACCCAACCGCGCCATTGATGGTGGCGCTTGGGAGATAAGCAAGTTTTACCAGGCCGGTGGGGACGCATAGTTTCCGTCCGCCCATATATAAGGGGATAAGGATCCACCCTTTTTACCTACGCCTTCTTCCTCCTTTTCTTATCCATCTCCGCGCACTCGAGCTCCAGTGCCCAAGTCCGCGCATCTCGTCTCGACCTTCTCCGACCATGTCCGGAGCGGGAGGCAAATGGTTGGCCTCCTCCGTTATGGAGGAGTACATCGCAAAACTGTGCAGCGCCGGATACCTTTCCGGTGACATCGCGCACCGGCTGCCCGACAAGGGGCAGCTCATCCCCACCCCCAGGCCCCATGAGAGGGTCGTATTCCTTCCCCACTTCCTCCGTGGACTGGGCTTCCCGTTGCATCCCTTTGTCCGGGGGCTCATGTACTATTACGGCCTGGATTTCCACGATCTGGCGCCAAACTTCATCCTCAACATCTCGGCGTTTCTCGTCGTGTGCGAGGCCTTCCTCTACATCCAGCCCCACTTCGGTTTGTGGCTCAAGACCTTCAACGTCAAGCCGAAGGTAGTGAAGGGAATCCAAGCAGAGTGCGGAGGCGCCATGTTGGGCAAGATGCCCAACGTCATATGGCTCGAAGGGGCCTTCGTGGAGTCCATCAAGGGATGGCAATTGAGGTGGTTCTATATCACCAAGCCGCGTTACCCAAAATGGGCGGCGGCCCCCGAGTTTAGATCTGGTATCCTGATGCAGCTCACTTCCTAGAAGGAGAAGGGCTTGCTATGGGCAGTTCGGAGGAGCTGACAGGACTCCAGTCCTGTCTCTAGACCCTGGTGAACAAGAAGCTTAGGCTTGTCAATGTGATCCAGGTCATGCTCATCCGCGGATTCTCCCCGCCAACAACGGGCCTTCAACTGTGGGAGTTCGATCCGCAAGACACCGGACTCTGGCGGGCTCTTTGACACGACGATGAAGCCATCTGAGGGTGCTGTTCAAGGCGGAGAAGCCCAGCGTCCCGCGATCAAGATCGCGGATTCAGCACCAAGCGCCCGCCGGTGAGGTAAGCCGTTATCCTCTATGGGAAAGTTGTTTTCTTTCATAGTTTGACTCTATGTGGGATCTAAAACTCCCAATGCCTTTGACAGACCGACAGAGGACGCTTGGACAGTAGACCGCTGGCTCCCCTTCCCGAAGACCAGTGGGCGCCCGCTAACGGGTTGCTGGTCCCGCACTCTATGTGGTGCGGAGAAGAAGGCCAAGAAGAAGGCCACGGAACTCGCAAGTTCCGGCGCAGTGATATCGGACTCATCGTCCGATCGCTCGAGGCGGACTCCTCCCCAAGACGAGGAGGAGAAAGAGGACTCTCCCGGAGGAAGGAGAGAGGAAGAGGAAGGCTTCCCCAACGGGAAGGCCAAGGGTCCAAGAGGGAAGGACTATTCCCGGACAGCTCCGCCAACGCCAACGTTGGCGGCGAAGAGTGGCCCTCAAGGGCGGGCCTCGGCGCAGGATCGTAAGTATCCGGATTCTGAATGTTTTAATTTCTCTTTTGTGGCGCCCCGATTCAATCGTACACTAATCATGCACGCAAAAGCGTAACGATCAAGATCGAGGACTCACGGAAGATATCACAACACAACTCTAAAACATAAATAAGTCATACAAGCATCATAATACAAGCCGGGGGCCTCGAGGGCTCGAATACAAGTGCTCGATCATAGGCGAAGTCGTGGAAGCAACAATATCTGAGTAGACATAAGTTAAACAAGTTTGCCTTAAGAAGGCTAGCACAAAGCGGGATCAGATCGAAGAGGCGCGGGCCTCCCCGCAGGATCCTCCTAACTACTCCACGGTCGTCGTGGGCCGCTGCGTAGTAGTAGGCACCTCCGATTGTAGTAGGGTCGCCGCCGATCGGGGGCGTCGGCTCTGGACTCCACCATCTGGTTGCGACAACCGTAAAGAAAGGAAAGGGGAAAATGGGGAGAAAGCAACCGTGAGTACTCATCCAAAGTACTACGCAAGCAAGGAACTATACTACATATGCATGGGTATATGTGTAAGGAGGCCATATCGATGGGTGAGCTGCAGAATGCGAGAATAAGAGGGGATAGCTAGTCCTATCGAAGACTACGCTTCTGGCAGCCACCGTCTTGCAGCATGTAGAAGAGAGTAGATTGAAGTCCTCCAAGCAGCATCTCCAAGTAGTATCTCCAAGTAGCATCGCATAGCATACTCCTACCCGGCGATCCTCTCCTCATTGCCCTGTGGAAAAGCGATCACCGGGTTGTATCTGGCACTTGGAAGGGTGTGTTTTATTAAGTATCCGGTTCTAGTTGTCATAAGGTCAAGGTACAACTCCAAGTCGTCCTATTACCGAAGATCACGGCTATTGAATATATTAAGTTCCTGCAGGGTGCACCACATAACCCAACACGCTCGATCCCATTTGCGGACACACTTTCTGGGTCATGCCCGCCTCGGAAGATCAACACGCCGCAGCCCCACCTAGGCCTAACAGAGAGGTCAAGACGCCGGTCTAACTCCTATGGCGCAGGGTCGGGCCCATCGCCCATTGCACACACTGCGTTCTATGAGGGCAATCGAAAGCGTAACTAGTCCCTTAATACAAG
Source organism: Aegilops speltoides (assembly GCA_021437245.1). Classification (NCBI taxonomy): domain Eukaryota; kingdom Viridiplantae; phylum Streptophyta; class Magnoliopsida; order Poales; family Poaceae; genus Aegilops; species Aegilops speltoides. Next base: position 165,285,733 of record CM038146.1, read on the forward strand.
AGCAGGCTTACGTTCCAATCCGGTAGCGCCGCTCGATCGCCGACGTCTAGAAGGCTTTGGCCGATACCACGATTTGGGATACCCATAACTACTCAGCGTAGATGGTTAGTGCATATAGACCAAATGGCGGACTCGGATCAAATACCAAAATCTCATTAAGCGTGTTAAGTATCCATGAACGCCGAGCAGGCCAGCCCACTGTCTCCTAGGTGGTCTCAACCTGCCTGTCGCTCCGCCACAAAGTAATAGTCGGGGCCGTCGGGAACCCGAGCCCACCTCTACCGGATGGAGCCACTGTCCTTTCAAATTTCTTATCGAAATCACTTGCGGGTACTCATCGGTGACCCGACTTTAGTCACCATCTGCATACAGTATGTATGTATGTATGTATAGTATATACCGTGATCACCTCCCGAGTGATCACGCCCAATAGTATAGCAAGGCGATCGACAAGAATGTAGGGCCAATGATGATAAACTAGCATCCTATACTAAGTATTTAGGATTGCGGTAAGGTATCAACAGATGTAGCAACAATGTCGGGCTATGCATCGAGAATAGGATTAACGGAAGCGGTAACATGCTACACTACTCTAATGCAAGCGCAGATAGAGGACAATAGGCGATATCTGGTGATCAAGGGGGGGGGGCTTGCCTGGTTGCTCAGACAAGAAGGAGAGGTCGTCAACTCCGTAGTCGAGCTAGGCGCAGCAGCTGTCGGTCTCGGTGTCTAGCGAGAGAAGAGGGGGAAGAAACAATAAATATTTAAGCAAGCAGGTGCATAGCGATGCATGACATGACAAGTATCGGTGCTAGAGGTGCCCTAACGCGGTATGAGGTGATACCGGTGAAGGGGGAAACATCCGGGAAAGTATTCCCGGTGTTTCACGTTTTCGGGCAGAGGAGCCGGAGGGGGAAAGTTTCGAGTTCAATAGGTTAGGGGGGTGTGGCAGACGAACGGGTTGCGTATCCGAAATCGTCTCGTCGTTCTGAGAAACTTTCATGTTGAAAATATTTTAATCCGAGTTACGGATTAAAAGATATGATTTCCTAAAGATTTTATTAATTTCTGCAATTTAATTAATTATTTAAATTAAATCGAAATTAGGTTTATGACATCAGCATGATGTCATGCTGACATCAGCAGTCAGCGAGTTGGTAGTCAACTGACGATGGGTCCCATCGGTCGATGACACATTTTAATTAGACAGTTTATTTAAACTAATCAAAATTAATTAGGGGGGTGGGCCCCATTGTCATTGATTGATTAATTAACTAACAGTTAATTTGGTTAATCTAATTATGGTTAATTAACTTAATTAATTAATTAATTATATAATTAATTTTATTATTTTTATTTTTATTTCATTAAAACGTTACGAGCTAGGCCGTTAGTCATCGGGCCATGGGGCTTTAGCGGCGGTTGGTGAATCTTGTAGCGTGGGCGCCCGTCCTGGCCTTCGCCAGTGGGCTTGAGGCGGGCGATCTGGCTGCGACCAGCGAGATGATGAGCAGCCGGCCGGAGTTGCGCCTAGCTGTGGGCGGTGGAGGCGAGGCGTCTGCAGTCTTTGCAGGCGAGGGACGAGTCGGGGCCGGCGGCGAGCAAGCGAGCGGCAGAGGAGCGAAGCAGCAGGGAGGCGCAGCAGTCACGGCGGGATCGAGAGTAGCAAGGCGAAAGCACGCATGAGCGAAGCTCCGCCATGGCGGCAGAGAGAGAACGGCCTCGGCGGCACAAACGGGCGAGGAGAGGGATCCGGTGCGAGCACGGCAACGGGCGTGCGAGGCGAGGGGTGGCGTCGGAGTGGAGCCCCGGGGCGATGGACGCATGGCGCCGCCCGAATGCAGGGGCGTCGATGTGCGGGCAACCGCCGTGCGGCGGCGGCGGTGGCGCGTCGAGATGCGGGCCGGAGTCTCTAAGCGACGTCGTGGCCTCATGGGGCACGGTCTTGGCGGCGAGAGGCGGTGCGGTGCGGCCTGGTGTGAGGCAAGGCGGGGCTTGGTCAAAGTGGGGAGAGGAGGAGGGAAAGGGCGATGCTCCAACGGCGATGGCCGAGCGCAGCCCGGGCGCAGCCAGCAGGGGCCGCGTCGGGCGCGGTGCGTGTGTCTTGTGATGGGCGGCCTCTGGCGTGGTCTCATGGCAGCGAAGCGTGGGGAGGAGGAGAGGACGGAGCCTGTGGCCGTGGCCTCACCGTGCGGAGTAGGGTCAAGGCAGCGGGCTCGGGGAAGGTTGCGGTGGGCGACGGGGACGAGCGGCGGAGCGGGAGGCAGTCCGGCGGGGGAGGGCGGCATCGGCCGCCTCTGGATCCCGATCCAGATTGGGAGAGAGGAGGGGGGCGTCGTGGGGAGAAGTGGGGTGTGGGTGCGGGGAGTGGGTTAGGGTTTGCGGGGTGAGGGGATAAGGAGAGGGAGTGGCCGGTTGGGCCTTTGCCCAGTTGGGCTTGTGGCCGAATGGGCCGGCCAGTTGGACCGGCTGGCCCAGGGGGGTTCTTTTCCTTTCTTTCTTTCTTTCTTTCCTTTATTTTTCTTTTCTGTTTTATTTCATTTTAAAGTATTTAGGCATTTTCTAAAAATGTGTTTACTTCACCATAATTATCCATGCAATATTTGACACGGTCCGAACATTTTTGTTTTAAAGTTTGAACACTTTGTTTGTTTGACATATTTAGAATTTAAATTTTGAAACGATTTCAAACTAACGTGAGATTAGCAACAGAAATCGAGGTGACGTGGCATCATTAGCGGAGGGTTACTGTGGCTTAATTATCCGGGCGTCACAATTCTCCTCCACTACAAGAAATCTCGTCCCGAGATTTAAGAGGCGGACTAGGGGGAAAGGTCTGGTTACGAAATCCTAACGAATCTTCTCGTCTTTGGTTGCTCTTCTCTAAGAGGTGGATCCATTACGTTGAAGTCTTCATTTCTATGCTCCAGGTCATCATGATGGAGCCGTTATCCTTTATTCAGGATCTCCAATGTACTAACGAATCAATAAGGGCAGCTCAGCTACGACAAAAATGCTTATGAGGGAACAAGCTGGGGTTAACCCAAGAATGAGCATAAGAGTATCTCTCGAGTTAAACATATAAAATACATCGAGAGTAAGGTACGAAGGTACAATAAGAGGTTCCAAGCGGATAGATAGTTGCTCGAGGTGCGAACCGAGGGTGAGAAAGGGGTTGAGCAGCGAGAGTAAGGATTGCGTCTGATACCAGAATAGAACACTAGGAAGGTGGCCCGTGAATTAAATACGAAGCCAAGCGTGAGGAATAACCATTATAAATATCGTTGTACAGGAGAGTCAGGTTTCGATCCTGTGGAACCGTGGGTTATGGGCCCACCATGTGGGTTAAAAGAAGGAAAGGCGGTGACATCTTGCTCGATCATGTAAGCAAGGCATGTAAGGGAATAGTGTGTCGATTATGTCGGCAACAATGTCCGTACCAGGGCGACGGGAACAAAGAGCAATTTTCACGCTTGTTGAGCGAGGCGAACCAATTGGCAAAGTTATCACCCGTCGATGGTTACGAATGTCATCAATAATAATAATGAGGTCTTCTTGATAGAGTTGTACACCGAGGTGTTTACATGAGCAGGAGAATATTATGGCTTAGATCATAAAGATCGGAGAAGCGTTAAACCAACCAATGGAAAGGAAAATGTGTTTAAACACATGATTCAAGGTATATCCTTCCCAAGGACAAGCAGAGCATGATATCCATGACAGGATATAATATAGAAAACTCTTTAGGTAGGGGAGAAAATTTTCACAACATTATCCATACAGCAGTGTTTGGATAATTGATCAAGAAACATTTATCATTGGGCTTTAAATGTTCTTGTTGAAAATCGGAGTACCACCGACATGCTTCGAGACAGGATTGACATGGTCTTCAAGCAAAGGTCAGGCTTTGGATACAAAGGATCCATCAAAAACAACTTATAGAATAAGTCTTACAGTTTCCTCATGGAAGAATGGATAACCTTGTTGGAAAGGAATCTATAACAATAGGGCCTTCGGCCAGGTGTGCTAGGCACGACAGCACCTTACCGGATCACATAAAGGCCAACGTTATAACTCTTGGAATTATGTTCCAACCATCATATATGACTGAGATTCAGATCTGATTGGTGACAGGATACCTCAGACTTAGGATACCTGAGAAGAAAAGGTGCAACACAAATTGTCGAGATGACATTGTAAGATTCTCGGGAACTGAACTATGGAAGCGAGTTCCAAAACAAGAGTTCATCATTAACCCAAGGAGAGGATGAGGAGGAGGCTGATGGACTCAGCGACCATTCATTGAGATTTCCAAAAAGATGGATTTCCACAATTATGAGAACAAGGAGATAACATTTGTCATATCAAGTGATATAATGAGGTATGCTCGAGGAAAACATACACAATTAAAATTGGTTGAAAGGTGCACCCGAAATATGGGCTTAGGTAGCAGGATCAATGTTAGAATGGTGATTCGATAACCAATGGTCTAAGATTGAAATGTCGACCATTAATTTCAAAGCAATAGGGTTGCTAGAAGTTTAGAATTTACACATCACAGACCATTTGTCGGTATTCCGGTTAGAAACAACTCAAGGACCAAGAAAAGAATGGTGATGTTAATAAGTATCACTTGTATCAAGAATTCTTAAGGGTGGTGAATTTCCCATGACATTCTTGACATAGAAGATAGCAATACTACAAGGTAGAACATAACATAAGTTGGGTAGAAAGGATCTCAAGGTACAACACAAAAACGAACAAGTTTGTGTTGGAGGGGAGGCATTAAAGTGGTCGATGACAACACAAATCATCGAGGGCAAGGATGGTATTTCTCATCATGAATTCAATTGATATCCAGGAAGGAGTCAAGATGTTGATGATGATCATGACAAATTTTGTCGAGAGGCTCCACGAAGATGTAATCCATCGGCGATGACATCAAGTTAAAGGAATTATGAAGCAAAATGTTATTGGAACCATGGGTATGACATAAACTTGAAATCAAGCTTGTTGTTCAAGGTGAAATGATATGACGAGGAAAATCGACGTAAGCTTAGCTCATCGTCGAAAATTGTGCTCCAGGAATAAAGGACCAGGTAGCAAAGTTAACATTTAGCACAAAATGATATAGCCGATCAGGCTAGGAATGACGTGATGGAGTATTAAACTTCTCATCCACAATGTACTAGGAGTACTGAATCACAGGGGCGATTTGATTTACTAATCGGTGTTCTCGGTTGACGACAACCCAGAACCCGTGGAGTGACTATGACGGGGAAAGGCACTACTTCATCAGAAATGCATAAGATGTAGTGCAATCGGTTGATATCCTCGAGATACTAGGGGGTTAGTACTCGAAGGTAGATCAAAATAGAGGTTGGATGGGTGCATTGATCTGTAGAGGACAAGTGGTTTAACTTGTCCGAGAAATGGAATCAAGTAGAAAATATGGTCGGATCCATGATTGCAAAGGATCAATTCATAGATTCCAAATGATATTATAACAAGGAAATAGTTATTATTACAGGAAGCTTCCATGATAGGATCTATATCGTGTCCATGGGCATGAACACAAAGTTCAAGGTCGACTCCCACTTCTTCAATGTATAACCTTCCATTCACTTCTCGTTTCGATAATGGCATTAGTGTTGAAAGTTTTACGGTGAAATACCGGATGAGTATGACCGTGAAAACTTCGAGTTCACACATAGTAAGGAAGGCATAGGTTCAACCCATCAGGGCATCTTAGGAACATATACCACAAGCTTCAAGAGTAAATATCACCAGCTCGAAAGCAGAGCATGGTTGGCAAAAGGAGAGGATACAATTTACCAAAGGCATTATGTATCGAAGAAAGAACTCACAAGGTGATTAATTATGAAGGACACTGTCGGATAATAATTCAACAGTGGATATGGCGATCCAAAATGGAGTTGATGTGAGTATCGATACCCAATCAGAGGAAGAAAGAATGCAAATGCATCGGTTTATAGAACATCTGAATAATTCAACATTTAAATAACAAAGGAATTATGATTTTCAAATCAAGGATCAAGAGCAAACACTCTGATCAAGGATGGATAAGTTGAATAGACTTAGGGGTACAATCGATGGCAATCGATTGGCGAGAACTAGCTCATGTTCGAAAGGCGTCGAGCGGAAAGATACTTTATAAGGATCAAGCGATGATTGCGTGCATTCGCAACATATTGAATCAACGGACTCAAAATGACAATGACAATGGATGTCAACAAGATTACTAGACTTATGGGATTAACCATAATGCAAGCAATCAAAATTTCGAGAGCAATAGGATGCTCAAGATTTTGGGAAGATCGAATGATATTTCGAGGATTGGTGACATACATGAATCAAGCGGGGATGAGTGGATACTCGGTAAGTGCGAGAAATTATCCGTAGTGGTATTAGTGTAGCAAAGAACTGCAAGGCAGTAGGCACAAAGTATTCTCGGAACATTAGAGAGAATTTCGAGGTATCTTGTAATAACAAGATCGACTGGGAATAAAAGTAAGCATGGCATGTGTAAGTATTTATCCATAGGGATATTTTGGTGGAAGGGGATTGCAAAAGCAACGGGCACATGGTCTCGAGAGAAAATCTGAGAGTATCTTCGAAATCTTCTGGTGCAGTCGGCGATCCTCTGGACTGAAGGGGCTCTCTGGGAGAAGGTATTTTCGAGAACCTAAAGTTAGATTTTAGTAAAAATTGTTTAACCCGAATAGAAGAGAGTTCAAAATCCCGGAGTGAAGATCGAGGAGTAAAAGATCCTAATACCACCCAATGGCGACGTGGGCCCATGGGCTGCAGCACAACCATGTTAGTAAAAGTTTTGCAATGTCTAGAATCGACTTCGGCCAAGGAGTGTGGAAGGGGGATTCCTACAGGCAGTTGGCTCTGATACCAACTTGTGACGCCCCCGATTCAATCGTACACTAATCATGCATAAGCGTGTATGATCAAGATCGAGGACTCACGGAAGATATCACAACACTACTCTAAAACATAAATAAGTCATACAAGCATCATAATACAAGCCGGGGGCCTCGAGGGCTCGAATACAAGTGCTCGATCATAGGCGAGTCGTGGAAGCAACAATATCTGAGTACATACATAAGTTAAACAAGTTTGCCTTAAGAAGGCTCGCACAAAGCTGGGATCAGATCGAAGAAGCGCGGGCCTCCTCCGCAGGATCCTCCTAACTACTCACGGTCGTCGTCGGGGCTGCTGCGTAGTAGTAGGCACCTCCGATTAGTAGGAATTAAATAAATCGGCGGTGGCGTCGCTCTGGACTCAAGCATCTGGTTGCGACAACCAGAAAGAAAGGAAAGGGGGAAAAAGGGGGGAGAAAGCAACCGTGATTACTCATCCAAAGTACTCGCAAGCAAGGAACTACACTACATATGCATGGGTATATGTGTAAGGAGGCCATATCAGTGGACTGAACTGCAGAATGCCAGAATAAGAGGGGGATAGCTAGTCCTATCGAAGACTACGCTTCTAGCAGCCACCGTCTTGCAGCATGTAGAAGAGAGTAGATTGAAGTCCTCCAAGCAGCATCTGCAAGTAGCATCTCCAAGTAGCATCGCATAGCATAATCCTACCCGGCGATCCTCTCCTTGTTGCCCTGTGGAAAAGCGATCACCGGGTTGTATCTGGCACTTGGAAGGGTGTGTTTTATTAAGTATCCGGTTCTAGTTGTCATAAGGTCAAGGTACAACTCCAAGTCGTCCTGTTACCGAAGATCACGGCTATTCGAATAGATTAACTTCCCTGCAGGGGTGCACCACATAACCCAACACGCTCGATCCCATTTGGCGGACACACTTTCTGGGTCATGCCCGCCTCGGAAGATCAACACGTCGCAGCCCACCTAGGCCTAACAGAGAGGTCGACCGCCGGTCTAACTCCTATGGTGCAGGGGTCTGGGCCCATCGCCCATTGCACACCTCCACGTTGCGAGGGCGGCCGAAAGCAGAACTAGCCCCCTTAATACAAGAGCAGGCTTATGTTCCAATCCGGCGCGCGCCGCTCTGTCACTGACGTCTAGAAGGCTTGGTGATACCACGGCGGGATACCCATAACTACTCAGCGTAGATGGTTGGTGCGTATAGACCAAATGGCGGACTCGGATCAAATACCAAGATCTCGTTAAGCGTGTTAAGTATCCACGAGCGCCGAGCAGGCCAGCCCACTGTCTCCTAGGTGGTCTCAACCTACCTGTTGCTCGCCACAAAGTAACATCGGGGCCGTCGGGAACCCAGGCCCACCTCTAGGGATGGAGCCACTGTCATTTCAGCCCCTTATCAAAAATCACTTGCGGGTACTCATCGGTGACCCGACTTTAGTCACCATCATGCAGTATGTATGTATGTATAGTATATACCGTGATCACCTCCCAAGTGATCACGGCCCAATAATATAGCAAGGCGACCGACAAGAATGTAGGGCCAATGATGATAAACTAGCATCCTATACTAAGTATTTAGGATTGCGGTAGCGTATCAGCAGATGTAGCAACAATGTCGGGCTATGCATCGAGAATAGGATTAACGGAAGCGGTAACATGCTACACTACTCTAATGCAAGCGGTATAGAGGAGAATAGGCGATATCTGGTGATCAAGGGGGCTTGCTGGTTGCTCGAGACAAGAAGGAGGGTCGTCGACTCCGTAGTCGAGCTAGGCGGCGGCGGCGTCGGTCTCGGTGTCTAGCGAGAGAAGAGGGGAAGAAACAATAAATATTTAAGCAAGTAGGTGCATAGCGATGCATGACATGACAAGTATCGGTGCTAGAGGTGCCCTAACGCGGTATGAGGTGATACTGGGTGAAGGAAACATCAGGAAAGTATTCGGTGTTTCACGCCGCGAGCGGAAGGCGGAGGAAAGTTGCGAGTTCGATAGGTTAGGGGGGTGTGGCGGACGAACGGGTTGCGTATCCGAAATCATCTCATCGTTCTGAGAAACTTTCATGTTGAAAATATTTTAATCCGAGTTACGGATTAAAAGATATGATTTCCTAAAGATTTTATTAATTTCTGCAATTTAATTAATTATTTAAATTAAATCGAAATTAGATTTATGACATCAACATGATGTCATGCTGACATCAGCAGTCAACAGAGTTGACTGGTCAACCTGACCAGTGGGTCCCACTGGTCAGTGACACATTTTAATTAGACAGTTTATTTAAACTAATCAAAATTAATTAGGGGGGTGGGCCCCATTGTCATTGATTGATTAATTAACTAACAGTTAATTTGGTTAATCTAATTATGGTTAATTAACTTAATTAATTAATTAATTATTTAATTACTTTTATTATTTTTATTTTTATTTTATTAAAACGTTCTGGAGCTGGGCCCGTTTGTCATAGGGCCACAGGGCCTATAGCGGCACCGGTTGGTGAATCTTGGGCGCGTGGGCCCGTCCTGGCCTTCGCCAGGCGTTGTGGCGAAGGCCTTATCTGGCTGCGACCAATGGTATGATGAGCTTGTCGGCCGGAGTTGCGCCAGTGTGGGTGGTGGAGGGCGAAGGCGTCTGCAGTCTTTGCAAGGCAAGGGAGGCAGTCTGGGGCAGCAAGCGAAGCGGCAGAGAAGCAGCAGCAGCGATGGAGGCGCAGCAGTCACGGTGGGATCGAGCGTGAGGCGAAAGCAGCTGCGGAGCGAAACTCCGGCCATAGTGGCAGGCGAGAGCAAGCCTCGTGGCGACAAAGCAAGCGAGGAGAGGGATCGGTGCGAGCACGCAGCAAGCGGCGGCGAGGTGGCGTCGGAGTGGAGCCAGGCGATGGGCGCATGGCGCCGCCGAATGCAGGCGTCGATGTCGGCAACAACCGTGGGCGGACGGCCGTGGCGTGTCGAGGCGGGCCGGAGTCTCTAGGCGGCGTCGTGGCCTCATGGGGCACCGGTCTGTGGCAGCAGAGGCCGGTGGGGTGCGGCCCGGTGCGAGGCAAGGCGGGGCTTGGTCGAAGTGGGGAGAGGATGAGGAAAGCGTCGCCGGCGCGATGGAAGCGCAGCCCAGCGCAGCCAGCGAGGGCAGCGTCAGGCGCGGTGCGTGTGTCTTGTGATGGGCGGCCTCTGGCGTGGTCTCATGTGGCGAGCGTGCGTGGGGGAGGAGGAGAGGACGGAGCCTGTGGCCGTGGCCTCACCGTGCGGAGTAGGGTCAAGGCAGCGGGCTCGAGGAAGGTTGGGGTGGGCGACGGGGACGAGCGGCGGAGCGGGAGGCAGTCCGGCGGGGGAGGGCGGCGTCGGCTTCCTCTGGATCCCAATCCAGATCGGGAGAGAGGAGGGGGCATCGTGGGGAGAAGTGGGGTGTGGGTGCGGGGAGTGGGTTAGGGTTTGCGGGGTGAGGGGATAAGGAGAGGGAGTGGCCGGCTGGGCCTTTGCCCAGTTGGGCCGGTGGCCGAATGGGCCGGCCAGTTGGACCGGCTGGCCCGAGGGGGTTCTTTTCCTTTCTTTCTTTCTTTCTTTCTTTCCTTTATTTTTCTTTTCTGTTTTATTTCATTTTAAAGTATTTAGGCATCTATTTATATATAAAAAGCATTTGATGAGCTAACCAAAATAAAGATAATTAAGCTAGAAATTCTCACAAAAATTAGAAATATCAGACCGTTTATTGTACGGATTAGAGAATCACAGCCATTTAATCTTGCCAAATCTCAAAAAATGAGAGAAATTATCCACCTTTGCCCTTACGTAAAATAACCTTTCAGAAAAAAAATAACCTTCCACAAGGGATGACGTCTCCTATTCCACCTCTTAAGCATGCATATTTTCCTAATCTCCTCTCCAACAATGCCACGACCAACTAAAAAGGACAGCTTTGTCTCACGGGCGTTCTCCCCTCGTCTCTTACTATGCGCGCTCCATATTCTCCTCGGCGGCGTCTTAAGCAATCACCAGCACACGACCTCCATGCGTGCACCAATCTTCTACTCGGCGGCGTCTCAAGCAAGCAGGTTTCTCATCAAACGCTTTTTATATATAAATAGATTGGATCTCCTCCTTAATCAGCTACAGATCTTATCGATTGGTTCAACCTTCCTCACGTTGCCTGAGGGCCTTGCTTGTGCCAGCGACAACTGCAGATCCACGTCTATCACATACGGGTACTACTCCCATGGCGCACATACCTACCTATTCATATGTATGATTTCTGTTCACTATTGTGTCCGGGTAATTAGTTTAACGTGATCTTGATTTCTTGATTCTTTGTACATATTTTCCAGTGGATCTCTGAACGCAGTGAGTGGATCGAGTAGGGGCGGTCCACTCCCTCAAGGTCCCTGCCTATGGTGCCAGCGGCAACAATCATTGCCGAGCATGCGCGTCAATTTTCACTTGCAGCAGTGAGTGTTTGTTGCTTTTCAATGATCTTCATGACGAGCACTGATCGAACAGTTAGCCCTATCTATTTATTTGATTTTCTATCTTGAATGATTATTCGTAAGTAATCGCTCTCGATAGAATACTGAGACACTGCATTTGAGATTATCATAATGTACTGACTTGAGATTCTTAATCAAGGAAGACATGCATAATTGGCACCTATACCATAGTTCAATTTAAACACAGAGAAACATGATGTAATGCATATTCTGAAAAGAGATAAATCCCAAGCTATCTGCCCAATGATTTATTGTCCTAATGACAGACAATTCATCCACTTTTTATCTAACTAATTTTCACACACTGATTATATGATTTGCTTTGCACAGGTAGAATGTTAAATAATTGGCTAGATCTATCTGTCCCTCCTCATGGACTATGAAAGGAAATCAGGTGGAAAATTGGAGCGTGGCTGGACTCTACATTGTACTGGTACATACTAACATACGTGTGTTTCTTGCTTGCTTGCGTGCTTGTATTTTCCTTTACCTATAGCTGCTAGAGAATGTACGTACAGTGGCAAAGAGGGGGATCAGACGAGATAATCATTTGTCTCCTAATAACATCACAAACTATTAATTGCAGTGTATTTTTTCATTTAGATGCCCAATTTCAGCAAAAGTTGACACCCAACTTCTTGGGACAAGTAGAAATTTGTGTCTTTTTTAAGTTCTTGCTAGACCCTACACAATTTGAACTATCTAAAACATACAGGGATTTACTAATTGTATATCTTTTTTTTAGAAATATTTGTATATCTTCTTGATTGATTGGACATGACATGGAACTAAAAGTTCAAATGATATAAAATAGTTTCAGGGCTATCAGTTCCTAGAGATTACTGCAAAGTAGGTCATTGACATCTAACAGGTGATATATTGATCTCCTCAGGCATACTGATGGTGTGCCAATTTACAAACGGAACTCATCATTGAATGTGTTGATGAGCTCAAGGACTACTAGAAACACTTACCAGGTGTGCAAATTATGTACCTGCTTTAATGGCGAAGTCAATGCCCAAGAACTATATTCCAGTGTTTATTTCTTACCACTTATGATCCACTAACATGCCTACTTTTGTTAATGATTTTAACTGAAGTTGGTTGTTCATGCAGACACAAGATACAGAGACAGATTATGGCCAAGGAGCAGAGGAAAACGCAAGTACGTATGTGCAAAACTTGATAAATCTCATTCTAGGTATTGTATTACTATGCTGCAGTGTACTATTCAGTGAAGAATTTGCAGAGTCGCAAAAGGACTGAGCGAGGGCCGATGGATCCATGATTTAAAGGCAGCTGGAATGTCTAATCCAAATAAACTGCTCGATGATGCGCTGCGTGTGGCCTGGATGAATGACATGACATATTCTGCAGCTTCCCCATGCGCCCATGCACACGCGGCTGCATAAGGAGTACCATGTGTTGATCGGAGCAATGCAAGGTTCTATTTGAATTTGAATGTGCAGAGCGAGCAGCCAAAAAATATACAGAATACGTAGGAAACAGCCGCCTGGTGAGAGCTGATTGAACAGATAGACGAGCTTGATCAGAAGATTTACTTATTTTGCTTTGTTTTGCTTAGTGCGCACAGATCCTGCAAACAAACTAAATTTACACTATCGGCTGCAAACAAATGGAGAAGAGATTCTCATCCTGTAAGCTATATATATAGCGAGATACTTTCCTCTATGTTATTAAAGATTACTTCTAAATTTGCACCTGGTCATGAGAGCAACAGGCTCCCTGCCTCATGTACGCAGCCAATTAGAGCTAGCGGCTGGCAGCTGATAAGCAGAGTATCTTTCTGCTCCCCCTATTTTTGTTGTACCAGAAAAAAAATATTTAGATTGTATGTCTGTAACTGTTTGATTTATCTTTTATTTCATAGGTGTGCCCCTAAAGACCAAATCAGCAATGTAAAAGAGGTACTGTATATGACTGACCACTACATGCCAAAAATATATGGCACGGACTGCATATATGCTATGTTAGTACGACGAGGTCAAATTGGTCTTTTCTGAGGTTTCAATTATTTAGCATATAAGTATGAATTTTGCTTTGATTTCTTTTCGTACGAATTATTTAGCAAGCTCACTATGTAGTATCATCTATGGACGACTTGCATGCTATATTGACACCAATGGTGTTTCCAGAAATTTCATAATACTTATTTGCACACGAATTTATGATTGAAGTTTATAGCACAAGTGATATTCCATTTGGCAACATAATTTTACTTGCCATCATGTAATATTAATAAGAAGACGGGAAAACTCGAGAAAGGAAAAGTGAAGGATCAGCCTGGTACAACCCATGGAAGCACGGGCGTTTGTACATAGTAGCATGGACAATGTTCTTTTTAGGGATATAGTGTGAGATGAACGATGTTTTTCTCTAAAGCGAAATTGCTTGACGGACGACACTGGCAGTAGGCGCTGGAAACGATAATTCCTCCCAACAGCTCTAACCACACACACACACATGCACGCACGCTCGCACGCACAACTTCATAGACCAAACTTCCAACAAAAAATTATTAAACTAAAAATATGCCAATCTTGCACGTGTTAGCAAATTTACTTATGCCTAAATTATAAAAATATAATTTTAACAACATGACTGATCATAGAATATACAATTGGTACGACATCTGTAATTTCCAATTTTTCTTTGTACCAGCTAAATATATGGTCATCTTATAAAAATTGTAAAATTCTAGCCCGCGCATCGAGCGGGCCACTTTGCTAGTTTTCTAAAAATGTGTTTACTTCACCATAATTATCTATGCAATATTTGACACGGTCCGAACATTTTTGTTTTAAAGTTTGAAAACTTTGTTTGTTTGACATATTTAGAATTTAAATTTTGAAACGGTTTCAAACTAACGTGAGATTAGCAACAGAAATCGAGGTGACTTGGCATCATTAGCGGAGGGTTACTGTGGCTTAATTATCCGGGCGACACATCTTTTGTGTCACATAGTGTCCTTCTAATGCCGCACACTGCCTGCAGTCCGGCCGATGATGATCTCCCCGCTTCGTCGAGCGGGTCGTTGGCTCCGTCGGACGTACATTCCATCCTGACTGCCTCCACCCCTCGCGACACTGAGGACGCCGAGGTGGGATCCCAGGAAGGGACCCGTCAGGAGGAGGCTCCGGAGGCGCCACAAGGCAGCCTCCCGGAGTTTGCACCGGACTCCACGCCGGAACCCGCAGTGGTTCCGGAGTCCGGCAATGCCCTTCGCAAGAAGGGCAAGACCGTGACACCGACGGCCTCCGTCCAACCGGAGGCGCCGGACAACTTGTTGGAGGCGCTCAAAGGCGCTTCCATCGAGGAAGGACACCGCACTATCATGAGTGCGGTGATTCAGAAGGTTCAGCTTGCCAAGAGCGGGCTAACCGAAGCTTGCAGTAGCCTTCTAACAGGCTTTGAGGTAAGAAGTTTAAAAATATGTAATGTAATACCACATAGATAGTAGCCCCTGATGCCCGGTTCGGTGTTCGGAAAGAAAAACCGGATTGAGGATCTAAAAAAGATATACGCAGGAGTGCTAAAAATTGTGTCAATATGGGTTTGCAGTGCTGCTGCTTGACCTCTGCCGCAGATCATGGAGGTCGGTGCTTTGAAGCAGACCTCGGCGGTCCGAGCAAGAGCTCGGCCTTGCCAAGAAGCAGCTCGAGGATAAAGAAGGTGAGTGACACCACTTTAAAATTTGTACCTTCTGAGAAAAGGATTTGGTTGCAATGAAAATAACAAGGATAACGTGGAGTGCTGCGGGGCCACGAACGAGGTGGCGACCACGAAGGAGGCCGTGTCCGCGTCAACGCATAATGCGACCACGAGGCGAGCGGAGCGGGAGAAGCAGGAGGCGGGTGGCGGAGGTGCGGCAAGAGCTCCGAGGCTCTCATGGAAAAGCATGAGAGTTTGGGCGTGACTCAAGACTCGAGAGTCCGAGCTTGCCTCGGCTCTTGAAAGTGCCAAAGCACAAGGCCGAGGCCCATAAGGCCCTCCAGAGATTGAGGCGGTGAAGAAAATAGCGGCGGGTAAGTCATTTTTCATGCAAAGCAAGCATGTTAATGTAAATTACATTACTTACCCGAATTCGGAGCTCTCCAGGGGCGTTTGCAGATCTGCCTCGCAGTGTGTCGGATGCCGCCGCATTCTACCGTGGCAAAGAGGGAGCTCAGCGGAAAGGTTTTCTGGTCTCGATCGCTGAGTCCGGACATCCGGTGCCCCTAGCGACCGGTGAAGCAGCTGGTCGAACTCCACAAGGTGGCCGAGCAGCCATGAAGGGCCTCATAGTCCGGTGTGGCTGGAGAGGCCATGCACAGGAGCTACTTCGGCCTCGGCGGCGGCTGGTGGATCGTGCCCCGGTGGAGGTCATCAAGCGCCCACTTTGTATTGAAGGTGCTCGTCGGGCCCTTGCCAGCGCAAAGGTGCATTGGGGCAGGCTGGATGCGGAGAGGCTTATCAGCGACGCGTCGCCCCGGGCAAGGAGTATCGACGCCGAGATGTACTATAAGACTGTCTGAAGGGTGCCCGTAAGATTGCGGATGAGTGCCCCGAGATGTAATTATTGAGTAAACTTCGCAATGTGTTATCTGTGCGCTGAAAACTTTGTTCATATCGCTAAGCAACGCTTATTGATTTAAAATATTACCTTACATGCGGCCGTTTATTAAATCGAGAGATGGCAAGTCGTCGGCTTCACCCCGTGCCACAGTCTTTGGGGTGTTCGGGATAAACTTGAGCGCTCTTGTTCCCATTTTGGGTCCATCTAGGAGGCGCTCAACACAACGGACAAGGCAACCGGACTTATAATGCTTGAACACTCTCACTTAGCCATAGAATTCTATAATTTTAAATTAGTGAAGCCCCTAGTATTCGGAAGATCGATTTGGGCGCTATCCACGCCTTGGCGGACATTATCCGGTTCTTCGCTCAAGCGGCGTAAGTCTTTAGGGACTCGAAAAGACCTCTCGAACAGCGACGATCTCTCGCCTTATCATGTGATCGATTTTAGCTTTCTCCATCGAGGCGCTCGCCCAGCTCAACCGGGCGCAATCGCGATGGTTCTCCAGTGCTACCTTAGCCGTGAGCGGGCGTAAGGTACCAAAACATGGGAGCCAGGCAAACCTAACTATTGACCCAAGACATGATTCGAGCCGATTCATATAATGCTATAAGTTCGGGGTGCCGCACTTGTGAAAGTGTTCGGACTTATCACACCATAATGCGGGGAACATAAGCCCCTGGTGTATTCGGCCGTACCAAGATATACGGGAGCAAGATGTCATTAATGAACATATATGTAAGGTAATGCAATTATAGGCAAAAAGTGATGCATTATTTATCCGAGGAATTCTGCTATGAGTGCAGAGCGATACAAATAGTGCGGTAAGCAAGGGATTGGACTATTAAGCGTGTCCCCCTCCAGGGGGTGGGCTGCGGAATGGTGTATTTAACAAATTTAATGCTCGTAATGGAGACCACCTGAGTGTTCGGCGCAACCTTTGTCCCTCCCTGGCTGTTGCATCGTGAGTTCGGCAGTTCGCCCGGACAGGCCTCCGTGAACGGAGTCTGTGTATAAAAAGAAGGAAAATAAAAAATAAAAAGAGCGACACACTTGGGAGCCCCTGGTGTGGTCAAGCCGCACTCTAGGTCAGTTGTGGTCGTGCCCCTCCCCCTATGCCCATGGTATCTCCAGAGCGTAATGATGTACGCGGAGAGCTGGTCTTGCAATCATGCGAGGGCTGGGGTTGGGGACGCATTGCTATGGGTGCTCGCAACGTGCCAGGTGGTCTTGATTGATGTTGCTCCGGGCGCGTTTGGCCGTGTCCGGTCGTTTAACGGCCGGACTCGAAAATTGCCTTAGAAGGCTGCTCTGTACTTGTGCCGCGAGAGCCGCTGTATGTTCCTCCGTTCGGAGGGAGCGTTCTGTATTTCCGTTGACCATGATGACTCCACGAGGGCCTGGCATCTTGAGCTTGAGGTATGCATAATCGTCACGCGTTGAACTTTGCGAACGCGGTTCGTCCGAAAGCAGAGCGTGATAGCCGCCATGAGCGGAACTATGTCGAAGATTAACTCCTCGCTTCGAAATTATCCGGGATCCGAAGACCACTTCGATGTGGTGAGCTGCACAATTGGCCTCAACACGGTATGGCGCCTTTGAAGGTCGTCTTTGTAGGTTTAATCCTTGAGGGTCTATGCCCATCTTGCGCATTGTATCTGATAAAGCGAGTTCAGAGCTCTGCCGCTGTCCATCAGGACTCGTGAGGTGAAATCCATCGGCGATTGGGTCTAAAACCAATGCGGCGAATCCGCCATGGCGGATCTTGGTCGGATGGTCTCATCGATCGAAAGTGATCGGGCAAGAGGACCATGGATTGAACTTGGGCGATCGCTCCATCGCATATACGTCCCTCGATTGCGCTTCCGCTCCCTCTTGGGTATGTGGGTTGCGTATATCATGTTTACCGTCCGCACTTGTGGGGAAGCCCTTCATCCTCTCTCGTTCGGCGGCGGGTCTCTCCTCGTCATCATTGTGCAGCCCCTTGTCATTGTTTTCGGCAATTAACTTGCCTGCCTGCTTGAATACCCAACAATCTCTGTTGGTGTGGTTAGCTGGTTTTTCGGGGGTGCCATGTATCTCGCAAGAGCGGTCGATTATTCGGTCCAAATTGGACGGACCCGGGGTTGTTCTTTTGAATGGCTTCTTCTGTTGTCCGGGTTTAGAGCCTCGGAATCCGGCGTTGACTGCCGTATCCTCATTGTTGTCGCCGTTAACGCGGCGTTTATTTTTGCTTCGACGCGACCTGCCATTGTGGTCCTTAGTATCCGGTCTGCCAGCATTTTTACTGAGGTTGTTGCTGCGAGCTAGCTAGCTATCCTCTCCCGCACATAAGCGGGTCATTAATGATGTGAGGGCTGCCATGGATTTAGGCTTTTCCTGTCCTAGGTGCCGGGCCAGCCACTCGTCGCGGATGTTATGTTTGAAGGCTGCGAGGGCCTCTGCATCCGGACAGTCAACGATTTGATTTTTCTTTGTTAAGAACCATGTCCAGAATTGCCTAGCCGATTCGTCTGGCTGCTGAATTATGTGGCTTAGGTCATCGGCGTCTGGTGGTCGCACATATGTGCCCTGGAAGTTGTCTAGGAATGCGGCTTCCAGGTCCTCCCAACACCCAGTTGACTCTGCGGGCAGGCTGTTAAGCCAATGTCGAGCTGGTCCTTTAAGCTTGAGCGGGAGATATTTGATGGCGTGGAGATCGTCGCCGCGGGCCATATGGATATGAAGGAGATAATCTTCGATCCAAACCGCAGGGTCTGTTGTGCCATCGTAGGATTCAATGTTTACGGGTTTAAACCCTTCGGGGATTTGATGATCCATTACTTCGTCAGTGAAGCATAGCGGGTGTGCGGCACCTCTGTATTGAGCAATATCACGACGTAGCTCAAGGGAGCGTTGTCTGCTGTGTTCGGCCCGGCCGGAGTTGTTGTATCCGGCTCGACGGTATTCATCATGGGTCGTGGGGCGCCCACGTGATCCATAGATAGATCTGGATTGTCTTGCCTTGTCCTCCAGTATATCCCGCAAGTCCGACGCGTTCCCCGGTGGCTTCGTACTTTTCGAGCGATGCCGGGGTACGGTCTTGATGGAGGGCCTGGATGCCTCTCTGTCGCGACCACGGGGTGGTCGGTCGGCCGTATTGTGCGCTGGTGATGAAGGTATGTATGCTTCCTCCTCTAATCGGGGGAGCAACTTGCGTTTTGGGTAGCTTTTGGAGGGGCGTTCGAGTTCATACTCTTTGGCCGCGAGGACCTCGGTCCATCTGTCGGCCAGCAGGTCTTGATCAGCTTGAAGCTACTGCTGCTTTTTCTTTAGGCTATTTGCCGTGGCCATTAGCCTACGTTTGAAACGCTCTTGTTCGACGGGATCCTCAGGCACGACGAATTCGTCATCGTCGAGGCTTGCCTCGTCTCCGGAGGGAGGTATGTAATTATCATCCTCGACCTCTTCGTCCGCCGCTCTCGTGAGGGCTTGCTACGCATCCTCCTGCGCTGAATCTTCTTTGGAGGGTTGTCTTCGGCACTTTCGGGGTGTTATTATCTCTGTGCGGAATCTCCATTCTTACTATGGTGGGATTTAGGCGGCGCCACGACGTCGGCGCTTGGGCTGTTCTTTAAGGAATCTGCCGCCGCTTCTTCGCCGTCCCCATCTTTTGGGGTGTCCATCATGTATATGTCGTATGACGAGGTGGTCTTCGGTGCCTCAGAGGCGCTGGTTCTTGATCGTCTCCGGCATCGTCGCCCATACCGTCGATGTCTTCGGAGTCGTAGTCTAGCATGTCTGTTAGATCGTCGACAGTTGCTACAAAGTGGGCGGTGGGTGGGCTATGAATTTCTTCGTCGTCCGCGTCCCAACCATCCCGGCCGTAGTCCGGCCAGGGCTCTCCGGATAGCGAGAGATGCTTCAACGCATTTAGGATGTCGCCAAAGGGTGAGTGCTGAAAGATGTCCGTAGCGGTGAACTCTATGATCGGCGCCCAATTGGATTCGATTGGCAGGGGCGCAGGAGGTTCGGAGTCCGGCAGGGAGTCCGGCTCCTCGGAGTCACGAGCTTTATAAGGGACGAGGTCAGTGTTCGGCTCCATCGCCGTGGAAGTTGCAGTTCCCGAGGCGGTGTCCAGCCACCCGTCCTCGGTCTGCGTGATCGGCTCCGAATTATGGGTCGGAGCGGATTCGTGTGCGGCCTCCGAGGTACTATCCGGTGGCAGAGTTAGATCATGCCCATCGTGACAGTGCGGCACGCTCGGCTGCGGCTCGGATCCATCGAAGATCAAGTCCCCGCGGATATCCGCCGTGAAGTTTAGGCTTCCAAATCTGACCTGACGGCCAGAGGCGTAGCTTTCGATCTACTCCAGATGGCCAAGTGAATTAGCCCACAGTGCGAAGCCGCCGAATACGAAGATCTGTCCGGGGAGAAAAGTCTCACCGAGGACTGCGTTGTTGTTGATTGAAGAGGCCATCAAGCCTATCAATGACGACACAGAGGAACTCTCAATGAAAGCACCAATGTCGGTGTCAAAACCGGCGGATCTCGGGTAGGGGGTCCCCAACTGTGCGTCTAGGCGGATGGTAACAGGAGACAAGGGACACGATGTTTTTACCCAGGTTCGGGCCCTCTCGATGGAGGTAAAACCCTACTCCTGCTTGATTGATATTGATGATATGGGTAGTACAAGAGTGGATCTACCACGAGATCAAGGAGGCTAAACCCTAGAAGCTTAGCCTATGGTATGATTGTTGTAATGGTTGTTGTCCACGGACTAAAACCCTCCGGTTTATATAGACACCGGGAGGGCTAGGGTTACAGTCGGTTACAATGGTAGGAGATCTACATATCCGTATTGCCAAGCTTGCCTTCCACGCCAAGGAAAGTCCCATCCGGACACGGGACGAAGTCTTCAATCTTGTATCTTCATAGTCTTGGAGTCCGGCTGATGATGATAGTCCGGCTATCCGAACACCCCCTAGTCCAGGACTCCCTCAATGCTCCTTTTTGATTTCTACCTCCGCGGCCTTTAGCATCGCGAAGAGCTCGGGAATAGTCTTGTTCATCCCTTGCATACTATAGTTCATCACGAAGCCTTTATAGCTTGGTGGCAGTGATTGAAGAACTCTGTTAATGACACTATCATCAGGAAGATTAACTCCCAGTTGAGTCAAGTGGTTGTGGTACCCAGACATTCTGAGTATGTGTTCACTGACAGAACTATTCTCCTCCATTTTGCAGCTATAGAACTTGTTGGAGACTTCATATCTCTCAACTCAGGCATTTGCTTGAAATACTAACTTCAATTCTTCAAACATCTCATATGCTCCGTGACGTTCAAAACGTCTTTGAAGTCCCGATTCTAAGCCGTAAAGCATGGCACACTAAACTATCAAGTAGTCATCAACACACGTCTGCCAGGCATTCACAATGTCTGTAGTTGCGGGCGCCGGTGGTACACCTAACGGTGCTTCCAAGACGTAATTCTTCTGTGCAGCAATGAGGATAATCCTCAAGTTACGGACCCGATCCGTGTAGTTGTTGCCATCATCTTTCAACTTAGCTTTCTCTAGGAAGGCATTAAAATTCAAAGGAACGGTAGCACGGGCCATTGATCTACAACAACATAGACATGCAAAATACTATCAGGTACTAAGTTCATGATAAATTAAAGTTCAATTAATCATATTACTTAAGAACTCCCACTTAGATAGACATCCCTCTAATCATCTAAGTGATCACATGATCCAAATCAACTAAACCATGTCCAATCATCACGTGAGATGGAGTAGTTTTCAATGGTGAACATCACTATGTTGATCATATCTACTATATGATTCACGCTCGACCTTTCGGTCTTAGTGTTCCGAGGCCATATCTGCATATGCTAGGCTCGTCAAGTTTAACCCGAGTATTCTGCATGTGCAAAACTGGCTTGCACCCGTTGTATTTGAATGTAGAGCTTATCACGCCCGATCATCACGTGGTGTCTCGGCACGACGAATTGTAGCAACGGTGCATACTCAGGGAGAACACTTATACCTTGAAATTTAGTAAGGGATCATCTTATAATGCTACCGACCTTCTAAGCAAAATAAGATGCATAAAGGATAAAAATCACATGCAATCAAAATATGTGACATGCAATCGCCATCATCATCTTGTGCTCATGATCTCCATCACCGAAGCATCGTCATGATCTCCAACGTCACCGGCGCGACACCTTGATCTCCATCGTAGCATCGTTGTCGTCTCGCCAACTATTGTTACTACGACTATCGCTACCACTTAGTGATAAAGTAAAATAATTACATGGCGATTGAATTGCATACAATATAGCGACAACCATATGGCTCCTGCCAGTTGTCAATAACTTTGTTACAAAACATGATCATCTCATACAACAAATTATATTGCATCCTGCCTTGACCATATCACATCACAGCAAGCCATGCAAAAACAAGTTAGACGTCCTCTACTTTATTGTTGCAAGTTTTACGTGGCTGCTACGGGCTTCTAGCAAGAGCCGTTCTTACCTACGCATCAAAACCACAATGATTTTTCATCAAGTGTGATGTTTTAACCTTCAACAAGGACCGGGCATAGCCACACTCGATTCAACTAAAGTTGGAGAAACAGACACTCACTAGCCACCTATGTGTGAAGCACGTCGGTAGAACTAGTCTCGCGTAAGCGTACGCGTAATTTCGGTCTGAGCCGCTTCATCCAACAATATTGCCGGATCAAAGTATGACATGCTGGTAAGCAGTATGACTATTATCACCCACAACTCTTTGTGCTCTACTCGTGCATATAACATCTACGCATAGACCTGGCTCGGATGCCACTGTAGGGGAACGCAGTAATTTCAAAAAAATTCCTACGATCATGCAAGATCTATCTCTAGGTGATGCATAGCAATAAGA
Organism: Aegilops speltoides; assembly: GCA_021437245.1. Taxonomy (NCBI): domain Eukaryota; kingdom Viridiplantae; phylum Streptophyta; class Magnoliopsida; order Poales; family Poaceae; genus Aegilops; species Aegilops speltoides. Next base: position 165,308,625 of record CM038146.1, read on the forward strand.
GGGGAGAGTGTTGTCTACGTACCCTCGTAGACCGAAGCGGAAGCGTTATGACAACACGGTTGATGTAGTCGTACGTCTTCACGATCCGACCGATCCTAGCACCGAAGGTACGGCACCTCCGCGATCTGCACACGTTCAGCTCGATGACGTTCCACGAACTCTAGATCCAGCTGAGGTCGAGGAAGAGTTTCGCCAGCATGACGGCGTGGTGAAGGTGATGATGAAGTTACCGGCGCAGGGCTTCGCCTAAGCACTACGACGATATGCCCGAGGTGGAAATCTGTGGAGGGGGCACCGCACATGGCTAAACAATCAACTTTTGTGTCCTAGGGTGCCCCCCTGCCCCCGTATATAAAGGAGGAAGGGAGGAGGAGGCCAGCCAGGGGAGGAGGCACGCCAAGGGGGGGCAATCCTACTCCAAGTAGGTTTACCCCCCCTTTCCTATTCCAAAAGGAGAAGAGGGAAGGAGGAGGTGGAGAGAAGGAACGAGAGGGGGGCGCCACCCCCTCCCCTTGTCCAATTCGAACTAGGGCAAGGGGGCGCGCGCCACCTCCTAGCCGCCCTCTCTCTTCTCCACAAAAGCCCATGAGGCCCAATAGCTTCCCGGGGGGGTTCCGGTAACTCCCGGTACTCCGGTTTTATCCGAAACTTATCCAGAACACTTTCGGTGTCCGAATATAGTCGTACAATATATCAATCTTTATGTATCGACCATTTCGAGACTCCTCGTCATGTCCATGATCACATCCGGGACTCCGAACAATCTTCGGTACATCATATCACATAAACTCATAATACCAATCGTCATCGAACGTTAAGTGTGCGGACCCTACGGGTTCGAGAACTATGTAGACATGACCGAGACTCACTTCCGATCAATAACCAATATCGGGACCTGGATGCTCATATTGGTTCCTACATATTCTACGAAGATCTTTATCGGTCAAACTGCATAACAACATACGTTGTTCCCTTTGTCATCGGTATGTTACTTGCCCGAGATTCAATCGTCAGTATCATCATACCTAGTTCAATCTCGTTACCGGCAAGTCTCTTTAATCGTTCCGTAATACTTCATCCCGCAACTAACTCATTAGTCACAATGCTTGCAAGGCTTATAGTGATGAGTATTACCGAGAGGGCCCAAAGATACCTCTCCGAAACACGGAGTGACAAATCCTAATCTCGATCTATGCCAACCCAACAAACACCTTCGGAGACACCTGTAGAGCACCTTTATAATCACCCATTTACGTTGTGATGTTTTGTAGCACACAAAGTGTTCCTCCGGTATTCGGGAGTTGCATAATCTCATAGTCTGAGGAACTTGTATAAGTCATGAAGAAAGCAGTAGCAATGAAACTGTAACGATCATAATGCTAAGCTAACGGATGGGTCATGTCCATCACATCATTCTCCTAATGATGTGATCCCGTTCATCAAATGACAACACATGTCTATGGTTTGGAAACATAACCATCTTTGATTAACGAGCTAGTCAAGTAGAGGCATACTAGGGACTATATGTTTTGTCTATGTATTCGCGCATGTACTAAGTTTCCGGTTAATACAATTCAAGCATGAATAATAAACATTTATCATGAATTAAGGAAATAAATAATAACTTTATTATTGCCTCTAGGGCATATTTCCTTCAGTAACAGCTCTGAGTGGCCTATGTTTTGCCGGAGTGTTTATTAATTTTTGTTCCGGCAAATTTCAGCCGCTCGATATGTCCTTTTTTAGCAAAGGTCATGCCGAATTTTTCCTCTAAAGTGGATCGTTAATCCTTTTCTAATATTGCTTTAGGAAAATGGCGACACCACCACCACCAGAACCACGAATGTCGACTGTGCAAGTCAACATGCACCAGCAGCCTTGCTACTGGCACATTGTTCGGCATCTACTTCCAGCCGAGTTTTCTTCCTACGGCGGTAACAAAATATATGAAACTTGTGACAACTATTTTGTTTTTAGTGTTATTGGCATTAATGCATTGTGTATATATCATTGTGTATACATAGATCGTCCCATGCAATGTGAGGTTGGAATTCAACAAGCTGACTGGATGGTGAGTTGATCAGCTTCTCTTTCAGAGTAGAAAGACCCAAGTTGGCCGTCATTTATCTCAACACGGATGAAGATGATGAGGACCCACTTGATGAAGTCATCTATACTCGAAGAATAAGGCTGAGCGAGGATGAGGTGTGCAACCTATGGGGCATAATTCCGCCACGTGCTGACTTTGTCGAGGTGCCATTGGTGACCCGCCTGACAACTACCATGGTTGATCGGCATGTTATGGTATGTTATACTTAGTGTACAATCCGATTACATGCTTACTTAGTAGAATTCAAGCTTAGTAGAAATGTAATACTGTTTTTGATAGTGTAGAAACCTATACTTAGTAGAAATATATTTGCAAGAGTATGTGCGAGGCTGCTTATTAATTGATATGTTTTTCTTATTCAAAAATTGCCAAAGAGCCTATCTGTGAGTTGTGGTATCGAGCCTGATCAAGAAGGCTCTGCTGGAATACGCCTTACCGCAAGGGGCTCCGTCACCACCTGTGCGTACAACATGGACACGGGCGGTCGCACACACTTCAGCTTGGTTGGGTGGAAGAACTTCCTCGTTGGCAAGAATCTTCGTGTTGGACCGGCCATCCTAATTACTATCAGGAACACCCACCGCCATGGCTTGAGAATGATGGTCGTCGTCGATATCATCTAGAACTACATATGTGTGTGGCTATATGACTACCCCTAGTAGACTGCTATATGCTGTATGACTACCTAGTACTGCTTATCATATATGCTCCTGTATGAACCATATATGTGCGTGAGGATGCATGTTAACTATATATGTGTGTGTGGCTAAAATTGCAGTTTATTGAAATGGGGTACTGTTCTAGATCAATAGGAAGTAGGGAAAAAATGTTGAAAGATACAGCAGTAGCGCGGACAAAGAAAAGCGCTACAGCTACTTATTAGTAGCGCTTATTGTAAAAGCGCTACTGATATAGTCAATACTAGTAGCGCGTGTACATAGAGCGCTACTACTATCTGTTAGTTGTAGCGCCTTATTAGTAGCGCGGTCACCCGCGCTACTGATAGCGTTAAAACGCGCGCTACTACTAGAGTTTTCCCTAGTAGTGACTAGCAAACCTGGCCAATTGGGCCGGCACGGCCTAACCCTCCACTAAACATGCCTGGCACGGCACGGCCCAGGAGCGATCCTTCTATAAATAGGTCATGTCGTGACGACACGTGTGTTGTGCTATCAGGCCCAGATATGGCATAGATCTTAAACGTGTCGGCCGGTCCCTAATGGGCCGTTTGGTCCTAATAGGCCATTACGGCCCAATTACTTCAAAAAAATCTGAAAAAAATTACATGAAAATCAAAAACTGAGACAAAGTTTCATGTGGAATAAATCTTGAGCTTTCTTAGTGACTGCCTCACTAAAACTTTCCATCCTTAATTAGGAAGGAAAAAGAGTACAAAACCATGCTCTAGATTACAAAAGGATAAAAAATTACAAAGCCTACAATTGTTCTTCCTCTTCTTCGGTGGTAAGATTTTTGAACTTGGTTTTATGTCTTGTTTGTAGTGAGTTGGGCTCTCCATCTTGCTAGTTCCTTATTTTTCACTACCATTAATGTTTTCATAGTATCCGAGATGAGACTGGTTCTTCACTCCTCAAGTATTCTTTGATGATGTCGTTGAGACGGGTATTGATAACACATCCCGTGCTAATATGGAAAGTGGTGGATATGTAAGCTTGTGATACCACCATTGCAGTACGTTGAAGTCATCCTCTCCATTGAAGCTAACTTTGTCGTTGTTGAGGTACTTCACTAACTCCCTGTCACCTGAAAGCATAGGTGTTGCAGCTCGTGTGGAAGAGCTCGAGGCAGAGGAGGAATAACCAAATATCTTGATCCAAGCTCTTTTTTTTTATTTGTTTAGTTGGTGCTGGTGGAGGCCGTTGCATCTGAACTACGTCATGCTTTTGTTCACTTATCTTAAAATTTAGAAAGCTTATCACGAACATCACTAAAAAGCAGAATAATTTAAATTCAGGGACGTAAACCCCTCAAGTTTTGCCCTAGAATCCAAGATAAATGAAAAATGCATACAACATTAGATTTTCTTTCCAATATTTCAAATATTTAAGTTTCGTGCGAGTAACAACTTCAAGTAATAATTCATCGCCTCCATATGCTTTTAGGTGAGTAGCAATGTCTAGTTGTCTACAATATTATGCACCATTAAAGGATATGTGGGGTAATAGACCTAGACAAAGAAATTGTTAGCACAACATAAAACATCTCCAACAACGTAATCAATGCTCTAGCAACATGCCAAGTCACACGAGTGGTTGACTGTGATTCGCAATTTGCATTACTAAATCCAAAGAATGCATCTTTGTCTCCAAGAAGTGACTTAAGCATCACATATGTAGAGTTCCATCTAACATGCATGTCTAAATTACACAAATGAGGAGTTGCTCCTACATCAATTCAATATCTCTTATAGCTTACAATTCGTTGGTTAGAGATACTAAGATAAGAAATTGTAGTGTAAAGTTTCAATGTGTGGCTTACATTTCTTTAAAGCACATTTAGCAATAGGATTAATTATATGGCAAGCATAAAGTTGATGCGGTAATAAAGATGCAGCATATATGAAAAATAGAGGAGTGAGGTCATGCATTGCAAATGTATTTGCTGATGCATTATCCAAAGCTACTGTAAAAATCTTGTTGGTCAGAACAAAATCAGCCACAGCTCTAATTATAGCTTGAGCAATGTTCTCACCAGTATGTACTTTGTCTATTAAATCGAATCCTACGATTCTTTTGTAGTTCCCACTTACCGTTAACATATGCCTGACCACTCCAGATATCACATGTTAAAGAGATTGAAAAGGTGCATCTAGTAAATTCTTCTTTTATTTTGTAAGACCAGTTTTGCATAATTTTTTCATATCCCTAGTTGCAGTTTGTTAGAAACTTATTTGAAATTAGGAGTATAAGCAGTTTGAATATATTCGGTAAAACCCTCAGACACACCAAAACTTAATGGTAAAACATTAGAAGCAATTAAACGGCAAAGAGCTTCCCCCTAAACATAACACCATAGCAGAAATTACTTACCAACCTGTCGGGATTGAACTTCAATGTGGTTTGTCTCACTGCGGACTCTCCATCCTTATTGATGTGGGATTCCTTATGCCTCCTCAGGTGGTCGGTTCCTCCTTTACCCCCCCCCAGTATACAAATCCCTACCGTTTTTGCACTTAGCTTTAATCTTGTGGACACCATCCGCCTTAAATATTTTTTCATTGAAGTAATCCCACAAGTAGGAACTTTTGCGACGAGCCCTTTTTTGCACCGGTGGTGGTGGAGAAAGTGATGGAACTAGTGGAATGGGCGCCAGATTGTGAAGGTGGTGTGTTATCGTCAAAAGGAGGATAGGTGGAGGTATTGTGGCCATTGTGGTCGACATAGTTAGGTATTTCAATATCGAAATAACTTGCTTGGAAGCTAATGAACTGGTTGGGATAATCCCTCTTTGAGTGTGGGAAATGAGGGGGTGGGTAGTCCTTTTATAGCAAAAACTGGACATTTTTCACACAAATTTAGCCCTCCAACAGACAAAATTTTGAAATTCTGATTAAATTGACCTAAACAGCCCTTGAACCACCCTAAATCCCCAACCGGTCACGATGTCACGCCACACCCCACACACCCCTATCAACGGTTGACATGCCCCCGCTCCCATTCCCCCAACAGGCGGCACGCGAGCCTGGTGGGCCAGACGTGCTAGCTGCGCTATGCCAACCGGCCAGTTTGCTAAACGTGTCGTGTCGGGCTGGCCCACGGGCATGACCTTGCAACCCAGACATGGCCTGTTCCGGCTAGGTCCCTGATGGGCCGAGCACGTATGCTCACGGGCCATCATGCGGCCCATAACCCACTTAGCCAGGTTTATCTGCAAGTCGACACGTCGCCAGCAAACAAGCACCCCCCGCGGTTTGGGCCAACCCAAAGAGGGGCGAGGGCGCCTCTTTCCTTTCCTTTTTCTACTATCACTTATTTCTCTTTTTTTGCATTTTTATATACTTTTTGTTTTATTTGTATTTTTAACAACAAATCATAAAATGTTCAACGAACTAAAAAAAAGTTTCACAAAGTTCAAACTAATGCTCTGCTTTGAAAAATGTTCACGTATTAAAAATACGTTCACAATTTTGAAAAAATATTCATGAATTCATAAAATTCTTGCCATTTCAAAATTCGTTGCAATTTCAAATGCTATTACTATTTTAAAAAATGTCCATGAATTTAAAAAATGTTTGCAAAATTTTAAAATGTTCACGAGTCAAAAAATGTTCATGAAAATAAAATTTTTCCCAAAATTATAGAAAGTTTATGATTCCATAAATTGATGTGAATTTGAAAATTGTTGGTGATTTCAAGAATTGTTGGTAAAATTTTAAAAATGTACACAAAAAATCACGAATTAGAAAAATGTTCATGAAATTGAAAATATATTCACTAATTCAAAAATAATTTGCAAAATTGAAAAAAATCTCGTACTAAAAAATATTGATGAAATTGATAAAATGTTCATGGATTCACAAAAGATGAATAAAAATGGTGCATTTTTTGTGAATTTTAAAAAATGTTCACAATTTTTAAAATTTGCTAAAGTTTTGTGAAATGGTAATTTTTTCCAGAAATTAAAATTTCGTGGATTCAAAAATGTTTGTGAAATCGAAAACATATTTATGGATTTGAAAATGACAATGAAAACGAAAATGAAAAAATGAAAAAAAAGGAGAAAGAGTTTTTTTAAAAGGAAAGGAGAAAGAGAAATAAAAAAGGCCTAAAAGAATCGAGAGAAAAAAATGGTCCTAAACCTTCTGAGAACCGGAAATTGGAGTCTTGTTAGTTGCACCGACGCAAACGTACCTAGCTTCACTACAGGGTACGCGGTAGGTTGCTATGCATCAACATACACGTGAATTAAGACTCCCTATACGTATGACTTGCTGGTGAGCAAACACATAAGGTGTTTTTGGCCAATCAGTTTGGTGGTTTGACCACTATGAACGCCCCACCAGAGGTTTCTAGCAAGTTTTTTTGTTTGTTCGCAAGGCTTTTCCAATGAGGTTTTTACATAGAAATACGAATATTTTTTCCCTAAGATGCAAGTAGAGTACCTTAAAACGACTCTTATAAATGTACATTCAAAAAATATGGTTAAAGGGGAAAGTTCCTCTAAGGATGGTAGTTAGTAGGGAATGGTGCGGGCACAATAATCTCTTTCCCATGCCCATGTTTTAATGGGCATAAAATCAAACCCACACCCTACCATCTGGCATAAATTCATGTCCATGCCCATAACCTATGAGTATCCATGCCCATCCGGCATATAACCATGTCATTGAAGGGTGGGGACATAGTTGCTAGGTCCATTGGTGTCTCTGAGAGGTTTACAAGGTTGGTGAAATGGTGACTATGAGGAGAATGGGGTGGGGTATTGCTTGGGGAGTTGTGAGCAGATGATGCAGGTGGACTATGCTATGGATGCCTAGTTCTTCAAAACTTATATAGAGAGACTCGGTAGCTTAGGTCTATATATGATTCATGTGACCTGCCTATAAGATCATCTGGTCAGGTTCGGGCGTACCATGGTGAAGGAAATATGCCCTAGAGGCAATAATAAAGTTGTTATTTATATTTCCTTATATCATGATAAATGTTTATTATTCATGCTAAAATTGTATTAACCGGAAACTTAGTACATGTGTGAATACATAGATAAAACATAGTGTCCATAGTATGCCTCTACTTGACTAGCTCGTTAATCAAAGATGGTTATGTTTCCTAACCATAGACATGTGTTGTTATTTGATGAACGGGACCACATCATTAGGAGAATGATGTGATGGACATAACCCATACGTTAGCTTAGCATTATGATTATCGGGGAAACTGATCCACGGACACCTATGGGACCGGCGGACCGAGCCCCTTTCGGTTCGGCGGGGGACGGAGGTCGCGAAAAGCGATCGGCGAAACACGAGCAGTTTACCCAGCTCCGAGCTCTCCGGAGAGATAATACTCCTCTTGCTGCATGTCCGAGTGTATTGAGTTCTTGCTCGGGGCGCTGAGTGCTACAAAGACACACTAGCTGCTAACGAGACCGGCGTGAGTGTTTTTACGCCTTGAACCCCCTCTACGTTGCGCATGGGCCTCCTTTTATATGCTCAAGGGGTCACAAGCAGGTGGCAGCGTGAACAAGGGTAAAAATGGAAAGGTGTTGCGGTTGGTACAACTACATACGATGTATCATACCTAACCCGACGGCGGGGACAAAGGCATTAAATGCCCGTCGTCGCCCAAATAGTGCAAAAAGGACCGTCGGGGCGCCACGCTTGCCACGATGGCAATCTTGTCGGCGTCGCTTGCCACCAGCGTACCGCTGGCTGCCTGACCTCTTGCCACCGCGCTGGAAAGGTCCTGGCGACAAGTTGGTGGATGTCTTTGGGCGCTTGGTCTGAGTGGTGGCTTGCATGCAAGCGCCTTGCATGATCGTTGTCTTGTCGCGTCCGGAAGCTTGTCGCTCACCGGGCCTCGCCGGGATGCGTGGCGCGTCGCGGCAAGTTCCTTGAGATGCCTCGGTTGGCCTTCCCGGCAAGCTCCTCTTGCCGGGGCCTTGTCTCCTTGGCTTGAATACTTTGTTCTTGAATGGCTCCAAAGGAACCACGGAGGACCTTGGCGGTCACCCGGCAAGCCTTGCCGTCAGGGTTTCGATTGCCGTGCACAAGTTCGGGATACTAGGGTACCCTACTCTAGTACACCGGCAGAGCCCCGAACTGGGCCACACTGCGGTCTTGCCTGTTGGGCGAGGCCCAAAGCAGGCACGCAGCACGCGGCTGGGATTCGCCGTATCTTACTCCATATCCACCGCGCCCTCCCGAGCGGCATGCGTCGAATGCGGCGTTGTGGGAGAGATCGTGGGTGGTTTCTTTATTCGGAAAGGCGGGGCGTCCGTCCCTCCCTCTTTATAAGCGGGGAAGCAGGGCAGTTCGCCCATCTCGCGGTTGCTATTCCAATCTCAAAAACCTCCGCCGCTCCCCCTTCTTCCCAAAGCTGAAAGAGCAGCGCTCTGCCCCCATCGCCACCAGCACCACCAGCGCCGTTGATCTCCCCACCACCTCCGCCATGGCTCAAAGCCGACAAGGGAAGGTCGTGAAGTCGGCCGAGGCGCAGCTGCTCATGGGGCCGCTCTGGAGAAGCAACTCCCCCCAAGCTCGCGCTTGAAGGGCTGAGGAGTATTACTACCTCTTACGGTCGATGGAGGCGGCGCATCCACAAGACGAAGGTACTCTCGGCCGCCGCTTGGCGGCTCGAATGGGTATCCCTTCTTCGCGTTGTTCTTCTCTGCGGGCTCTGCCCGCCTTTCTCTGAAGTTTTTCTGCGACATTATGAACACCTCGGGTTCCGCCTCCTTGACTTCACCCCCAATGCCGTTCGACCATGGCAGTTTTTGCACATCTCTGCGAAAACTTTGTCGGAGTCTATCCAAATGTAGCTCTTTTTCGCCACTTCTTTATGCCCCGAGTTGAGAGAGGGGAGCCTTTATCCAGCGGAATCGCTTGGATCTCGAGAGCTGGCAAGAAGGAAGCTTATCTGGAGGGAGAGATCCGCGGCAAGTGGGAGGAATGGAGAGCAGACTGGTGCTGGATTGTCGAGGAGAACCCGCAGCCATTTACCGCCCAGCGCCAAACCCCAGTAGTGCGCGGCAATGATTGGAGCAATGTGGCCCCGGAAGACGATAGGCTGAAGATTGCCGTTACCCGGATCCAACGCCTCAGGCTTGCCGGGCTCATTGTAGGCGCCGTTGGCGCAGATTTTCTTCGCCGCCGCATCGCCCCCCTGCAGGAGAGGAGGAGACCCGCCTGGGAGTTCCAGAATGCGGCGGACATCATGAGGCTACGCCCGGGCCTCAACTTCAACTTCACTGTCCTGGAACTTAACGTGATGCTCCAGGAACTATTCAAGTACGACCCTGAACATCCCGAAGTGGTCAGGTTGCCGAAGGGTGTCGTTCCGCTGTGCAACAACTCCTCGCTCGATCGCATCCGTGCAATGATGCCGCTGTGTGATTCGCATGGAATTGTCCCAACTTGGCAAGAGCCTGCAGACGACGTCGTGCAGGAGTTCTTTGACGGCTTGGTAGAAGTGCCGGTTCGCTCCGATGAACAGAAAAGCCTTACCCGCGACACCACCGATGCGGAGATGCAGCGCATCGCCACTAGGCATGAAGAGGCGGCGGCAGCCGCTGCCGGGCGGCGGTTGGATTCACCGTGGAGGCAGAGGCAGCAGAGGCGGCAAGCCTTGGCGGCGAGAGGGCTTGCCGCGAGGGAGAGCTTGCTGGCCTGAAGTCGAGTCGGGCGAGCCCGCCGAGGGTCTGGCGGCTCGTTGAAGACCAACTCCTCTTCCTCCTCATCTTGGACAGCTCGCCGCAGAGCCCCAGCTCCACCAAGAAGGCGTCTCCGCAAGGCGGGGGCGTGGCGGGCGGCAGAGAGAGTCCAGCCGCGCGCGCCATGCGACACGCTCCACCGTGGCAAGCTTTGTTGCTGGAGAGCACCTCACGCCGCTGCTGTAAGCGGGGCGGTGTCCTCCGGACCACCGCCTGCTCCTACCGCCTCACACAAGGCGGCAGCAGGTTGGGCCGTCTCAAACCACCGCCATTGCCCCGCCAAGCGGCTAAGGAACCTACTCCTCCGCCTCGTCGCCGGAGGTGAGCGGACTTCGACCTCTCCGCTCACCTCCGGCGAGGAAGAAGAAGAGTAAGATTCTTTCTTGTACTTGTAGTTCTTCAATTCTTGCTGTTTTGTCTTGTATTTGATTTGCTTTACTCGAACCCATTCCTTTTCGGGACTACGCCCGAGAGCGGCAAAGAGAGCCAAGGTCGGTGATTGTCATCGGCGAACCCACCGCGACAACGGGGTGTGTGTCAAGACCACCTTGCGGACCGGCAACTATTCCCAAAGCAGCCCCAGCAGCAGCCCCAGTAAGTAAGTATATGGTTTACTTCCCTCTTGTTAGGCGCACATGGGTGTTCTTTCTTCTTGACATCGACTATTGGTTTGTGTAGGAGCAGAGCAGCCTCACCAAGAGCGCCCGGAAGCCGCCCCCGACATGCCATCTGCTTCGACTACACCGTCAAGGGAGGATTCCCCGGTGAGGGAGTGTTCTCCGGCAAGGGAGAATTTTCCGGAAAGGGGGAAGTCTCCGGCAAGGGAGAGTTCTCCGGCAAGGGACAGCACCAGCGACCCCCCGGTGGCGGAGACCACAACTGCAGAACCCAGTACAGGTAATCCTCTTACTTGAAAACTTCCCTTGGGTTCTTCTTCTTCTGATTTTCTTTTTGGATATTTGCTTGACTTTTCTCCCTTTTCCAGCCGTCAGATCCCTATGCCACAGAGCCGATGGAGACCGAGGTCGCCGGCGAGGAGAACGCGCGCGGCAATACCGACGACGCCGCTGCCACCGAAGAAGCAGCTGGCGCTGATGATCCCGCCGGTGAAGAGGCCGCCAAAGCTGCCGCCGCAAAAGCCGGCGAGGTGTCTGGCAATCGCACTAACGGCCCGAGGCCGCAGGAGCGCCAGGCGCTACACCGACCGCCGATCCCTCCGCCCCTGCCGCAGCGTCAGGCTCCGAAGAGCCCCAACCCGGCGCCTATTTGAAGGCCGGCGATGGCGTCTTCATCAAGCTCCCCTGGGCGTCAAGCTCCAGGGCACCGGTCGAAGGAGAAATCTTGGATGGAGAGGTGCTGCGCCTCCATTGGTGACGCTGGTTGATGAGCCGAAAGCAACAGCGGCGAGCGAGGAGGAGGAGCTGCTTTGTGGAAGCTGGTGTCGCCCTACCGCGCTCGACAGGCCAAGCTGGAATCCCGAGAAGCGCTTGTCGCGAAGGCGGGAGTGGACATCGAGAAGCGCGCGGAGGAGCTCCGGGGTCTTAACCAGGAAGCTCTCCGGTCCCTGGCAGAGAAGCGGGAGCAACTCGCCGAGGAGCGGAAAGCCTTCCTCCTCGAGAAGGCTGAAGTTGAAGAGCAACAGCGGCTTACCGCCGAGAAGCTATCTGCGCGGGAGGGTGAGTTGGCGCAGCGGAAGGTCAACCTTGACAGCCACGAGGAGGAGCTTCTTGTCTTGTGAGCAAACATTCAGTGCGGGCCCTCAAGGAAGCGAAGATCTTGCCGCAGTGCCGAGGCCGCCAAGAAGGAGCTGGAGGCGAAGGTGGCGCAGGTGGAGGCCGATCTCAAGCGGCGGTGAAGAGCTTGCAGCTCAAGCGTGGCGAGAAGGACGCCTACACCTTTGGCAAGTTGCGGGGCCGTCTCGAGAAGGAAAGGAGCTTAAGCGCCGCCAAGGATTCAACGCAGATCTTGAGTTGAAGCTGACTACTTTGACCAAGGCATTTGGGCGGCGCCGGGGAGGCAGGAGGTGGCCTTGAAGGAGAAGATCAAGGCCGGCGAGCGCTCTTTGTCGAGGCTGCTGCCACCAGAACACTTTTAGGGAGAATGTGGAGCCTTTGGACGGAGGGTCTCGTGGATGTTGCCGCATCCATCGACGAGGGAGCTGGCGCAGCTGAGGATGGAGGATCTCGGGTATTCCGCCGATGAGAACCTCCAACCCAGCGCCAAGCTCAGCTTGTTCTTCAAAGGCGTGGCGACGACCCTCCAGCGACTCGGGAGAAGATCCCAGCGCAGCTGGGCGGACGAGTCGCGCAAGATCTGTGAGGAGCTCTTCAAAGGTGTTGGTGAAGGTGGCCTTCCGCAACCCGGGCCTCAACCTCACCAGCGTCCTCGGGACCTTGCCGCGGATCTTGATCTGGAAGCGCTCAAGACCCTTATCGCACCCATTGTGGACAAGGTGGCGGGATCAAGAGGGTTGAGGCGATAAGCGTGGATTAGGCCGCCCGTTTTCTCCTTTTCTTGCCGTTGCTGGTCATGTTATGAGAACAGTCTGTTAGAGCTGCGACAAGCTATCTTGTAATATAACTCTCTTTTGGGTAGCGATTGCTATGTTATTTCCTTTACTTGATTCCTTCCTTTGTATGTTTTTGCCCTCGCTTTTAGGGAACTTGCGGTCTGGCGCCTTAGCCGCTGGCGCTGAGTCTTGAGACGTCGGGCCTTCTTTGGTGGTGCCATAACCGACAAAAACCTTATGCGCAACTTATGCAGCTCACTTAAGTTGTTGGCGGACTCGAAACAAAGTAAGGCGCAACTAGCTACGAGTTGGTTCCTCCGCGCTGGAGTTTTCCATACAAAGCACGGTCGTTCGAGGAAGATAATTTAAAAATCTTAAAATTGTTTGCTCAAACTTTGGCAACTTAGCTTTTACATCGTTTGCTTCACAGTAAGCGAAACTTTCTTGAGCGGCGCTGGTCCACACCATTATATTCTCCTTTCCCCGGCAAACTTGTGGGCGAGGAACCTTCCTTTCTTTGAGAAAAGAAAGAAGAAAATAAAGATATGGAGCCTTACGGCTCGTTATTGCTTCTAGGGGTAGGCGCTGCACAAAGTGTCGGATAACACATGCAAAAATAGAAAGCATGAAATTGACTAGATATCACGAGCACATGAGCTTTACTTATGCACGGGTCTGCGCCCGGCTTTGTACAAAGGATTACATGCAACAGCGACAAGACTTGTACAAAAGGTGGTTGCGGAACAGGTTCCGCAACCGCTCTCTGAGTAAAACTTACGAAGATGCTCAATGTTCAGGAGTTGCTCACGGTGCCATCTTGGTCTCAAAGCGGACAGCGCCGGGCCTAGTGACTCGTTTCACCGGTAAGGGCCTTCCCACTTTGGCGTCAACTTGTTGGAATTCTTGGCGGACTGAGCAGCGAAGAACAAAGGTCGCCTTCCTCGAGACTTCGGCATTAACTGCGGCTATGGTAGCGGCGCAAAGCTTCTTGTAACAAGCAGCTCGTACAATGACTGAAGCGGTCTTCCTCAAGGAGCGTAGCGTCATCTTGTCGCAGCTGCTCTTGCTCAAGCTCATCATAGCGAGCACTCGAGGTGACCCGTATCTGAGTTCCGTGGGGAGAGCGCCTCTGCTCCATAGACTAGAGCGAAAGGTGTCGGCGATGGCTCGATTTGGCGTTGTCTTGATCGACCAAAGAATCACCGGCAGCTCCTCAATCCAGTTCTTTCCGCACTTGCGCAGCACTGTCGAAAGTCTGGTCTTGAGCCCAGCAGCACTTGAGCATTGCCCTCTCCGCTTGACCGTTGCTACGGGATGAGCAACGAAGCGAAAGCAGACCTTGGCGCCAAGATCTTGGGCGTCTTGCATGAAGGTGCGGCTCGTGAATTGCGTGCCGTTGTCGGTGATGATCCTGTTAGGGATCCCGAAGCGGCAAACAATCGACCTGAAGAACTTGACTGCTGACTGTGCTATCACCTTCCTCACTGCTTCCACTTCCGGCTACTTTGTGAACTTGTCGATCGCGACGTACAAGTACTCAAAGCCCCCGACAGCGGGAAAAGGGCCGAGGATGTCGAGCCCCCAGACCGAAAATGGCCAGGATAAAGGGATCGTCTGGAGAGCTTGAGCTGGCTGGTGTATCTGCTTGGAATGGGCCGCACGCTTCACACTTGGTTACTTGTGCGGTTGCATCACGGAGGCTGTCGGCCAAAAGAAACCTTCTTGGGCAGCTTTGCGGCAAGTGCTCTTCGCCAATGTGGTGACCACAAATGCCTCCATGTATCTCTGCCAATAGCTTTTGTCCGCCTTCCCGGTGAATACACTTCAATTTCACACCATTGAGTCTTCTTCTGTACAGTGTGTTGTCGACAAACTGGTACATACTTATTGCCGGGCTACTCTTTACGCTTCTTCTTGCTCTTGGGAAGTTCTCTGCGAAGGAAATGGACAATCTCTTGTGCCCATCTTTGGAGCTTGTGGCTCGACAACAAGGACTAAAGGCACATCTACTGCTGCGGGAACATCCGCTTCTACGGCCAGAACCTGCGGCTCAGCCGGAGCTTGACATTCCCCGGCAAGCTTGCCGGAGCAAAACTTGTCGGGAGCGTCGCTTCTGTGGAACAAACCCTAGGGGTTCTGGGAGCAGACTGCTCCTCGAGCACCCTTGGTGTTGATCTTGGGGACCTTCTTGGCGGCGGCAGGGGCTCTGCGGGAAAATAGTCACCGAAATCAACTTCCTCTTCTTGCTCTATCCACTTGATGGCGTTCTGAGACGGTTGAGTCGGTTTGAGCACAAAGATCCCTGGTTCCTGAGGTAACTTAAGTCGGCGCGACTTGACGAGCCATCGGCAATGTCGTTCTGAGCTCTTGGAACATGTTCCATCTTGTAGGCCGTCAAAGTGCTCTTCTAACTTTCTCACTTCATCAACGTAAGCTTCCATCAACGGACTCTGATAATTCTTGTTCACTTGGCGGACGACAAGCTGCGAGTCACCCCTGACAATGAGCTTCTTGATCCCAAGGTCTGCTGCGATCCTGAGACCGGCAAGCAAACCTTCATACTCTGTGGTATTGTTCGTTGCTTGCTCCTTGGGAAAGTGCATCTGGACTACGTACTTGAGGTGCTCTCCGGTGGGCGCAACAAGTATGCCTTCGCCTTGGCGCCTTGCAGCGAGAAGGCACCATCAAAGTACATCGACCACTCTTTGCTTGCTTCCTTGGCGGGTATGCTGGTTTACGGAATTTCTTCATCGGTGTTGGCGTCCACTCGCTATGAATTTCGCCAATGCTCGCTCTGGATAGTTGAAGTGCTCTCAAACTTGAGGCCAAAGCTTGCGCAGTTCCAGTGCCCACTCGACAATCCTGCTGTTGCTACGGATTCTGCAAGTATCCTCTTGATTGGAAAGCAGTGACAAGCTGTGATCTCGTGTGCTTGGAAGTAATGGCGCAGCTTTCTCGAGGCCATGAGAATGCCGAAAAGCAATTTCTGCACACGAGAGTACCTTGACCTAGCCCCCTGCAGAAGGGAACTGACAAAGTAAACTGGGCGCTGCACCATTCTCTTCTGCATCTCCTCACGCGCCTACGCAGATCCATCTTTGTCGGGACCAGAGCTTGTCGGTGAAGTCCCCTGCTTGTCGTGGGGTGCATCTACCGTGGTTGCTGGCTCATCATCCGCTACTAATGCAGCACTAACCACTTGATTGGTTGCCGCTATATACAGCAGCAACTTCTCTTGTGGCTTAGGTGCGACAAGTGTTGGAGTGGAGGACATGTATCTCTTTAGGTCCTGTAGCGCAGCCTCCGCTTCCGGAGTCCATTTCATCGGACCTGCCTTTTTCAATATTTTGAAAAACGGCAGGGCGCGCTCAGCAGACCTAGAAATAAACCTGCTGAGAGCAGCCACGCAACCGGGAAGTCTTCGTACATCCTTGACGCGCTTTGGTGCTTCAATCTGCTCAATGGCCTTGATCTTGTCGGGATTGGCTTCAATTCCCCGCTGAGACACGAAGAACCGAGAAGCTTGTCGGAGGGACTCCAAACACACACTTCTCGGGGTTAAGCTTGAGGTTGATCTTGCGCAGATTTGCAAAGGTTTCGTCTAAATCCTGAATCAGAGTTGCCTTGTCCTTGCTCTTGACCACTATGTCATCCATGTAGGCTTCCACATTTCTGTGCATTTGTGGCTCAAAAGCGTCATGGACTACCCTTGCAAATGTTGAACCAGCATTCTTTAGTCCAAAAGGCATCCGTATGAAACAGTATGTGCCACATGGAGTGATGAATGCGGTCTTCTCCTCATCCTCTTCTGCCATGAAGATCTGATGGCATCCTGAATATGCGTCAAGAAATGAAAGCAAGTCACATCCAGCCGTGGAGTCAACAATCTGGTCAATGCGCGGTAAGGGAAATGGGTCTTTGGGACAAGCTTTATTGACATCGGTAAAGTCGATACAAAGCCTCCATTTCCCGTTTGCCTTGCGCACGACCACTGGATTGGCCAACCACGTAGGATGGAGCACTCCTTTGACAAGGCCCGCTGCTTCCAAATTCTTGATTTCTTCTGCGATGAATTCTTGGCGCTCCACTGCTTGTTTCTTGACTTTCTGCTTGACGGGCCGCGCATGAGGACAGACGGCAAGATGGTGCTCGATTACTTTCTTGGGAACACCGGGGATGTCAGACGGTTGCCACGCAAACACGTCGATGTTCGCCCTTGAGGAAAGCAACGGCGCTTTCCTATTTAGGGTCGAGAGTGGCGATGGTGAAGGTACCACCGTGCCGTCCTCCTTGGCGGACACCTTCTTGGTCTCTGGCGGAGCTGCCATTGTCTTCTTATGCTTGCGGTGGAGCTCGATGGTGCGTCCTCGGCGGTAGCGCAACACTCGAAGAGGTGCGCTTGCGGAGTGGGCATCGAACTCTTGCGGACTTGGTCTTCTTCTACCCCGGGAGCTTCAGCGGCAAGTGACATGCGTTACATTGCGGCTGCTGCTTCCGGTAGATCTTGTCGGCGAGATAAGAGCATCCTTCTTGTCGCCGAGGGCGAGAGATGACACTTATTGGGCTTGGCATCTTCAGCATGTTGTATGTGTAGTGAGAGGCTGCCATGAATTTGGCAAGTGTTGGACGGCCGAGTATCCCATTGTAAGGCAATGGAAAGTCAGCAACGTCAAAAGTGACCCTCTCAGTCCTGAAGTTCAACTCGCTGCCAAATGTCACCGGCAATGTGATCTTTCCTTGACTTGCTCCTTCCGGATTGATTCCTTGGAATGCGCCGGTCTCTTCGAGCTCGCTATCAGGGATCTGGAGTTTCTGGAGTACCGCGGAGGAGATCAGGTTCAAGCCGACCCCACCGTCAACTAGCATCTTAGTGACCTTGAGGTTGCGGATAGTTGGTGAAACCAACATTGGCAAGCACCCGACCGTAGTTATGCAATCGGGGTGGTCCTCAATATCAAAGATGATAGGCGTCTTTGGACCATTCGAGGCTTGCGTGACTCGGCGGGTGGTTACGCGCATTGACTTCCCGCACCCTTGCTTGAGTGGCGGTGTGAAGTATCTGAAGAAGCACCACCGTCAGCGCATAGGACCTTTGTGGCTTTCTGGAACTCCTGCTCACCGGTCTCGTCATCATCCATATCTTCATCGTCGTCGTCATCTTCATCCTTGTCGCGGCCGCGGGGAGGTCTGTCTCCTTGCCGCTGTTTGGCCTTGCCGTGGCGTCCTCCTCGGCCGGGGCGTTTCTTGCTGGATCCTCCAGCACCTTCTTGGGCCTTCTCCTTGTCGCGTCGCTCGTATTCAGCCTTTTGCTGCTCGACAAGCTGCTCGACCTTCTTGCAGCTCTGGAGGTCATGGCCCTTGGTGCGGTGGATCTTGCAGTACTGCTTGTTGGTGCCGTCCTGCTTGTCGGCGACCGCCACAGCCTGGTAGTTGGTGCATGCGGCAATCTCCTTGCCGGAGCTACCAGCTTTGGCTTTCTTGGCGCCACCTCCGTTGCCGGACTGCTCAACGACTAGCACATCTTTGCCTTTCTTCTTCCTGTTTTTCCGCCGCCGGTTTCTCTTTGGCGGGGCAGCATCCTCGCTGTCAGATCCTCCTGCTCCTGTATTCTCTCCGGGGAGTTTCCTCCCTTCCTCAGCACGTGCACACTTGTCGGCCAGGGCATATAGCTCGCTGACGTTTTTGATCTTGCACATCGCCATCTCCTCCCGCATCCTGCGGTTTCGCACGTTCTGATGGAACAGCGCTTGATGACATGGCGGGGTGGACATCTGGGATGTTGTCTTGTACCTGCGGCTGAACCTCTGAATGTACTTGCGAGGGCTCTCCTTCCTTCAGGCGGCGAGATGAAGGTCGCTCTCTTGGCCATGAGGTTTGTGGCGCTTTGTAAAGCGCCGACAAACTGATAGCATAGGTCTGCCCAGGAGGATATGGAGTTATCCGGCAAGTGCATGAGCCAGGACCTGACATTGGGCTTGAGCACCAGCGAGAAGTAGTTGGCAAGGATCTTGTCGTCCCGCCCCCCAGCAGCTTGCACCGCAATGGTGTAGATGCTAAGGAACTCCGACGGATGCGACTTGCCGTCGTACTTCTCGATACGTCGGCTTGAAATTCTTCGTCTTTGAGCCCTTTGGACTTGCCGCAGCTCATGAGTGAGCGCGAGGCAACCTACGCGTCTGACAAGTCGCTGGTTCCCCTGGCGCATGCATGTCGACAGAGGGCCCAGCGCTGGTCCGATTGGCGCGGCGCTTCTTTTCGGCCTCGATCGAGTCTGGCGTCTTCTTGCTGTCGTTCGTGAAGAACTTGGCGCTGATCGCAACGAGCTCGTGGATCTGATGATGCGGTGGAGTCACTGTCGAGGTAGATCCGACGAGTCGTCGATCTTGTCCTTCGGGGTGGAGAGTGCACGGTGGTTGCACCCCCACCGGTTTTGTCGCCATCGACTCGTGCCTGGCAATCTTGCCGCGACTGCGATGTACTCGGCTGCCGTGGGGTGTCGCCGTTGGCGAAGCCGATGAGACTCTGAATGGTGGCCCTCCATTCGTCAATCTTGTCTGCCGTTGGAGGGTAATCCAGGAGCAGTTGAGCTCGCGCCAAAGCTTCTGCTGAAGTGGTGGGCGGCAGTGGCGAACGGTGCGAGGAGCGGGATATGCTCGGACTTCTAACTATGTTAGAAGGCGATATCCGTCGAGCGACCGTGTCTCGCCCGTGCCCGGCATGTTGGCGTGCATGCTGGTCTTGAGCACCCGAGATCCACCGGCTCGATCTTGGTCCAGCGAGCGTATGGCACCGCGAGTACCATAGCGCTGTCGGTCGCGCCTCTGAGATAGGCGCGGTGCATGTCAGACGCGCCGAAATGCATGCAGCCTTGTCCTTGGACTGGCGGCACCGTGAGCTCCCTCGTCGGCGCCCGTTCTTCGCGGCGTCTACCCCACCACCCGTTTTCTCCGGTGGTGGTGGGATCGCAGCGACGGAGTAGCTGCCTCGAAGCCTTCTTCTTCGGTGGCATGTCGATGAAGAAGATGAAGATCTAGCTTCGTGTGAATGCGGATCGAGTTCACACAGCCTCGACGCCTTCTGGCGCGCCAAAGATGTCGAAACTGATCCACGGACACCTATGGGACCAATGGACCGAGCCCCTTCGGTTCAGCGGGGCGGAGGTCGCGAAAAAGCGGATCGGTGGCACGAGCAGTTTACCCGGCCGGAGCTCTCGGAGAGATAATACTCCTCTGCTGCATGTCCGAGTGTATTGAGTTCTTGCTCGGGGCGCTGAGTGCTCTGATACACACTAGCTGCTAACGAGACCGGCGTGAGTGTTTTTACGCCTTGAACCCCCCCTCGTTGCGCATGGGCCTCCTTTTATATGCTCAAGGGGTCACCGGCGGTGTAGCGTGAACAAGGGTAAAAATGGAAAGGTGTTGCGGTTGGTACAACTACATGCACGATGTATCATACCTAACCACGGCGGCGGGGACAAAGGCATTAAATGCCCGTCTGCGTCACCCAAATAGTGCAAAAAGGGACCATCAGGGACGCCACCGCTTGCCACGATGGCAATCTTGTCAGCGTCGCTTGCCACCGCGTACCGCTGGCTACACAGCCTCTTGCCACGCGCGCCTGGAAAGGTCGAGGCGACACGTTGGTGGATGTCTTTGGAAGCTGGTGTCTGAGTGGTGGCTTGCATGACAAGCGCCTTGCCATGATCGTTGTCTTGTCGCGTCCGGAAGCTTGTCGCTCACCGGGCCTCGCCGGGACGCGTGGCGCATCGCGGCAAGTTCCTTGAGATGCCTCGGTTGGCCTTCCCGGCAAGCTCCTCTTGCCGGGGCCTTGTCTCCTTGGCTTGAATATTTTGTTCTTGAATGGCTCCAAAGGAACCACGGAGGACCTTGGCGGTCACCCGGCAAGCCTTGCCGCGGGGTGCTGCGACTGCCCGTGCACAAGTTCAGGATACTAGGGTACCCCTACTCTAGTACACCGACAATGATCGTTACAGTTTCATTGCTACTGCTCTCTTCATGACTTATACATGTTCCTCAGACTATGAGATTATGCAACTGCCGAATATCGAGGAACACTTTGTGTGCTACCAAACGTCACAAAGTAAATGGATGATTATAAAGGTGCTCTATAGGTGTCTCCAAAGGTGTTTGTTGGGTTGGCATAGATCGAGATTAGGATTTGTCACTCCGTGTTTCGGAGAGGTATCTTTGGGCCCTCTCGGTAATACTCATCACTATAAGCCTTGCAAGCATTGTGACTAATGAGTTAGTTGCGGGATGAAATATTATAGAACAAGTAAAGAGACTTGCCGATAATGAGATTGAACTAGGTATGATGATACCGACGATCGAATCTCGGGGCAAGTAACATATTGATGACAAAGGGAACAACGTATGTTGTTATGCGGTTTGACCGATAAAGATCTTCGTAGAATATGTAGGAACCAATATGAGCATCCATGTTCCGCTATTGGTTATTGACCGGAAGTGAGTCTCGGTCATGCTTACATAGTTCTCGAACCCGTAGGGTCCACACGCTTAACGTTCGATGATGATCGATATTATGAGTTTATGTGTTTTGATGTATCGAAGGTTGTTGGGAGTCCCGGATGTGATCACGGACATGACGCATGACGAGGAGTCTCGAAATGGTCGAGACATAAAGATTCATATATTGGAAGGTTGCATTTGGACATCGGAATGGTTCCGAGTGGTTCAGGCATTTTTCTGGTGTACCGGGAGGTTACTGGAACCCCCCGGGAGAAGTAATGGGCCTATTGGGCCTTATTGGAGGAGAGGAGAGAGGCCACAAGGCAGGGGCGTGCCCTCCCCTTGCGCAAACTGAATTGGACTAGGGGAGGGGGCCAGCCCCCCTGAGGGAGTCCTGGACTAGGGGGTGTCCGGATAGCCAGACTATCAATATCCGCCGGACTCCAAGACTACGAAGATACAAGATTGAAGACTCCGGCTCGTGTGCGGATGGTACTTTCCTTGGCGTGGAAGGCAAGCTTGGCGATACGGATACGTAGATCTCCTACCATTGTAACCGACTCTGTGTAACCCTAGCCTCCTCCGGTGTCTATATAAACCGGAGGGCTTTAGTCCATAGGACAACATACATCTCAACAATCATACCATAGGCTAGCTTCTAGGGTTTAGCCTCCTTGATCTCGTGGTAGATCTACTCTTGTACTACCCATATCATCAATATTAATCAAGCGGGGCGAGGGTTTTACCTCCATCGAGAGGGCGAACACAGGTAAAAACATTGTGTCCCTCGTCTCTTGTTACCATCCGCCTAGATGCGCAGTTCGGGACCCCCTACCGAGATCCGCGGTTTGACACCGACATTGGTGCTTTCATTGAGAGTTCCTCGTAGTCGTCACCGATAGGCTTGATGGTATCTTCAACCAGCAACGCTGTCGAGTGGTGAGACTTTTCTCCCGGACAGATCTTCGTATTCGGGCGGCTTTGCTGCGGGCAATTCACTTGGCCATCTGGAGCGATCGAAAGCTTCGCCCTGGCTGTCGAGTCGATTTGGAAGCTTAAACTTCACGGCCGATGTCGCGGAGACTTGATCCTCGGCGGACTCGAGCCCAGACCAAGCAGCGCGCCGCCTTGTGGCGATGGGCGCGATCTAGCTCTGCCGCGAGCGAAGTGCCTTGGTGCCCTTTTCGGATCCGCTTGACCATTAGCGGGCCGATCTCCCGGTCGAGGCGGTGGATAGAGCGCTGCCCCGGGGGCTTCAACATCCTCGGCGATGGAGCCGAACACTGATCTTGTCCCTTGCAAAGCCCGTGATTCCAAGGCGCCGGACTCCTCGCCGGACTCCGAACCTCCTGCGCCCCTACCAATCGATCCGGATTGGGCGCCGGTTATGGAATTCACCGCCGCAGACATATTCCAACACTCGCCTTTTGGCGATATCCTGAATTCATTAAAATATCTCGTTATCGGGAGAGTCTGGCGGACTATGGCGGGATGGTTGAAATGCAGACGGCGAAGAAATTGAGCCCACCACCACCCACTTTGTAGCCAATGTCGATGATTTAACCGACATGCTAGACTTCGACTCCGGCGACATCGGCGCTCACGGGCGGCGATGATGGAGGCGAAACGAGAACCAGCGCCTCTGAGGCGCTGGAAGGCCACCTCGTCATCTGACGTACACATAGTGGATACCCCAAAGGAAGGGATGGCAAAAGAAGTAGCGGAGGCGAGACTCTTTAAAAAGCAGCCCAAACGCCGGCGTCGGGATGCGCTCTAAATCCTGCCACAAGAAGAATGGAGATTCCGGCACAGGAGATAACAATACCCCGAGAGTGCCAAAGACAATCCCTCGGCAAGACTCGGCGCAGGAGGATCAGAGTATAAGCCCCACGAGAGGCGGCGGGCGAAGGGTTGAGGATGATAACTATATGCCTCCCTCCGAAGGCAAGCAAGCCTCAGCGATGGCGAATTAAATGTACACGAGATCCCGTCGAACAAGAGCGCTTCAAGCGCGGGCTTATCGCCACAACAAACAGCCTAAAGAAAAAAGCAGCAGCTTCAAGCTGATCGGGACCTCTTGGCGATCGATGGACCGAGGTCCTCGCGGCAAGAGTATAAACTTCGAGCGCCCCTCCAAAAGTTACCCAAGGCGCAATCTGCTCCCCGATTAGAGGAGGAAGCATACATACCTTCATCACGGCAAGACGACATGGTGACCGACCACCCGTGGTCGTGGCGAAGAGAGGCATCCAGCCCCCACCAAGGCTGTACCCGGCATCGCTCCAAAAGTACGAAGCCAAGAGGGAACGCGCCGGACTTGCGAGACATACTGGAGGACAAGGCAAGGCAATCCAGATCCATCTACAGATCACGTGGGCGCCCTACGACCCACGACGAATACCGTCGCGCCGGACACAATAACCCCGGCCGGGCCGAACACAGCAGACAGCGCTCTCTCGAGCTGCGTCGCGATATCGCTCAATACAGGGGCGCCGCACACCCTCTATGCTTCACTGACGAAGTAATGGATCTGTTGACACCAGATTTTGGCGTGGTTAAGAATCCGGGTTCGTATGCCGGAGTGAACCCTTGCCGGTGTGAAAGCTTGCCGGAGTACAAACCTTGCCGGAGTACAAACCTTGCCGGAGTGAAACCTTGTCGGAGTGAAAGCCTTGCCGGAGTGAAACCCTTGCCGAAGTACAAACCTTGCCGGAGTGAAGCCCTTGCCGGAGTACAAACCTTGCCGGAGTGAAACCTTGCCGGTGTGAAAGCTTGCCGGATAGAAACATTGTCAGTGTGGAAAGCTTACTCGGTGTCGGTGTCAAAACCGGCGGATCTCGGGTAGGGGGTCCCGAACTGTGCGTCTAGGCAGATGGTAACAGGAGACGAGAGACACAATGTTTTTACCCAGGTTCAGGCCCTCTCGATGGAGGTAAAACCCTACGTCCTGCTTGATTAATATTGATGATATGGGTAGTACAAGAGTGGATCTACCACGAGATCAAGGAGGCTAAACCCTAGAAGCTAGCCTATGGTATGATTGTTGAGATGTAATGTTGTGTCCTCTGGACTAAAGCCCTCCGGTTTATATAGACACCGGAGAGGCTAAGGTTTACAGTCGGTTACAATGGTAGGAGATCTACATATCCGTATTGCCAAGCTTGCCTTCCACGCCAAGGAAAGTACCTTCCGGACACGAGCCGAGTCTTCAATCTTCTATCTTCGTGATGCAGGAGTCCGGCGGATATTGATAGTCCGGCTATCCGGACACCCCTAGTCGAGACTCCTCGGTAGCCCCTGAACGGTCTTCAATGACGATAAGTCCGGCGTGCATAATGTTCGGCATTGCGAGGTGGGTTCCTCCCTTGAATAATTCGGAGAAAACAATGAACACCAGGATAGTGTCCGGCTCTGCAAAATAAATTCCACATCCCAACGTAGAGAGAATAAAACACATATCTTGATCCAATCTGGCGGCGTATTATGCGGCGTGACATCACACCGCTACCAAGCCCTTGTTTGAATTACTATATCACCTCAAAGACGTTTAGTTTAAGCGGTTTGGCACGCGTCTGTCGAGCGAGATCGTGTTCCCCTTATTCGGGATTCTCATCAATACGTGCGTGGGTAACCCAACGCGCCATTGATGGTGGCGCTTGGGAGATAAGCGAGTTTTACCGGGCGGTGAGGGGCGCATATATTCGTCGCCTATATATAAGGGATAAGGATTTACCTTCTCACCTACGCCTTCTTCCTCCTTTGCTCAACCGTCCTTGCGAACCCAAGCTCCAACGCCTAAGCTCGCGCATTCCGCCTCGACCCTTCTCCGAATATGTCCGGAGGGGGAGGCAAATGGATGGCCTCCACCGCCAAGGAGGAGGACATCACCAAGCTGCGTGACGCGGATACCTTTCGGCGATATCGCGCTGATCGGCTGCCCGACGGGCAGCTCATTCCTACCCTGAGGGCCTCATGAGAGGTTGTTTTCCTTCCCCACTTCCTCCATGGATTGGGCTTTCCGCTCCATCCATTCGTCCAGGGGCTCATGTTTTACTACGGCTGGATTTCCACGATCTGGCGCGAACCGTCCTCAACATCTCGGCGTTTATCGTGCGTGTGCGAGGCCTTTCTCTACATCCGCCCCACTTCGGCTGTGGCTCAAGACCTTCAACGTCAAGCGAAGGTTGTGAAGGGGCATAAGCGGAATCGGAGGCGCTATGTTGGGTAAGCTGCCCCGCGTCCCTTAGCTAGAAGGGACCTTCGTGGACTCTGTCAAGGGGTGGCAATCGGGGTGGTTCTACATCACCGAGCAGCGAGCCTACATGGCGGCGGCCCCGAATTTAGATCTGGAATCCCCACGCAGCTCACCTCCGGAAAGAGAAGGGCTTGCGGTGGGGTGATCCGTGGAGGTGGCGGGACTTGAGCCTGCATCAAGAAGCTAGTGAGCAATAGGCTCCGGCTCGTCGGCGTGGTCAGTCATGCTCCTCCGCGGATTCTCCCGTGCCAAACGGGCATTTAATCTGTGGGAGTTTAATCCGGAACAGCACCGGATGTTGGCGGGCTCTTGATACTACGTCTGAAGGCGCTGGAGGGTGCTGTTCAAGGCGCCAAGCCCCGTGATCGTGATCAAGACCGTGGATTCAGCTCGCAGTCTCCGACTGACGAGGTAAGTGATTCAACCCCATTGCGGGACACTTAAGGTAATTAGATTGACTCTAGTGAGGTTTTTAATCTGTCTCTTCCTTTGACAGGACTGGATGGAGAAGGCCCAGCTGCTTATCAGCCCAGCTCCCATGCCAGAAGAACCAGTGGACGCCCGCTTAGCAAGGCTGCTGGTCCCGGCACCGTACGTGGTGCCGGAGAAGAAGGCCAAGAAGGTGGCCACGGGGACTCGAAAGAGTTCCCGTAATCAAGTGTTTGACGACGACGAGGACTCCTCCCCCGAAGATGAGGAGGAGGAGGAAGAGGAGTACTCTCTCCCGGAGGAGGGAGAGAGGAAGAGGAAGGCCTCCCCTATCGGGGTGGCCGAAGGGTCCAAGAGGGGGAGAACTATCCCCCCGGACAGTTTTGCCAACATCAATGTTGGCGAGGAAGAGTGGCCTCCAAGGGCCAGGCATCCGGCAGGATCGTAAGTATTCAGATCATTTATATGCCGTACCCTTTATGTCACGAAGTATCCTTCTAACGCCGCATTTCATCCGTAGTCGGCGGGGATGATCTCCCGACTTCGACGAGCGGTCGTTGGCCTCGTCGGAGGTAAATTCCATCCCGACCGCCTCTACCACGCTACGACGAGGACGCCGAGGTGGGATCCCAAGAGGGACCCATCGGGAGGAGGCTCGAGGCGTCGTCAGCGACCTCCGGACTTTGTGCGGACTCTACATCGGAACCCGCAGGTGGTTCGAGTCCGCAAGCGCCCTTCGAAAGAAGGGCAAGATCGTGACGCCGGGCGGCCTCCGCCCAACCGGGCGCCGGATAACTCTGCCGGGGCGCTTAAAGGCGCTTCCATCGAGGAAGAACACCGCACTCTCATGGGTGCGGTGATTGAAAAGTCCAGCTTCGCCAAGGGCGGGCTGGCCAGCTCGCAACAACCTTCTAACAGGCTTTGAGGTAAGAAGTTTTAAAATAATGTAATGTAATACCGCATAGACGGTAGCCTCGATGCTTAGTTCGGTGTTGAAAAGAAAAGCCGAACTAAGGATCTAACAAAATAGACGCAAGGTTGCTAAAAATATGTCAATATGGGTGTGCGAGGCTCTTGTTGTTGACCTCTGCCGCGTGCTAACGGCGGAGGTCGGCGCTGAAGAAGGACCTTGGCGGTCGGAGCAAGAGCTCGGCCATGCCAAGAGGCAGCTCAAGGAGAAAGAAGGTGAATAACACCACTTTAAATAAGTACCTTCTGAGAAAAGGGTTTTGGTTGCAAACAAGATTAACAAGGATAATACATGTAATGCGAGGGGCCACTAACGAGGTGGCAGCCACGAAGGATGCCGTGTCCGTGGCGAGCATAATGCGCCACCGAGCAACTGGCGAGAAAAGCAAGCGGCTTGGTGGCGGAAGTTCGGCAAGAGCTCGGGCTCTCATGGAAAAGCATGAGAGTTTGGGCGTGACTCAAGACTCGAGAGTCGAGCTTGCCTCGCTCTCGAAAGTGCCAAATCCGCCAAGGCCGAGGCCCGAAGGCCCATGTGGAAGTAGAGGACATGAAGAAGATAGCGGCGGGTAAGGCGTTTTCATGCGAGCAAGCATGTTAATGTAATTTACGGATACTTACCGGTCGGAGCTCTCGAGGGCATTTGCAGATCTGCGCGTAGTGCGTCGATGCCGCTGCGTTCTATCGTGGCGAGGAGGGAGCTCAGCGGAGAAGGTCTTCGTCGGTCTCGATCCGAGGCCGCCATCCAGTGCCCCAAGCGACCGGTGAAGCGGCTGGTCGAACTCCTAAGGTAGCCGAGGAGGCCATGATGGGCCTCACAGTCCGGTGTGGCTGGGCGAAGCCACGCTGGCAGCTACTTTGGCCTAGTCTTGGCGGCTGGTGGATGCATGCCCTAGGCTGGATGTGATCAAGCGCTCCGCCTACATTGAAGGCGCTCGTCGGGCCCTTGCCCGCATAAAGGTGCAATGGGGCCAGCTGGATGCGGAGAAGCTTCTCACGGATCCGCCGCCGCCGGCAAGGAGCATCGTCGCCGGGCGATATTATAAAGTTGTCTGAAGGAGCCCGCGATATGCGGATGAGTGCCCCTTAATGTAATCCTTGAGTGAACTTCATTGTGTGTTTATCCTCGGCGCTGAAAACTTCGTTTATATGCGCCATGAGCAACGCTTTGTTGAATTTAAAATATTACCTTCTATGCGGCCGTTTATTAAATCGAGAGATGGCAAGTCTTTGGCTTCACCCCCAAGCCACGAGTCTTTGGGGTGTTCGGTGATAAACTTGAGCACTCTTGTTCCCATTTTGGGTCCATCTAGGAGGCGCTCAACACGACGAACAAAGGCGACCGGACTTATAACGCTTGAACACTCTCACTTAGCCATAGAATTCTATATTTTTAAATTTGGTGAAGCCCCCTGGTATTCGGAAGATCGAATCCGGGCGCTATCCACGCGTCAGAGGACATCATCCGAACTTCGCTCAAGCGGCATGAGTCTTTAGGGACCCAAAAGACCTCTCGAACAGCGACCAGTCTCTCGCCTTATCATGCCCGATCGGTTTTAGCTTTTCCATCGAGGCGTTAACCGGCTCAACCGGGCGCAATCGCAGATGGTTCTCCCAGTGCTACCTTAGCCGACGGAGCGGGCGTAAGGCACCAAAACATGGGAGCCGGGCAAACCCAACTATTGACCCAAGACATGATTCGGAGCTGATTCATATAATGCTATAAGTTCGGGGTGCCGCACTTGTGAAAGTGTTCAGACTTAATCACACCATAATCTGGGGAACAGAAGCCCCTGGTGTATTCGGCCGTACCAAAGTATACGGGTGCAAGATGTCATATAATGAACATATGTAAAAGATAACACAACTGCAATGAAAAGGTAATGATCTTGCAAAAAGGAAGTGTTGCGTTGTTTATGAAAGAAGGTGCGCTAATAAAGCGGTGATACAAATAGTCTTGATAAGCGAGGATTTGGACTAAATTAACATGTCCCCCTCGAGGATAAGCTGCAGACTTGGTGTATGTAATGTAATGCTCGTAATGGAGACCACACGAGTGTTAAATGCAGCCTTCTTTGATCCCTGACTGTTGCATCGTGAGTTCGGCAAGTTCGCCGTCGGACAGGGCTTCTGTTTAGTGGAGTCATGTATATGTAAAAGAAGAAAAGATAAAAAATAAAACCAAGGGGGGCGCTAGCATGAGCCCCTGGTGTGGTCGAGCCGCACTCTTTGGTCCTTGTGGTTAAGCCCCTCCCCTGCACCCATGGTATCTCCAAAGCGTAATGATGTATGCAGAGTGTTATTCTTGCGATCATGCGCGGGCGAGGGTGGGGGCCGCATTGCTACGCGCGCTCTGATCGCGCCAGGTGGTCTTGGTGAGTGTTGCTCCGGGCGCGCTTTGATGCATCCGGCTTTTTGATTGCGGACTAGAGAATTGCCGTGAAGGCTGCTCAGTACTGCCGCCGCGAGGGCGTGTATGTTCCTCCGTTCGAGGGGCGCCCGTATTCCCATTGACCGTGATGACTCCACGAGGGCCTGGCATCTTGAGCTTTAGGTATGCGTAATGCGGCACGCGTTGAACTTGGCAACGCTGTTCGTCCGAAAGAGGGCATGATAGCCGCTTCTGAGCGGGACTATATCGAAGATTAACTCTTCGCCGGAAATTATCCGGGTCGAAGACCACTTCGGTGTGGGACCGAGCTGTCTGAGTTGGCTTTACTCTGGGATGACACCTTTAAAGGTTGTCTTAGTAGGTTTGATCTGGATGGGTCTATGCCTATTTTGCGACTTGTGTCTGGTAAAGCAGGTTCAAAGTTGCTGCTGCCGCCGTCCATCGAGGACTCTTGTGAGGTGAAATCCATCGACGATTGGGTCTAAGACCAATGCGGCGAATCCGCCATGGCGTATGCTGGTCGGATGGTCTCGTCGATCAAAAGTGATCGGACAGGAGGACCATGGATTGAACTTCGGGGCGACTGGCTCCATCACATAGACGTCCCGTAGTGCGCGCTTCCTCTCCCTTTTGGGTATATGGGTCGCGTAAATCATATTCACCGTCCGCACTTGCGGGGGGAAACCCTTCTGTCCTCTGTTGTTCGGCGGCTGGGTCTCTTCCTCGTCGTCGCTATTTAGCCCCTTGTCATTGTGTTCGGCAATTAACTTGCCAGCCTGCTTGAACACCCAACAATCTCTATTGGTGTGGTTAGCTGGCTTTTCGGGGGTGCCATGTATCTGGCATGAGCGGTCGAGTATTCTGTCCAGATTGGACGGGCCCGGAGTTGTTCTTTTAAATGGCTTCTTCCGTTGACCGGGTTTCGAGCCTTGGAATCCGGCATTGACTGTCGTATCCTCTTCGTCGTCGCCGTGAATGCGGCGTTTGTTTTTGATTCGACATGACCTGCCGTGGTTGTCCTTAGTGTCCGGACTGCCAGAATTTTTGCGGAGATTGTTGCTGCGGGCTAGCCAGCTGTCCTCTCCCGCGCGAAAGCGGGTCATTAACGACGTGAGGGCTGCCATGGATTTCGGCTTCTCCTGCCCCAGGTGCCGGGCTAGCCATTCGTCTCGGATGTTATGTTTGAAGGATGCAAGGGCCTTCGCATCCGGACAGTCGACTATTTGATTTTTCTTCGTCAAGAACCGTGTCCGAATTATCCGGCGATTCGTCAGCTGCTGAATAATGTGGCTTAGGTCATCGGCGTCGGTGGTCGCACGTATGTACCTTGGAAGTTATCAGGAACGCGGCCTCCAGATCTTCCCAACACCCAATCGACTCTGCGGGCAGGCTGTTAAGCCAATGTCGAGCTGGTCCTTTAAGCTTGAGTGGGAGATATTTGATGGCGTGGAGATCGTTGCCGCGGGCCATATGGATGTGGAGAAGATAATCTTCGATCCACACCGCGGGGTCTGTTGTACCATCGTAAGATTCGATATTCACGGGTTTGAACCCTTCGGGGATCTGATGATCCATTACTTCGTCAGTGAAGCATAACGGGTGTGCGGCGCCCCTGTATTGAGCAATATCGCGACGCAGCTCGAGGGAGCGCTGTCTGCTATGTTCGGCCTGGTCGGCGTTATGTCTGGCGCGACGGTATTCGTCGTGGGTCGTAGGGCGCCCACGTGATCCATAGATGGATCTAGATTGTCTTGCTTTGTCCTCCAAGATGTCTCGCAAGTCCGGCGCGTTCCCTTTTGGCTTCGTACTCTTGGATCGATGCCGGGGTACGGTTTTGGCTGGGGGCCTGGATGCTTCTCTGTCGCGACCACGGGGTGGTCGGTCAGCCATGTCGTGCGCTGGTGATGAAGGTATGTATGCTTCCTCCTCTAATCGGGGGAGCAGCTTGCGTCTTGGGTAACTTTTGGAGGGACGTTCGAGTTTATACTCTTCGGCCGCGAGGACCTCAGTCCATCGGTCGGCTAGCAGATCTTGATCAGCTTGGAGCTGTTGTTGCTTTTTCTTTAGGCTATTTGCCGTGGCTATGAGCCTGCGCCTGAAGCGCTCTTGTTCGACGGGATCCTCGGGTATGACGAATTCATCATCGTTGAGGCTTGCTTCGTCTTCGGAGGGAGGCATATAGTTATCATCCTCAACCCCTTCGTTTGCCGCCCTGTCGTGAGGGCTTGCTTCTGCGTCCTCCTGCGCTGAGTCTTGCAGGAGGGGATCGTCTTCGGCACTCTCCGGAGTGTTATTGTCTCCCGTGCCGGAATCTCCATTCTTGTTGTGGCGGGATTTAGAGCGGCGCCGCTGACGCCGGCGTTTCGGTTGCTTCTTTAGAGAATCCGCCTCCGCTGCTTTTTCGCCATCCCCTTCTTTTGGGGTATCCACCATGTAGACGTCATATGACGAGGTGGCCTTCCAGTGCCCTGTGGGCGCTGGGTCCTGATCGTCTCCGGCATCATCGTCCATAGCATCGATGTCATCGGAGTCGTAGTCTAGCATGTCGGTTAGATCCTCGACAGTGGCTACAAAGTGGGTGGTGGGTGGGCTCTGAATTTCTTCGTCGTCCGAACTCCAACCGTCCTGGCCATAGTCCGGCCAAGATTCTCCTGATAGCGAGAGATGCTTCAGAGAATTCAGGATATCGCCAAAAGGCGGGTGCTGAAAGATGTCCGCGGCGGTGAATTCCATAACCGGCGCCCAATCCGGTTTAATTGGCAGGGGCGCGGGAGGCTCGGAGTCCGGCGAGGAGTCCGGCGCCTCGGGATCACGAGTTACGCAGGGGACAAGATTGGTATTCGGCTCCATCGCCGTGGATGTTGAAGCCCGTGGTGGCGTCTATCCACCGCCCTCGTCATGGGCAATCGGCTCGGGCTGGTAGCCGGGCAGATTCGAAAAGCGACCACCAAAGCCTTGTCCGTGGCGAGCTAGATCATGCCCATAAATCCGCAGTCTGGCGGCGCTGGCTGTGGCTCGAGTCCGTCGAAGATCAAGTCTCCGCGATCATCGGCCGTGAAGTTTAAGCTTCGAATCGACACGACGGCCGGGCGTAGCTTGATCTGCTCGGATGGCCAACAGAATTGCCCGCGATGCAAAACCGCCGAATACAAAGATCTGTCCGGGAGAAAAGTCTCACCACGGACAGCGTTGATGGTTGAAGATGCCATCAGCCTATCGATGGCGACACACGAGGAACTCTCAATGAAAGCACCAATGTCGGTGTCAAAACGGCGGATCTCGGGTAGGGGTCCCGAACTGTGCGTCTAGGCGGATGGTAACAGGAGGCGAGGGACACAATGTTTTTACCCAGGTTCGGGCCCTATCGATGGAGGTAAAACCCTACGTCCTGCTTGATTAATATTGATGATATGGGTAGTACAAGAGTGGATCTACCACGAGATCAAGGAGGCTAAACCCTAGAAGCTAGCCTATGGTATGATTGTTGAGATGTAATGTTGTGTCCTACGGACTAAGGCCCTCCGGTTTATATAGACACCGGAGAGGCTAGGGTTACACAGAGTCGGTTACAATGGTACGAGATCTACATATCCGTATTGCCAAGCTTGCCTTCCACGCCAAGGAAAGTACCTTCCGGACACGAGCCGGAGTCTTCAATCTTCTATCTTCGTAGTCTGGGAGTCCGGCGGATATTGATAGTCCGGCTATCCGGACACCCCCTAGTCCAGGACTCCCTCACTCGGATAGAAAACTTGCCGGATTGGAGGCTGTGATAGTCAAATGGACGAGAAACTGAAGATGCGCTCAAAGGTTATTCAGATGATCTCTAATCAAAAAATGTTCAACATGAGAGTTGTTCGTCTCGTCGAAACGATCGATTTTGATATAAAGATCGTTCAAATCCGAATTCTTATGCAAAAGTTATGGCCGCTACAAGATGCTGCTACAGTAGATGGCCGGACACTCCGGAGGCAACCCTCCGGATTCCATATTTTTCTACTGCAGACTTCGGAAAACAGCCAAAAACTCACTCAAGATGGCTTCTAATCAAAAAACGTTCAACATGAGAGTTGTTCGTCTCGTCGAAACGATCGATTTTGATATAAAGTTCGTTCAAATCCGAATTCTTATGCAAAAGTTAGAGCCCGCACAGCGCGACCCTCCGGATTCCATATTTTTCTGCTGCAGACTTCGGAAAACAGCCAAAAACTCACTCAAGATGGCTTCTAATCAAAAAGCGTTCAACATAAGAGTTGTTCGTCTCGTCGAAACGATCGATTTTGATATATAGATCGTTCAAATCCGAATACTTATGCAAAAGTTAGAGCCCGCACAGCGCGACCCTCCAATAGGCAAAATATGACGTCCGGAACCAGACACATGTGTGGGTATGTCTGATGAGCTGCGTGAGTATTTAGCTGTTTTGCGCGAGCAATTTAGCCATGAATATGACTTCGGATCAAAAAAAATTCAACATGAAAGTTGTTCGCCTCGTCGAAACGGTCAAGATTGCTTTTGGGCTCGTTTTCATCCGAAGTCGTTTACCGCCACAAAAAAGACCCGCAAGGTGCAGCCAGTTTAAACCGAACAATTTTGGAAAGTTCGGATAAAACCAGTCCGGATTTGACTAGGGTTTTGGACGTGAATTGATGTAATTTTCTTGTAAGGAAAGCTTAGATAAATCCTTTGCTTATGCGGAAGTCCAGCCGCCTCTTATATATGTTGGGGTGACGGCCGATTGAAAATAACACACAATCGAACAAACACATCTACTACTTTTTTGTGTTCATCTATCTTTATCCCCTACCCTTGTATCTTTCTTTCTCGTTCTTCGTTCGTTCTTCGCGTTGGAGGGCAGCGATCCACGAGGCTCTAGGGGCGAGCGAATCGACCTAGGGCAGCCCATAGCCGCCGACTCACTGACGGGTCCCTCCGGGGTGTGGGGTTTTCGGGTCTGCAAAAGCGCCCGTCGACTGTCTTGCGTATCGCGCTGTCGGTCGAGTCTCCTTCGACGTGAGCTGCGGTGCATCACCCCCGGCGTCGAGGGTACACGTGACGTGTTCGTGTGCGAACACACTTTTTGGCGACTCCGCTGGGGACGAAGCTTTGAACGGTCTCCAGCCCGTTCTTGCTACGAAGAGATCGTCATCAAGTTGCTGCAATCTACAAAGGTAATATGAATACCGAATTCCCCTTTGTAGATGCAAATAATTCATATGTTGTTGCTGGATCACCTAATGAGCATAATGTATCGGCTAGCCCTAGTTTTATCAATCATGCATCTAATTATGCGCAAGGGCCGATGCAAAACAATTTTCATGCTTCAAATTCTTATGATTTTAGCAACATACAACATATGTATCCAAACTCTCATGCATCGGCAACCCCACAAGTCCATATGCCGATGAACAACATGATGGGTTTGGTTAATCAATTTGAAACACCTCATGTTAAAATTTCCAATAGCATACAGGAAAGTGTTTCACCTTTTTATTCATCGGCAACTGATTTGCAATATGTGAATCCAACCTTGCCAATGGATGGGAGAATTGGCCATTCTATTACAAGCTATTCGGCCAGTTACTCTCAACCATCATATGCTACACCTCAACTTAGTAATTTTTCAGCACCGTATGGAACTGTAGATGTTCATAATTCGGCCCCGCATCTTCATGGTCACAGCCGAATAAGTGAAATTTTTACAGGAACACATGTGCCGTCATCAAATACTGTAGCATATAATGCATACTCTACGCAATTCAAGAATTTCGGCAACACTCACGAATCATTGCCAAAAGAATCTGAAAGCGTTGCAGAGCAATCCCTTCCAGAAGCGGTTGTGGCTGCATTAAAAAAGAGCTTGGCACAAAACAAGAGGATTAGTGCTCTTTGCCTTGAACAATATGAAAAGGGGTTGTTTCCTGATTATGCTGCAATAAAAGCTAGAGTTTTGGAAGAAGATGAATCTTTGCCAATTAATAAAATTGGCGAGCAAAAATATGGTTTTACAACAATGCACATGCCTTCACCTAATACTACATCATATTATACAGCCCCTACACAATTGCAAAGTTTCGGCAACACCCATGTGCCATTGCCGAAAGAATCTAAAAGCATTGGGGGGCAATCATATCCGGAGTGGGCTGAAATTAAGAAAAAGCTTAAAGCTAATTTTGCCGCTCGATGTCAAAAACAAATAGAAAAAGAATTGGCTCAGATAAAAGAAGCATTGCCAATTGGTAGTATCAATGATAAGAAGGATGATTCAGAACATGAAAGTGCTTCGGTTGAAAAAGCCGAATCAAGTAGTATATATTCTGAATACATCAAATCCAACGAGGCAAGCATTATTGAGAAAGGGCATGGCAAGCATAGGAAAACAATGGTGCTTGATTTTTCTGAAGTTAATGGAACCTACTTCCTGCCCTATGAGTTCTGTGCCATTGACAAGCCTCAAGGACAAGAACAAGTAGCCGAACAAAGTTCGGCTGACATGGATCTTCAAAGCAATGATGCACGGAATCAAGAAAAAGATGATGACAAGGTGTTGGGGAGCCATCCAAAGACGGAGCAAGATGTTCTTCAAGTGGCACCACCATCATGCTCTCCCAACATATTTGAAGAGGTATGCATAGCGAGTAATTTACCTATTTTCAGATTTGGTCAGAACTTTATTGTTGATGCATCTATTAGAAAAATACTCATAACTAATTTTGAAAGACCAATGAAGAAGGGTAATTTACTTGCTAGCAATAAAGTCGTTATTGAGCATATCGGTCAATCCATTACGCCATTTATAAAGACCGATAGTGACTTATTATTACAGCCAAAGCTTTCCCCGTTGCTTTATCTAAAGTTCATATCTATTTGGGTAGCTTTTCTTATTTCATACTTGGCTTGCACTTGGTCTCAATTGAGACATGTATGTTCTAACTATTTTCGTTTTAGAAATTTAAGGCCAAGGTTAAATTCTGTTGAGAAAACCGATGCTAGTATAATATCTTACCCAAAGACATTGGAACTAGAGTGCAAAACACAATGCATAGCCGAATGGTGTGGTGCAAAATCTGAACCATTCGTTTGCTTAATTCCAAACCCGTTCTCACAGCAAGATCGGCCAGAAAATAAAAGGTTTACCTTTAATTCAAACATGTGTGATCAAATCTTTGATTTGTTGTTGAGGAATAATTATATTAGAATTCTTGATCACCATGTTGAGCCATCTGTCCAGGGACGAATGTATTGTAAGTTGCACGATTCGTCCAAGCATAATTTTGAGGATTGTAACATGTTTCGTCAAATAGTTAAATCGGCCATTGATAAAGGACGATTAAAATTTGTTGAGACACCAAGAGATGACCAGTCTATTACGATTGGTCCCGATGGTAGAAAGTTTTTGCATCAGCTGCTTCAAGCCGATCCATTTAAAGAGAAGGTAAAAACAGCAGGTGATGGGATCGAGCTTTCAAGTAAAGAATTTGAAGAGCATAATGAACATAACCTTGAGTGCAAAAATTCCATCAAAGCTACAATGGAGACGCCAAGGACTGGGGGGCAGCAAGCAAATCCAATGATCGATGGAAGCAAACCAAAAGAAAACAAAGGCCGAAATAAGCGCAAGTGTAAGAGATCAAAAATCACCTTCGCTGAACTATTGGAGAAATATCAAAAGAAGAGTGAAGAGAAGAATGCTTATCGGCCAAATCATGCAAAGAAACCAAGATCACCCCCAAGGCGCAAATATGAGGATCGGTATTGGCAAAGTGCGAATTTTAATGCAACATATTCATATCCTTATTTTGGGCCGCCAATGCCAATGTCGTGGATGCCTCCCTATGCTCATACAGATACATATTCATCATGGGACAGGTATGATACAAGGGCGCTTTCTCCATCTTATTTTAGACCATCTCACCAATATTATGCAGCTCCAAGAAGATCAATGTCTGAACAATCACATGTTAAAGACCGTTTCAATCATAAGGAATCGGTCCAGAGCTCAAGGAAGAAGAAAGAGGTGGTCAAACAAGTTTACCGCGTTAAAAGAGATGGTCGTAAGAGTGCTACTTCAGATTTGATCTCAAATGAAAAAGAGCCAATGAAAGGGCTGACATTGGCTACTAAAGGCAATGAGATGAAGCAACCAATTATTAAGAGTCAAAGTGCCAAATCTGAAGAAAAGAAGTTGAGAGTGCACAAGGCCAAGAAAGAATTGCCATTGGTCAAAACAGAATCACAGCCGAGATGCCTACTCGGCTTATCGTATTGGCAAAAGAAGGAATTACAAAATCTTAGTGCACAAGAGCTGAGAAAGAGGAACATGGCATGGGTTCCCAAGAGGACCAATCAAAACAAAAATGATGTGCATGCTTCAATTGCAACAAGTACAATGAAAGTGAAGAAAGAGAAGGATGGAAGAAACAAACAATTAAGCCCAAGGTGTGCATCACAACATCAAAATCTTCGGTTAGCACATCATCGATTTTCTTCAACAATGCC
This sequence comes from Aegilops speltoides, assembly GCA_021437245.1. Lineage (NCBI taxonomy): Eukaryota > Viridiplantae > Streptophyta > Magnoliopsida > Poales > Poaceae > Aegilops > Aegilops speltoides. The sequence continues at coordinate 165,346,665 of CM038146.1, forward strand.
ATTGATGCCTTTGCCATGGAATTCATCCACAGGTATGATCAATTACCCTCCATGGACTTATTTTGATCCATGTATGCAACATAATTTTCTATATCATGACAGAGTATTACCAAATCAGTATACATTTGGTTAGTTACATTTTTGTTGCTAAGACAAAGGGGCCGAAATATTTTATTGCTATTTTATTTGTTTATTTTGGCTATACATGCTTTAATGGATGAATTCTACATGGACCCCATGATAATGGCCGATATTTAACCATCGTTCTAAGAAACTATCCGATCATGGCCGGTGTAATATTCTTACATCGTCCTTAGTTCGAATGGAGAGTGAGACAAGTACTATGGAGATTATGTTTTGATAGTTGAATTCATAACAATGGCCATGGTGTTGGTGTTGTTTATATATCTCCATATGGTGCTGTTATGTGAAGCCTCATGCCTCTTAAAATATTTTTACACAATAATCAAAGCCGAATTTTATTCGGTTTGGAGCTGTTGGTTGCTATAGGTGCTATACAGATTGAGGCTTTCAGTGATTCGTTATAAGTAGTGCAACAAATATACAAGGGTTATCAATGTTTTGACGAATCACTTATAGTTTATCTTGGGATATGTCTAGATGCAAAATTTACCTTGGGTTGCTTTAATATCCTTCATATATCTAGACATGACAATTTGAAAGAGTTGGCACGGCAAGCGTCTGGCTACTATGTTAACCATGGTGTATTGCATTTCTATCAATAGCCGATGCTAGGTCTTGTCAACATAGGTAAGGCTGAATCGAAGCCCACCACTTCGGCCACTCATGAAACTTTTATGCAGGCGAAGTAAGGATTGGAGGAAGTTCATTCTTGATTATCTGCAAAATCCTAGCGAAAGGGTGAACAATATGGTTCGGAGGATGGTTTCGATCTATGGAACCTTATCACCGGATTGTTATAGAAGCTGAGAAGTTTTCACCCAAGTTTGCATCAAGAGGTTCAAACAAGCAATGGACGATGTATACTTGTCGTCCTAAGAACATGCAAATGGCCGATGGAGTGTTGACATCGTCCTTAGAACAAGCTATGCGAAAGTTATTTTTCGGCACACAAGCTTTGCCGAAAAATAGGGGGGCATGTGTTGACACCAGATTTTGGCGTGGTTAAGAATCCGGGTTCATATGCCGGAGTGAACCCTTGCCGGTGTGAAAGCTTGCCGGAGTACAAACCTTGCCGGAGTACAAACCTTGCCGGAGTGAAACCTTGTCGGAGTGAAAGCCTTGCCGGAGTGAAACCCTTGCCGAAGTACAAACCTTGCCGGAGTGAAGCCCTGGCCGGAGTACAAACCTTGCCGGAGTGAAACCTTGCCGGTGTGAAAGCTTGCCGGATAGAAACATTGTCAGTGTGAAAAGCTTACTCGGATAGAAAACTTGCCGGATTGGAGGCTGTGATAGTCAAACAGACGAGAAACTGAAGATGGGCTCAAAGGGTTATTCAGATGATCTCTAATCAAAAAACGTTCAACATGAGAGTTGTTCGTCTCGTCGAAACAATCGATTTTGATATAAAGTTCGTTCAAATCCGAATTCTTATGCAAAAGTTATGGCCGCTACAAGATGCTGCTACAGTAGATGGCCGGACACTCCGGAGGCAACCCTCCGGATTCCATATTTTTCTGCTGCAGACTTCGGAAAACAGCCAAAAAATCACTCAAGATGGCTTCTAATCAAAAAACGTTCAACATGAGAGTTGTTCGTCTCGTCGAAACGATCGATTTTGATATAAAGATCGTTCAAATCCTAATTCTTATGCAAAAGTTAGAGCCCGCACAGCGCGACCCTCCGGATTCCATATTTTTCTGCTGCAAACTTCGGAAAACAGCCAAAAACTCACTCAAGATGGCTTCTAATCAAAAAGCGTTCAACATGAGAGTTGTTCGTCTCGTCGAAACGATCGATTTTGGTATATAGATCGTTCACATCCGAATTCTTATGCAAAAGTTAGAGCCCGCACAGCGCGACCCTCCAATAGGCAAAATATGACGCCCGGAACCAGACACATGTGTGGGTATGTCTGATGAGCTGCGTGAGTATTTAGCTGTTTTGCGCGAGCAATTTGGCCATGAATATGACTTCGGATCAAAAAATGTTCAACATGAAAGTTGTTCGCCTTGTCGAAACGGTCAAGATTGCTTTTGGGCTCGTTTTCATCCGAAGTCGTTTACCGCCACAAAAAAGACCCGCAAGGTGCAGCCAGTTTAAACCGAACAGTTTTGGAAAGTTCGGATAAAACCAGTCCGGATTTGACTAGGGTTTTGGACGTAAATTGATGTAATTTTCTTGTAAGGAAAGCTTAGATAAATCCTTTGCTTGTACGGGAAGTCCAGCCGCCTCTTATATATGTTGGGGGTGACGGCCGATTGAAAACAACACACAATCGAACAAACACATCTACTACTTTTTCGTGTTCATCTATCTTTATCCCCTATCCTTGTATCTTTCTTTCTCGTTCTTCGTTCGTTCTTCGCGTTGGAGGGCAGCGATCTACGAGGCTCTAGGTGCGAGCGAATCGACCTAGGGCAGCCCATAGCCGCCGCACTCCCTGACGGGGTCCCTCCCGGGGGTGTGGGGTTTTCGGGTCTGCAAAAGCGCCCGCCGACTGTCTTGCGTATCGCGCTGTCGGTCGGGTCTCCTTCGACGTGAGCTGCGGTGCATCACCCCCGGCGTCGAGGGTACACGTGACGTGTTCGTTTGCGAATAGGATCATCAGATCCCCGAAGGGTTTAAACCCGTAAACATTGAATCTTACGATGGCACAACATACCCCGCGGTTTGGATTGAAGACTATCTTCTCCACATTCACATGGCCCGCGGCGACGATCTACATGCCATCAAATATCTCCCACTCAAGCTTAAAGGACCAGCTCGGCATTGGCTTAACAGCTTGCCCGCAGAGTCAATTGGGTGTTGGGAAGACCTGGAGGCCTCGTTCCTTGATAACTTCCAAGGCACATATGTGCGACCACCAGACGCCGATGACCTAAGCCACATCATTCAGCAGCCAGACGAATCGGCCAGACAATTCTGGACACGGTTCTTGACAAAGAAAAACCAAATCGTCGACTGTCCGGATGCAGAGGCCCTCGCAGCCTTCAAACATAACATCCGGGACGAATGGCTAGCCCGGCACCTGGGGCAGGAAAAGCCAAAATCCATGGCAGCCCTCACATTGTTAATGACCCGCTTTTGCGCGGGAGAGGATAGCTGGCTAGCTCGCAGCAACAATCAACGTAAAAATTCTGTCAGTCCGGATACTAAGGACAACAACGGCAGGTCACGTCGAATCAAAAACAAGCGCCGCATTAACGGCGACGATAAGGAGGATACGGCAGTCAATGCGGATTCGAGGCTCTAAACCGGTCGTGGAAGAAGCCATTTAAAAGAACCACTCCGGGTCCGTCCAATCTGGACCGTATACTCGACCGCTTATGCCAGATACATGGCACCTCTGAAAAGCCAGCTAACCACACTAATAGAGATTGTTGGGTGTTCAAGCAGGCTGGCAAGTTAATTGCCGAAAACAATGACAAGGGGCTAAATAGCGACGACGAGGAAGAGACCCGGCCGTCGAACAATAGAGGACAGAAGGGTTTTCCCCCACAAGTGCGGACGGTGAATATGATATACGCGACCCATATACCCAAGAGGGAGAGGAAGCGCGCACTACGGGACGTCTATGCGATGGAGCCAGTCGCCCCAAAGTTCAACCCATGGTCCTCTTGCCCGATCACTTTCGATTGAAGAGACCATCCGACCAGCATACGCCATGGCGGATTCGGTGCATTGGTTTTAGACCCAATCGTCGATGGGTTCCACCTCACGAGAGTCCTGATGGACGGCGGTAGCAGCCTGAACTCGCTTTATCGGGATCTGATGTGCAAAATGGGCATAGACCCATCAAGGATTAAACCTACAAAGACAACCTTTAAAGGTGTCATCCGTGAGTGGAAGCCAACTATGCAGGCTCGGTCACACCGAAGTGGTCTTGGATCCCGGATAATTTCGAAGCGAAGAGTTAATCTTCGATATAGTCCCGTTCAGAAGCGGCTATCATGCTCGCTTTCAGACGAACCGCGTTACAAAATTCAGCGCGTGCCGCATTATGCATACCTAAAGCTCAAGATGCGGGCCCTCGTGGAGTCATCACGGTCAATGGAAATACTGAACGCTCCTCCGTATGGAGGAACATCATGCTCTCATGGCGGAAATCTGAGCAGCCTTCTCGAGCAATTCTCAAGTCCGCGGTTAGAAAGCGGATACAGAAAGCGTGCGGAGCAATGCCAACCAAGACCACCTGGCGCGATCAGAGCACGCGTAGCAATGCGGCCCCAGCCCTCGCCCGCACATGATCGCAAGAATAACACTCCGCGTACATCATTACGCTTTGGAGATTCCATGGGCGCAGGGAAAGGGGCACGACCACAATGGACCCAGTGCGGTTCGACCACACGGGGCTCGCAAGTGTGCCCCCTCCTTTTTATTTTTTTCTTTTATGAACGCAGGACTCTGTTAACCAGAAGCCCTGTCCGGCGGCGAACCTGCCGAACTCATGATGCAACGATCGGGGACTAAAGAAGGCGCGACGAACATTGTGTGGTCTCAATTACGAGCCTAAATTCGATTATATACACCCGATCGCAGCTCATCCACGAGGGGGACATGTTTATTTAGTCCAAATCCCTTGCTTACCGCACTATTGGTATCAGTTCGCTCTACTAGCAGACTTTCTTTCATAAATAATGCAGCACCTTTTTATTGCAATCGAGTTATCTTTTATATATGTTCATTATATGACATCTTGAACCCGTATATTTTGGTACGGCCGAATACGCCAGGGGCTTCTGTTCCCCAGATTAGGGTGTGATAAAGTCCGAACACTTTCACAAGTGCGGCACCCCGAACTTATAGCATTATATGAATCGGCTCCGAATCATGTCTTGGGTCAATAGTTGGGTTTGCACGGCTCCCATGTTTTGGTGCCTTACGCGTTCCGTCGGCTAAGGTAGCTTTGGGAGAACCATCGCGATTGCGCCCGGTTGAGCAGGTTAACGCCTCGATGGAAAGCTAAAACCGGCGGCATGATAAGGCGAGAGACCGGTCGCTGTTCGAGAGGTTCTTCGGGTCCTTAAAGACTCACGCCGCTTGAGCGAAGTTCGGATAATGTCCGATGAAGGCGTGGATAGCGCCCAATTCGGTCTTCGAATACCGGGGCTTCGCCAAAATTTAAAATTATAGAATTCTATGGCTAAGTGAGAGTGTTCAAGCATTATAAGTCCGGTTGCCTTGTTCGTCGTGTTGGCGCCTCCTAGATGGACCCAAAATGGGAACAAGAGTGCTCAAGTTTATCCTTGAACACCCCCGGCACTTGTGGCTTGGGGGCTGAAGCCAACGACTTGCCATCTCTCGATTTAACAAGCGGCCGCATGAAGGTAATATTTTAAATTAAACAAGCGTTGCTCATGGCGCATATAAACGAAGTTTTCGGCGCACAGGATAAATACACAGCGAGTTCACTCAAAAATTACACCGGGAGCACTCATCCGCAATATCACAGGCTCCCTTCATGACAACTTTATAATACGGCTCGGCGTGCGATGCTCCTTGCCCGCGGCGGTGGGTCCGTGAGCTTCTCGCATCTAGTTTGCCCCATTGCACCTTTATGCGGGCAAGGGCCCGACGAGCGCCTTCAATACAAAGTGAGCGCTTGACTACATCGAGCACTGGGGCATGCATCCACCAGCCGCCAGACGAGGCGAAGTAGCTCCTGGCATGGCCTGTCGAGCCATAGCCGGACTATGAGGCCCTTCATGGCCTCCTCGGCTACCTTGTGGAGTTCGACCACTGCTTCACTGGTCGCTTGGGGGCACGGATGGACGGCCTCGAGTCTCGAGACCGAAGACCTTCTCCGTCGAGCTCCCTCCTCGCCACGATAGAATCGGCGGCATTAGGCGACCACGTGGCAGATCTGCAAGCGCCTCGAGAGCTCGAATTCGGGTAAGTGTCGGGTAGTTCACACTAACATGCACGCTTTGCATGAAAAATGCCTTACCCGCCGCTATCTTCTTTATGTCCTCAACTTCGAAGGGCCTTACGGGCCTCGGCCTTGGCGGACTTGGCACTTTCGAGAGCCGAGGCAAGCTCGACTCGAGTCTTGAGTCACGCCCAAACTCTCATGCTTTTCCATGAGAGCACGGAGCTCTTGCTGAACTTCCGCCACTGGGCCTCTTGCTTTCTCGCTCAGCCCGTTCCGTGGCGCATTATGCGTTCGTCGCGGACACAAGATCCTTCGTGGCTGCCACCTCATTAGTGGCCCTGCAATACACATATTATCCTTGTTAATTTTATTTGCAACCAAATCCTTTTCTCAGAAGGTACTTATTTAAAGTGGTGTTACTCACCTTCTTTTTCCTCGAGCTGCCTCTTGGCATGGCGAGCTCTTGCTCGGACCGCTCGAGATCCTTCTTCAACACCTCGACCTCCGCCGTTAACGCGGCAGAGGTCAACAAAGGCAGCCTGCAAACCCATATTGACATATTTTAAGCAACCTGCGTATATCTTGTTAGATCCTCGGTCGGCTTTTCCTTCCGAACACGAACTAAGCATCAGAGCTCTTGTCTATGCGGTATTACATTACATAATTTTAACTTCTTACCTCAAAGCTTTGTTAGAAGGCTGCTGCGAGCTTTGGTCAGCCCGCTCTTGGCGAGCTGAACCTTCTCAATCACCGCACTCATGATAGTGCGGTGTTCTTCCTCGATGGAAGCGCCTTTAAGCGCCTCCAACAGGTTATCCGGAACCTCCGGTTGGACGGAGGCCGCCGGCGTCACGGTCCTGCCCTTCTTTCGAAGGGGCCGCTTGCCGGACTCTGGAACCACTGCGGGTTCCGATGTAGAGTCCGACGCAAAGTCCGGGAGGTCGCCTGACGGCGCCTCTGGAGCCTCCTCCTGATGGGTCCCCTCTTGGGACCCCACCTCGGCGTCCTCATCGGCGCGTGGGGTAAAGGCGGTCGGGACGGAATTTACGTCCGACGAGGCCAACGACCAGCTCATCGAGTCGGGGAGATCGTCATCAACCGGACTACGGGCAGAATGCGGTGTTAGAAGGATACTGTATGACATAAAAGGTACGGCATATAAATGATCCGAATACTTACGATCCGCGGGACGCTGGCCCTTGAGGCCACTCATCCTCGCCAACGCTGATGTTGGCGGTTGTCCGGGGATAGTTCTCCCCTCTTGGACCCTTCGGCCTCCACGATTGGGGAAGCCTTCCTCTTCTTCTCTCTCCTCCTCCAGAGAGAATACTCCTCCTCCTCGTCTTGAGGGAGGAGTCCTCATCGTCGCCGACGCCTTTGATTCTGAGAACTCTTTCGAGTCCCCGCGCCACCTTCTTGGCCTTCTTCTCCGGCACCGTGCGGTGCGGAACTAGCAGCCTCTGCTAAGCGGGCGCCCACTGGTCTTCGGCATGGGAGCCGGATGATGAGCAGCTTGGCCTTCTCCATCCATTCTGTCAAAGGAAGAGGCAGATTAAAACCTCACTAGAGTCAATCTAATTACCACAAGTGTCCCGTAATGGGGTTGAATCACTTACCTCGTCAGTCGGAGACTGCGAGCTGAATCCGCGGTCTTCGGTCGCGGATGTGGGGGCTTCGGCGCCCTTGAACAGCACCCTCTAGGCACCTTCGTGTGTTGTATCGAAGAGCCCGCTTAGCGCCTGGTGCTGTTCCGGATTGAACTCCCACAAATTGAATGCCCGTTCTTGGCATGGGAGAATCCGCCGGAGGAGCATGACTTGGACCACATCGACGAGCCGGAGCCTATTGCTCACCATCTTCTTGATGCAGGCTCGGAGTCCCGTCACCTCCACCGGATTGCCCCACTGCAAGCCCTTCTCTTTCCAGGAGGTGAGCTGCGTGGGGATTCCAGATCTAAACTCGGGGACCGCCGCCCATGTGGGCTTGCGCGGCTCGGTGATGTAGAACCACCCCGATTGCCACCCCTTGACGGAGTCCACGAAGGTCCCTTCTAGCCAAGGGACGTTGGGCAATTTGCCCAACATGGCGCCTCCGCATTCCGCTTGCGTGCCCTTCACAACCTTCGGCTTGACATTGAAGGTCTTGAGCCACAGGCCAAAGTGGGGCTGGATGCAGAGGAAGGCCTCGCACACGACGATAAACGCCGAGATGTTGAGGATGAAGTTCGGCACCAGATCGTGAAAATCCAGGCCGTAGTAAAACATGAGCCCCCGGACAAATGGATGGAGCGGAAAGCCCAGTCTGCGGAGGAAGTGGGAAGGAAGATGACCCTCTCATGAGGCCGGGGTAGGGATGAGCTGCCCCTCGTCGGGCGGCCGCAATATCGCTGAAAGGTATCCGCGTCGCGCAGCTTGGTGATGTCCTCCTCCTTGGCGGTGGAGGCCAACCATTTACCTCCGCTCCGGACATATTCGGAGAAGGTCGGCGAGATGCGCGAGCTTGGGCGTTGGAGCTTGAGTTCGCAGGATGGATAAGCAAAGGAGGAAGAAGGCGAGGTGAGAAGGTGAATCCTTATCCCTTATATATAGGCGGACAAAACTATCGTCCCCGCCGCCCTGGTAAAACTCGCTTATCTCCCAAGCGCCACCATCAATGGCGCGGTTGGGTTACCCACGCACGTATTGATGAGAATCCGAAATAAGGGGAACACGATCTCGCTTGACGGGGCGTGCCAAGAAACCGCCGCTAAAGCGTCTTTGAGGTGGTATAGTAATTCAAACAAAGGCTTGGTTGCGGTGTGTTGACACGCCGCATAATACGCCGCCAGATTGAGCTAAGTGTATATTTTATTCTCTACGATGGAATGTGGAAATTATTTTTGCAGAGCCGAACACTATCCTGGTGTTCATTATCTTCTCCGGATTATTCAAGGGAGGAACCCGCCTTGCAACGCCGAACATTATGCACGCCGAACTTATCGTCATTGAAGACTGGTTCGAGGCTACCGAGGAGTCCTGGACTAGGGGGTGTCCGGATAGCCGGACTATCAATATCCGCGGACTCCAAGACTACGAAGATACAAGATTGAAGACTCCGGCTCGTGTCCGGATGGTACTTTCCTTGGCGTGGAAGGCAAGCTTGGCGATCGGATCGTAGATCTCCTACCATTGTAACCGACTGTAACCCTAGCCTCCTCCGGTGTCTATATAAACCGGAGGGCTTTAGTCCGTAGGACAACATACATCTCAACAATCATACCATATGCTAGCTTCTAGGGTTTAGCCTCCTTGATCTCGTGGTAGATCTACTCTTGTACTACCCATATCATCAATATTAATCAAGCAAGACGTAGGGTTTTACCTCCATCGAGAGGGCCCGAACCTGGGTAAAAACATTGTGTCCCTCGTCTCTTGTTACCATCCGCCTAGACGCACAGCTCGGGACCCCCTACCCGAGATCCGCCGGTTTTGACACCGACACCCCCTCTTTCCTTCTCCCTCTCTCTCTCCCTTCCCTTTCCCTCTAGTGGAAGAAAGGAAGGGGGGCGAATCCTACTTGGACTAGGAGTCCAAGTAGGACTCCCCCTTGGCGCGCCCAACCTGGTCGGCCTCTTCTCTCCCTTCCTCCTTTATATACGTGGCCAGGGGGCACCCCATAGACACACAAGTTGATCTTTTAGCCGTGTGCGGTGCCCCCCTCCACAGTTACACACCTCAGTCATATCGTCGTAGTGCTTTGTAGAAGCCCTGCGTCGGTAACTTCATCATCACCGTCGCCATGCCGTCGTGCTGACGAAACTCTCCCTCGGCCTCAACTGGATCAAGAGTACGAGGACGTCATCGAGCTGAATGTGTGCTGAACGCGGAGGTGCCGTACGTTCGGTACTTGATTGGTTGGATCGCGAAGAAGTTCGACTACATCAACCGCGTTATTGATACGCTTCCCTTTCGGTCTACGAGGGTACGTGGACACACTCTCCCCTCTTGTTGCTATGCATCACATAGATAGATCTTGCGTAATCGTAGGTAATTTTTTTGAAATACCGCGTCCCCCAACGGTGGCATCCGATCCAGGTCTATGTGTAGATGTTATATGCACGAGTAGAACACAAAGAGTTGTGGGCGATAATAGTCATACTGCTTACCACCAACGTCTTACTTTGATTCGTCGGTATTGTTGGCTGAAGCGGCCCGGACAGACATTACATGATCGCGTTCATGAGACTGGTTCTACAGACTGGTTCTACAGGCCTGGCGGGTGTCAGTTTCTCCAACTTTAGTTGAATCGAGTTTGAGTACGGCCGGTCCTTGTTGAAGGTTAAAACAGCACACTTGACGAAAAATCGTTGTGGTTTTCATGCGTAGGTAAGAACGATTCTTGCTAGAAGCCCCTAGCAGCCATGCAGAACTTGCAACAACAAAGTAGAGGACATCTAACTTGTTTTTGCAGGGCATGTTGTGATGTGATATGGTCAAGACATGATGTGATATAATTTGTTGTATGAGATGATCATATTTTTTTAAAGTTATCGGCAACTGGCAGGAGCCTTATGGTTGTCTCTTTATTGCATAAGATGCAAGCGCCATGTAATTGCTTTACTTTATCGCTATGCGATAGCAATAGTTGCAAAAGCAATAGTTGGCGAGATGACCATGTGACGGCACGTTGATAGAGATCAAGATGATGGAGATCATGGTGTCATGCCGGTGACGATGGAGATCATGATGGTACTTTCGAGATGGAGACCAAAGGCACAAGACGATGATGGCCATATCATGTCACATATTTTTTTTTGATTGCATGTGATGTTTATCTTATATGCTTCTTATTTTGCTTAGTTTGGCGGTAGCATTATAAGATGATCCCTTACTAAATTTCAAGGTATAAGTGTTCTCCCTGAGTATGTACCGCTGCGACAGTTCTTCGTGCTGAGACACCACATGATGATTGGGTGTGATAGGCTCTACGTTCACATACAACGGGTGCAAGCCAGTTTTGCACATGCAGAATACTTGGGTTAAACTTGACGAGCCTAGCATATGCAAATATGGCCTCGGAACACTGGAGACCGAAAGGTCGAGCGTGAATCATATAGTAGATATGATCAACATAGAGATGTTCACCATTGAAAACTACTTCATCTCACATGATGATCGGACATGGTTTAGTTGATATGGATCACGTGATCATTTAGATGACTGGAGGTATGTCTATCTAAGTGGGAGTTCTTAAGTAATATGATTAATTGAACTTTAATTTATCATGAACTTAGTCCTGATAGTATTTCTCAAATTATGTTGTAGATCAATAGCTCGGATTATAGCTTCCCTATGTTTTTGATATGTTCCTAGAGAAAAATAAGTTGAAAGATGATAGTAGCAATGATGCGGACTGGGTCCGTGATCTTAGGTTTATCCTCATTGCTGCACAGAAGAATTATGTCCTTGATGCACCGCTAGGTGACAGATCTATTGCGGGAGCAGATGCAGACGTTATGAACGTTTGGCTAGCTCAATATGATGACTACTTGATAGTTTAGTGCACCATGCTTTACGGTTTAGAATCGGGACTTCAAAGATGTTTTGAACGTCATGGAATATATGAGATGTTCCAGGAGTTGAAGTTAATATTTCAAGCAAATGCCCGAGTTGAGAGCTATGAAGTCTCCAACAAGTTCTATAGCTAAACGATGGAGGAGAATAGCTCAAGCAGTGAGCATGTGCTCCGATTGTCTGGGTACTACAATCGCTTGAATCAAGTGGGAGTTAATCTTCTAGATAGGACAGTGATTGACAGAGTTCTCTAGTCACCATCACCAAGTTACTAGAACTTCGTGATGAACTATAATATGCAAGGGATGACGAAAACAATTCCCGACCTCTTTGTGATGCTGAAATCGACGAAGGTAGAAATCAAGAAAGAGCATCAAGTGTTGATGATTGACAAGACCACTAGGTTCAAGAAAAGGGCAAAGGGAAAGAAAGGGAACTTCAAATAGAATGGCAGGCAAGTTGTCACTCCCGTGAAAAGCCCAAAGCTAGACCTAAGCTTGAAACTGAGTGCGTCTACTGCAAAGGAAATGGTCACTGGAAGCGGATATACCCCAAATATTTGGCGGATAAGAAGGATGGCAAAGTGAACATAGGTATATTTGATATACAGGTTATTGATGTGTACCTTACTAGTGTTCATAGTAGCCCCTGGGTATTTGATACTTGTTCGGTTGCTAATTAGTAACTCGAAACAAGAGTTACAGAATAAACAGAGACTAGTTGAGGGCAAAGTGACGATGTGTGTTGGAAGTAGTTCCAAGATTGATATGATCATCATCGAGCACTCCCTATACTTTCGGGATTAGTGTTGAACCTAAATAAATGTTATTTGGTGTTTGCGTTGGGCATGAATATGATTAGATCATGTTAATTGCATTACGGTTATTCATTTAAGACAAAGAATAATTGTTATTCTGTTTACATGAATAAAACCTTCTATGGTCATACACCCAATGTTGATGGTTTATTGAATCTCGATTGTGGTAATACACATATTCATAGTATTGATGCCAAAAGATGCAAAGTTGATAATGATAGTGCAACTTATTTGTGGCACTGTCGTTTGGGTCATATCGGTGTAGAGTGCATGAAGAAACTCCATGATGATGGATTTTGGAATCACTTGATTATGAATCATTTTATGCTTGTGAACCGTGCCTTATGGGCAAGATGACTAAAACTCCGTTCTCCGGAACAATGGAACGAGTTAGTGACTTAATGGAAATAATACATACCGATGTATGCGGTTCAATGAGTGTTGATGCTCGTGGCGGGTATCGTTATTTTCTAACCTTCACAGATGATTTGAGCAAACATGGGTATATCTACTTAATGAAACACAAGTCTGAAACATTTAAAAGCCCAAAGAGTTTCAGAGTGAAGTAGAGAATCATCGTAACAAGAAAATAAAGTTTCTATGATCTGATCATGGAGGAGAATATTTGAGTTACGAGTTTGGACTTCATTTAAAACAATGTGGAATAGTTTCATAGCTCACGCCACCTGGAACACCACAGCGTAATGGTGTGTCCAAACATCGTAACCACACTTTATTATGGAGCGATCTATGATGTCTCTTACCGATTTACCACTATTGTTTTGGGGTTATGCATTAGAGACATCTCAATTCACTTTAAATAGGGCACCATCAAAAATCCGTTGAGACGACGCCTTATGAACCGTGGTTTGGCAAGAAACCAAAGTTGTCGTTTCTTAAAGTTTGGGGCTGTGATGCTTATGTGAAAAAGCTTCAACCTGATAAGCTCGAACCCAAATCGGAGAAGTGCATCTTCATAGGATACCCAAAGAAAACTGTTGGGTACACCTTCTATCACAGATCTGAAGGCAAGATATTCGTTGCTAAGAATGGATCCTTTCTACAGAAGGAGTTTCTCTCGAAAGAAGTGAGTGGAACGAATGTAGAACTTGATGAGGTAATTGTACCGTCTCCCGAATTGGAAAAGTAGTTCATCACAGAAATCAGTTCCAGTGATTCCTACACCAATTAGTGAGGAAGCTAATGATGATGATCCTGAAACTTCAGATCAAGTTACTACATTACCTCGTAGGTCTTCTAGAGTACGGTCCGCACCAGAGTGGTACGGTAATCCTATTCTTGAAGTCATGTTACTAGACCATGATAAACCTACAAACTATGAGGAAGCAATGATGAGCCCAGATTCCTCGAAATGGCTTGAGGCCATGAAATCTGAGATAGGATCCATGTATGAGAATAAAGTGTGGACTTTGGTGGACTTGCCCGATGGTCGGCAAGCCATATTAAATAAATGGATCTTCAAGAGGAAGACGGACACTGATGGTAGTGTTACTATCTACAAATCTCGACTTGTCGCAAAAAGGTTTTTCGACAAGTTCAAGGTGTTGACTACAATGAGAATTTTTCAATGGTAGCGATGCTTAAATCCGTTTGAATCATGTTAGCAATTGCCATATTTTATGAAATCTGGCAAATGGATGTCAAAACTACATTCCTTAAATGTATATTTCTTAAAGAAGAGTTGTATGAAACAAGAAGGTTTTGTCGATCCAAAGGGTGCTAACAAAGTGTGCAAGCTCCAGCGATCCATTTATGGACTGGTGCAAGCCTCTCAGAGTTGGAATAAACGCTTTGATAGTGTGATCAAAGCATATTGTTTTATACAGACTTCTGGAGAAACCTGTATTTATAAGAAAGTGAGTGGGAGCTCTGTAGCATTTCTAATATTATATGTGGATGACATATTGTTGATTGGAAATGATATAGAATTTCTGGATAGCATAAAGGGATACTTGAATAAGAGTTTTTCAATGGAAGACCTCGGTGAAGCTGCTTACATATTGGGCATCAAGATCTATAGAGATAGATCAAGATGCTTGACAAGATTTTTCAATGAGTAAATACCTTGACAAGTTTTCGAAAGAGTTCAAAATGGATCAGTCAAAGAAGGAGTTCTTGTCTGTATTACAAGGTGTAAAGTTGAGTAAGACTCAAAGCCCGACCATGGTAGAAGATAGAAATAGAATGAAAGTCATTCCCTATGCCTCAGTCATAGGTTCTATAAAGTATGCCATGCTATGTACCAGACTAGCTGTGTGCCTTACTATGAGTTTGGCAATGGGGTACGATAGTAATCCAGGAGTGGATCACTGTATAGCGGTCAAACTTATCCTTAGTTACCTAAGAGGACTAAGGAAGTATTTCTTGGCTATGGAGGTAATAAAGAGTTCGTCGTAAAGAGTTACGTCGATGCAAGCTTTTACACCGATCCAGATGACTAAGTCTGAATCTAGATACATATTGAAAGTGGGAGCAATTAGCTAGAGTAGCTCCATGCAGAGCATTGTATACATAGAATATTTGCAAAATACATACGAATCTGAATGTGACAGACCCATTGACTAAACTTCTCTCACGAGCAAAACATGATCACACCTTAGAACTCTTTGGGTGTTAATCACACAGTGATGTGAACTAGATTATTGACTCTAGTAAACCCTTTTGGTGTTGGTCCATACAGATGTGAACTATTGGTGTTAAATCACATGGCGATGTGAACTAGATTATTGACTCTAGTGCAAATGGGAGACTGAAGGAAATATGCCCTAGAGGCAATAATAAAGTTGTTATTTATATTTCCTTATATCATGATAAATGTTTATTATTCATGCTAGAATTGTGTTAACCAGAAACTTAGTACATGTGTGAATACATAGACAAAACATAGTGTCCCTAGTATGCCTCTACTTGACTAGCTCGTTAATCAAAGATGGTTATGTTTCCTAACCATAGACATGTGTTGTCATTTGATGAACGGGACCACATCATTAGGAGAATGATGTGATGGACATGACCCATCGTTAGCTTAGCATTATGATCGTTACAGTTTCATTGCTACTGCTCTCTTCATGACTTATACATGTTCCTCGGACTATGAGATTATGCAACTCCCGAATACCGGAGGAACACTTTGTGTGCTACCAAACATCACAACATAAATGGGTGATTATAAAGGTGCTCTACAGGTGTCTCCGAAGTTGTTTGTTGGGTTGGCATAGATCGAGATTAGGATTTGTCATTCCGTGTTTCGGAGAGGTATCTCTAGGCCCTCTCGGTAATACTCATCACTATAAGCCTTGCAAGCATTGTAACTAATGAGTTAGTTGCGGGATGAAATATTACGGAACGAGTAAAGAGACTTGCCGGTAACGAGATTGAACTAGGTATGATGATACCGACGATCGAATCTCGGGCAAGTAACATACCGATGACAAAGGGAACAACATATTTGTTATGCGGTTTGACCGATAAAGATCTGCGTAGAATATGTAGGAACCAATATGAGTATCCAGGTTCCGCTATTGGTTATTGACCGGAAGTGAGTCTCTGTCATGTCTACTTAGTTCTCAAACCCGTAGGGTCCGCACGCTTAACGTTCGATGACGATCGGTATTATGAGTTTATGTGTTTTGATGTACCGAAGGTTGTTCGGAGTCTCAGATGTGATCACGGATATGACGAGGAGTCTCGAAATGGTCGAGACATAAAGATTCATATATTGGAAGGTTGCATTTGGACATCGGAATGGTTCTAAGTGGTTCGGGCATTTTTCCGGAGTACCGGGAGGTTACCGGACCTCCCCAGGGAGAAGTAATGGGCCTATTGGGCCTTATTGGAGGAGAGGAGAGAGGCCACAAGGGAGGGGCACGCCCTCCCCTTGCCGAAATCGAATTGGACTAGGGGAGGGGCCCCTCTATGAACCACCATCTTCAATATCTTCATAGGCTTCATAGGCCCCTCTCTTTCCTTCTCCCTCTCTCCCTTCCCTTTCCCTCCGGTGGAATAAAGGAAAAGGGGGGATCCTACTTGGACTAGGAGTCCAAGTAGGACTCCCCCTGGCACGCCCAACCTGGTCGGCCTCCTCTCTCCCTCCCTCCTTTATATACGTGGCCAGGGGCACCCCATAGACACACAAGTTGATCTTTTAGCCGTGTGCGGTGCCCCAAACTCCACAGTTACACACCTCGGTCATATCGTCGTAGTGCTTAGGAGAAGCCCTGTGCCGGTACCTTCATTATCACCATCGCCACGCCGTCGTGCTGACGGAACTCTCCCTCGGCCTCAACTGGATCAAGAGTACGAGGGACGTCATCGAGCTGAACGTGTGCTGAACGCGGAGGTGTCGTACGTTCGGTACTTGATCAGTTGGATCGCGAAGAAGTTCGACTACATCAACCGCGTTATTGAAACGCTTCCGCTTTCGGTCTACGAGGGTACGTGGACACACTCTCCCCTCTCGTTGCTATGCATCACATAGATAGATCTTGCATGATCATAGGTAAAAAAATTGAAATACTGCGTTCCCCAACACATGGCACATAATTGTGTCCATGCCCTACCCATGACTAGTCATTTAGATTTCGGCCATTTGGGTATTACCCATGGGCATGACAATGTGCCCACACCCTACCCATGCGGGTCGGGTACCATGGGTACCAATGCCCATGGGTAAAATTGTCATCCTTAACTGTACATTGTTAGGTACAAGTGAGGCACTTGCGAAGGCCGTGCGTTCAACGCGGCTGGGTGAGCTCACCGGCGTGTGTGCTAAGCCGCTAACCAACTGGCCACTGGTATGTTCTCTTGTAAATGTACATTCTAAATAAATCGAAACCATCATCGGATCCTACTGTGGGGTGTATGTTGGAGGCTTAAAAGTAAAAAAATATAGATTAGTTTTGTCCTAGGAGCATGAAAAGTGAGGTGAAGGGAAAATGGGTATCTGGAGATCAATAATCATGCAAAATTCCCAAAGGAAGGAGTGAAGAAAGATCAAAACTTGAGCTTGAGAAACATTATTATAATCAAGCATGTAATTGTAAATCAGGATCAAGAAGCTCTGACTTGTACGGAGTATCTGTGAAATAGAAATAAATGGATGGCAAATTGGCATGATATGAGGCCAATAAGTCATAGGCTACACTGTTCCAAGTTTAAACCATCAATTCATCCTAAGGCAAAAGTATTATTACTCATTTTTTGCTAATATTACTCGGTGAGGGCACCTAGCACAATTAGTTGGGTGACTAAATTGAGTTTTAAACATTGTTGCCTGTTATACTCAAGCAAAAGAGAAAGCTAACCTCAACTCATGATCCTCACTTAGTAAATTCAGATAAGTTTGCCTCAATTAGTTGGGTCATGGCCAATCTTGACTGTCGTCCTCATTTTGCAGCATCCTCACTGAATCAACTAGAATAGAAATAGCTTTCTGGCAAGCTGCAGAGAAACAGCCACAGATAAAACATTAGCATGATGCGCCTAATGGCATCACACAACACAACATAGAAATACCTTCCTGGCAATAATAAAGCTCGACTCTTGGTAATCCTGCATTCTCATGGTCGAAGGACATGTACCAGTCAGATGACTCATGGAAGGATAATAAATTTTCGACTTCTGAATTTGGAATTGCATTTAGCTAGGAAATTTTGTTCCCCTTACAAACTTTCTTATATATACAACCATTGATATCATTGCAATATGTTCAGCCATTTTATGAAATTCAGATGATTGCTAAAAGTAAGAGGAATTAAAACAAGATGTTCAGCCATTTTCCAACTATGTTTCCAGCTAATTAAAACAAGTAAAAACTGGAAGATAACCATATAAGCCAAAACTTAACTGCATCATTAAAGATAAGTTCCAAGTAAAGTCATAAAAAACCAAGATTCATTTTCTAAAGGGAAGTGCAGACCAACATCTCACCAAAATCATGACTTCACGAGAAATGAACTAGTTTCAGAACAGAAGCCAAACAACTCAGGATCAGGCAATAGATATTTAATGGACCTCAGTTAACAAATAGGGTCTGAAATCACTTGGGTGAAGCTTTCATGAATTATTAGCCCAGCTCACCCAAAACCAAAAATAAATAAACAAAATAAAATAAAGAGGCTTCATGTAGTGCCCAACTATTAAGCCAAAATCATTCAATGAAAAGAAGTCATCCTTGTGAAATATCAGAAGCGTCTCACCTCCCATGGGAGGCCGCGTAGTGCTTTATTGATTGATCGGGGCTTATCCCGTGTAATGCATACATTGTTCTGTTATACAGCCGTGGTTGGCAAGGAGAGAATAAAGAGGTAAGAAAAGCAACAGTGAAAATTACATAAGCTAGCGGTAGACGATGAGCGAATGCAAGCCGTCCGATCTTCTTCTCCATCGTCAATCCCCAGGGGTTCATTATCTGAACCGGTACAGTTAACTGAAGACTAAAACACCTAGCAAGTTCAGTCACAATGCCCCCTTGTGAGCGCGATCTTGTCTTCAAGAAGCTGAAGGTTGACGACACCATGCTTTGACTGTCTTCTTGAAAAAGGCTGGCAATGTATGCTTCATGAAGTCCACATCTTCCCAAGTTGCGTCATCCAGAGGAAAATTCAGCTGGCTAATGTGGAACAATGGGTGGATACCCACGTTTGCAGCTGCAGGTGATATGCCACACTGCCCACATGATACAGTACTCGAAATGGTCCGTAGAACTTCCTTTGCAGCTTGATGTGAGAGTGAAGGCCGAAACATATGGCTGAAGCTTCAAGTAAACCATGTCAACTACTGCGAGAGTCCTTCCGACTCACTTGCGATCTGCATATTTATTCATGCGCTGTCAGTAGTTGTTGTCTGTGCCTCACTGTCAGTAGTGCCTTCCATTGAGAACTCACTGATTTGTCGCTGTGGATATCCATACAAGGCCTCGAAAGGAGTCTCTTGTAGAGACGAATGAAAAGAACTGTTGTACCAGTATTCAGCCATGGGTAAATGCTGAACCCGTTTCTTCGGATCAGTAGAAACCAGGCAGCAAAGGTAATCTTCAATACACTCGTTCACACGTTCAACTTGCAAGGTCAGTCTGACAATGTCGCATTCTCCATTGGAGATGCATTTTGATGTATGAGTGCTATATCAAGAAAGACTTTTTCCAAAGATGTTTCCAGCTAGTTAAAACAAGTCAAAACTGGAACACAACCATATAAGCCAAAGCTTAACTGCATCATAAACCAAGATTTTCATTTTTTAAAGAAAAGCCAACAAAGTGTAGACCAGCATCTCAATCAAATAGTTTCAGAATAGAAGCCAAACAACCATAAGGGTCAGCCAATAGATACTTAAGAAATGGACCTCAATCAACAAACAAGATTTGAAATCATTTGTGTGAAGCTTTCACTGATTAGTAATCCAGCCCACACAGATCCAAAAATAAAATAAAATAAAGAGGCTTCATGTCGTGCTCCAGCTAAGCATTATAAATTCAACTGATCTAAGCCCAACTGTTAAGCCAAAATCATTCAAGGAAACAAAGTCATCCAATTTTAGCAAGAGAACCAATATTAAGGCAAAATAAACATAAATCTGTTCTTAACAGTTCAAGATGGAAAAAGAAGAACAGCAAGAGCTTGAATAGCGAAAGCAAACTGCTAATTATCGATAGGGAAAATGCTCACAGGTTATTATTATACTCCCTCTTCTAGTCCTGGAAAAGTTGTTGGTTTAGGCATGGATTTAATTAACTTTTTCCAAACTTTGACTCACTATATTTCATATTATTTTTGGTTTGGATATGTGAAAACAATGTGTAGGTTTATCTCATAAAGCATTTTCAAAACAATATTGTCTTGAAGAGCTTTACAGTAATAATGTATAATAAAAATAATGGTTATCTAAGTATTTTAAAGAAGTATAAATTTGAAGAGTTTTATAGTTAACGAAAATAAGTAGTAAAAGTTGCATTATGGGGGCTTCTTCAGAACTAGACTAGAGGGAGTATGTTCATCATTGAGCAACACACACATATTGTGGTGCTTCCCCATCAACCTAAAGCCTATTTTATTCACAAAAAAGAGACTAAAGCCTATTTAAAAGGTGTATACCATCCAATTTAAGAGATAATTTTTAATTCTGGAAAACTTAGTGGTTTTGATTTACGTTTTGTTAGTGTAAATAAACAGAAATTACTATGTAAAAGAGGGAGAGAGGTGGTAGATCTTACCAGTGTGTGTTACCTGATCAGACTAGAGCTAATGAGGGTTCCCAAATCCGGCACCAAACCATCTTGCAGTTAATAGCTGAAGGATATTGTCTTTAACCTCGCAGTATCTTTGGGCCCAGCCTTCTGGTTCGGTGTCATCAACTCCTAAGCCAGGAGCCCGATCCTTTGAGTCGAGGTTGATCGGATCTTTCCAATCAGCCGCATAAGCGGACACGCGCCTCTTGAACTTGACTTTGAACTCCGACCAAGCTTGGTATTTGTAGTGGTTCACACGTGCCAACGCGGTACAGATGCTTTTGAAAGCAGGCTTGAGCTTAAAATGATGGACCACATTCATGAGGGATGGTTCCACGGCGTCGAGAAGGACCAAGGATTTGTGCCGCTGCGGGCTCTTCAACCGGCAAGTGTAGCCCTGGCAGACCCCCTCTAGTGGATGTGCTGTTTGGCCCGAGGGGGCAAAATCATAACAAGCAAGGTATATTTGTCCAACGCTATCATCAACAGAAATGACGGGCTCTAGCAAAGATTTTGATGGCTTCTCTAATCCTGCCCAGCTTGTTGAGAAGATGAATTCATCGATATCTATGACAGCCATCCATTGGCACGAAGCTTGCTGTGTGGCCGCGCAATGAGACAGACCAGCTTCTTGGACCTTGGTCCAAGGCCATGGCACGGTTGTGATGTTGAGCCCGGAGGATATGAGCTGTGCCACTAGGCCTGCCAAGTTGTCCTCGCTGCCATTGTCGTAGATAAAGAACTGATCCACGCCGATCGCACTATGGTAGAGTGCCCACTCCCTGAGAAACTTGGAGATGTTGCGTCCCATTGTGCAGGCGCAAATTGAACTCTTGTGAGGAGTCAGCGAAGAAGATTCAGCTTGCTGTTGAAGGTTGCAAGGGAGGGCATGGGATCCTCGCCGGTGACCCCTAGTGTGACAAGAATCTTGGTGCTTCCTCCTGACTTGGTGTCCGCGGCGAGGGGCAGCGAGTAACTTGTTGTACTGAGGTGATTGCCGGTGTAGTTGCCAGCATGGTATCGGCGCCGTCGCTATAGCGATACAGGCACTGAAGGCCTTGGCGGCGGCTGATTCCCTTAGCGAAGACGAGCACGTCGCCTCCGTCCAGAAGAGCCGAGTCAAACACTATCGGGTCGCTGGTCCAGTTAAGCAATGCGCGGCCCGGAGAAGGAGAAGGGGGATCTGGAGCAGCTGCGGCGGCCGAGGAAGTGGAGGAGTGGAGTAAGAGCGGCGCTTGGAGCTGCTGGAAGCTCTGCGCTGGGTTGGGAAGGCGGCAGACATATGCGTGAAGCCCGGACGCCGGCAATCTCCCGAGCGATCTCGCCGGGGAGGACGCCCCACCCTGGAAGGCACAGATGGCGTCGCCGGTAGGCTCGGCGTCGTCCAGGATCAGGACCTCCTGGTCGGGAAGGAGGACCGCATCCGCGTCCTGCGGCGGCAGCGATTGACTAGCGCGGAGGCGGAGGGGCAGCAGGCGCCGCGCGAGGCTGTCATCGCTGAGGCGAAAGGGCGAGTATTGGGATTGCGGGGATGGCGACGACGAAAAGTCGACAGCGAACGGGAAGTGCGGGGGCACCGGACTGTCGGCGACGAGCGGGAAGGGGGCGCCGAGGCCGAGGGGCAGCGAGAAGACCGGGCGGCCCGAGTAGGCGTTATGGCCTCCACTTCCGGCTAACAGCAGGAGAGCTCCGACTGAGACGCCGCCGACGATGCGGCGCAGCCGGCTGCAGCGGCGGTGTCGCGGCATATTGGATTCGGCGGGAGCAGGAGCTCGATTTCGCGGGAGCATGAGCGTGATTTGGCGGGAGCTCGAAGGCGAAAGATTGAGATTTCGCGGGAGCAGGGAGCAGAGCTTCGATTGCGGGGCTGCGACAAGACGGTCTCGATCGATCTGGGTTTAGGGTTTTCGACCCGACCCGAACACGGATTTTTTTAATTTTTTTTCGAGTCGGGCTGGCGGGCCACTGGGTCGATTCCACTTCCCGCGTCGGTCGGATTGGGCTCCACCACGTCATTACGATCAGGCAGGCTGGTTTTTGTGAAACGTGTTGTCTTTTTTTTTTCTTTTTTACAATATATAAAACGTGTCACCTTCTAACTCCAAATCCACACCGAGCCTCCGGAGGGAGAGGTTAGGGTTAGGATTTGCGGATCCATCCCGTATCCCCGGCCCGAACAGATACTCGGAATCGGGCCGTCCCGGAAAAAAAATGTGGGGATCCCGCATCCGTGAGCCTAACTCCTTCATCTGTGCGGGATTTCACCCGATTTTGCCGATCCCCTTTCGGTTGTCCCGAACCCACTTCTGCCGACTTCACCTCCCGCCTCCCGTCCCACCGTCGCTGCCGCCAATCCGTCCTCCAACTTCGTCGTCCTTCCTCGCAGCGCCGAAATTCAACCGGATGGCCGCCCTCGGGAGCGCCATACCATGCGCCGTCGCAGCTCTGTCCGCCCGGGCCTCCCACGGCCACACCTCCTTTCGCTGGTGCTCCAATTCCTCCCGCCGCCGCTAGCACCATCAACAGGAAAGCGGCAAGGGAGCCATCTCGTTCAAGGCAGCGCAGCCGGCGTGGCACCACCGAGTATCGGACCCGCTCCGGTTCCACACGCTAAGAGGAAGAAGACCGCCTCGACCGGCCTTGACGATGCGCGGGTGAAGCCCCCGAGGAAGAAGGGGCGATGTCGGATTCAGGGCTCCGCAGGCCCAAGAAAGGTTCAAACTCTAGGGCATGTGCGAAGAACCTGACCTATCCAGCCTACTAGCCTGTCGCCCCATGGCCTAGCTCAATGAATAAGGGAGAAGATGAACACAGTAGTTTACCCAGGTTCGGGCCACCTTGCGGTGTAAAAACCCACTCCTGCTTTGTGATGGATTGGCCTCACGAGGGGTTGAGGATGAATTAGTACAAGGAATGAACAACCCCGCGAGGTCTGCTCTGGTGAGGGTGGAAAGGATCTGATCCTCTCTATGGTGATGGCTAACCTATATTTGTAGTGGCCTCGGTCCTCTTCTTCCCCCAAAACGTAGGCGGGAAGGGATCTCATAGTGGCCAATTTGAAAGGGGACAAGCAGTACATCTTATCCTGACGAAAGGTGGTCTTCGCCTACAAAGCTTCTGGTCGTGACGCTGCAGTGGGCTCGGCGATGACATCCGTCCTGCCGTCCTGGTGGTCTTGGTCTTGTTGCACCGGAATGGAGACCTTTGCCAGATTCCTCGGGAACCCATGGTTGTGCTTGCCTCCTTAGCACCAAAGAGGAAATTGCCTCCTCTGCGCCCGCTGGTGCCCGCCTGGCCATGGTCGTCATGGCTTGCGTCATCGCAACCTCATGAGGTCAGGTACCTTTGCATAGAAATCTCCGCTCCTCAGGAGGTCGCCTGGGGAGGCTGCTCTCTTGGGAGGTCTTGGCGTCGTCCACCTTGCAAGGGTCTTGTCTTGGCAGTCTTGTAGATGGGCCGTACCAGGCCGCCGAAGGATCCACGCCGTAGGCCGCAGGCAGGCAAGTCTGGTACCCTGGTTCCCAAAACACCGACAGTCGGGCTCCTCCTTTGACTTCTGCCGACCCCAGTATCCACATTGACGGTGAAGCCGACGGCCATGCCTACGACGTGTTCGACGAAATAGCCGGGAGTTATTTTTTCTTCTGTTGCTTGGTTTGCTTCGGTCACCTATGTTTTGGCCATTTGGAACACTTGCTTGAGCTTTGGTCATTGATTTTTGTAGCCAAAATGTGCCCTACACATATACGGAGATGTTGTCCAAGAGCATCGTGAATTTGAGTGCCACCCTTGGCGATTTTGATGCATCATACGTTGAGGTCGACGCGGAGGTGCATGATGAGATTGAAGATGATGATGTCGTGCAAGGGAACGAGGAGGCCGACTATGATGCTAGGGTGGGGAGGACCGGCAACTACACGGAGACGAAGGATGTGTGCTTAGTTTAAGCATGGGAAATCATCTCTCTTGACTCCATTGTCGGCAAGGACCAGACCTATGGCAACTATTGGCAAATGATCAAAGTCAAATTTCGTTAAATGATGCCATTCCCATCTGACCAAACCTTGAAGGGCCTCCAAGGCCATTGGGACACCATCAACAAAGCTTGCGGCTGTTGGGCCGGATGCTTGCAGGAAGTGTGGAATGCACCACCAAGTGGCGTCATTATTGATGATTATGTGAGCATTTCTTCATCTTCATGTCCCTAGTCATGTTCATAGGAAGATTATGAGCTCATACTTGTCTCAATGTTGTTTGTAGGATCACATCAGCAATGAGTACTACAAGCAAACCCGGGCCTCCAATGGCCGGTCATTCAATCTTCAACATTATTGTTGGAAATGGATCCAAGATAGTGAGAAGTGGAGGGTGAGGGATAAGGAATCCCCTCCAAAGAGAGGCATCAAAGTGGAGGTTGAGGATGATGATGATAGTGATGATGCACCAAGAGGAGGAAGAAACAAGGGCAAACCGGATGGAAACAAGAAGGAGAAAGGAAGAGTCAAGAGGACGTCTGAGGTAATCACTTTGAGGGATCAAGTTGGTGAAATGGCGAGGATGAAGTAGGTTATGCTAGCCAAGAATTTGGGTGCAAAAGTGGTTATTGCCGATAAGAAAGAGAAGCACAAAGAGGATAAGTGGGAAAAGAGGTGTGCCTTCGAGGAGCGCAAGCTCATCCTAGAGGAGAAAAAGAGGAAGGACGAGAGGACCGCTGAGGAGGACCGATTCATGATGATGAATCCTGAGGGCATGGATGCAATGGAAAGAGATTTTTGGGAGATGAAAAGAATGGAGATCATGCTCCGGAGGAAGATGGAGCTTCAAAATCTTATGGCCGGTGGTGGTGTTGCATTTGGTGGGTTTTTTTTTCTTTCGGCAATGTTGGTGGTGGCTTCGGCATGGGTGGTGGTGGTGGTGGTGCCGGCTTAGGCATTGGTGGTGGTGGTGGCTTCAGCATGGGTGGTGGTGCTTCGGCAAGCCATGTCAATGGTGGTGATGGTGGTGGTGCTCACTCACCGGTCCAAGTTCGGGAGGATGGTGGTGCGAGCTCTCCGGTTCAAGTTCGTGAACATGGTGGCGCGAGCTCTTCAGCCAATGTGGATGATGGCGATGGAGGTGCTAGGGGAGGTGTTGGTGGCGATGTTCTTCACAACAATTAGAATGTTGCTTGACTGATCTATGTCATTTGAGTATCTTTTGTCTTGTTTTATTGCGCATTCATGAGCCTAAACTGGATACCTCGTATGTTGCACATGATTTTGGATGTGATGAACTAGTATGATGATCAACTAGTGATGTATATATATAATGATGAACTAGTTTTTATGCACTTGTGATGATGAACTTGACAATATTTTCCTATATTTGTATTTGCGTGACCATGAACCCTCCGGCGCGGAACAGATCCCACAAAACATTTGCGGGACGGGTTTACGGGAACTGTTCTGCGGGAGGGCTCTGATATATCCCAAATATATCTACTTTTCCAAACACTTTTGCTCTTGTTTTGGACTCTGATTTGCATGATTTGAATGGAACTAACCCGGACTGACTTTGTTTTTAGCAGAATTGTCGTGGTGTTATTTTTGTGCAGAAATAAAAGTCCTCGGATTGAGCTAAAAATTTATGGAGATTATTTCCAGAATATATAAAAAATATTGGCTAAGAGAACTACTGTAGGGGGCCACCCAAGAGCCACAAGCTTAGGGGCGTGCCCACCTCCAAGGGTGCGCCCTATGAGCCCGTGGGCCCCCCGAGCCTCCGGTTTCCCTAATTCCAACGCTATAACTACTATCTCGGGAAGAAAAAAATCAGAGAGAAAGTTTCATCATGTTTTATGATACGGAGCCTGTCATGGGAACGATTCCGACAATAGAGAGGGGTAGTGTAAGGGAGCATGATCTATCGAGATGCAAATGGGTGACACGTGGTTTTAGCGAGTTCGTGTCGGCGTTCTGGGAATAGGGGTCCCCAGACCTGCCTGCCTGCGGCCTGCTGCGTGGCTCAATTGGTGGCCCAGTACGGCGCATCTTCATCAACCAAACACTCAAGACCCTCGCGAGGGGCCAAGCCTCGCGGGGCGGACGACACAAGGCCTCCTCAGGGGCGGCCTCACCAGGCAGGCTCGCGAGGAGGCGGAGAGATCAAGGCAAGGGGTACCTCGCGAGGTGCTCATGACGCAAGCCATGACGATCAAGACCAGGCGGGCGCCAGCTTGTGCGATGTCCTCATTTCCTCTTTGGTGCAAAGGGGGCAAGCGCAGGCGCGGAGTACCGAGGCATCAGGCAAAGGTTTCCATATCGGTGCAACAAGACCAAGACCAGCAGATTGGCAGGACGGAGGTAACCGTGGAGCCCAAGACGGCGTCATCACTAGCACCTTTGGCAGTCGAAGACCACCTTTAGTCAGGATAGCTTGTACTAGCTGTCCCCTTTCAAAATGGCCGTTGTTGGATCCCTTGCCGCTCAATATTTGGGAAGAGGACCAGGGCCTCTATAAATAGAGATAGCCACCATAGTAGGAGGGGATGGAATCCTTTCTAAGCAGAACACCCACCACCACAAGAACACCTCTCCTCGCGAGGCTGTTCTTCCTCTGTACTGTTCATCATCAGCCCAAGAGGCAATCCACCACACCACACACTGGATTAGGGTATTACACCACAACGGTGGCCCGAACCAGTATAAACCTCGTGTCTCTTGTGTTGTTCATCGATCTAGCTTAGGGGACCGCGGCGAGGCTGAGGGCGTGTTTCGGTAGGGAGAAGATCTTCATGCGCACCCCAGTGTTCGAACCTTAAGGGTTTTGCCGGAACCTGATATCCGACAGTTCGGGCCTCTCGCGGTGGAGATAACAGCCCCACGTCTCGTGCTCCAGAGAGGCTTTATTTTATCTGTCATGAACATGGAGTTACATGGTGTATTAGAGAGGGGGGGGGAGAGAACGGACCTCCATGCATGAGCTAAGTCCTGAGACTAGTGGTGAGGGAGAGAGATGAGAGCGAGAAGAAATGAGGGCATGCCCTCAAGTCTAGTGGTGGGAGGTGGCTTATATAGAGTGCACCACCCCCTCACCTCCTATGTTACAAAGTGTGGTCGTTGATGCCATAATGTCAGCCTACTAATAAGACGATGCCTCTAGTGCCTTGTCGACTGTTTGTCTTCGCATATCCAAGTGAGTCATACAACCAAGTGGTCCACTATCATCTGAGTGGACGGTGCGTCTATATGTCCGAGTGGATAGTATGTCTGTATGAGATTTATTTGGACCCACCTGATGTGTGGACCCCATGCTTTATGATATTTCGACCATTCGTGGGCCTGCCTATTATGTGTGTACCCAACATTAGCCCTTGAATCAGTTGCGATTTTGCAGAATGAGTTTGTGAAAGGCACAATTTGGCCCGAGTGATTATGGAAATACTTGGTACCTGTCATCGTACTTTCAGACAACCAAGGTTTGAACAAAATCTTGGTGGATTTTGGCACTACGCTTCCCGACTGATCTGGTGTAAGTGCCCGTGAGGAGCAACTTGGTGGCATTCATTCATCTCCCAGAAGAGGTTAGCTCGTGCTCGGAGTATGGGTGTGTCATTAAATCTGGGCAACAAGATTGATGCATGGACTGCTCTCTTGGAGAGATGCCATTCTTATCCCAGAGGAACGTCAATACCAGTCGGCTCTAGATTCAAACTTATGAGTGTCACGCTTTGAGTCCTAGAACAAGGCTCAAAAACGGCTCCGCGGAGGAGCATTAAACTCACCTTATAGTAATTTTTTTTGAGTGATATTGAGCTGGTCCTGTACCGAGTAACTGATTACTCGGAAATTTTTTGTTCTATGGGTGCGCAAGATTCCCACTGATTGCTGGTAGTCGGTTGGAGTCTTTAGGGTTTGTTGTACTCGAATGTTGGTGCTGGACTTGATTGAGCAAAATATTTCTTTTTGGCCTCTCTTCTAGTGGGGGCATGCTGAGTGCACCCACTGGGTGTAGTCCCCAAGCCTCTGTCGGACTATATGAGTATGGCAGAGGGTTTAAGTTTTGTGTTAACCTCCATGCAATCGGCACGGTAAATATCTTTTAGCCTGAAATTGAGTCAATCAGATGGATCTTCATGCATTTAGCACGACAAATAAGCTCAGCAAGGAGCTGAATCAGTCGGACTAATCTTTGTGCACTCGGCACGGTAAATAAATTCAGCATGGAACTGGGTCAAGCAGGCGAATCTTCGTGCCCTCGGCATGATGAATGAATTCGGCCTCGAAACTACCGACTGTAGAAAAAAGCTGGACACTCCAGGGAGTAATCGTTCTGGTAGTACTTCTTACATTGACTGTTAGCTTTTTCTCTTGCCAACCAGATGGTCAGGTAGGGACCGGGTTGGAGACAAAGAGTGAGCGTTAGGTATTGAGTGTATTTTATGAAAAAGTAGAAAGCCGAGTGAGGAACATGTCGACTGACGGCGTTCCCATAGGTTTAGCCCCCGAATCAGTTGAGGTTTAGTAGAACGAGTTTACTACAACTCAAGTAGAACTAGTACTTAAGGCACATGATGATTTTCTCAACGAGATGAATAGTAAGAACAACGATAATGTTGTTATGGTTATGACTAGAGGTGGTAAGATGACTCAGGAACCTTTGTATCCTCAGGGCCATCCTAAGAGAGTTGAGCAAGATTCTTAGAAAATTAATACTGATGCACCTAGTCCTAGTAATAAAAAAGATAAATAAAACTGATAGGACTTTACATGCTTCTAGTGAACCTGTTGTAGACACACATAAGAATCCCAATGATATTTCTATTTCTGATGTTGAGACACAATTGTTGGGAAAAGTAGCATGTAATTTCAAGAAAAATCCTACACTCACGCAAGATCTATCTAGGAGATGCATAGCAACGAAGAGTGTGTCCACGTACCCTCGTAGACCGAAAAGGGAAGCATTTGACAATGCGGTTGATGTAGTCGAACTTCTTCTCGTTCCAACCGATCAAGCACTGGAACATATGGCACCTCCAAGTTCTGCACACGTTCAGCTCGATGACATCCCTCTAACTCTTGATCCAGCAAAGTGTCAAGGGAGTGTTTCGTCAGCACGAGGGCGTGGTGACGGTGATGGTGAAGTGATCTGCGTAGGGCTTCGCCTAAGCACTACATGAATATGACCAGAGGCGTAAACTATGGAGGGGGGCGCCGCACACGGCTAAAAGATGTTGTTGTGTGTTCTAGAAGTGCCCCCCCATATATATAGGTTGGAGGGGAGGGGATGCAGCTAAGGGAGTGCCCCAAGTAGTAGGAATCCTACTTGGGCGCCTCCCAATTCGGCCTCCACCCTTTCCATAACTTCCGGAGGGGGAAGGAAGGAGGAGGGAGGAGGGAAGGAAGGGGAAGGCCGAATCCCTACCCTTCATTCTCTCTTCCCCTTCTTTCCTTCTGCTCCTATTCGGCCTATATGGGGATGCACCAGCCCCTTAGGGGCTGGTCTGTCCCCCTCTTGGCCCATTAGGCCCATATAGTTGCCGGGGTGTGCCCGGAACCCCTTCCGGTGACCCGATATGTACCCGGTACCCCCAGAACTCTTCCGGTGTCTGAATATCATTGCCCTATATATGAATCTTTATCTCTCGACCATTTTTTGAGATTCCTCGCCATGTCTGTGATCTCATCCCGGACTCCGAACAACATTCGGTCACCAAATCACAAAACTCATAAAACAAAATCGTCATCGAAGGTTAAGCGTGCGGACCCTACGGGTTCGAGAACTATGTAGACATGACCATGACACCTCTCCGGTCAATAACCAACATCGGAACCTGGATGCTCATATTGGTTCCCACATATTCTACGAAGATCTTTATCG
This sequence comes from Aegilops speltoides, assembly GCA_021437245.1. NCBI lineage: Eukaryota > Viridiplantae > Streptophyta > Magnoliopsida > Poales > Poaceae > Aegilops > Aegilops speltoides. Next base: position 165,377,153 of record CM038146.1, read on the forward strand.
GTCGTACCATAGTGACAACATACATTATTCCCTTTGTCATCGGTATGTTACTTGCCCGAGATTCGATCGTCGGTATCTTCATACCTAGTTCAATCTCGTTACCGACAAGTCTCCTTACTCCTGCTGTAATACATCATCCCGCAACTAACTCATTAGTCACATTTCTTGCTAGGCTTATTATGATGTGCATTATCGAGAGGGCCCAGAGATACCTCTCTGATACTCGGAGTAACAAATCCTAATCTCGATCTATGCCAACCCAAAAAACACCTTCGGAGATACCTGTAGAGCATCTTTATAATAACCCAGGTATGTTGTGACATTTGATAGCACACAAGGTATTCCTCCGGTATCCGGGAGTTGCATAATCTCATAGTCAAAGGAATATGTATATGACATGAAGAAAGCAATAGCAATAAAACTGAATGATCAATATGCTAAGCTAAGGGATGGGTTTTGTCCATCACATCATTCTCCTAATGATGTGACCCCGTTCATCAAATGATAACACATGTCTGTCGTTAGGAAACTTAACCATCTTTGATTAACGAGCTGGTCTAGTAGAGGCTTACTAGGGACACGGTGTTTTGTCTATGTATCCACACATGTATCAAGTTTCTAGTTAATACAATTCTAGCATGAATAATAAACATTTATCATGATATAAGGAAACATAAAATAACAACTTTATTATTGCCTCTAGGGCATATTTCCTTCAACAGTCTGGTGATGAACATATAATATTATCCACATACAATATTAGAAATGCTACAGAGCTTCCACTCACTTTCTTGTAAATACAGGCTTCTCCGAAAGTCTTATTAAAACCATATGCTTTGATCACCTCATCAAAGCATATATTCCAACTCCGAGATGCTTGCACCAGTCCATAAATGGATCGCTGGAGCTTGCACACTTTGTTAGCACCTTTAGCATCGACAAAACCTTCTCGTTGCATCATATACAACTCTTCTTTAAGAAATCCATTAAGGAATGCAGTTTTGACGTCTATTTGCCAGATTTCATAATCATAAGATGCGGCAATTGCGAACATGATTCGGACAGACTTAAGCATCGCTACGGGTGAGAAAGTCTCATCGTAGTCAACTCCTTGAACTTGTCGAAAACCTTTCGTGACAAGTCGAGCTTTGTAGGCAGTAAAATTACCAGCAACATCTGTCTTCTTCTTGAAGATCCATTTATTCTCTATGGCTTGCCGATCATCGGGCAAGTCAACCAAAGTCCACACTTTGTTCTCGTACATGGATCCTATCTCAGATTTCATGGCCTCTAGCCATTTATCGAAATCTGGGCTCATCATTGCTTCCTCATAGTTCGTAGGTTCATCATGGTCTAGTAACATGACTTCCAGAACATGATTACTGTACCACTCTGGTGCAGAACATGCTCTGGTTGACCTACGAGGTTCGGTGGTAACTTGATCTGAAGTTTCATGATCAATATCATTAGCTTCCTCTCTAGTTGGTGTAGGCATCACGGGAACGGTTTTCTGTGATGAACTACTCTCCAATTCGAGAGAAGGTACAATTACCTCATCAAGTTCTACTTTCCTCCCTGTCGTGGATTTGTCACGGCAGATGTCCTTAGTGTCAGGACTTAGTCGCGAGGCCAACGCATCTATGTGGTAGCTTGAGAGGGGTTGAGTGGGACGAGAGACGCAGGGCGGATCAACACGCAGACAAGGGTTTTAGACAGCTTCGGGCCCCAGGAGACATCATCCGGTAACAACCCTACATGCTGTTTGAGGCTAGGTCTCATTATCATCACGAGGGAGTCGCCGTAAACCGGCTCTCCTCTTTGTGTCTAGCCCTAAGATTGTGTAACACCCCGGACCCGATGCGCCAGGTGTCCGCGAGTTATTCGCCGTCGTTGCCATGTCATGTGCTTGCGTGTTGCACTTTGCCATGTCATCATTTGCATTTTATCATGTCATCATGTGCATTTCATTTTGCATTCATGTTCGTCTCATGCATCCGAGCTTTTTCCCGTTGTCTGCTTTTGCAATCCGGCACTCCTATGTTCCGGCGCCCCTCGTCTCTCTTTTCATGTGCGGGTATTAAACTTTCTCGGAATGGCCCGAGGTTTGCCAAGCGGCCTTGGTATAGCACCGTAGACCGCTGTCAAGTTTCGTGCCATTTGGAGGTCGTTTGGTACTCAACAGTTAGCGGTAACCGTGAAAGCCTCTTTGTTTCCAGCCCAACACCCTTCCAAAGTGGCCCAAAACCCACCAAACTCCTCTCCATGCTCTCGGTCGTTCGATCACGATCGCGTGGCAAAACCGCTCCTCATTTGGACTCTCCTAGCTCCCTCTACCTATAAATAGGTCCTCCCTCCATTTTCGCGGATATTTCCCACGAAACCCTAAATCTCTCCTCTCGCGCGCGGACGCGTCGCGGACGGCCGGACACGTCCCGCCGCGCCTCGTCCAATCCGCGCCGCGCGTAGCCTCCGCTGCCCCGCGCGCGGCTTCGCTGGCTGGGTTGGCCATGAGCCCAGCCCAGCTCGCCGCCGAGCCCGCGCATTGCGCCGGCGTTCTGATCGCCGTCCGCCCGCGGTCCCGCCGCCGGCCCGCCTCCGCCCGCGCGCCCGTCCGCCCTCCGCGACCCCGCCCCGCCTGCGCCGCCCGCACGCCGCCGCGCTCGCGCCAGACAAAGCCGCCGCCGCCGCTGCTCCGCAGCTCCGCCTTGCGCCCGGCCTCTGCCGCCGCCGCCTGCGCTGCGCCGCCTTGGCGTCGTCGGCCCGCCGCTTTTGCACTTGCGCCGGCGCCGGGCTCCTCTCTCCTGCGCCGCCATGCCCTCAGACCGCCGGGCCGTTGATCCGGCGGTCTTCACGGATCGGCCTCCAACGCCCGGAGCTCGCGGATTCCGCCGGCCTCGCGGAGCTCTCCGCTGCCGGGTCACGGATCCGCGACCCGCTTCCTCCCGACCGATCCACGTCTCGGACCCGATCCGCGTTTTTTTTTTTCGCGAGGTAAAAATTCCACTAAGTCCCTGTTTCCAGTAATTTTCATGCATTTTCATCGCATCACATCTCCGCAACCGTAGCTCCGTTTTGCGCGTATAATATGTCAAATTGTTCGTCTCAAAGAGTACATCATTTCATTCCATTGCATCATTTGCATTTGAGCTCATCTTGGTGCCCGAAATGTTGTTGGAAGAAGGCTTCAGATCGTTAGTTTCAGAATCTTATCAGTTCGAGCTCTTTTGTCATTTTTGCCATGATTTATGTGTGCACCCTATGTACTTGAGCTCTACATGAATGTTGGACTAGGCCATGCCATCTTTCCAGAGGTGTTGACCTTGTATTTTTGTGATGCTTGTAGTGAGTGCATTGAGCTTGTAAAGTAGGGTAGTTGCTGTTGTTGTTTTCCTGGCAGAATCTGTTATAATTGATGCCATGTTAACATGCTTCCACTAATCATTCTATGCATAATCTGGAGATGCTCTATAAACATGTTTTGATATACATGTCTTGCTCTATCCATTCATGCCCTTGTTTGCATTTATAGCCTGCTGGAACATGTTCATTTCTTGCTCCAAAGTTGCTTGGAAATGTTTCCTGGCAGATTGTTTGCGTGAGATTCAATTTTCACGAGGTCGTTGTAGTTGATCCGTGTATGCTATGACCTTGCTCTTGCCATGCTTAGCTTCATAATCATGCCTTCTTACTGTTGGTTGCCTTGCCATGCCATGTATTGCTCTATAGTGAGTGCATCGAGCTCACGAACATGCCATGTTGAATCTGTTTTTGCCATGTCCTGATATTTTCACTAAGTCTGAAATCTGTAATAAAACTTGCTATGTTTACATGGGTGCCATCATTTCTTAGAGTCCTTTTTGGCTTATGGTCAGTAAGCGACTATTGAAATATGCTTTGAGTAGAATCATGTCATGCCTTGCTTTGCTATTATAAGTTCCTGTAGCATGTTGTTTGCTTGCTCTAAACATGCCTTCCTGATGTTAATTCCTGGTATGTTAGTATTTTCACTAAGTCTGTGAACCTGATATTTTGAGCACTTTCTCCATGCTTGTTTGAACATGTTATGATGTGATTTAGCCGTAGCTCAGTGTTCCTCTTTTGTTAAGCATCTCCTGTAGTTCGTTGCCATATGCTTTGTTTTTATGTTGGGGTGCTGTAGCATAGTTTCGTGTTGCGTGCTAAGTAGCATCGGGCTGTTAAACGCAGTTTTGCATCATTCTTGTTTTGCTTGTCATTTGCAAACCGTGCATCCGATTCGGTGATCTTTATATCGATTTCAACCGAAATCATCTCATCTTTCCAGTGGCATACTTGGTTTGCCAAGTTGATGCCCGGTTCATCATTTTCCTTCCGGAGCATACATATGCATTGCATATCACATCTCGCATAGCATGTCATGTTTTGCATCATATTGCTTGTGCATTGTTCCTTGTTTGATTGTGGTTCCGTTGCTTGTGTTCTTGCCTTGGGTAGAGCCGGGAGACGAGTACGTGAACGAGGAACCTGTTGAGAACGTCTACGAGGATCCAGTCTTCGACAACTCTGAGAACCTTTCAGGCAAGATGACCATACCCTCGAAATCACTACTATCTTTGCTATGCTAGTTTGCTCGCTCTTTTGCTATGCCAATGCTATGATGCCTACCTTTTTGCTTGTCAGCCTCCCAAATTGCCATGTCAAACCTCTAACCTTTGACACCATTCCTAGCAAACCGTTGTTTGGCTATGTTACCGCTTTGCTCAGCCCCTCTTATAGCGTTGCTAGTTGCAGGTGAAGTTGAAGATTTCTCCATGGTGGACAGGGTTTATGTTGGGATATCACAATATCTCTTATATTATTAATGCATCTATATACTTGGTAAAGGGTGGAAGGCTCGGCCTTATGCACAGTGTTTTGTTCCACTCTTGCCGCCCTAGTTTCCGTCATACGGTGTTATGTTCCCGGATTTTGCGTCCCTAACGCGGTCGGGTGATTTATGGGACCCCCGACGATTCGCTTTGAATAAAACTTGTCCAGAAGGCCCAACATTGCCTTTTACCATTTGCCTCACCACCACCTATTTTTCCCTTGGGAGTCGCTCTCTCGAGGGTCATCTTTTATAGCCCCGGCCGATTGCTTGTCTAAGCGTTGGTCCAAACTAGAGCACCGTCTTGGGACCATCCCTTGGCAACTTGGGTTACGTCGGTTCAGACGCTTCGCTTATCCGGTGTTGCCACGAGAACGAGATATGTGCAGCTCCTATCGGGATTGTCGGCGCGATCGGGCGGCTTTGCTGGTCTTGTTTTACCATTGTCGAAATGTCTTGATGTACCGGATTCCGAGTCGATCGGAGACTCTCGGGTGAAGGTCTATTCTTCGATGATCGCGAGAGCTTGTCATGGGCTAAGTTGGGACACCCCGCAGGGTATAAACTTTCGAGAGCCGTGCCCGCGGTTATGTGGCAGATGGGAATTTGTTAATGTCCGGTTGTAGAAGACCTGAAGTTGACCTTAATTAAAATACATCAACCGCGTGTGTTACCGTGATGGTCTCTTTCCGGCGGAGTCCGGAAGTGAACACGATGTTGGAGTTATGCTTGACGAGGTTGCTATAGGATCACTTCTTGATCATACTTTTATCGACCGTGCTTTGCCTTCTCTTCTCGCTCTCATTTGCGTATGTTAGCCACCATATATGCTAGTCGCTTGCTGCAGCTCCACCTCATGCCTTTACCTTACCCATAAGCTTAAATAGTCTTGATCTCGCGGGTGTGAGATTGCTGAGTCCTCGTGACTCACCAGATACTTCAAAACCAGTTTGCAGGTGCCTATGTTGCGGCGGTGGCGCATCTAAGCTCAAGGAGGAGCTCGATGAAGATCTTTCCCTTTGTGTTGTTTCGTTCTAGTTGATCAGTAGTGGAGCCCAGTTGGGGTCGATCGTGGACCTTTTTGTCGCATTTGAGGTTCTTCTTTTATTTTGGTTCCGTAGTCGGACCTTGATTGTATCTGGATGATGTAATGCTTTATTCATGTAATTGTGTGAAGTGGCGATTGTAAGCCAACTATGTATCTTTTCCTTATGTATTACATGGATTGTGCGAAGATTACCTCACTTGCGACATTGCTTTCAATGCGGTTATGCCTCTAAGTCGTGCTTCGACACGTGGGAGATATAGCCGCATCGAGGGCGCTAAGTTGGTAATCGAGCCATCCCGACCTTACGAGCCCCACCGCTTGATCGCTTTTAGTGGCGAGTTGTGTCTAGAAAAATGTTTTGAGTCATTTAGGATTATATATATCGGAGAGTTAGGAATTCTTTTTACTCCTCAGTCCCTTCGACCTTCTGGTGAGGTATCCTGACGTAGAGTTTTGACTCTTCTCTTCTTAAATTTCACTAAAATTTTTTTTTAGGATCACGGGTATCTTGGAATCGTTCGATGGTTTTATGATGACAACATTGTCTTGGTGCCTCGACATTTAGGGGTTGTGGCGGTCCCGGGAGTTGAGCTCCGAGGTGTTGTCGTCATAATTTTATCGTTGCAGATTCTCGAATACCGAGTTTAGCACGCCGACATCGAAAATCTCTTTTATGCGTTGTTGGTGAGATAATCCCGCTAACCCAAAGATCTTGAGGTGAGTACGGAGTATTGCCATGACTTGTATAACGGATGCTTTTCAAGGTTGAGGTAGACGATTTCGAAGGTTTCTTGGTTATGTGTTGACGGATGGATACAATTTGGATGTAGGGATTGTTAGTTTGAGTGAGATATATATTGCTCCCTGTATCCCCAACACCAGATTGCATAACTAGAAAGTTTGGGAGTTTCATAGGTGGGAATTCAAGTAGCTCTTAGGATATCTTTCCGACGGATGTATGATATGAAATTGGGGTTCGACGTCTAGTGGTCCGCCTATTCACGGTTGGTTTTACTGATGGTCTCGTTGTGTCTTAAAGAGTCCTTGGCTATGCCGACTGGGACGCTTCAGTATGTCATGTGCCTTGCCTTGTACATGATGGTGCTGTCACGATTGAGCCGTGTAGGCCCCCCACCAAAACTTCGGACGAAATCTCTATCATATGTTTGTTCCGGCTTATTCTGCAAGCCAGTCCTTTGTTTTTGTTTTGAGTTGTGGTATTCGAGTTGCTTCAATGCCAAGTGTTGATTTCATACCTTTCCGAAATGGTGTTCTCATACTCCGATGTGAATACCAATCCTGCTCGACAATCGAGATTGTCATGTCAATCCTTTTCAACTGGTGTGCTTCTCTTCAAATGGATCCGATCACTTCAACAGCAGCAAGACCAATTATCATTTCTTCTCAACGGTGTTTGTTTCATCCGTCTCCAAGTTGCCTTTGTTTTTCCCGCCCTCCCACCCTTTTTCTTCAAGGACACAGATTTCTTAATCAAGCATCCATTTATTCATGTGAAGTTTCTCCATTCTTTTCCATCAATGTTCTTATCCGGTGATTTCCCATGATGATGCTCAACAGTTTCAAGTTCATCATCCTTCATTGTTGTTTCTTCTCCGGTGGATTCAAGTCAAGTTTTGTTGATCATACCTTTTTCCTCATTTCAATGCTTTCTCATACCGGTGCACCTCATTATCATTCTGCTTCTCGCTATTTGTTATTCCGGAGTGCTCAGGATATCTCGAAGATTCGTGTTTCCACTCTGCATTTGTTCAAGCTCTTTCGAGATTGGTATCTCATTCAAGTCATTTAATTCCACCGTGCAACATCTCTTTTAAATCTTTTCAACGGTGTTTTCTTTTGAGTGGGCCCTAACCCACGGTTTTTTCCGTGATCTTACGACTCTTCTATTTTCCCGAGCTATCCTAAATTCTTCTCCAAGTTTGGCGTAAGAATGAGTTATCATTAGTCAAATGTTTTCTCCAAGATCTTTCAAATTCTTTTCATAGTTGGCTCAATCTCTTCGCTTTTGATTCTTCGGTGTGCCTCAATAATTCTTGGTGGTGTTTCTCGTTGTCATTCTCATCATTTGAAGACCAAGAAGAGTTTTACCTCCATATCTTATTTGTTCTCTCAGAGAATTGTGGTTCTAATTCGAGGTCATCCTCTCATAATTGTTTGATTGTGAGAATTCTTTTATCCACCCAGAGCAATTCAGGAGCCTTTTTCAGTTTGTTCATCCGGAGCCCATCATCTAAGATTTATTCATTCTCAGCTTTCAGCTATCATTCTCCAAATTTTACCGGTGCTTCGTTCAAGTGATCTTTAATCGACTAGTGATCTATTCGTTCATTTGTATTTAAATCCCCTCAAGTATCCTCATCCGTTTTCCAATTCTTACGGTGGTTCTTTCAAGATCTCTCTTCCTGGTTCATCATATCAATTCATTTGTTGTTCCAATCCTACCGGTGGTTCGTTGAAGACCTTCTCAAGTTTTGATATATCTCTTTTAATCCTTTCTACGAGAATAAGTAGTATGCCAAATCCGTTGATTGTCATCAATTTAATTGGTGAAGGATAAGCATAACATAATTCTTATTCTTGTTCATCCAAGTGATTAATTCTTTATTCCGGAGGTCCTTAAAATTCTAGGTTTCATTTGTTTCATCTTCTCTTTTTCCCGGAGTTCCAAGCTCTAATTATCGCGATACTCCATCTAAATCATTGCAAGGTTTCACCTTGTGTTCCCAACTTCTCTTCCTTTTTATCATCCTTTTATTACCGGAGTTCTTCATGGAGGCTCTACATGGTGGTTCATCAAGGATTCTCTTCATTCTTCAATTGTTCTTCAAGTTTTCTCTCGAACTTATGATCCGTAAGCTATACTCAAAATTAAACATGGTGCTCAACACATGTTTTGTTTTGAGGAGTTCAAGCATTCTTCGTCTTGCATTCCGAAGTGCAATTCTTTCTACCTTAACTTTTCAGATGGTGATATGTCATTCTTGATAATTTCCATTCATGTTTCATGATTCATTTGTTGTCAAGAATGAGGTATTTAAGTCCACCAATCTCTTCATTGGAGTTATCTTGGGCTGTATTTCACCTAAAGCTTTCCCTAAGGATTGTTGCTATTTATGGTGCTTATAAATGACCCAAGTTCTTCATTTGCCCTTCCGGTGAAATAAGTTTCTCGTCTCCTTGTTGATATCAATCCAATCATTTGTTTCCGTTGGTGACAGATGTTGGCATTTTCTTCTCCATTCTTCTATTCCAATGATCTATCTTCTATTCTTTGGTTTCGGAGGCATTGTGATGTTGTGCTCTTCAATCATCATCTTGAATTGCGAGGTCGTCTTCTTTTCGTGCTTATCCATTTAACCGAGTGTTGTATCATCTCGTCAATATCTTTCACCTCATTAAGTTTTCTCCTCTTTTCTTCCGGATTGTTTGCAATCTCGTTCATCTTTGTTGTACTCTTTCTTTTAAATTGCTCAACCTCTCAAGGTTCTTTGTTTTCACTCATTGGTCAAAGAAGCAACTTAGTTTTACCTCTCCTCTTCCTCTTCCTTTTTTCCTCCGGTGCCATCCTAGATCTCGGGACGAGATCCTCTCATAGTGGTGGAGTGTTGTAACACCCCGGACCCGATGCGCCAGGTGTCCGCGAGTTATTCGCCGTCGTTGCCATGTCATGTGCTTGCGTGTTGCACTTTGCCATGTCATCATTTGCATTTTATCATGTCATCATGTGCATTTCATTTTGCATTCATGTTCGTCTCATGCATCCGAGCTTTTTCCCCGTTGTCCGTTTTGCAATCCGGCACTCCTATGTTCCCCGGCGTCCCCTCGTCTCTCTTTTCATGTGCGGGTATTAAACTTTCTCGGAATGGCCGAGGTTTGCCAAGCTGCCTTGGTATAGCACCGTGAACCGCTGTCAAGTTTCGTGCCATTTGGAGGTCGTTTGGTACTCCAACGGTTAACCGGGTAACCGTGAAAGCCTCTTTTGTTTCCAGCCCAACACCCCTTCCAAAGTGGCCCAAAACCCACCAAACTCCTCTCCATGCTCTCGGTCGTTCGATCACGATCGCGTGGCCGAAAACCGCTCCTCATTTGGACTCTCCTAGCTCCCTCTACCTATAAATAGGTCCTCCCCCTCCATTTTCGCGGATATTTCCCCCCCCCCCGAAACCCTAAATCTCTCCCTCTCCGCGCCGGACGCGTCCGTGACGGCCGGACACGTCCGCCGCCGCGCCCCGGTCCAATCCCGCGCCGCCGCGTGGCCTCCACGCCATCGCGCTGGCTGCGGGCAGGCAGTTGAGCCATGAGCCCATCTGCTCCGCGCCAGCCCGCGCCGCTTCGCTGGCGTTCTGTCGCCGTCGCGCGGTCCCGCCGCCGGCCGCCCCGGCCGCGCCGCCCGTCCGCCCTCGGCGACCCCGCCCGCTGCGCCGCCAGCGCCACCGCCTCGCAGCTCACAGACAAGAGCGCCATGCCGCTCCTCCTCCCGCGCTCGCCCGCGCCGGCCTCTGCCGCCGCCGCCTCGCCTGCTGCGCCGCCATGGCGTCGTCGGCCGCCAGACCTGTGCCGCCGGCGCCGGGCTCCTCTGCTGCGCCGCCATGCCCTGCCGCCGGGCCGTTGGATCCGGCCGTCTTCACGGATCGGCCTCCAACGCCCGAGCTCGCGGGATTCCCCGGCCTCGCGGAGCTCTCCGCTGCCGGGTCACGGATCCGCGACCCGCTTCCTCCCGACCGATCCACGTCTCGGACCCGATCGCGTTTTTTTTTCGCGAGGTAAAATTCCACTAAGTCCCTGTTTCCAGTAATTTTCATGCATTTTCATCGCATCACATCTCCGCAACCGTAGCTCCGTTTTGCGCGTATAATATGTCAAATTGTTCGTCTCAAAGAGTACATCATTTCATTCCATTGCATCATTTGCATTTGAGCTCATCTTGGTGCCCGAAATGTTGTTGGAAGAAGGCTTCAGATCGTTAGTTTCAGAATCTTATCAGTTCGAGCTCTTTTGTCATTTTTGCCATGATTTATGTGTGCACCCTATGTACTTGAGCTCTACATGAATGTTGGACTAGGCCATGCCATCTTTCCAGAGGTGTTGACCTTGTATTTTTGTGATGCTTGTAGTGAGTGCATTGAGCTTGTAAAGTAGGGTAGTTGCTGTTGTTGTTTTCTGGCAGAATCTGTTATAATTGATGCCATGTTAACATGCTTCCACTAATCATTCTATGCATAATCTGGAGATGCTCTATAAACATGTTTTGATATACATGTCTTGCTCTATCCATTCATGCCCTTGTTTGCATTTATAGCCTGCTGGAACATGTTCATTTCTTGCTCCAAAGTTGCTTGGAAATGTTTCCTGGCAGATTGTTTGCGTGAGATTCAATTTTCACGAGGTCGTTGTAGTTGATCCGTGTATGCTATGACCTTGCTCTTGCCATGCTTAGCTTCATAATCATGCCTTCTTACTGTTGGTTGCCTTGCCATGCCATGTATTGCTCTATAGTGAGTGCATCGAGCTCACGAACATGCCATGTTGAATCTGTTTTTGCCATGTCCTGATATTTTCACTAAGTCTGAAATCTGTAATAAAACTTGCTATGTTTACATGGGTGCCATCATTTCTTAGAGTCCTTTTTGGCTTATGGTCAGTAAGGGACTATTGAAATATGCTTTGAGTAGAATCATGTCATGCCTTGCTTTGCTATTATAAGTTCCTGTAGCATGTTGTTTGCTTGCTCTAAACATGCCTTCCTGATGTTAATTCCTGGTATGTTAGTATTTTCACTAAGTCTGTGAACCTGATATTTTGAGCACTTTCTCCATGCTTGTTTGAACATGTTATGATGTGATTTAGCCGTAGCTCAGTGTTCCTCTTTTGTTAAGCATCTCCTGTAGTTCGTTGCCATATGCTTTGTTTTTATGTTGGGGTGCTGTAGCATAGTTTCGTGTTGCGTGCTAAGTAGCATCGGGCTGTTAAACGCAGTTTTGCATCATTCTTGTTTTGCTTGTCATTTGCAAACCGTGCATCCGATTCGGTGATCTTTATATCGATTTCAACCGAAATCATCTCATCTTTCCAGTGGCATACTTGGTTTGCCAAGTTGATGCCAGTTCATCATTTTCCTTCCGAGCATACATATGCATTGCATATCACATCTCGCATAGCATGTCATGTTTTGCATCATATTGCTTGTGCATTGTTCCTTGTTTGATTGTGGTTCCGTTGCTTGTGTTCTTGCCTTGGGTAGAGCCGGGAGACGAGTACGTGAACGAGGAACCTGTTGAGAACGTCTACGAGGATCCAGTCTTCGACAACTCTGAGAACCTTTCAGGCAAGATGACCATACCCTCGAAATCACTACTATCTTTGCTATGCTAGTTTGCTCGCTCTTTTGCTATGCCAATGCTATGATGCCTACCTTTTTGCTTGTCAGCCTCCCAAATTGCCATGTCAAACCTCTAACCTTTGACACCATTCCTAGCAAACCGTTGTTTGGCTATGTTACCGCTTTGCTCAGCCCCTCTTATAGCGTTGCTAGTTGCGGTGAAGTTGAAGATTTCTCCATGGTGGGCAGGGTTTATGTTGGGATATCACAATATCTCTTATATTATTAATGCATCTATATACTTGGTAAAGGGTGGAAGGCTCGGCCTTATGCTGGTGTTTTGTTCCACTCTTGCCGCCCTAGTTTCCGTCATACCGTGTTATGTTCCCGGATTTTGCGTCCCTAACGCGGTCGGGTGATTTATGGGACCCCCCTGACAGTTCGCTTTGAATAAAACTTGTCCAGCAAGGCCCAACATTGCCTTTTACCATTTGCCTCACCACCACCTATTTTTCCCTTGGGAGTCGCTCTCTCGAGGGTCATCTTTTATAGCCCCCGGGCGTTGCTTGTCTAGCGTTGGTCCAAACTAGAGCACCGTCTTGGGACCATCCCTTGGCAACTTGGGTTCGTCGGTCTCAGACGCTTCGCTTATCCGGTGTTGCCCTCGAGAACGAGATATGTGCAGCTCCTATCGGGATTGTCGGCGATCGGGCGGCTTTGCTGGTCTTGTTTTACCATTGTCGAAATGTCTTGATGTACCGGATTCCGAGTCGATCGGAGACTCTCGGGTGAAGGTCTATTCCTTCGATGATCGCGAGAGCTTGTCATGGGCTAAGTTGGGACACCCCGCAGGTATAAACTTTCGAGAGCCGTGCTCGCGGTTATGTGGCAGATGGGAATTTGTTAATGTCCGGTTGTAGAAGACCTGAAGTTGACCTTAATTAAAATACATCAACGCGTGTGTTACCGTGATGGTCTCTTTCCGCGGAGTCCGGAAGTGAACACTGTGTTGGAGTTATGCTTGACGAGGTTGCTATAGGATCACTTCTTGATCATACTTTTATCGACCGTGCTTTGCCTTCTCTTCTCGCTCTCATTTGCGTATGTTAGCCACCATATATGCTAGTCGCTTGCTGCAGCTCCACCTCATGCCTTTACCTTACCCATAAGCTTAAATAGTCTTGATCTCGCATGGTGTGAGATTGCTGAGTCCTCGTGACTCACGGATACTTCAAAACCAGTTTGCGGTGCCTATGTTGCCGGCGGTGGCGCATCTAAGCTCAAGGAGGAGCTCGATGAAGATCTTTCCCTTTGTGTTGTTTCGTTCTAGTTGATCAAGAGTGGAGCCCGGTTGGGGTCGATCGTGGACCTTTTTTGTCGATTTGAGGTTCTTCTTTTATTTTGGTTCCGTAGTCGGACCTTGATTGTATCTGGATGATGTAATGCTTTATTCATGTAATTGTGTGAAGTGGCGATTGTAAGCCAACTATGTATCTTTTCCCTTATGTATTACATGGATTGTGCGAAGATTACCTCACTTGCGACATTGCTTTCAATGCGGTTATGCCTCTAAGTCGTGCTTCGACACGTGGGAGATATAGCCGCATCGAGGGCGTTACAGATTGTTTCTTCTTGCTTGTAGCCTGTCGCTTCTAACTTCTAACTTGTCCCTCTTTGGGGAGCCCTGCCCCTCCTTATATATGTTGAAGGGGCGGTTTACATGTGGAGTCCTATTAGGATTAGGACTAGTCTATCTCTAATACAAACCGGATACAAGTCCTAGGCTTAACTCCTTGTAAGGCAAATATTCCTTTCCTCTTAAACCGGCCCACAATGGTTGAACCGGCCTTCATGAACCGCCAGACAGGCCACCGGGTCTTGTCGCTCCTCTGGCCCGTTGCCGGATTACCAATGAGTCAGTAAACCGTCAGTGCATGCGGGTTGCGGTGAATCGCCAAGTCCGGCCGGTTTATCCTTCCGGCCGGTTTACACCGCGGGGTATATCCCCGACATTAGCCCCCAGTTTAGCTTGGATTTATCCATGTTAAACTGATCCTGTAAAATAAACACAAGAACAAACTTGATAGGTTGTGCTTCGGGTTAAGAATTCTTGTAGACCGGCACCTGATCGTCCTTAAGTCCTTGTCATTTCCTCCTTCTAGAAAAATCCAGGTCAATAAGCCAGCGTCATACTCAATTTTCTGACATTGGTTTCTCACAGAACAATATTGTGAAGAATAATCCACTTGAGTCGGCTTCCAAAGCGCCGGTTTAAGAAATATTGGTCTTGAAATATTCATCTGATATTCAGCCGGTTTGAAGATGCAGAACTTGCCGGTTTATGATTATTAATGACGCCGAGTTGCAGCCACAGGGTCATAATGATTGGTGACGCCGAGTCAACCTAGTTTGCTCAATCAGAGAATTTGAAAATATTTCTTCGATAATAATATAATACCTGTAGCCCCCAAGTCTTGAGCAGAACAAAGTGATGGCTTAAGACTTGCTTCAATATAAATACTGCCACTTAAGAAGAAATCCATGTTGTTCATCCCAGTCACTTAGTAAAAACTGAATACTCCATATTATGTAGCCCCCAAGTGCCGGGTTGTCCTACTTGCAGCAACCTGGGACTTGTAATTGTCTTATACTCATAAAAACTTCAACCAGTGTAGCCCCCAAGGGCCGGGTCATTATGCAATAATGAGCAGGGACTTTGATATATACTTCAATGAAAATAACATCATATAATGTAACCCCCATCATGGGGCTTGAATTACCGTCCACAAGGTTAAGAGCCTTGTGCTTTACCAACTGAGCAGTGGACCCTTCAATATAATAGATAAAAACTTGTGTACCTTGAATCATTGATAGGAGCAATTGGTAGCCCCCAAGGGCCAGCTCATTATAATGTGATGAGCCGGGTCTTCAATAATATGAGCAAAAAATGACTTTGCATTAGCCCCCAAGTGTCATGGTGCATGCTTGCAGCGACATGAGACTTGCATATTTGATATAATCTCAATTTCAATAATGTAGCCCCCAAGTGCCGGGTTGTAAGCCTGCAGCAACTCGGGACTATTCCTTCAATTGTAGAATAAAAGCCATATCCGTTGATAATACAATATCCATTGCGCTAAAGTGACTTTGAAAACCTCAATCATAATATTAATAGCCATAATAAAAATCCAGCCATGTTGGCTATTCAAGATAATATAATCCAATGATTTATAAGCGCATAATTCCAATGGCGCAATCCAAATATATACTGGCGACTTATAGTCCAAAGCCAGGACGGGTCAATAAACACCGGATTAATTTGATGGTGAAAAGCCATACGGGTCAAAGAAACCGGTTTAACACAAAATTTATCAAAAGAGAAGTGACAAATGCAAATAAAACCGTGTAGTCGAGGCTTTTCAAGGGCTGCCAGGCCCAAATTCGAGGCTTTTCATGGGCTGCCAGGCCGCTGAGTTGAACCATTTAGCAAAGCCTTTTAAGATGGACCACCAACTAACCAATCACCGTTTTAACTTTGACAAGTTCAGGGTTTCAATGAGAGTAACTGTCAAGCGTTCGGAGGGTCATGCCAGGATTACGGATAGGAGTGTCTTACTTGATGAAGGCGAGTTAACCCGGGTTTTAGGTAAATATACCAGGCTTCCAAGCCGTGGGTCGATACCCAGCTACAAGGGTCCATTCAAACTTCTTGGTATTTGACACAAGGAGCCCCCAAGTAACGTGATGAGCTGTGCTCATTGGGTGCCTATGTTTGAGTTGTGCATAGCATCCAGACTCTCTTTGGTCCCTTGGGTGTGAAGCTCCCAAGCTATGTTGTGGCGTGATAGCCGGTTTAACAGGCAGTACTCCGCTTTGTCAGCTGAAGCCCCCATGTAACTCAAAGGATAAGCCAATAAGGCGGGACTCCCATTTTTGAACCGTGCATCATGGCAACAGGTCCTCTTCGGCAACCTTTAGCTTTTTGCAAGAGATAAATTCTTCTTGAACCAGGATTTTAAACCGGATATTGACAACTTCAGAGATTTGTGGGAGATTGATGTCCCCTTGAACCGGGTTTTGAACCGGATTTTTTAGAGCTTCAAAGCTTCGTGATAGATAAATTTCCCTTGAACCGGATTGTAAACCGGATATTTGGAGAGCTTCAACGCTTTATGAGAGAGATGTGTCTTGAACCGGATTTTGAACCGGAATCTTCATTTTCAGCCGGAAATTTTCTGACAGCCTTTAAACTCGAACTTGCGAGAAGTTAATTCCTTTTTGAACCGGAAATTCTTAAACCGGATTTGAGAGCTTCAGTGAGACTGGCTTCCCTTGACCGGATTTTAAACCGGAATCTTTTCTGATGACCCGGAACTTCTTCATTGAGCCGAGATTTTGTAATTGTCATATACTTTCTAAGCCGGAAATTTTCTGACGGCCTTCAAATGATAGTAGCCTCCGGGACCGGGTTATCTTTCCCTCCATTGTCATGGGGTTTTTAAATTTGCTGAAACTGGCAAGACTTGTTGCGTCATATCATCGTAGCCCCCGAGTCTCAAGGTGACTCGAAGAGTTGGCTTGAGATTCTCCATATTTGACCGTCATATAAACTGGCATAACTTGTATGTCATTGGTGTTGATAGCATGATGTGAATCCACAGAAGGTTGAGGTGACTGCGGCGGGTTATAAATGATCCCGTATGAGCTGTGTCAGCAACTCGGCCAATGGTTCCTTCCAATTGGCTGTTTGAAGTTAACCAAAATGTAGTAGCGGCAACTTGTGCGCCTGCCCATTGAAACATCCAGTGCAGACAGCGGCTGATAATATATGATAATTTGCCTCCAATTTGTTGAAAGAAAAACCAGGCTACCCAAGCTGTGACTTGCTCATACTCAATAAACAGCTCATGCAGACAGGTGCAGCCCGGTGTGTTGATGTAGACCGGGCCGCGAGAGACGGATGGTGAAGACGACCGGCCGCAACATCTGAGGCGCAGACAGATGAACCGGCCGTGGCGTTGTAAGCCAGTGCGGACGAGCAAGTTGTCCTCCTTGTTGTAAGCCGGTGCGGACGCGTGAACCGGCCACGAGAGCGGACGGGTGAGTCGTCTGCGGTGTTGTAAACCGGCACAGACGGGTGAGTCGGCCTGGGCGTGGTAATCCGTGCGGACAAACAAGTTAGCCGCATCGCGTTGATGTAAATTGAGCCACAGAGGCGGCGGCTGACACATATATTCGTCAAGCATCTAGTTCGATTATCGTTCTTGCAACGAACAACTGTCCTGCATAAACAATATTGCAGACCAAGGCAAAGATAAACTGTTCTTTGACAAAAAATAATATGTTTTAATTAAACAAACTTGGATGAATATCACCTGACTCGTCCGGACAATAGATGAATCGGCTGCGGCACTATAAACCGGTGCGGTCGGGCGAGTTAATCGCAGGCGCAGTAAGCCGTGCGGACAGTCGAGTCAATCACAGGAGTTGTCAGCCTCGCAGACGGGCAAAGTTGATGTAGCGGGGGTGGCAAATTATGCAGGACGAGCGCTAGTGTAAAAAATAATATTTGCCCACGCCCCTTTTGCGACACCTTTTTGGAGGAATAATGGTCCTGCGAAAAAAATATCATAGACCAAGTAATTGTTCTTTTGATAAAAACAATATGTTTAATAGAATAAACTTAGAAGGAGCATTTTTTGTCAGATAGTCAGAGATGGAGCAGACCAAGTTTCAATATGCAGATAAATCCACAGTTGAAATTATGGATAGCATCCAGCAGCCCAGCGCTATGTCAAATTGACTTCTTTTTCTTTTCGGCCAGCACTAACTCTTTGGAGCAGCGGGAGCCAGTCGCCAAGGACCGGAGGTGGAAGTAAGGCTGATCCCTTCAACACACCCGAAAATCCTGAGCTCGAATCATCAGCAGGACAAAACCCATAGCAAGTATGTTCTCTGTATCCGCGAAACTGAAACTTGCGTTTCTTGATAGTCAATTGAGTTGAAGCAGATTGTTTGCGGACGTAAATATTAGGATTCCCCACATCGACAAGTAACATCCGGCTCACGGGGCGCAGGTCGCACGAGAGGACCCAGGTCAGGGTACCTCGTAGCCGAGCTGTCGTTGTAACATTTTTTTTCCAAAGGCCACTAAAGTTTTTTTTTTCATTGTAAATTCCTTTTTGGGTCTTGGTACGTTGCAACTCCAAAACCCAGGTTTCATGGATGAAATCCTTTGCACTCCCCCGGTTGTGCTGAAGCAGATTTTGATGTTAATAATAACTTCATCGCCGGTTCGAGCTGCGATGACAATGAAACTGGCCGGACCCTGCGACGTATGGCACCGCTGCAGGTGCGATCTCCATTGTTACGGCAGCCTTGACCATTTACTGAACCAAGTAGTAGCACATGCTACTCCCAGCTTACCAAGAAGCACTACTAATCGCATCCGAGATGTGCATACACGCTCCACCTCTCCTGGCTACACAGCTGCAGCAGGAGCGCTCAAAGACAGCTTGTGCGGACAATTTAGACGCGGGCACGGCGGCTCAGCAGAGGCAAGCGGGAACGGAGTCCGGCGCAGCTGGCAGCAATGCGCCGGGTTTCGTCGGCGCGTGGACATAACGGCGTGCTACCCGGCCATCGCGGGACACGGCGCAAAGAGAGCCGGTCGCGGCCACTGGAGTATACTGCGACCAAAGCGGCGTCAGGCTATGTCAATTTCGGAGGCGGCGGCTCAGAGGTGCCCCGACAAATTCGCGACGGAGGGCGGTCCATGGTCAGAGGACCAGGCAGTGGTTACTTAACCCCGGCCATGAAGGTAGGCGGTGCTCGGCCACAGTGGAGCAGGCGGCTCGTCACGCCGAAGGCAAGGCGCGAAGCGAGGGCGGTTCTCGGCGCCCCGAGTAGCAATGAAGCGGCTGCGCAGGGTGCAGAGGTGGCTTGGCGCGACTTGGTGGAGCAAGGGCGCGATGGCGGCTTAGAGAAGCGAAGGTGCGGCCATGCTGAGATGACTTGAAACGAGGGCGAGGCCGCTCGGCCGTGGCGGCAGCGACGCGGTACAGGCGAAGGCACCCAGGCGGGTCAGCACGAAGGTAGATGCAGTTCTGCAGGGGCCGGCTGAGAGACGACATCGATTGGGCGCACCGGCGGCGGCGGGTTAGACATAGAGGCGGAACAAGACAATCCGAATCATGGCTGAATCTGATTCTGGGTCATTGACTGTTTCGTCTTCTCCTTTCTGTTTTTTTTGAAGTTCCTGTTTGACCGTGACCCTGGCAATAATCAGATTGTCTCGATATCTAGTTTGGAGTCGAAGTAGCAGCAGAGCAGGTACACATGAGGCATCGGTTTGATCAGATGCGTCTCTGTCTGTTTTTGGCGACTTGGAAACGACAGAATCAATCGCTTGACGGCGGCAGCAGATCAACCGTAACCCTAATTCTTCTCTGACTTAAATCTCACGGACCGTAAAATCTGGGCTGATGAACTCGTAGATGTTGCCGATCCTTCCGGGCTGAGTCTTTCTTCATCCGAAATATTGCGAACTTCTCGAACCCTAGAAAGATCCCTCCAAAAACTCAACACCACCATGCGCAGGCCCCACGGTGGGCGCCAACTGTCGTGGATTTGTCACAGCAGATGTCCATAGTGTCAGGACTTAGTCGCGAGGCCAACGCACCTATGTGGTAGCTTGAGAGGGGTTGAGCGGAATCGAGAGACGCAACACAAGACAGGGATTTAGACAGCTTCGGGCCCCGGGAAACATCATCCGGTAAAAACCCTACATGTTGTTTGAGGCTAGGTCTCATTATCATCATGAGGGAGTCGCCGTAAACCGGCTCTCCTCTTTGTGTCTAGCCCTAAGATTGTTTCTTCTTGCTTGTAGCCTGTCGCTTCTAACTTCTAACTTGTCCCTCTTTGGGGAGCCCTGCCCCTCCTTATATATGTTGAAGGGGCGGTTTACATGTGGAGTCCTATTAGGATTAGGACTAGTCTATCTCTAATACAAACCGGATACAAGTCCTAGGCTTAACTCCTTGTAAGGCAAATATTCCTTTCCTCTTAAACCGGCCCACAATGGTTGAACCGGCCTTCATGAACCGCCAGACAAAGCCACCGGTCTTGTCGCTCCTCCGCCCATTGCGGATTACCAATGAGTCTGTAAACCGTCAGTGCATGCAGGTTGCCGGTGAATCGCCAAGTCCGGCCGGTTTATCCTTCCGGCCGGTTTACACCGCGGGGTATATCCCCGACACTCCCACTCACCTCTTTCGAGAGAAACTCCTTCTCTAGAAAGGATCCATTTTTAGCAATAAAGATCTTGCCTTCGGATCTGTGGTAGAAGGTGTACCCAATAGTTTCTTTTGGGTATCCTATGAAGACGCACTTCTCCGATTTAGGTTCAATCTTATCAGGCTTAGGCTTTTTCACATAAGCATCGCAACCCCAAACTTTAAGAAACGAGAGCTTTGGTTTCTTGCCAAACCATAGTTCATATGGTGTCATCTCAACGGCCTTAGAAGGTGCCCTATTTAGCAGGAATGCAACTGTCTCTAATGCATAACCCCAAAACGATAGTGATAAATCGGTAAGAGACATCATAGAACGCACCATATCCAATAAAGTATGGTTATAACATTCGGATACATCATCATGTTGTGGTGTTCCAGGTGGCGTGAGTTTGTGAAACAATTCCACATTATTTTAAATGAAGGCCAAACTCATAATTCAAATATTCGCCTCCACGATCAGATCGTAGAAACTTTATTTTCTTATTACGATGATTCTCCACTTCACTCTGAAATTCTTTGAACTTTTCAAATGTTCCAGATTTGTGTTTTATTAAGTAGATATACCCATATCTGCTCAACTCATCTGTGAAGGTCAGAAAATAATGATACCCGCCACGTGCCTCAACACTCATTGGACCGCATACATCGGTATGTATTATTGCCAATAAGTCATTGGCTCGCTCCATTGTTCCAGAGAACGGAGTTTTAGTCATCTTGCCCATGAGGCATGATTCGCAAGTATCAAATGATTCATAATCAGGTGATTCCAAAAGCCCATCTGTATGGAGTTTATTCATGCTATTTACACCAATATGACCTAAATGGCAGTGCCACAACTATGTTGCACTATCATTATTAACTTTGCATATTTTGGCATCAATATTATGAATATGTGTATCACTACGATCGAGATTCAATAAACCATTTATATTGAGTGTATGACCATAGAAGGTTTTATTCATGTAAAAAGAACAACAATTATTCTTGGACTTAAATGGATAATCGTACTGCAATAAACATGATCCAATCATATTCATGCTCAACGCAAACACCAAATAACATTTATTTTAGGTTCAACACTAATCTTGAAGGTAAAGGGAGTCCGCGATGGTGATCTTATCAACCTTGGAATCACTTCCAACACACATCGTCACCTTGCCCTTAACTAGTATTTGTTCATTTTGCAACTCCTGTTTCGAGTTACAAATCTTAGCAACTGAACCGGTATCAAATACCCAAGGGTTACTATGAACACTAGTAAAGTACACATCAATAACATGTATATCAAATATACCTTTGTTCACTTTTGCCATCCTTCTTATCCACCATGTTTTTGGGGCAGTTCCGCTTCCAGTGACCATTTCCTTTGCAGTAGAAGCAAGTAGTTTCAGGTTTGGGTCTAGCTTTGGGCTTCTTCACAGGAGTGGCAACTTGCTTGCCATTCTTTTTGAAGTTCCCTTTATTTCCCTCGCCCTTTTTCTTGAAACTAGTGGTCTTGTTAACCATCAACACTTGATGCTCTTTCTTGATTTCTACCTTCACTGATTTCAGCATCGCAAAGAGCTCAGGAATCATTTTCGTCATCCCTTGCATATTATAGTTCATCACGAAGTTCTAATAGCTTGGTGATAGTGACTAGAGAACTCTGTCAATCACTATCTTATCTGGAAGATTAACTCCCACTTGATTCAAGCAATTGTAGTACCCAGACATTCTGAGGACATGCTCACTGATTGAGCTATTCTCCTCCATCTTGTAGGCAAAGTACTTGTCAGAGGTCTCATACCTCTTAACACGGGCATGAGTCTGAAATATCATTTTCAGCTTCTTGGAACATCTCATATGCTCCATGGCGTTAGAAACATTTTTGAAGTCCCGGTTCTAAGCCGTCAAGCATGGTGCACTAAACTATCAAGTAGTCATCATACCGAGCTTGCAAGACGTTCATAACGTCTGCATCTGCTCCTACAATAGGTTCGTCACCTAGTGGTGCATCAAGGACATAATTCTTCTGTGCAGCAATGAGGATAATCCTCAGATCATGGACCCAGTCCGCATCATTGCTACTATCATCTTTCAACTTAGTTTTCTCTAGGAACATATCAAAGATAAAACATGGGAGCTATATGCGAGCTACTAATCTACAACATAGATATGCAAAACTATCAAGACTAAGTTCATGATAAATTAAGTTCAGTCATCTAAATGATCATGTGATCCAAATCAACTAAACCATGTCCGATCATCACATGAGATGGAGTAGTCTTCATTGGTGAACATCTCGATCGTATCTACTATATAATTCACGTTCGACCTTTCGGTCTCCAGTGTTCTGAGGCCATGTCTGCACATGCTAGGCTCGTCAAGTTTAACCCAAGTATTCCGCATGTGCAAAACTGTCTTGCACCCGTTGTATGTGAACATAGAGCCTATCACACCCGACCATCATGTGGTGTCTCAGCATGATGAACTATCGCAACGGTGCATACTCAGGGAGAACACTTATACCTTGAAATTTTAGTAAGGGATCATCTTATAATGCTACCGCAGTACTAAGCAAAATAAGATGCATAAAAGATAAAATATATGCAATCAAAATATGTGACATGATATGGCCATCATCATCTTGTGCCTTTGATCTCCATCTCCAAAGCACTGTCATGATCTCCATCGTCACCGGCTTGACACCTTGATCTCCATCATAGCGTCGTGGTCGTCTCGGCAACTATTGCTTCTACAACTATCGCTAACGCATAGTGATAAAGTAAAGCAATTACATTGTGTTTGCATTTCATACAATAAAGAGACAACCATAAGGCCCCTGCTGGTTGCTAATGACTTAAACAAAACATCATCATCTCATACAATAACATATATCACATCATGTCTTGACCATATCACATCACAACATGCCCTGTGAAAACAAGTTAGACGTCCTCTACTTTGTTGTTGCAAGTTTACGTGGCTGCTACGGGCTTCTAGCAAGAACCGTTCTTACCTATGCATCAAAACCACAAACGGTGATTTATCAAGTTTTTTGTTTTAACCTTCAACAAGGACCAGTCGCAATCAAATTTGATTCAACTAAAGTAGGAGAAACATACACCCGCCAGCCACCTTTATGCAAAACTAGTTGCATGTCTGTCGGTGGAACCGGTCTCATGAACATGGTCATGTAAGGTTGGTCTGGGCCACTTCATCCAAAAATACCGCCAAATTAAATTAAGACATTGGTGGTAAGCAGTATGACGATCACCGCCCACAACTCTTTGTGTTCTACTCGTGCATATCATCTACGCTTAGACTGGCTCGGATGCCACTATTGGGAAACGTAGCATGCAATTTCAAAAAAATCCTACGCTCACGCAAGATCTATCTAGGAGATGCATAGCAACAAGAGGGGGAGAGTGTGTCCACGTACCCTCGTAGACCAAAAACGGAAGCGTTTGACAACGTGGTTGATGTAGTCGAACATCTTCTCGTCCCGATCGGTCAAGCACCAAAACGTACGGCACCTCCAAGTTCTGCACATGTTCAAATTGATGACGTCCCTCGAACTCTTGATCTAGAAAAGTCTCAAGGGAGAGTTTCGTCAGCACGCCGGCGTGGTGACGGTGATGGTGAACTGATTCGCGCAGGGCTTCGTCTAAGCATACATGAATATGACCGGAGGCGTAAACTGTGGAGGGGGCGCCACACATGGCTAACAGATGTTGTGTGTTCTAGCGGTGCCCCCCCACATATATATAGGTTGGACGGGAGGAGAGGCAGCCAAGGGGGTGCCCCAAGTAGGAGGAATCCTACTTGGGCACCTCCCAATTCGGCCTCCCCCATTCCATAACTTCCGGAGGGGGAAGGAAGGAGGAGGGAGGGGGAAGGAAGTGGGAGGCCGAATCCCTCCCCTTACTTCTCTCTTCCCCTTATTTCCTTCTTATCCTATTTGGCCTATATGGGGGCGCACCAGCCCCTTAGGGGCTGGTCTGTCCCCCTCTTGGCCCGTTAGGCCCGTATAGTTGCCGGGGGTGCCTCTTCCGGTGACCCGATATGTACCTGGTACCCCCCAGAACACTTCCGCTATCCGAATATCACCGTCCTATATATGACTATTTACCTCTCGACCAATTAGAGACTCCTCATCATGTACGTGATCTCATCCGGGACTCCTAACAACATTCGGTCACCAAATCACATAACTCATAAAATGCAAAATCATCATTGAACGTTTAGCGCGCGGACCCTGCGGGTTCGAGAACTATGTAGACATGACCGAGACACCTCTCCGGTCAATAATCAACAACAAAACCTGGATGCTCATATTGGTTCCCACATATTCTACAAAGATCTTTATCGGTTGTACCGTAATGACAACATACGTTATTCCCTTTGTCATCGGTATGTTACTTGCCCGAGATTCGATCATCGGTATCTTCATACCTAGTTCAATCTCATTACCGGCAAGTCTCTTTACTCGTTCTGTAATACATCATCCCGCAACTAACTCATTAGTCACATTGCTTGCAAGGCTTATTATGATGTGCATTACCGAGAGGGCCCAGAGATACCTCTCCAATACTCGGAGTGACAAATCCTTATCTCTATCTATGCCAACCCAACAAACACCTTCGAAGATACCTGTAGAGCATCTTTATAATCAACTAGTTACGTTGTGACGTTTGATAGCACACAAGGTATTCCTTCGGTATCCGGGAGTTGCATAAGTTCATAGTCAAAGGTATATGTATATGACATGAAGAAAGCAATAGCAAATAAAACTGAATGATCAATATGCTAAGCTAACGGATGGGTTTTGTCCATCACATCATTCTCCTAATGATGTGATCCCATTCATCAAATGACAACACATGTTTATGGTTAGGAAACTTAACCATCTTTGATTAACGAGCTAGTCTAGTAGAGGCTTACTAGGGACATGGTGTTTTGTCATGTATCCACGCATGTATCAAGTTTTCAGTTAATACAATTCTAGCATGAATAACAAACATTTATCATGATATAAGGAAATATAGAATAACAACTTTATTATTGCCTGTAGGGCATATTTCCTTCAATAATCCGGTGGTGAACATGAACCTAGTGCTAATGTTAATGATGAAGTTCATGTTGATGTTCAACCTAGTAATGATAATTATGTAGAGGTAGAACCTGTTGTTGATCTTAATAATCCACAATCAAAGAATCAACGTTATGAGAAGAGAGACTCCGTTGCTAGGAAACATGGTACAAAAAGAGAACCATGGGTTCAGAACCCATGCTCTTTCCTCCTAAACCATCCAAGAAAAAGGAAGATGAGGATTTTGACCGCTTTGCTGAAATGCTTAGACCTGTCTTTTTACGTATGTGTTTGACTGATATACTGAAAATGTCTCCTTATGCTAAGTATATGAAAGATATTATTACTAATAAAAGAAAGATTCCGGAGGCTGAAATTTCCACCATGCTTGCTAATTATACTTTTAAGGGTGGAATACCAAAGAAACTTGGAGATCTAGGAGTACCAACTATACCATGCTCCATTAAAAGAAACTATGTTAAAACTGCTTTATGTGGTTTGGGAGCCCATGTTAGTGTTATGCCTTTCTCTTTATATCATAGACTTGAATTGTATAAGTTGACACCTACTGAAATTTCTTTGCAAATGGCTGATAAATCAACTACTACACCCATCGGTATTTGTGAGGATATGCCTGTTGTGGTTGCAAATGTTACTATCTCAATGGACTTTGTTATTCTTGATATTCCCGAGGACGACGGTATGTCGATCATCCTTGGTAGACCTTTTTTTTAATACTACAGGGGCTGTTATTCATTTCAACAAAGGTAATGTCACTTTTGATGTTAATTTTGGTAATGAGCATACGTTACACTTTCCGAAGAAACAATCTCAAGTTCATAGTATCAATTCTATTGGAGAAATTTCAACTATTACTATTGGAGGTTTTGAATTCCCTCTTCCTACTGTCAAAAAGAAATATGATATTTTTATTGTTGGGGACATGCATATCCTCGTTGAGGTAACCTAGTGTTATTCGAAAATTCTCTAGTTTCATGTTATTCGAAAGAACTTTACTAATAAGACGTGATCAAGCTTGTTAATGGATTCCTTTTGATGGGCATGAGATGGATGAATTTAGAAAGCACAACTTTCTGTACCCACTTTTTACTTTCTATTATTTAGAATAAATAAAGCAAAATAGTACTATCTGTTTGTTTTCTGAATATACTTAGCATAAAAATTTAGCCCTAAAATGCCCTAAAAATTTAGTATGATTTTTTATAGAATATTTTAGAATTTCTGGCACTGAACATGCACCAGGGGGCTGCACGAGTGGGCCACAAGGGTGGAGGGCGCGCCCTACCCCCTGGGCGAGCCCCCCTCCCTTGTGGGTCCCATGTAGCCCCCCCTCACTTATTCCAGCACCCATCCACTTTGTCTTCCTCTAGAAAAAATTATCCCTTTGCTCAAACCGTGCTCTATCTCATCTTGCTGCCATTTTTGATCTGCTTGTGCAAAGCTCCATTTGCAAAACTGTTTTGGGGGATTGTTCTTCGGTATGTGACTCCTCCAATGGTCCAATTAGTTTTTGTTCTAGTGCTTTATTTATTGCAAATTTCTGTTGCTGTTGTGACCTTGTTCTTGAGCTTGCATGTAAAATTTATATAGTCCAAAGTAGTTTTGATGCATGATATAGCCTCTCGACACTTGTAGGAGTAGTTGCTATCAATCTTGTTGAGTTTGGTTCACTTTTATTTTGAGTTACTAAAAATTTCAGAAATTTTCAGAGGAAGAAAATGATGAGGTGATTGTTAAGAGGCTCTTCAAGTCGAGGTTCGAAGGGAAATGAAAATGAAGGGACGAAGAAGCCCAAGTACAACCTTCCTCGCACCATAGAGGTTCGATCGTGTGAATGGCCATGTGATGCATTCTTGGAGGCGGACGGAATTTATGGGGATTTCTACTATTTGGCCGGGAATGCAGGTGATACGTCTCCAATGTATATATAATTTTTTATTGTTCCATGTTGTTATATTATCAATCTTGGATGTTTTATAATCATTTTATAGTCATTTTATATCATTTTTTGGTACTAACCTATTGACATAGTGCCAAGTGCCAGTTGTTGTTTTCTGCATGTTTTTTACATCGCGGGAAATCAATACCAAATGGAGTCCAAACGCAACGAAACTTTTTGTGAATTTTTTTGGACCAGAAGACATCCAGTGGGCCAGAGAAGCGCCTGGGGGGGGTGCTCCGAGGGGAGCACAACCCACCAGGGCGCGCCTGGAGGCCCAGGCGTGCCCTAGTGGGTTGTGCCCACCTCGGGTGCCTCCCGAACTGACTCTTTACTCTATAAATACCCAAATATTCCAGAAGCCCTAGGGGAGTCGACGAAAATCAATTCCAACCGCTGCAAGTTCCAGAAACACCAGATCCAATCTAGACACCATCACAGAGGGGTGCATCATGTCCATTGGTGCCTCTCCGATGATGCGTGAGTAGTTCTTTGTAGACCTATGGGTCCATAGTTAGTAGCTAGATGGCTTCCTCTCTCTCTCTCGTTTGATTCTCAATACAATGGTCTCTTGGAGATCCATATGATGTAACTCTTTTTGCGGTCTGTTTGTTGGGATTGGATGAACTTTGAGTTTATGATCAGATCTATCTTTTTATCCATGAAAGTTCGTGAGTCTTTTTTGATCTCGTATATGCATGATTGCTTATAGCCTCGTATTTCTTATTTGATATTTGGATTTTGTTTGGCCAACTTGATCTATTTATCTTGCAATGAGAAGAGGTGCTTTGTGATGGGTTCGATCTTACGGTGCTTGATCCCAGTGACAGAAAGGGAACCGACACGTATGTATCGTTGCTATTAAGGATAACACGATGGGGCCTATTTCTAAATAAATAGATCTTGTCTACATCATGTCATTGTTCTTATTGCATTACTCCGTTTCTCTATGAACTTAATACACTAGATGCATGCTGGATAGCGGTCAATGTGTGGAGTAATAGTAGTAGATGCAGGAAGGAGTCGGTCTACTAATCTTGGACGTGATGCCTATATAATGATCATTGCCTAGATATCGTCATGATTATTTGAAGTTCTATCAATTGCCCAACAGTAATTTTTTCACCCGCTGTTTGCTATTTTTCTTGAGAGAAGCCACTAGTGAAACATACGGCCCCAGGGTCTCTTCTTTAATATATTTGCCTTTGCGATCTATTTTCCTTTGCTTTTATTCTCAGATCTATCAAACCAAAAATACAAAAATACCTTGTTGCACTTTATTTTATTTGGCATTCGATCTATCAATATTTACAACTCTCTCACGTCCGTTTGCCAATTTTTGGCGCCGTTACCTGAAAGGGACTGACAACCCCTTTAATACGCCGGGTTGCGAGTATTTGTTATTTGTGTGTAGGTGTTGTTTACGTAGTGTTGTTTGCTTCTCCTGCTGGTTCGATAACCTTGATCTCATCACTGAGGGAAATACCTACCCTCGTTGTGCTGCATCATCCCTTCCTCTTTGGTGAAATATTAACGTAGTTCTACCAGACATCAAAAGGAATTTCTGGTGCCGTTGCCGGGGAGACATCATCAACATCTACCAGGTTCCTAATCACAAATCTCATCTCCTTGCAATTTACATTATTTTCCATTTGTCTGTCGTTTTCCTCACCCCCACTTCACAAAAAATTGCTGTTTTATTCGCCCTCTTTTTCGTTTGCCATTTTCTTGTCGGATCTGTTTTTGAGTGCAATCTTGTTGCGTAGTCACAATGACTCAAGAGAACACCAAGTTGTGTGATTTCTCAAATACCAACAACAATGATTTTATTGGCACTCCGACTGCTCCTCCCGCCACTAGTGCGGAGTCTTGTGATACTAACACTGCTTTGTTGAATCTTGTTATGAAAGGTCAATTTTCTGGTACTCCTAATGAGGATGCCGCGTCCCATCTTAATACCTTCGTGGAATTATGCGATATGCAAAAGAAAAAAGGATGTGGACAATAATGTTTTGAAGATGAAATTATTTCCATTTTCTTTGCGAGATCACGCAATTTGGTTTTCTTCTTTGCCTCGTAATAGTATCGATTCTTGGAATAAGTGTAAAGATGCTTTTATCACTAAGTATTTTCCACCCGCAAAAAATATTTCCCTTAGAACCCATATCATGAACTTCAAGCAACTTGAACATGAGCATGTTGCACAATCTTGGGAAAGGATGAAAATGGTGCTAAGGAATTGCCCAACCCATGGGTTAAATCTTTGGATGATCATACAAAAAAATTATGCGGGGTTGAATTTTGTTTCTCGTAATCTTTTAGATTCCGCCGCGGGGTGTACTTTTATGGAAATTACTTTCGGTGAAGCCACCAAATTGCTTGATAATATCATGGCAAATTATTCAAAATGGCCTACCGAAAGAGCTCCTACTAGTAGAAAAGTTAATTACGTTGAAGAAATTTCTTCTTTGAGTGAAAAAGTTGATGCTCTTATGAAATTGGTTGCTAGTAAAAGTGCTCCTACTGATTTCAATGATATGCCTTTGTCTACTTTAATTGAGCAAAATAGTGATGCCGTATATGTGAATTTTATCTCGCGAACAATTTCAATAACAATGCATATAGAGGTAATTTTAATCCTAGGCTTTTTCCTAGTAATTCCTCTAATAATTGTGGTAATTCCTATGGAAATCCTTCTTATAATAATAATAGGAACACCTTTGATCTTGGGAATAATATTAAAGAATTTATCAACACTCAAAAAGTTTTCAATGCTACAATGGAAGAAAAGTTGAATAAGGTTGATGATTTATCTAGAAGTGTTGATAGAATTTCTCATGACGTAGAAAATCTCAAGATGAAATTTTTTGTGCCTAAGGTAGAGGAATCAATTAAAGCTCTTTATTTTTCTATGGATTAAAGTAAGATAAGAATCGCTATGCTTAGAGCTAGAAGAGTATCTTTAGAAAAAGCGTTTTCTAGTGATTGCTTTCATAAAAATGATGAATATCTTAAAATGATTGGAGTTTCTCCTATTGATTCCTTGTTTAGTAAAATTAAAATTTATGATAAAGGGACTGGAGAAGAGTAATCTTTAGCTAGAAGGCGTCCCGATAATTCGGAGGGTGAAAATCTTGTTGAGAAAATTGATAAAAGTGGGTTTGAAGAGGTCAAAACTTTAGCATGTGATGTGCCCACTATTTTGGATTACAAAGACTTTAATTATGATAGTTGCTCTTTGATTGATTTTATTTCTTTGTTGCAATCCATGATAAATTCACCCCATGCTTATGAACAAAATAAAGCTTTTATTAAACATATTGTTGATGCTATGATGAAAGCTTTAGAAGAAAAGTTGGAATTAGAACTTTCAATTCCTTGAAAATTACATGATGAGTGGGAACCCATGATGAGTGTTTTGCTTTATGTGACTTGGGTGCTAGTGTTTCTACAATTCCTAAATCTTTATGTGATGTGCTTCGTCTTACCGACATCGAAGAATGTTCTTTAAATTTGCACTTGGCGGATTCTACTATTAAAAAGCCTATGGGAAGAATTAATGATGTTCTTATTATTGAAAATAGGAATTATGTGCCCATAGATTTTATTGTTCTTGATATTGATTGCAATCCGTCTTGTCCAGTAATTCTTGGTAGACCGTTTTTGCGCACTATCGGTGCCGTGATTGATATGAAAGAAGGCAATATTAAATTTCAACGGAGAATATTTTTGTCTTGGTGTTTTCAGCAGAATTGCTTTGGTGTTATTCTTGTGCAGAAATATAAGTTCTTGGAATGACCTGAAAATCAACGGAGAATATTCTTGGAATAAATAAAAAATATTGGTGAAAGAATCAACAGAGGGGGACCCACCTGCTGTCCACAAGGGTGGAGGGCGCCCCCCTAGGGTGCGCCCCCTGCCTTGTGGGTCCCCTGGACCTCCACCGGCCTCAAATCCAACTCCATATATTCACGTTCGGGGAGAAAAAAATCAGAGAGAAGGATTCATCATGCTTTACGATACAGAGCCGCCGCCACCTCCTATTCTTCATTGGGAGTGTAGATCTGGAGTCCGTTCGTGGCTCCGGAGAGGGGAAATCGAGGCCATCGTCATTATCAACCATCCTCCATCACCAATTTCATGATGCTCACCATCGTGCGTGAGTATTTCCATCGTAGGATTGCTGGACGGTGATGGGTCGGACGAGATTTATCATGTAATCGAGTTAGTTTTGTTAGGGTTTGATCCCTAGTATCCACTATGCTCTAAGATTGATGTTGCTATGACTTTGCTATGCTTAATGCTTGTCACTAGGGCCTAAGTGCCATGATTTCAGATCTAAACCTATTATGTTTTCATGAATATATTTATGTTCTTGATCCTATCTTGCAAGTTGTAGACACCTATTACGAGTTATGATCCACATACTCGAACGTGACAATAATTGGGATTCTTTTCTGTGATTACCGTAGTTTGAGGAGTTAATGTTTTCACTAAGTGATAATGCTTTGGTTCGGTCCTCTATTAAACGAACCTTTATATCCCTTAGTTTCCATTAGGACCCCGCTGCCACGGGAGGGTAGGACGAATGATGTCATGCAAGTTCTTTTCCATAAGCACGTATGACTATATCGGAATACATGCCTACATTATATTGATGAATTTGAGCTAGTTATGTGTCACCCAAGGTTATAACTGTTGCATGATGAATGCCATCAGATATAATTATCCATCATTGATCTATTGCCTACGAACTTTTCACATATTGATCTTTGCTACGTTACTTTGTCATTGCCACTTTTACAATTGCTACAAAACTGCTACTGTTACTTTTGCCACCGTTACCGTTCCTTCCCTACTACTTTGCTACTGAATACTTTGCTGCAGATATTAAGTCTTTCAGGTGTGGTTGAATTGACAACTCTGCTGCTAATACTTGAAAATATTCCTTGGCTCCCCTTGTGTCGAATCAATAAATTTTGGTTGAATACTCTACCCTTGAAATGCGATCCCCTATACTTGTGGGTTATCAGGGGCCCAATTAGATGTCATGTCTACTAGACGCCCAATTAAATGGCTTCATGCATCTGTGTGTTCGCACATCAAGCGTTGGGAAAATTACATGTGATATGAAGCTTTCCATGCTCCCATGATACGGGCTTCCGAGAGCCCTTGGATCTGAGATCAAACGGTTGCATGGCGTGATTCTAGACCTATGGGTGAATATCCTATCCTGGAGGGTTATTCTACAAATTTTCAACAACTTAGCATGCGACCGTTCAATCTCAGATTCAAGGGCTGTCAGCAGCCTATATCATGGTCGCGCCTACCACGACCGTCGCCTCGCTTGCGCGATCGCGCCCTTGGAGATTGTAGACAACTACAAATGAGAATTTTTTTGCCTACTTTGCATGCATGAAACTACTTCCTCCGTCCAGGTGCGTTAGGCTATCTGATGTTGGCATGTCATACATAGTCATCACTTAGTCACTCATACAACAAGGTTAGCTATAAGGTTGGCTATAAGAGTATTTTTTTACTTCTCTCTATCTCTTTCTTCATAGTATTTATTGCATTTGCAAAGGAGTAAGGAGTACAACACTTGGCACCTGTATACTAACGTGGAGGTGGCCAGGAATCAGGAGACTCACGCCGGTTGTAGTGCCGCATTAATAGTAATAATGGCAAGTCAAATCACAGGGCCTCACCTGTCTAGCAGTAACGAGCTGTCAAATCAAACAACCCTACATTTGCAGCAGCCTACTCCCTCATCTTCTCGCCTCTCTGTCGATCCGACTAGGAGGAACTACCCCGCCCTCGACTTTTAAATATAGTTTTGTATCCATGGATTGCGCCATGGAGCAAAGCCTCAAGAAAATGGCGGTACACGTGTATACAACATGCCCATCACGTTAAGACCGTAATTGAGAACCGACCATAGGCACACTCCCTGGCCCTGCAAGTCGGCTGAGTTAATAGAAGAGAGAGACGAGTGATAGTATTGGAGCAGTGTTGTATAGACATCAGTGCCTGGATGATCCCTTCATGACACGAGAGATCAGTTCATCCATGCATGTGACCAGACTCCAGCAGACGGCTGGATTGGCTATTGTCTACATATTGTGCAGGATGTGTTGTAGAGGGTTGTAGTTCTGATGAGAAATCTAAAAAAGGTTTCTTGTCATCTCGCAATATTAGGTGTCATGTGCTTTGGATCACAACGAGGGTTAAACAGCGACAACTGAGTTCCTCCAAGGCGCTGGTCATTTGGGGCACATGCACGAAGACTGCTCGGCTGCCATCTAGGTATGTTGATTAGGACATCTATCGATTGACACCTTTTCTATGAGTTTGTTTTTCATTTGAGCTTTGATCCTCGTCTAGTTTGTTCGTCGGGATTCATGTTGTCTCCTTGGGGCAGTGAGGTTATGGTTTCTTGTCATGTGGCATTTTTTCATGTTATATGTTAATTCGGTGCTTCAGATCAAAATGACGACAACTGCGTCTCTGGGGCACGTGCATGAAGACTTCTCGACAGTCATTGACAAGGTCAAGCCGGATCCGATAGATAAAAGAAAACTACTCCACTATATAGGCAAGAGCCTCCGTGATTGCTTGCTTGTGTTGCTCTCTTCTCACTCTCTTGTCCTCTCAAGATCTAAACACGACAGCAGTGGACACACTCTCTCTGCTCACCGATGGTCATAGATCCAGCCGGATCCCCTTCGTCGGGGAAGGTGAGAAGGTGCAATGTTCACGCGGTCGTCCTTGGCGACGGCTCTTACCCACTGCCGGCGCGTCCCGATCAGTATGCCTTGTCGTTCTCTCCCACGCAGTCACGACTAGGGAGGGCCTCTGACCCCTTCTTCCTCACTGTCATAGTGTGGGCAGATCCGGCCTCCCGCCGCCCACCTAGCGACATCCTGGAGACCCTCAGGTATAACTTCCTTCAAAACCGGCCTTGCTCTACTTCCCCACCTCCTGACGTTGCTGCATTTGTATTTTTTACTATTTCCCAGGCCCCCTCGTAGATAGGATCGATCGGTTGTTCGAAATCCACCTAATTTTTTACTATTAAGAGGTAAAAACTACTTCATGCAGTCGAATCTAGTACTACTTGGTTCAAACAGGTAAGAAAGGGGGTGGGGGTGGGGGATGATTTGTTACCAGAATATAGGACTTGGTTGAAAGAGGAAATAATGGGGGCAAAAAGTAGCAGTGACTGGCTATCCAACTGGTCTCTTGGTCTAATAGGGAAATAAAGGGAAACGCAATACAAACTCAATATAAACCGATCTATTGGTTGAAAAGGGAAAGAAAGTGGGGACTGGGGGACAAGTCAATAGAGTATGTCCAGTACTAGATTGGCTAGCCTCACAGAGTATAAGGTGGCTATACCGAACAAAAATGGGACCAACCCAGATATCATGTTCTGATGTTTGTTGCCCCGAGCCCCTCTTATGTAATGCCACTGGTAAAATTTAGTAGTCCCACTGTTAAAAGTAAGGACACGTTAAACCAATGTTGTTTTCAATGTAATGCCTCCACTAATATGAATCAATGACACTATTTTTCATGTCCTGGTAAATTTCCCATTAAGATAAGTTGCTTCTTTTTGTTAGAAATGCAACTGTCCTGGTCCGCCCACTCTCCCGCGCCCAAATACCAACTCTTTAGAAGCTGTTAATGTAATGTTGCTGGTCAAATGAAGCAATGGCACCATTAAAGTAATGTTGTATTTAACAGTTGTCATAGTTAATCCTAATGCCCACACTAATATCTAGCAATGCTGATGCTTTAGAACTTGCTATTGTCCTTGTAGGATCGCCATTCAGATAAGGAACATGCTTCTTTTCATTTGATGTATGTTTCATCACTTGTTAATCACCCTCCTTTCCACCTTTTTATGCAAACAGAGATATACATTTCACGCCTGATCTTAGTTGAACTGCACAAATGATATCCACATTATAGTTGAACATTCCACGAGCTTCACGACCAACCTTGATATTACTCAAATATATTGCAACTAATGAAGAAGAAGCTGCTAGCTCATGGGATGTTGCTTCATTTTAGGTGAACTACACAAAAAGGTCCCATGAATTGAATCATCCATGTTGGTGACTGGTGTCATCCCTTCTACAATGGCGTTGACTACAGATATGGCTCCCATCACGAGGTATGTTCCTTCTTGGTCCGACCGTTTGCCAGAGATCCTGCATGTTGAGTCTGCTCTTGTGCTACTGTTTTGGCACTGCCATGATAAAGCAGCAATGTTATTATTTTGCACCTTAATCTAGTGGCACTATTAATTTGAGGCAATGTTTTGGCACTACTAGTGCCACTAATTTTTTTATATATCGAAAGAGGGGGTTTCCTCCAATTTCATTAAAGAACCCTAACCATAGAGAACCATTATCCGGCAACATCTCAGTGTAAACGAACAATTATGCAACTACTACTAGAACAGACTAAGTACTAGTAGGAGACAAGCTCGCCACATAAGATAGGCAGGTAGGGGGACACAGCACCAGCTCGACCAAGTTTGGATTACAACCCAAATGCTACCATAGAAACATTAGGGGGGGGAAGATAGGGACTGAAAGATCCAGCTTCAGCATCCGAGACTATGCACCCCCGGCCTCCATCCTTGTGATGCACGGTACACCTCGCTTGCCACCTGCTCGACCCCAGCGCCACTTATAAAATGAAGTAATAATACAGTTAAAATAGAGCGAGTGTCCTCTGTATCATTTCATTTCCAATGTAGATAAAGAATGTGCTTATCTTTGTTAGTATATGTTTCATCAACTAGTCCCATTGTTAATGTTTAAGTGTTTCTGCAAACTGGGGTGCTTAATTTTAGTTGTTCTGCACAAAAATAGAGGTTGGAATGTCTCAAGGCCCCTCCTTGTACTACCGTTGTACACTGATGTTCATCACTAGACGAAGGTGTATCGGGGAGAATAGGGTCGATTTCCAGTATGAGGCCTACCGCATGAGGCGTCGCAGGGCCCATCTCGCCCTCGCAGCATGGCATACTATGATACTATCACAACATTTCCTTTTATTTATTAGTATATGTTTCATCAACTAGTGCCACTATAATGTAATCACGCTTTTTCATTATCTGTGCAAACAGGGTTATTCAGCTGCATTATGGTGGAACTGCACAAATGTACAGATGGTACCGGCATATATGTAGAGTGTGAGGTGCCAAGTAAAAATTATCGACACCAACCATGCTCCATCTAAACATTGTCATCCACCACCACCAGTGGGATGGGTGGCGCTCTCTGTGGATAGATCTTTCTCGGCGGCAAATCCTCTAATCAAATACTAGTAGCTTATATTGGCACTTTTCTAGGGAATACTCTTTTCTGAAAGAAGCAGCAATCTATTTTTCTTTATTTGTATAGTGTCACAACTTTTTATTGGTCCAGATCTATTTTAAGGTGATTGGCGTAGTACTCAGAGAGAGACTGATTGTAAGCATGATTTTCATTAGCCGTCACACTGATTGTAAGCATGAGCATATGGAAGATTAGGTTACTACGAAGCTTACCTTAAACCCTACCACCGCCGTTGAAACGACGCGAGCGGCGAGGGAACCAAGGAGAACGGTGGGGAAGCGATGTCGCGCCATCCGACCTCCTCATGCGGTGGTAGAACGAATACTCCTATGGCTCCGGCTGGCACTACACCCTCACAAATGGCACACCGTACTCGATCAATTCATTATCCTATGGATGCTCAACTTCGACCTATACGCCCACCACCTCCGCCTGACTTCCGCCTCGGGCGAATATGTTTGCTCCATTTCCCAGAGGAGATACTCGATGAACTCGAAGGACTGCGACGTGACTGCCACCGAGGAGTACATCACCGCCGTCTCGCTCTTTTGCATACGTTACCACATGGCCCTCACCGTCCTCGAAATCTACCACTCGTTGTCAAACCAAGTAAGGGTCTCCTTCAACATGGCTAACTTTGCTGCTGCATCCTTCCATAGATGTCCTTCTGAGAGGTGTTGTGCTAGCTTTGGAAGATGGGAGGAGAGACGATGGTCTTGTAATGGAGAAGAGGGAGAGGTGAGACGGTGGTTTTGCAATGGAGAAGATGGAGAGGATAGGGGGTGGTTTTGTAATGGAGAAGAGGGAGAGGCGAGACAGTGGTTTTGGAATGGAGATGATGGAAAGGAGAGGAGGTGATTTGCAATGGAGAATAGGGAGAGGAGCGTGCGACAGTGGTACGTCTCCAACGTATCTATAATTTTTGATTGTTCCATGCTATTATATTACCTGTTTTGGATGTTTATGGGCTTTACTTTACACTTTTATATCATTTTTGGGACTAACCTACTAACCGGAGGCCCAACCCGAATTGCTGTTGTTTTTGCCTATTTCAGTGTTTCGAAGAAAAGGAATATCAAACGGAGTCCAAACGGAATGAAACCTTTGGGAGGGATCTTTTTGGAACAAACGCAATCCAGGAGACTTGGAGTGGACGTCAAGAAGCAGCCGAGGCGGCCACGCGGGTGCAGGGCACGCCCCCACCCTCGTGGCCCCTCATGGCTCCTCTGACCGACCTCCTTAGCCTACATATACTTGCATACCTTGAAAACATCCAGTAGCACCACGAAACCCTATTTCCACCGCCGCAACCTTCTATACCCGTGAGATCCCATCTTGGGGCCTTTTTCGGTTCTCTGCCGGAGGGGGAATCGATCATGGAGGGCTTCTACATCAACACCATAGCCTCTCCGATAAGTTGTGAGTAGTTTACCACAGACCTTCGGGTCCATAGTTATTAGCTAGATGGCTTCTTCTCTCTCTTTGAATCTCAATACAAAGTTCTCCTTGATCTTCTTGGGGATCTATTCGATGTAACTCTTTTTGTGGTGTGTTTGTCGAGATCCGATGAATTGTGGGTTTATGGTCAAGTTTATCTATGAGAAATATTTGAATCTCCTCTGAATTCTTTTGTGTATGATTGGTTATCTTTGCAAGTCTCTTCGAATTATCAGTTTGGTTTGGCCTACTAGATTAATCTTTCTTGCAATGGGAGAAGTGCTTAGCTTTGGGATCAATCTTGCGGTGTCCTTTCCTAGTGACAGCATGGGCAGCAAGGCACGTATTGTATTGTTGCCATCAAGGATAAAAAGATGGGGTTTATATCATATTGCTTGAGTTTATCCCTCTACATCATGTCATCTTGCTTAATGTGTTACTTTGTTCTTATGAACTTAATACTCTAGATGCATGCTGGATAGCGGTCGATGTGTGGAGTAAGAGTAGTAGATGCTGGCAGGAGTCGGTCTACTTGTCGCGGACGTGATGCCTATATACATGATCATGCCTAGATATTCTCATAACTATGCACTTTTCTATCAATTGCTCGACAGTAATTTGTTCACCCACCATAATACTTATGCTATCTTGAGAGAAGCCACTAGTGAAACCTATGGCCCCCGGGTCTATCTTTTATCATATAAGTTTCCAATGTACTTTATTTTGCAATCTTTACTTTCCAATCTATATCATAAAAATACCAAAAATATTTATCTTATCTTATTATCTCTATCAGATCTCACTTTCGCAAGTGGCCCTGAAGGGATTGAAAACCCCTTTATCGTGTTGGTTGCGAGGTTCTTGTTTGTTTGTGCAGGCACGAGGGACTTGCGTGGAGCCTCCTACTGGATTGATACCTTGGTTCTCAAAAACTGAGGGAAATACTTACGCTACTTTGCTGCATCACCCTTTCCTCTTCAGGGGAAAACCAACGTAGTGCTCAAGAGGTAGCAAGAAGGATTTCTGGCGCCGTTGCCGCTTCGTTCGAGTCAAGACATACCAAGTACCCATCACAAACTCTTACCCCTCGCATTACATTATTTGCCATTTGCCTCTCGTTTCCTCTCCCCCACTTCACCTTTGCCGTTTTATTCGCCCTATCTTTCCTGTTCACCTCTCTTTTTCGCTTGCCTCTTGTTTGCATGTGTGTTGGATTCCTTGTCACGATGGCTCAAGATAATACTAAATTGTTTGACTTTTCCAATACCAATAATAATGATTTCCTTAGCACTCCGATTGCTCCTCTTAATGATGCTGAATCTTGTTAAATCAATGCTGCTTTGTTGAATCTTGTTATGAAAGATCAATTCTCTGGCCTTCCTAGTGAAGATGCCTCCACTCATCTAAACAACTTTGTTGATTTGTATGATATGCAAAAGAAGAAAGACATAGATAATGATATTGTTAAATTGAAGTTATTTTCGTTTTCACTTAGAGATCATGCTAAAACTTGGTTTTCGTCTTTGCCTAAAAATAGTATTGATTCAGGGAACTAGTGAAAGATGCTTTTATCTCGAAGTATTTTCCTCCCGCTAAGATCATCTCTCTTAGAAACGTATTATGAATTTAAGCAACTTGATCATGAACTTGTTGCACAATCTTGGGAGAGGATGAAATTAATGATTCGTAATTGCCCTACTCATGGATCGAATTTATGGATGATCATACAAAATTTTTATGCCGGATTGAATTTTGCTTCTAGAAATCTTTTAGATTCGGCCGCGGGAGGCACTTTTATGGGAATCACTTTAGGATAATCTACTAAACTCCTAGATAATATTATGGTTAATTATTCTCAATGGCACACTGAAAGATCTACTAGTAAAAAAGTTCATGCGATAGAAGAGATTAATGTTTTGAGTGGAAAGATGGATGAACTTATGAAATTGTTTGCTAATAAGAGTGCTCCTATTGATCCTAATGATATGCCTTTGTCTACTTTGATTGAGAATAATAATGAAACTATGGGTGTGACTTTTGTTGGTAGGAATAATTTTGGTAACAATGCTTATAGAGGAAACTTTAATCCTAGGCCGTTTCCTAGTAATTCCTCTAATAATTATGGTAATTCCTACAACAACTCTTATGGAAATTTTAATAAGATGCCCTATGATTTTGAGACGAGTGTTAAAGAATTTATGAATTCTCAAAAGAAT
The DNA here is from genome assembly GCA_021437245.1 of Aegilops speltoides. Taxonomy (NCBI): domain Eukaryota; kingdom Viridiplantae; phylum Streptophyta; class Magnoliopsida; order Poales; family Poaceae; genus Aegilops; species Aegilops speltoides. Next base: position 165,417,718 of record CM038146.1, read on the forward strand.
TTCTGCTTTGCTTGAAGAAAAATTGCTTAAGATTGATGAATTGGCTAGGAACATGGATAGAATTTCTCTTGATGTTGATTCTTTGAAACTTAGATCTATTCCACCTACGCATGATATCAATGAGTCTCTCAAAGCCATGATAATTTCCATTGATGAGTGCGAAGAAAGAACCGCCAGGATGCGTGCTAAGAAAGATTGCTTTGCAAGAGCGTGTTCTTTTAGTTTTCATGATAATAATAATGAAGATCTAAAATTGATTGATGTTCCCCCTATTAAAATCTTTGTTTTGCAATATGAATCTTGATTATTATGGGACTGGAGATGAGTCAACTTTAGTTAAAAGGCGTCCCAATGAATCGGAGTTTTTAGATCTTGATGCTAAATTTGGTAAAAGTGGGATTGGAGAGGTCAAAACTTTACATAGCAATGAACCCATTGTTTTGGATTTCAAGGAATTTAATTATTATAATTGTTCTTTAGTAGATTGTATTTCCTTGTTACAATCCGTGTTGAATTCTCCTCATGCTTATAGTCAAAATAAAGCTTTTACCAAACATATCGTTGATGCTTTGATGCAATCTTATGAGGAAAAACTTGAATTGGAAGTTTCTATCCCTAGAAAACTTTATGATGAGTGGGAACCTACTAATAAAATTAAAATTAAAGATCATGAATGCTATGCTTTGTGTGATTTGGGTGCTAGTGTTTCCATGATTCCAAAAACTTTGTGTTATGTGTTAGGTTTCCGTGATTTTGATGATTGCTCTTTAAACTTGCACCTTGCAGATTCCACTATTAAGAAACCTATGGGAAGGATTAATGATGTTCTTATTGTTGCAAATAGGAATTGTGTGCCCGTAGATTTTATTGTTCTTGATATAGATTGCAATCTTTCATGTCCTATTATTCTTGGTAGACCTTTCCGTAGAACGATTGGTGCAATTATTGATATGAAGGAAGGAAATATTAGATTCCAATTTCCATTAAGGAAAGGCATGGAACACTTTCCTAGAAATAAAATCAAATTACCTTATGAATCTATTATGAGAGCCACTTATGAATTGAATACCAAAGATGGGAATACTTAGATCTATTCTCGCTTTTATGCCTAGCTAGGGGCGTTAAATGATAGCGCTTGTTGGGAGGCAACCCAATTTTATTTTTGTTCCTTGCTTTTTGTTCATGTTTAGTAATAAATAATTCATCTTGCCTCTGTTTAGATGTGGTTTTATGTTTTAATTAGTGTTTGTGCCAAATAGAACCTATAGGATCATCTTGGGTGAAAGTTAATTTGATCTTGCTGAAAAACAGAAACTTTTGCACGCACGAGAATAATTTTAATAAATCACAGAAACGTGCTTTTGAGTTGATTATTTTTGAAGTAGATCAATAGACAAACTGCCTAGGACTTACTATTTTTGTAGGATTTTTAGAGTTCCATAAGTATTCGAAAGTTACAGATTGCTACACACTATTCTGTTTTTGACAGATTCTGTTTTTCGTGTGTTGTTTGCTTATTTTGATGAATCTATGGCTACTATCGGGGGGTATGAACCATAGATAAGTTGGAATATATTAGGTTTAACACCAATATAAATAAATAATGAGTTCATTAAAGTAACTTAAGTGGTGGTTTTTCTTTCTTGCACTAACAGAGCTCATGAGATTTTCTGTCGAGTTTTGTGTTGTGAAGTTTTCAAGTTTTGGGTAAAGATTTGATGGACTATGGAATAAGGAGTGTCAAGAGCCTAAGATTGGGGATGACCATGGCACCCCAAGATAATTCAAGGATAACCAAAAGCCTAAGCTTGGGGATGCCCCGGAAGGCATCCCCTCTTTTGTCTTCGTCTATCGGTAACTTTACTTGGAGCTATATTTTTATTCACCACATGATATGTGTTTTGCTTGGAGCGTATTGTATGATATGAGTCTTTGCTTTTTAGTTTACCACAATTATACTTGCTGTACACACCTTTTGGGAGAGACACACATGATTCGGAATTTATTAGAATACTCTATGTGCTTCACTTATATCTTTTGAGCTAGACAATTTTGCTCTAGTGCTTCACTTATATCTTTTTAGAGCACGGTGGTGGTTTTATTTTGTAGAAATTATTGATCTCTCATGGTTCACTTATATTATTTTGAGAGTCTTTTAGAACAGCATGGTATTTGCTATGGTTATAAAATTGGTCCTAGAATGATGAGCATCCAAGTTGGGTATAATAAAAACTATCATAGAAAGTGCATTGGATGCTATAATTGTTTTGAGATATAAAGGTGGTAATGTTAGAGTCATGCTAGTTGGGTAATTATGAAATTGAGAAATACTTGTGTTGAAGTTGGCAAGTCCCATAGCATGCACGTAACATAAAAGTTTTGTGACAAATTTGTTGCATGGGGTGCTCTTTTGATTGCCTTCCTTATGTGTGGAGGTTGGGATCACGCGATGGTTAAATCCTACCAACCCTTCCCCTAGGAGCATGCGTATAAACTATTGCAATAAGTATATGAGTTCTTTATGACTAATGTGAGTCCATGGATTATACGCACTCTTACCCTTCCATCATTGCTAGCCTCTACGGTACCGTGCATTGCCCTTTCTCACCTTGAGAGTTGGTGCAAACTTCGCCCGTGCATCCAAACCCCGTGATACGATACGCTCTATCACACATAAACCTCCTTATATCTTCCTCAAAACAGCCACCATACCTACCTATTATGGCATTTCCATAGCCATTTTGAGATATATTTCCATGAAACTTTCCACCGTTCCGTTTATTATGACACGTTTCATCATTGTCATATTGCTTTTGCATGATCATGTAGTTGACATCGTATTTGTGGCAAATACACCATGCATAATTTTTATACATGTGACTCTTGGTTCATTGCCCATCCCGGTACACCACCGGAGGCATTCATATAGAGTCATACCTTGTTCTAGTATCGAGTTGTAATCAATGAGTTGTAAGTAAATAGAAGTGTGATGATCATCATTATTAGAGCACTGTCCCTTAAAAAGGAAAGGCCAAAAAAAGAAAGGCCAAAAAAATAGAAAGGCCAAATAAAAAAAGGCCCAATAAAGGGGGGGGGACAATGTTACTATCCTTTTCCACACTTGTGCTTCAAAGTAGCACCATGATCTTTATGATAGAGAGTCTCTTATTTTATCACTTTCATATACTAGTGGGAATTTTTCATTATAGAACTTGGCTTGTATATTCCAACGACGGGCTTCCTCAAAATGCCCTAGGTCTTCGTGAGCAAGCAAGTTGGATGCACACCCACTTAGTTTCTTTTTTTTGAGCTTTCATACATTTATAGCTCTAGTGCACCCGTTGCATGGCAATCCCTACTCCTCATGTTGACATCAATTGATGGGCATCTCCACAGCCCATTGATTAGCCTCGTCAATATGAGACTTTCTCCTTTTTTGTCTTCTCCACACAACCTCCATCATCATATTCTATTCCACCCATAGTGCTATATCCATGGCTTATACTCATGTATTGCGTGAGAGTTAAAACAGCTGAAGCGCGTTAAAAAGTATGAACCAATTGCTTGGCTGAAACCGGGGTTGTGCATGATGAGAGTACTTTGTGTGATGAAAATGAAACATAGCCTAACTATATGATTTTGTAGGGATAAGCTTTCTTTAGCCATGTTATTTTGAGAAGACATGATTGCTTTGTTAGTATGCTTGAAGTATTACTATTTTTATGTTAATATGAACTTTTATCTTGAATCATTTGGATCTGAACATTCATGCCAAAATAAAGAAAATTACATTGAGAAATATGCTAGGTAGCATTCCACATCAAAAAAATTGTTTTTATCATTTACCTACTCGAGGCTGAGTAGGAATTAAGCTTGGGGATGCTTGATACGTCTCCAACGTATCTATAATTTTTGATTGTTCCATGCTATTATATTACCTGTTCTGGATGTTTATGCACTTTACTTTACACTTTTATATCATTTTTGGGACTAACCTACTAACCGGAGGCCCAACCCGAATTGCTGTTTTTTTACCTATTTCAGTGTTTCGAAGAAAAGGAATATCAAACAGAGTCCAAACGGAATGAAACCTTCGGGAGCGATCTTTTTGGAACAAACGCAATCCAGGAGACTTGGAGTGGACGTCAAGAAGTAGGCAAGGCGGCCACGAGGGTGCAGGGCACGCCCTCCACACTCATGGGCCCCTCGTGGCTCCCGTGACTGACCTCCTTCGCCTATATATACTTGCATACCCTGAAAACATCCAGTAGCACAACGAAGCCCTATTTACACCGCCACAACCTTCTGTACCCATGAGATCCGATGAATTGTGGGTTTATGATCAAGTTTATCTATGAGAAATATTTGAATCTCCTCTAAATTCTTTTATGTATGATTGGTTATCTTTGCAAGTCTCTTGAAATTATTGGTTTGGTTTGGCCTATTAGATTGATCTTTCTTGCAATGGGAGAAGTGCTTAGCTTTGGGTTCAATCTTGCGGTGTCCTTTCCCAGTGACAGCAGGGGCAGCAAGGCACGTATTGTATTGTTGCCATCGAGGATAAAAAGATGGGGTTTATACCATATTGCTTGAGTTTATCCCTCTACATCATGTCATCTTGCTTAATGCATTACTCTGTTCTTATGAACTTAATACTCTAGATGCATGTTGGATAGCGGTCGATGTGTGGATTAATTGTAGTAGATGCAGGCAGGAGTTGGTCTACTTGTCGCGGATGTGATGCCTATATACACGATCATGCCTAGATATTCTCATAACTATGCACTTTTTCTATCAATTGCTCGACAGTAATTTGTTCACCCACCGTAATACTTGTGCTATCTTGAGCCACTAGTGAAACCTATGGCCCCCGGGTCTATCTTTTATCATATAAGTTTCCAATCTACTTTATTTTGCAATCTTTACTTTCCAATCTTTAACATAAAAACACCAAAAAATATTTATCTTATCTTATTATCTCTATCAGATCTCACTCTCGCAAGTGGTCGTGAAGGGATTGACAACCCCTTTATCGCGTTGGTTGTGAGGTTCTTGTTTTTTTGTGTAGGTACGAGGGACTTGCGTGGAGCCTCCTGGATTGATACCTTGGTTCTCAAAAACTGAGGGAAATACTTACGCTACTTTGCTGCATCACCCTTTCCTCTTCAAGGGAAAACCAACGCAGTGCTCAAGAGGTAGCAGACAGCGATTTAGGATTGGACGAGAGGGCCTGCGCGATGTGACTAGATCAAAATCAAAATCAATTTACCCTTCAATTAAGAAAGCGATCCCATATTAACTAGCTCACTTGTATTCTAGGTCATATTTGACCATGATTTTCACAAATAAAATATATGTTATACGTTGCAAAAATAATATAATTTGAAAGTACATTCAGATACGAACCAAACGATACAATTTTTGATGACATGCATTCTCATTTTGCTTGTCAAATACAGTACATGGTCAAACTTTGACCCAAAATACGCAAAACAAGAAAATACTTCCAAGACCAGTGCCGCTCCTCTCCTCTTAAACCACTGCCGCTCCTCTCCTGTTCCAATCCAAATCCGACGCTGCTCCTATCCTATTCCATTCCAAACCACCGCCCCTCCTCCCATGTTCCAATACAAAACCAGCGCCGCTCCTCTCCCGTTCTAATTCAAAACCAGCGCCGCTCCTCTCCCATTCTAATTCAAAACCAGCGCCGCTCCTCTCCTCTTCCATCCAAAAACCACCGTCGGTGAGTGAAGGTGCTGTGGATAAGTAGATCGATGGAGGTGTACAACCGATACGTGAGGATCACAGACGGCGACCCTGTGAAGCTAGCTTGGATGTTGGAGATACAGTCTTGGTTTGACAACAAGGACCAATTAGCGGCGACGGCAACATCCATAGCCAAATATGTGCAACAGAGCAAAAAGGCGGCGATACTCCCGAAGGGAGTCGCGCGGGAGTACATAGAGCTGCTCCTCTCGGCCATGGAGAAATTAGATTCACCGAATCCGATCGTGAGGCTGCGATGGTGGGAGTATCGATCCAAGATGGAGCATCCACCAGGGATTAAAGGATCGAGCATCTACAGGGTGCCGTTTGTGAGGGTGTTGTGCCAGAGCGAGCCGGTGGAGCCTTCGTCGACCGAACCCAACTGCAAGAGGAGAAACATGGTTGGCCCTGACGTGGCTTCCCCACCATCCTCTCCCTCACCATTCACCACGTCTCACGGGGTGGCTGTCTATCACCGAGGGATATGAGGGGACTGCCCCCCAACCCAATAGTCGGGCAGGTCGTGAATTGTCAGGAGGAGCTTAGGGTTGTTAGTATTTGCAGGTTATGAATTGTGTTTTGTGTTGTGTATTTTGAGAGCACGTTCAGATATCAATGTATTTTGAATTTCAGATTTACAGTATGGAGCATATGAAGTATTTTATGAATTCTAGAGATCTATTTTTAGCACTTAAAAATGTTGTTTCATATAAAAGTGCAGACAATGTGATTCTCACAGAAGAAACTACAAGTTTCAGTTTCAGATAAGAAACTGCAAGTTTCAGAGGCAGAGCATTTATATTAACACACCCTTTTTGAACAGGGATAACATCATGTTGGAAGTTTTATTCATAGTCGAAAATGGAACTACTAGCTAGTTAACATCATGCTGATCAACATTCATGCATAGCACATCTTCATATGATGCACAGTCAAAAAGATATGCTATTTTCAAAATGCCCACACAATGCATGTCGAGTGTGTGAAAAACAGAGAAAACAAGGGACGAAGTTTTGGAAAGTGTTGGAGGTGGTGTGCGTAGATGACAATGAGGACCCACAGAGGCAAAAAATCCTAAAAATCCCTCGAAGGAGATAATAAAGAACCAAAGCAGATGGTATCCTACTACAAGGGTGGTCTTAAGAATCCAAAAGAGGTTGCTCAGAAGAGATAGATGTATCCCAACCTCTATTGCTCTCGCGTAAAGACTTTTTGTATGCGATATTTCCACTGGATCAGGTGGAATCGAACCCGGGCAGAACAACGGTGGGGTAGTGTCACTTGGCCACTGGGCTAGTTCAGTAGTTTCGCTTGAAATTAGGCACAACATCTATCATTATTGTAGCATGCCTTCCCCAGCTCCGGTTCGTTCTTGTCCGGGGCGTGGACGTCATCCTCCGCCTTTGTGCGCTCGCTGCGGTGCCGCTGTCTGCCGTTGTGAATATGCTGAACAAACGAGAGGAATTTGCAGAGACTGTATGTGGAGAGGCGGACAGTCGTGACCCACCAGGTCCATGGCCGTACGCAAGCAAGTGCCTCGTTGAAAAAGTACTTTCTCATAATGCTATACTGACGTTGGGGCCCATGGGTTTGTCAATATAGTTACATTTTTTTTGAGGTGCTTCAATGTGGTTAATGAAGGAGATAAATTTACAACGAAGCCGGGGAGCTGACAGGTATCATTTATTATCAGTGGGCCAACAAGTATCAGCTGGGTTGTGGGTTGCCTCGTCTAGGCTTTCTTTTTTAACATGCGCAACCCACGACATGCCGGTTTGTATTTTCTTGAGGGCCGTCATGTATCGACCGGCCTATGGACCTCCCGTCCTAGGTTATTTTTCCTGAAACATCCGCAATCCAACTTATGTATTTTTTTGGAAAAAACACATAGGTCTATTCTATTTTTCTATATAAGAATAGGAATGCTAGGTCCAACTTATGTTTCCCTTCTAACTATGTTATATATATTTATATTATTTTATATGTTATTATATATTGTTGTTATTGTAATCATATATTTAACAAATACTTACATATATAAGAAAAAATATCTCGTGTCTTATTAACTTATAAAAATAACTTTTCAACAATAAAATCCTGGATTTTTTTACATTAAGGCAACGAAAATCCTGGTGATTGTGTACAAAAGCTTGCTAAGATTTAAGGACCAATGTAATAATAAAGCACTTATTATTTAAGTATTTTTATTACAAAATGCCTAGCCTCTATTTATTTTTTAATAACGTTGTTACGCCAAAGCCAACATTATAATTAGAACCAGCCCAGCAAAATCATGTATTTCGAGAAAGTGCAAATGGGTTGTAATCTTTTAGGAAAAAATAAATGGGCCACATGGACGCTACATTATTTGTTCAGCCAGCCCAGCAAATTCATGTATTTTGAGAAAGTGAAAATGGGTTGTAGTTTTAACAAAATGGGCCGTATGGATGGTACATTATTTGTTCACCCACCCAGCAAATGGACTGTAATTCCCAAAAAAAGATCAAATGGACTGTAAATTCTGAAAAAATGGGTTGAATATGTGCCACATTTTTTGGAGGCTGAAATGTGGGCCAATAGGCCGAATCCAACGCAAGTCATTGTCAACTTAGTCAACAAATGATTCTGACATTGATAGCCGTTGGATTTACATCCAACCACCGACATCCATCTTCAATCTCTCGTCTTCTTCCTCCAGCACTGCCGGAACCACCTGCTCCCACCTCCTACTGCTAGCAGCTCTACTTAGAACGCTTCATCGTGAAGCGCTACCCCACTGCCGGCCAGGCCATCCCTCCACCTCTCCACACCTCCTGTTATTCTCCACCGACTGCCGAACCATGTCGCGCCGGAACTAGTTAACCCTCGTACACCTCTCGGTCTGCGACTCCACTCCCACGTCTTCCCATCTCTGGCTTGTTGCCGTTCAGGGCCTCGCCGTCGTCCACCGTCTTGGATGTGCTCGGCACGGCATGGTCAACGTGGTCAACAAACAAGAGTCATCGGAAGAGGACTGTGCATGGAGAGGCTGACAGTGGGGACGCACCAGGTCCAGGGACGCACGCATGCAACTGCCTCCTTATTACGCAAAAATAAATTTATTCCTTCCCCTGAAAGCTGGGACCCACCACGTATATCTTTGCATGGAAGGAAGTGCCTCCTTATTCCTGCCGCTGACAGCTGGGACCCACCAGCTACATCTTCGCACACAAGGAAGTGTGTCCATATTACGAAAAAAATGATTCTTCCCCCTAACAGCTGGGACCCACCAGCTATTCTTTGCAGCAAGGAAGTGCCTTCTTATCCTTCCTGACAGCTGGGACCCACCCGATCGAACCGTACATAGGGCTGTTTGTCTGGTCACGAACGTGTATGTACATACTGGTCGATCGGTCTCTCTGCAGTGATGAACCGTGGACGAGTAAGGAGCGGCACGTGTCGTAGGATAGGCGCGGACATAGCATGTCATGCAGTCCATTCTATATCGTGTACATGTACGTACATCCACATTGCAAGAAAGTAAATACGGCTACTTACGTACGTATGGGTAGGGTCTCGAACATGTATAGCGACAGCGTCCTATTCATCGGCAACCAACCGCCTGGGTCGGAACAGAGAAACTGATCATGTTCATCGAGACGCAATGGAATACGTCTTGTTCATCGGGAGTCAACCGGCTTGGACGGAACAACCGAAACAAGGCCCGGCGTACAGCAGAACGGAGGAAACAGCCTTCTGTTCGACCGCCTACGATCGAAACGGGATCATGTTCATCGGGAGGGGTCTGGCGTACCGCAAAATGGAGGAAACAGACTTCTCCTCGACCTCCTACGGTCGAAACAGGGTGTTGTTGATCGGGAGGGGTGTGGGGTACCGCTAAACAAAGGAAACAGACTTCTCTTCGACCTCCTACGGTCGAAACGGGGTCTTGTTCATCGAGAGGGATGTGGCGTACCGCAAAACGGGACTCCACGGGCTACTGTTCATCCACCATCTACTGCCTCACTCCAGCCTCCACGAGCTACTATTCATCCAATGTTGATCTCCTCTAGCCTCCACCTGCGACTGTTCATCCACGACATCTTCCTCCTGCCTCCACCAGCTACTGTTCATCGATGGGGTCCTGTTCATCTAGCCTCCACCGGCTACTGTTCAACCATCCCTCCACGGGGTCCTGTTCATCCACCCCCAACCAGCTCGATCGGGGGCCTGTTCATCCAGCGGCAATGGCCTCTACTACCACGGGGTCCTATTCCTCCAACCCCCACCGAGAACTGTTCATCCAACCCCCAACAATGCTCATTTTTCATCAAGAGGCAGCAGGTTCAATCGGCTTCAGTTAGCAGTAGTAGCAAAGGAATCGCTCGGTTCAGTGAACAGCTAGGGATGGATCGCTCGGTCAGTAACATAGCCAGTGTAATCGCTCGGTTTCAGCAAGCAAACGCCTCGCACGGGTTTAGTTAGAGCCCAACGCCTCACACACACGCGCGTACGTATATGAGAGAAAACACGCAAACTCTGTTCATCACTCCGCCCCGACCACCCATCGTAACTGGGAACTCCTCAATATTTTCCTCGCCCTCGCTTCTACCATGATTTTTTCCGTCATGGACGGCCCAAAGAATGTCATGCAGCTGCGTCCCCGGCCTGCCTAGGATGAAAAGCCCATTTTTTGTCATAGAAGTAGGAGCCCATCACATCTATGATGATACCAGGTTTTGTCACAATTGTCGTCATAAAAGTGTCATAAGCATGACAGAAAAAAATTGTTCGGCCCAAAATGTCACGGATGTGTCTTTTTTTTGTAGTGGAGTTTTTTTTAGTCTTTCGGGCTAGAGCTACATTCACCACCTCATCACCTTAGGGTTTAGCTCATATAGATCTCAAGGTAGACCTACTTTGTAAACCATATCATCCATCCAATACAATCGACCAGGACATAGGCTTTGACCTCTTCGAGAGGGCCTGAACCTGGGTAAACACTGTCTTTGTCGTCCTTTGTTCCCCATCGATCGTAGATCCATAGCTCGGGACCCCCTACCCCGAGGTCTGCCGATTTTGACACTGACATTTGTGCTTTCATTGAGAGTTCCACTACAGGATCCCCAACGGATCGATGGCTCGCCTGATCATAGGAGAAGGCATCCGATCTGGGGACTTCTTCGTCCGCGGACAACTCTTCGCGTTTGGCAGCATCTGTTGCACGCAAACCTGACTGGTCGTCTAGCTCAGGTCGACGCCTTCGCCCCTAGACATCAAATTCGCTCTGGTAGTCTGGAATATGTTGAGGACACTGTCGGTGTCAAAACCGGCGGATCTCGGGTAGGGGGTCCCGAACTGTGTGTCTAAGGCTAATGGTAACATGAGGCGGGGGACATGATGTTTACCCAGGTTCAGGCCCTCTCTATGGAGGTAATACCCTACTTCCTGCTTGATTGATCTTGATGAATATGAGTATTACAAGAGTTGATCTACCACGAGACCATAATGGTTAAAACCCTAGAAGTCTAGCCTATATGATTATGATTGCCTCTACGGACTAAACCCTCCGGTTTATATAGACACCGGAGGGGACTAGGGTTGTACAAAGTTGGTTACAGAGAAAGGAATCTTCATATCCGAGCGCCAAGCTTGCCTTCCACGCCAAGGAGAGTCCCATCTGGACACAGGAGAGAGTCTTCCATCTTGTATCTTCATGGCCCAACAGTCCGGCCCATGTTACATAGTCCGGCCGTCTGAGGACCCCCTAATCCAGGACTCCCTCAGTAGCCCCTGAACCAGGCTTCAATGACGAGGTGTCCGGCGCGTGAATTGTCTTCGGCATTGCAAGGCAGGTTCCTTCTCCAAGTACTCCAAAATAGTTTTTGAACACAAGAATCGTGTCCAGCTCTGCAAAACAAATTCCACACACAACTGCAGAGAGTATAATATTTCATGAGTTCAATCCACTGACAATTTTTGTAGCGTGACCTCATGTCATCGCCCGGCCATTATTTCGAACCATTTTTAGCCTGCCACTCCATGTTTTGAGATGCGGTTTCATTGGCACGCCTTGTCAAAGCAGAGATTGTGTCCCCTTATTGCCGGATTCTCATCAATACGGGCGTGGGTAACCCAACCGTTCTGTTGGCAAGATTCCTTGGGAATAGGCAGGTTTTAAGGCCTAGGAGGGGGCGTTTGATATTCATCGCCTTTATAAAGGGGCTAAGACCCGTCTCTTCTTTTTCACGCCAACTCTTTCCTCAACCTCTCACACCTCAAGTTCCAGCACCCTAGGTTCAAGTTAATTGCTTCACGCTTCCCAGTCATGTCCGGACCCAGCCCTCAAGGCCGGTGGGTGGCTTCCTCTATCATAGAGGAGGATATCGCGAAGCTCCGGGAGGCAAGATACCTGACCGCGGAAATCCCCCACAGGCTTCCTACTTAAGGGCAGGTTATTCCTTCTCTCAGATCCGGTGAGAGGGTCGTACTCATCTCCCACTTCCTCCGAGGGCTAGGGTTCGCTCTTCATCCCTTCATTCGAGGGCTCATGTTCTATTACGGGCTATATTTTCACGATATAGCTCCGGACTCCTTTCTTCACGTCTCGGCGTTTATTATCGTGTGCAAGGCCTTCCTCCGTATTCCCCCACACTTCGTCTTGTGGCTCAAGACCTTTAATGTGAAGCCGAAGGTACTCAACGGGAAACAGGCGGAGTGCAGTGGTGCTGCAGTGAGCAAACTCACCAAGACTCCTTGGCCAAATAGCTCCTTCACAGAAACTTCCGACCTATGGCAGCAGGAGTGGTTTTACATCACTGAACCCCACCAAGTGGGCAGCTACACCTGCGTTCTGATCTGGCCCTCCACCACATCTTGCATCATGGATTAACAAGGGGCTAGACTGGGGATCCATTGATGAAGTGTGGATGCTGCAAAGCCGCATCCAGAGCCTCATTGAAAAGGACACCGGTCTTATCAACGTAATCCAAGTAATGCTAGTTTGTCGGGTCCTACCGTGTCAACAACGGCCTCTCCACATGTGGGAGTTCAATCCGGAAGGACCACGAACCCTTCAGCACTTCTCCGGCACGACACTCAGAGGAATGTGGAAATTATTCTTCGGGACAAGAAAATAGTGGCCGGATACTACAGAGGACATTGGCGTTGACTGCAACCATCCGGATCCCTCGGTAAGCACTCGACTCCCGAACACAGCTTAGTTAAATTTCTCATAACAAAATACTGAGAAAACCATACTCGGCTAGGGCTGGATAAAGAAGGCGGAGAGAATTAGGTGTTCAACCCCTCTTCCCGAAGACTCAGCTGATCCGGTGTTCACAAGGATGCTGGCTCCGGCACCATACCAAGTGCCGTCGGAGGAAGGCAAGGAGGAGAGCAAAAAGGCCCAAAGTGGCCCCCATTCTAAAGGTACACCAGACACCTCGTCCAGGGAGATTGGAACTCCCTCTTCTGAAGATGAAAGGGCAGGATAAACTGACATCCCTTCTCCCCATGGGAAGAAGAGGACCGCCTCCGAAGATATGAAGATAAAGGCTTCTAAGCAAGGGAAGATATCCCTGTCAGGAGGTTCTGGTTCGGGAGGCGACGTCAACACGCAGTTCCTCCGGAAGGACAGGCCTTTAGCTGAGTCGTAAGTGAACAGGGGTGTAATAAACATATCCCGTCCTTTCCTGGTTGCAAGGGTAATATTTAAAATATATGTTTGCAGTCCGGCACGCAGCCATCCTCAATAGTCCTCATCCTCGGGGGATCTTCTTCCAGAGATGATGGAGAGCGAGATGCCTCCACCGATCTCCCCGTCCAATAGGGCAGACGACCCCAAGGTGTCATCCCGTAGGATCTCTCCCGATCAACAAGCGGTGCGAGGGATAATGAAGACTGGGCCCAAAGGTGACACTTGGGCCATCCAGGGTTCGGGGTGTGCGGCCCCTACGGGGAACAACAATGAAGGCCCCGGACTATCCGATTTACAGCCAGAGACGACTCTAAGGACGAGTAAACATATTCCTTTGAAGGGAGTATGTACCCCTTTAGCTGCTTCCAGGGATCCGGAGGTGCTGGATACATTTACGGACACATTGCAACATGCGCCCGTCTCAGAGGAACATCATACCTTGATGGGTACGGTAATTGAGAGGGTTCTGTCCGTGAAAAGCGGATTGAATGAAGCTTTTACGGGCCTGCTAAGAGGCTTCGATGTACGTATTGTAATATTTTCAATTGTGCTATAAACGCAAAATGCACATGTGTATAGATAGTAGCCCCTGAGACTATGGTTGGCGTCCAAAGGGAGGCGATAAGAGGATCGAGAAAGATATGCCCAGGAAATAGTCCGACTAATTGGAACACAGGCTGTTACATCCCTGGCGACTGCCCAAGCTACAGAGGTTGCAGATCTAAAGGTGAAACTTGATGTGGCGGACGATGACATCACACTTATTAACAGGCGGCTCGACGAGGCACAAGGTATGTTTTCGGGGCAGTCAGTATATGCAAGTACTATAATATAAGCATGACATTGAGAATTGTATACTGAGATATACATAATTGCAGATAGTGCCACCGTAGTTGAGACCCTTCGGGATGAGCTTTCCCGAGCCAAGGAGCAAGCCGGGATGAATAATGCGGCTGCCGAAAAGGCAGCTGCTGAATTAAAGGCCTAACAGGCTGCTCGGCGCCAGTGCGAGGAGAGAATATCTAATATGGCGCTTGAGCTAAAGGATGCCACTAGGCGATGCGAATTTCTCGAGAAAGAGAACAAAACCAGAGCGGCCAATCTTAACAAAGTCTTACAAGAGGCGAGGGAAGCACGGTCAGAGCCTAGAGCGGCTCGGGAGGAGATCCGACAAGCTGGGGAGATTGCGGCTGGTAAGCCATTCTTATTACAAACTAAATTCGGCGATCCGAAGTATGCCCCGCTTAATCAAATGTGGAGTTCTCTAGACGCATTTTTGGACTTGCCAAAGAGTGTCTCCTATGCGACGCAGTTTTTCCAAGCACAAGAAGTACATGCAACGGAAAGGCTTTTCTGGTTGCAATTCAGCATGCCAAAGCGTCCACTATTGCTGAGCGAACAGATGGCCTAGTGGGCCGAGCTCCACAAAATATCCGAATCTGCCATGAAGGACGTCGTGGTCCGGCTGTGGCCGACTGAGCCAATTCCAAATAGATATTTCAGTTTGGTGCAGCGACTTGTTGATGCAGTGCCGTGTATCGACGCTGTAAAGCGGTCAACGTGCATAGAAGGTGCACGGATGGATTTTGCCCGCATCAAGACATACTGGGCGAATATGAAGGCCACTGATATTGCAGCGAAAAGTCCACCCAAGGGCAAGGACCATCACACGCCGGAGCATTATTTTGAGAATGTCCTAGAGGGTGCCCGCTTGATAGAGGGTCAGTGCTCGAAAGATATTCTATTCGAATGAAATGTACCAAAATTGTCAAAACAATATTATGATACATTAGGACTATGTTTATACTTTTTCCTAAAAAGTTTATGGTGCCTTCTGTGCGGCCATTTTTTGTATAATCTGAAAGTTTACCAGTCGTCGGCTTCGCCCCCCTCGCGTATAACGCGGGGGTGTTCAGAAAAGCACTTGATCACTCTTGACCCAATGTCTTGGTCCATTAAGGAGGTGTTAGTGCGGTGAACTAGGCAATTGGACTATAGGGCTTTAACACTTTCACTTAGCCATAGGAGTTTGACGGCGGGTCTATGATATAGCCGCTGGTATGTACGCGGTTGTCCGAATACGGTGCATTTACATACATGACGAGAAGAACGGTCCTTCGTGTAATAGGGAAGGAATCACGAAGATTCTGGTGAGTCATCGAGTGGTTGACCACAGCTCTCACCGCATCATGACAGTCAGTTTTTGGCTTTCTCTATTGAGGTGCTCATCCGGATGAACCAGGACACAATCGCAGTAGTTCTTCCTTTACTACCCTAGCCGATAGAGCAGAACGTAAGGTAGTAAGCATGGGAGCTAGGCAACCCAACTATTGACCAAAGACATGATTCGGAGCTGATGCATATAAGGCCAAACTCGTGACGACAAACACTCCCTATAGGTGTTTGGACTTTTCAATGTATACCGGGCCGAATACAACCCCTGGTAATGGACCCTGGTATCAAGGCACGTGTGGCAATCTGACATGGGGAGAGAACGCAGGTGGTGAGAGAATAAAACTCCAAACACAATATGAACCAAGCTGCTTCTATAATATCCCTTTCTAGTACGGCGAGCTGTGTACTTACAGATAATGCCGATAACTTCCTTGGACATTTTACATGCCAAAAAGGTATAAAATAAAAAGAGATAAAAGGTTTAAGCAGGGTCTTAATCGAAAAAGAAACCTTAGTGCGGGGCACTGCTGTACGTCCGCGTCGTTTTCTCCTTTGTGATGTGTCCTTGAAGGGGGGAGTGTGATGACCATCTGTAAAAAAAGGAAAAAAACGGGAAAAAGGGATCCAGTGTGGCCGTAAACAAAGCTGGTTTGTTTAATGAACCTTGAAAGATAACTTTAGAGTCCAAATAGGGTCGAGCCGAACTATGGACTATTTGTGTGCAGTGTGCCCCCAGTGCCGCCCAAGGAATTTTAAGGGTATACTTGTGTACACGAGGCACGTAGGCTATCACCTTATGGGGCAGTCGATGGGCGCGTAACTGCTAAACAAGCTCAGGTTCATCTGAGCTGCCGCACTGAGGCGTACGCCGAACACATTTGGCTGTGTCCGCGGTCTTAACGACCGATGAGCTGTTTGGCTTGAATAGACCGTTTTGGACTTCGGCTGCTAGGGCCGCAGTGTCCTCCTCCGTACGGAGAGAGCGCTCCATATTTCCATTGACCGTAATGACGCCACATGGTCCAGGCATTTTGAGCTTTAAATAAGCATAATGTGGGACTACATTAAAGCGGGCGAAGGCTGTTCTTCCGAGTAGTCCATGATAGCCACTTCGGAACGGAGCTATGTTGAAGATTAGCTCTTTGCTTTGAAAATAACCAGGAGAGCCGAATACGACCTCCAATGTTAAAGAGCCCGGGCAGCAGGCCTCTACGCCCGGTGTCGGTGTCAAAACCGGCGGATCTCGGGTAGGGGGTCCCGAACTGTGCGTCTAGGCGGATGGTAACAGGAGACAAGGGACACAATGTTTTTACCTGTGTTGGGCCCTCTCGATGGAGGTAAAACCCTACGTCTGCTTGATTAATATTGATGATATGGGTAGTACAAGAGTGGATCTACCACGAGATCAAGGAGGCTAAACCCTAGAAGCTAGCCTATGGTATGATTGTTCGGATGTATGTTGTCCTACGGACTAAAGCCCTCCGGTTTATATAGACACCGGAGAGGGCTAGGGTTACAGAGTCGGTTACAATGGTAGGAGATCTACATATCCGTATTGCCAAGCTTGCCTTCCACGCCAAGGAAAGTACCATCCGGACACGAGCCGAGTCTTCAATCTTCTATCTTCGTAGTCTTGGAGTCCGCGGATATTGATAGTCCGGCTGTCCGGACACCCCTAGTCCAGGACTCCTCGGTAGCCCTGAACCGGTCTTCAATGGCGACAAGTCCGGGCGCGCATAATGTTCGGCATTGCAAGGCGGGTTCCTCCCTTGAATAATCCAGAGAAGATCATGAACACAGGATAGTGTCCGGCTCTGCAAAATAAATTCCACATTCCACGGTAGAGAGAATAAAATGTACACTTAGCTCAATCTGCTGACGTATTATGCGGCGTGACATCACCCCGCAACCAAGCCTTTGTTTGAATTACTATACCACCTCAGCACGTTTAGCGAAGCGGTTTCCTTGGCACGTCTTGTCGAATCAGAGATCGTGTTCCCCTTATTCCGGGATTCTCATCAATACGTGCGTGGGTAACCCAACCGCGCCATCGATGGTGGCGCTTGGGAGATAAGCGAGTTTTACCAGGCCGGTGGGGGACGCATAGTTTTGTCCGCCTATATATAAGGGATAAGGATTCACCTTCTCACCTACGCCTTCTTCCTCCTTTGCTTATCCATCCCTGCGAACTCAAGCTCCAACGCTTGAGCTCGCGCATCTCGCCTCGACCTTCTCCGAATATGTCCGGAGCGGGAGGTAAATGGTTGGCCTCCACCGTTAAGGAGGAGGACATCACCAGCTGCTTGTGGCCGGATACCTTTCGGCGATATCGCGATCGGCTGCCCGACGAGGGCAGCTCATCCCTACCGAGGGCCTCATGAGAGGTCGTCTTCCTCCCCACTTCCTCCGGGACTGGGCTTCCGCTCCATCCATTTGTCAGGGGCTCATGTTTTACTACGGCCTGGATTTCCACGATCTGGCGCGAACTTCATCCTCAACATCTCGGCGTTTATCGTCGTGTGCGAGCCTTCCTCTGCATCCAGCCCCACTTCGACTGTGGCTCAAGACCTTCAACGTCAAGCGAAGGTTGTGAAGAACGCATAAGCGGAATGCGGAGGCGCCATGTTGGGCAAATTGCCCAACGTCCCTTGGCTCGAAGGGACCTTCGTGGACTCCGTCAAGGGTGGCAATCGGGGTGGTTCTCGTCACCGAGCCGCGCAAACCCACATGGCGGCGGCCCCGACCAGATCTGGTATCCCCACGCAGCTCACCTCCTGGAAAGAGAAGGGCTTGCAGTGGGGTAATCCGGTGGAGGTGACAGGACTCCGAGCCTGCATCAAGAAGATGGTGAGCAATAGGCTCAGGCTCGTCGACGTGGTCCAAGTCATGCTCATCCGGCGGATCCTCCCATGCCAAGAACGGGCATTTAATTTGTGGGAGTTTGATCCGGAACAGCACCAGGTGCTAAGCGGGCTCTTCGATACAACATACGAAGGCACCTGGAGGGTGCTGTTCAAGGGCGCTGAAGCCCCCGCATCCGCAACGGAAGATCGTGGGTTCAGCTCGCAGTGTCCAACTGACGAGGTAAGTGATTCAACCCCATTACGGGACACTTGTGATAATTAGATTGACTCTAGTGAGGTTTCGTTCTGCCTCTTCCTTTGACAGGAATGGATGGAGAAGGCCAAGCTGCTCGTCAGCCCGGCTCCCATGCCAGAAGACCCAGTGGGCGCCCGCTATCAGGGTTCTTGGTTCGGCACCGCGTGGTGCCGGAGAAGAAGGCCAAGAAGGTGGCAGCGGGGACTCGAAAGAGTTCCCGCAATCAGGCATCTGACGACAACGAGGACTCCTCCCCTGAAGACGAGGAGGAGGAGTACTCTCTCCCGGAGGAGGGAGAGAAGAAGAGGAAGGCTTCCCCAATCGGGAGGCGAAGGGTCAAGAGGGGAGAACTATCCCCGGACAGTTCGCCAACATCAGCGTTGGCGAGGACGAGTGGCCTCCAAGGGCCAGGCGTCCGGCAGGATCGTAAGTATCCGGATCCTTGATGTGCAATTTCTTTTATGTCACGTAGTATCCTTCTAACGCCGCATTCTGTCCGTAGTCCGGCCAAGGATGATCTCCCCGACTCATTGAGCGGGTCATTGGCCTCGTCGGATGTGAATTCCATCCCGCCTCTACCCCACGCACGGCGAGGACGCCGAGGTGGGATCCCAAAGAGGGACCCATCGGGAGGAGGCTCGAGGCGCCGTCAGCGACCTCCGGACTTTGTGCCGGACTCTACATCGGAACCCGCAGTGGTTCAGAGTCCGCAAGCGGCCCTTCAAAGAAGGGCAGGACATGACGCCGGCGGCCTCCGCCCAACCGAGGCACCGGATAACCTATTGAGGCGCTTAAAGGCGCTTCCATCGAGGAAGAACACCGCACTATTATGAGTGCGGTGATTGAGAAGGTTCAGCTCGCTAAGGCGGGCTGGCCGAAACTCTGCAGCAGCCTTCTAACAGGCTTTGAGGTAAGAAGTTAAAATTATGTAATGTAATACCGCATAGACGGTAGCCCACGATGCTCGGTTTGGTGTTGGAAAGAAAAGCGGATGAGTATCTAACAAGATATGTGAGGTTGCTAAAAATATGTCAATATGGGTTTGCAGGCTGTCTTGCTGGCCTCTGCCGCTTTAGCGGTGGAGGTCGATGTGCTGAAGAAGGACCTCGAGCGGTCCGAGCAAGAGCTCGGCCATGCGAAGAAGCAGCTCGAGGAGAAAGAAGGTGAGTAACACCTCTTTGAATAAGTACATTACAGAAAAGGATTTTGGTTGCAAAATAAAATTAACAAGGATAATATGTGTATTGCGGGGGCCACTAACGAGGTGGCAGCCACGAAGGATGCGTGTCCGCGTCGAACGCAATCTTGACCCGCACGGGCTGAGCGAGAAAAGCAAGAGGCACTTGGTGGCGGAAGTTCGGCAAGAGCTCCGGGCTCTCATGGAAAAGCATGAGAGTTTGGGCGTGACTCAAGACTCGAGAGTCCGAGCTTGCCTCGGCTCTCGAAAGTGCCAAGTCCGCCAAGGCCGAGGCCCGTAAGGCCCTTCAGGAAGTTGAGGACATAAAGAAGATAGCGGCGGGTAAGGCATTTTTCATGCAAAGCAGGCATGTTAGTGTGAACTACCTGACACTTACCCGAATTCGGAGCTCTCCAGGGGCGTTTGCAGATCTGCCGCATAGTGCGTCTGATGCCGCCGCATTCTATCGTGGCGAGGAGGGGAGCTCGACGGAGAAGGTCTTCTGGTCTCAGTACTCTGAGGCCGGCCATCCGGTGCCCCCAAGCGACCGGTGAAGCGGTGGTCGAACTCCACAAGGTAGCCGAGGAGGCCATGAAGGGTCTCATAGTCCGGTGTGGCTGGACAGAGCCATGCACAGGAGCTACTTTGGCCTCGCGGCGGCGGATGGTGGATGCATGCCCGGGCTGGATGTAGTCAAGCGCTCACTTTGTATTGAAGGCGCTCGTCGGGCCCTTGCCGCATAAAGGTGCAATGGGGCAAACTGGATGCGAGCTTCTCACGGACCCACCGCCGCCAGCAAGGAGTATCGCACGCGGAGAAGTATTATAAAATTGTCTGAAGGGAGCTGCGATATTGCAAATGAGTGCTCCCGGAATGTAATTTTGAGTGAACTCGCTGTATATTTATCCTGTGCGCTGAAAACTTCGTTCATATGCGCCATGAGCAACGCTTGTTTAATTTAAAATATTACCTTCTGTGCGGCCGTTTATAAAATTTGAGAGATGGCAAGTCGTTGGCTTCAGCCCCCAAGCCACAAGTCTTTGGGGTGTTCGGGATAAACTTGAGCACTCTTGTTCCCATTTTTGGGTCCATCTAGGGAGGCGCTCAACACGACGAACAAGGCAACCGGACTTATAATGCTTGAACACTCTCACTTAGCCATAGAATTCTATAATTTTAAATTTGGTGAAGCCCCGGTATTCGAAGACCGAATCCGGCGCTATCCACGCCTTCGTCGGACATTATCCGAACTTCGCTCAAGCGGCGTGAGTCTTTAGGACCGAAAAACCTCTCGAACAGCGACGGTCTCTCGCCTTATCATGCCCGGTCGTTTTAGCTTTTCCATCGAGGCGTTAACCCGGCTCAACCGGGCGCAATCGCAGATGGTTCTCCCAAAGTGCCACCTTAGCCGGCAGAATGGAACGTAAGGCACCAAAACGTGGGAGCCGGGCAAACCCAACTATTGACCCAAGACATGATTCGGAGCCGATTCATATAATGCTATAAGTTCGGGGTGCCGCACTTGTGAAAGTGGTCGGACTTTATCACACCATAATTTGGGGAACAGAAGCCCCTGGCGTATTCGGCCGTACCAAAATATACGGGTGCAAGATGTCATGTAATGAACATATATATAAAAGATAATGCAATTGCAGAAAAGAGGTGCTGCATTATTTATGTAAGAAAGTCTGCTAGTAGAGCGGACTGATACAAATAGTGCGGTAAGCAAGGGATTTGGACTAAATAAACATGTCCCCGTCCAGGGATGAGCTGCAGACTTGGTGTATATAATTGAATTTAATGCTCGTAATTGAGACCACACAGGTGTTCGCCGCGCCTTCTTTAGTCCCCGATCGTTGCATCATGAGTTGAGCAAGTTAAGCCATCGGACGGGGCTTACGTTAACAGAGTCCTGTGTACATAAAAGAAGAAGAAAATAAAAATAAAAAGAAGGGGGCACTCGTGTGAGCCCCTGGTGTGGTCGAGCCGCACTCTAGGTCCATTGTGATCGTGCCCCTTTCCCTGCGCCCATGGTATCTCCAAAGCGTAATGATGTACGCGGAGTGTTATTCTTGCGATCATTGCTACGCGTGCTCTGATCGCGCAAGGTGGTCTTGGTTGGTATTGCTCAGGCGCAGATTTTTTGTCTGTATCCGCTTTCTAACCGCCGGACTTGAGAATTGCTCGAGAAGGCTGCTCAGACTTCCGCCATGAGAGCGCAGTATGTTCCTCCGCTCGGAGGGCGTTCCGTATTTCCATTGACCGTGATGACTCCACGAGGGCCGCATCTTGAGCTTTAGGTATGCATAATGCGGCACCGCGCTGAATTTTACCAAATGCGGTTCATCCGAAAGCAGAGCATGATAGCCGCTGCTAAACGGGACTATGTCGAAGATTAACTATTCGCCGGAAATTATCCGGGATCCAAGACCACTTCGGTGTGGTGAGCCTGCATTGGCTTCCACTCCGGATGACACCTTTAAAGGTTGTCTTTGTTGGTTTAATCCTTGATGGGTCTATGCCCATTTTGTGCAATCAGATCCCGATAAAGCAGGTTCAGCTGCTACCGCCGGCCCATCGGGACTCGTGAGGTGGAACCCATCGGCGATTGGGTCTAAAACCAATGCGGCGAATCCGCCATGGCGTATGCTGGTCGGATGGTCTCTTCGATCGAAGGTGATCGGGCAAGAGGACCATGGGTTGAACTTTGGGGCAACTGGCTCCATCGCATAGACGTCCCGTAGTGCGCGTTTCCTCTCCCTCTTGGGTATACGGGTCGCGTATATCATATTCACCGTCCGCACTTGTGGGGGGAAACCCTTCTGTCCTCTATTGTTCGGCGGCCGGGTCTCTTCCTCGTCGTTGCTATTTAGCCCCTTGTCATTGTTTTCGGCAATTAACTTGCCGGCCTGCTTGGACACCCAACAATCTCTATTGGTGTGGTTAGCTGGCTTTTCAGAGGTGCCATGTATCTGGCATAAGCGGTCGAGCATTCGGTCCAGATTGGACGGACCCGGAGTGGTTCTTTTAAATGGCTTCTTCCACGACCGGTTTAGAGCCTCGAATCCGCATTGACCGCCGATCCTCCTTATCGCCGCCGCACGCGGCGCTTGTTTTTGTTTCGACGTGACTGCCGTTGTTGTCCTTAGTATCCGGACCGTCGAATTTTTACGGAGATTGTTGTGGGCTAGCTAGCTGTCCTCTCCCGCACAAAAGCGGTCATTAACGATGTGAGGGCTGCCATGGATTTTGGCTTTTCCTGCCCTGTGCCGGGCTAGCCATTTGTCCCGGATGTTATGTTTGAAGGCTGCAAGGGCCTCGTGATCCGGACAATCGGCGATTTGATTTTTCTTCGTCAAGAACCGTGTCCGAATTGTCCGCCGATTCGTCTTTGCCGCTGAATGATGTGGCTTAGGTCATCGGCGTCGGTGGTCGCACATATGTGCCTTGAAGTTATCAAGGAATGCGGCCTCCGTGTCTTCCCAACATCCAATTGACTCTGCGGGCAAGCTGTTAAGCCAATGCCGAGCTGGTCCTTTAAGCTTGAGTGGGAGGTATTTGATGGCGTAGATCGTCGCCGCGGGCCATATGGATGTGGAGAAGATAGTCTTGATCCACACCGCTGGGTCTGTTGTGCCATCGTAAGATTCGATGTTCACGGGTTTGAACCCTTCGGGATCCGATGATCCATTACTTCGCGATGAAGCATAACGGTGTCTGGCGCCCAGATTAGGCGATATCGCGACGCAGCTCGAGAGAGCGCCGTCTGCTGTGTTCGCCCGCCGGGTTATTGTATCCGCACGACGGTATTCGCCGTCGGTCGAGGGCGCCCACGTGATCCATAGATGGATCTGGATTGCCTTGCTTTGTCCTCCGCATGTGTCTCGCAAGTCCGTAGCGTTCCCTCTTGGCCGTACTTTTGGAGCGATCTTGGGGTATGGTCTTGGTGGGGCCCGATGCCTCTGTCACGACCGCGGGGTGGTCGGTCAGCCATATCATGCGCTGGTGATGGAGGTACGTATGCTTCCTCCTCTAATCGGGGGAGCAGCTTGCGTCTTGGGTAACTTTTGGAGGGACGTTCGAGTTTATACTCTTCGGCCGCGAGGACCTCGGTCCATCGGCCGGCCAGCAGGTCTTGATCAGCTTGAAGCTGCTGCTGCTTTTTCTTTAGGCTGTTTGCTGTGGCGATAAGCCTGCGCTTGAAGCGCTCTTGTTCGACGGGGTCCTCAGGTACGACGAATTCATCATCGTTGAGGCTTGCTTCGTCTTCGGAGGAGGCATATAGTTATCATCCTCAACCCCTTCGTGCCCGCCGCCTCTCATGGGGGCTTGCTTCGCATCCTCCCTGACCGAGTCTTTGCCGAGGGGATTGTCTTCGGCGCCTCCGGAGTATTATTATCTCCCATGCCGGAATCTCCATTCTTGCTGTGGCGGGATTTAGAGCGGCGCCGCTGACGTCGGCGTTTGGGCTGCTTCTTTAGAGAATCTGCCTCCGCTGTTTCTTCGCCATCCCCGTCTTTTGGGGTGTCCACCATGTATATGTCGTATGACGAGGTGGTCTTCCAGTGCCCGTAGGCGCTGGCACTGTTCGCCTCTCGCATCGTCGCCCATAGCGCCGATGTCGCCGAGTCGAAGTTCAGCATGTCGGTTAAATCCTCGGCGCTGGCTACAAAGTGGGTGGTGGGTGGGCTCAATTTCTTTGTCGTCAGTATTTCAACCATCCCGCCATAGTCCGCCAGACTCTCCGATAGCGAGAGATGCTTTAGTGAATTCAGGATATCGCCAAAAGGCGAGTGTTGGAAGATGTCCGCGCGGTGAATTCCATAACCGGCGCCTAATCCGGATCGATTGGTAGGGCGCGGGAGGTTCGAGTCCGCGAGGAGTCCGCGCCTCGGAATCACGAAGTTTCGCGGGGACAAGATTGGTGTTCGCCCATCGCCGTGGATGTTGAAGCCCTGTGGCGGCGTCTATCCACCGACCCTCGATCCGGGCGATCGCTCGGGCTAATGGCGAAGCTGATCCGTGCGCCACCAAGGCACTGCTCGGGCGGCAGAGCTAGATCATGCCTATCGTCACGATGCTGCTGCGCTGGTCAGGCTCGAGTCCGTCGAAGATCAAGTCTCCGCGACATCGGCCGTGAAGTTTAAGCTTCAAATCGACCGACGCCAGGGCGTAGCTTCGATCCGCTCCAGACGGCCAAGAGAATTGCCCGCAGGCAAAGCCGCGAATACGAAGATCTGTCCGGGAGAAAAGTCTCACCCGACAGCGTTGTTGATTGAAGATGCCATCGAACCTATCGGATTGGCGACACGAGGAACTCTCAATGAAAGCACCAATGTCGGTGTCAAAACCGGCGGATCTCGGTAGGGGGTCCCGAATCGTGCGTCTAGGCGGATGGTAACAGGAGACAAGGGACACAATGTTTTTACCTGTGTTCGGGCCCTCTCGATGGAGGTAAAACCCTACTCCGCTTGATTAATATTGATGATATGGGTAGTACAAGAGTGGATCTACCACGAGATCAAGGAGGCTAAACCCTAGAAGCTAGCCTATGGTATGATTGTTCAGATGTATGTTGTCCTACGGACTAAAGCCCTCCGGTTTATATAGACACCGGAGAGGGCTAGGGTTACACAGAGTCGGTTACAATGGTAGGAGATCTACATATCCGTATTGCCAAGCTTGCCTTCCACGCCAAGGAAAGTACCATCCGGACACGAGCCGGAGTCTTCAATCTTCTATCTTCGTAGTCTTGGAGTCCGGCGGATATTGATAGTCCGGCTGTCCGGACACCCCCTAGTCCAGGACTCCCTCACCCGGTATAACACCTTTAAAGGTCGTGCTTCTTGACTTGATTCTTGATGGGTCTATCCCCATCTTGCGGACAGTGTCCTGATATGTCAGATTGAGACTGCTGCCGCCGTCCATAAGGACTCGAGTGAGATCGTATCCGTCGATTATTGGATCGAGCACTAGGGTAGCCAAAACCCCGTGACGGATACTTGTCGGATGATCCCTGCGATCAAAGGTGATCGGACAGGCCGACCATGGGTTGAATTTGGGGGCAACAGGTTCCACGACATAGACATCTCGGAGTGCGCGCTTGCGCTCCCTCTTTGGGATATGAGTGACATAGATCATGTTCACTGTTTTGATCTCCGGTGGAAATTTCTTCTGTCCCCCCGTGTTCGGCTGGCAAGATTCATCCTCGTATTTGCTCTGAGGTCCCTTCCCC
The DNA here is from genome assembly GCA_021437245.1 of Aegilops speltoides. NCBI lineage: Eukaryota > Viridiplantae > Streptophyta > Magnoliopsida > Poales > Poaceae > Aegilops > Aegilops speltoides. The sequence continues at coordinate 165,443,848 of CM038146.1, forward strand.
TTGTGTTCGGTGGTGAGCTTGTCGGCCTGCTTGAAGACCCAACAACTGCGGTTGATATGGTTTGTAGGTTAGCAGGGGTGCCATGGATCTGGCAGGGCCTATATAATAATTTGTCTAAGCTAGATGGACCATATTTGTTGCCTTTAAATGGCTTCTTCCGTTGACTGGGTCTGGGGCCACTGAATCCGGCGTTTACCGCTGTATCATCTGGGCTTCCAGAATTGTTTCGACGTTTGTTTTTGTTACGTCGTGACTTTCCATTGTCATCCCTGACTTCGGATGTGCCAGGGTCGCTGGTGCTGCTGCGGGCTAACCAGCTGTTCTCGCCCGCGCAAAAATGGCTCATGAGTGTAGTTAGGGCTGCCATTGTCCTTGGATTTTCCTGGCCGAGGTGTCTAGCTAGCCATTCGTCCTGGACAATGTGCTTGGAGGCCGCTAAGGCTTCGGCGTCCGGACAATCGATGATTTGGTTCTTCTTAGTGAGAAACCGATTCCAAAGCTTACAGGCTGATTCCCTGGGTTGTTGGATTATGTGACTTAGATCGTCAGCATCCGGGGGCCGGACATTGGTCCCTTGAAAATTGGCCCGAAAAGCATCCTCAAGTTCTTCCCAACTTCCAATGGAGTTTTCTGGGAGGCTTTTTAGCCAGTGCCGAGCTGGTCCTTTCAGCTTGAGGGGTAAATATTTGATGGCGTGGAGATCATCTCCGCGAGCCATGTGGATGTGAAGAATAAAGTCTTCTATCCAGACTGCAAGATCCGTCGTTCCATTATAGGCCTCGATATTTATGGGTTTAAACCCTTCTGGAAATTCGTGATCTAGCACCTCATCGGTGAAGCACAGGGGGTGTGCGGCACCCCTGTATTTGGCAACGTCGTGGCGTGGGTCCGACGGTTGTAATGTTCGGTATCGGCTCCGAACTGGTATATGACCGACTTATTTGGCTTGATAACCACAGTCCCGCGTGGGGGCACAGTCCCTGGATCCATAGATGGATCTGGTCTTGCCAGCCTTTATGTTCAGGTCCTCATGTATATCGCGTTTCTGGCCCTGAGCCGCGGCCTCCCTTCCTTTATGGGGAGGGGGTGCGGGCTTGTGTACACCATTGCTAGCCATTCTGTCTCATCCACGAGGTGGTCGGTTCGGCTTGTCGGCGATATTGTTCTTTTGCGATATGGGCGCAATAGCCTCGTTGTCGAATTCGGGCAGCAATTTACGCTTAGGATAGCCCTTTGTTTGGCGATTACAGCCATATTTTTCCTGAGCATCTAGCACTTCGTTCCATCTATCATTGAGCGTATCCTGTGCGGCTTTAAGCCGCTGCTTCTGCTTCTTCAGGCTCCTTGCAGTGGTGATAAGCCTTCGATGGAGGCGCTCTTGTTCTAAGGGTTCTTCTGGGATGATGAATTCGTCATCGCCCAGGCTGACCTCCTCTTCGGAGACAGGTTGATAATTGCTATCTTCGGCATCGCTATGGTCAGACAACGACCCCAGACTGAGTTTGCCATCCTCTCGCTCGTCCTACTCCATCACTGGATCTGCGGGGTCCTCGGCTTGGTCTGGATTATCACCGTCGTCAGTGACAATGTTGCGATCTTTCCCTTTGTCAGATCGAGATCGGCGCTTCTGACGCTGAGGCTTGGGAGGTTCATCAACAGACTTATCGTTATCGCCGTCGGCCTCCTTCTCTTTAAGTGTGTCCACCATATATACATCGTATAAGGAGGTGGCTGTCCAACGTCCTATAAGCGGTGGTTTTTGTGCCTGCTCCTCTCCGGTATCATCGTCCATACTGTCGATGTCTTCGGAGCTATAATCGAGCATGTCGGTTAAGTCTTCGACAGTGGCTATAAAGTGGGTGGTGGGTGGGAAGCGTAATTCTCCGTCACCAGCTTCCAATTCAAGCCGGATATAGTTTGGCTGAGAGTCTCCTGATAAGGAGAGGGATTTTAATGAGTTTAGCACATCGCCTAAAGGTGAGTGCCGGAAGATGTCCGCGGAGCTGAACTCAATGATCAGCACCTGATAAGTTTCGATGGGCGCAGATGCACACGGTTCGAAACCTCTAGCCGGAGATGAATCCTAGGTTCCGGTGACACAGGCTCCGCTCAAGGTTGGATCTGTGTGCGGCTCTAATGCCGCTGAGTCTGCGGCTTCCGTGGTGGGGTTGAGTTTCCCATCCTCGGACGGTGCAATCTGCTCTGGATCTAGGGTCAGAGCAGTTACAGGTGCTATCTCCTGAGCACGGTTGTCGGTGTCAAAACCGGCGGATCTTGGGTAGGGGGTCCTGAACTGTGCATCTAAGGCTAATGGTAACAGGAGGCAGGGGACACGATGTTTTACCTAGGTTTGGGCCCTCTTGATGGAGGTAATACCCTACTTCCTGCTTGATTGATCTTGATGATATGAGTATTACAAGAGTTGATCTACCACGAGATCATAGAGGCTAAACCCTAGAAGCTAGCCTATGATTCTGATTGTTGTTGTCCTATGGACTAAACCCTTCGGTTTATATAGACACCGGAGGAGGCTAGGGTTACACAGAGTCAGTTACAAAGAAGGAGATCTAACATCCGGATCGCCAAGCTTGTCTTCCATGCAAAGGAGAGTCCCATCCGGACACGAGACAAATTCGTGAGTCTTGTATCTTCATAGTCCAATAGTCCGGCCAGAGTATATAGTCCGGCTATCCGGATACCCCCTTATCCAGGACTCCCTCAGTAGCCCCTGAACCAGGCTTCAATGACGATGAGTCCGGCACACAGATTGTCTTCGGCATTGCAAGGCGGGTTCCATCTCTGAATCGAGAGTACCTGTTGTAGCGTACAGTGTCCGGCTTCCCATCAATGTTGTACTCCTCGACTTTTATGCTTCAATAATGGCCATCTCCACGTGTCGAGCGAATACGAGGAGCCGGAGCATTTTTACATTTGACACCCCGACCCTGCAGGCAAATCGTCTATTTGAAGAGACGGGGATCCTCAGATCCAAATCTCACCTTCTTCCCTCAGGCAAGCATTCAACAGAGCGCATCTGGAAAAAACCATTCCATCATGGCCGGTCGCCGCAGCTCCTCTTCTCGCTCCCTTAGCTCTAAGTCAGGTAATTGGGAAGAATGTTCTGTCCCCCACAATCATTTAGTAGAGTTGCAGACCCAAGGGTTTCTTCCACCGGCGTACATGGTCCCCATCCGAGCCGGACTAGCCACCTACAATGGCGGGGCGCAAGCGGAGAGATCTCCTAACCCATCTCAGGAGGAGCGGGTATGCCTCATCCCATATTTGCTAAGAGGCGTCGGGTTTCCAATCCACCCATTCCTTCGCGGGCTCCTAGAGTTCTATGGCCTCCAGTTCCACAACTTTACCCCCGCCTCCGCGCTGCACATCACAGGATACGTTGCCCTTTGTGAATTATTCCTGGGCTGGGAGGCTCACTTCGAGTTATGGAAGAAGTTATTCTGCCTCGTCCCTCGCAATCAAGGGGAAGCTATATATCAAGTGGGCGGAGCCGAAATATGGCGCGTCGCCTAGACCAGATACCTGTCCGGCACTCCAAAGAAGGCATCTGAAGACTGGCCCTCGGAGTGGTTTTATGTAGATGACGTTCCCCTCCCGAACCCAATACGAACGGGCCTCCCTGAGTTTAATAACGTCCGCTGAAGAAACGCCGAAGTTGGCGCCCTCGGAGCCCCCAGGAGGAAGATACCAGAGAAGTGCACTTCCTGATGAGCAGGATAAAAACACTGGCCCAATCAAGACTGACAATAGTCGAGGTTATATCAATATGCATAATGCGGGGGGTGCAGCCACTTCAATATCGAGGGAAGCCCATGTGGCACTTCAACGGGGAAGACGATGCCACCCGCTGTGGTCGTAAAGGTCTGGACTCCGCCACTGCTCTGGCGAAAATATTGTCCGATTTGTATAAAGGAGAAGAAGAAGAATTCGTTCGTATCAAACCGCGGGATGGATTTTCCATGTACAACTCCCCAAGCTGGGTAAGCTGTTACTCTTTACCCAACTCTATCCATTCTGGCGCCCTTCATCACAATCATTTACCTTGATATTTCTAAGTAGGAACTGAGAAAGGCCGTGAAAGAGTTCAACAGCCCTCCTCCGCAGCCAGAGGATCCTGGTCGGGCCCTCGACCCCGGACTTGAAGAAGATCCGGATATATCTGTGGAGCTTGTCGACGGGACATTTTATCAAGCTGCAACGGCACCTTGGTGGATATTATCGCCGATTATCCCGGACTGCTCCCTGCATCGCGTGTAAGCAAAGCTGAAGCTTTAACTTCTGAAGAGGATCCCTTTCTTATACCATGCCTTATGCACAAATATCTTATTTTTATAGAGACGACCATCGGAATGCGGAGCCGAGCCCCTGGGGGCTCATTAGCAAAGGGCATCCGGGCCAGGCAGGCTCAAGAGGAAGGCGGTTAGGGTTGAAACGTCGTCACAGAGGTATAGTTAAAATCTGCTATGTGATTATCGTCTTTGAAATGTAACAGCATCCATCGTGTCCTGGCAGAAAGAGTAGTCGCCGGACTATATCCGGAGATCCTGCCGGTCACGCCTCCACCAGCCGGATTCCAGAACCGGCTTCAAGAGAGGAGGACAATGCAGGCCGATGCCGAATTGTCCTCCGACAGAGGATGCAGATAGGCTCTCCACCACCAATTCTGAAGTAGAGAGCGCCACGAATCACCGGCGCCGACGGGCCGTACTTTGTAATGGTATCTTTTCCGAAGAGGCATTCAATGCCTTCAATTCAGGAGACGCATACATCTGAGCTGCCCAAGATGGGCTCGCCCGAGCGACGGACCAGTATGCAAAAGATATACGGGTAAGAGAATTTGATAGCATGTATAGCAGTAGCCCCTGAGACTTGAAACAGTTAGAACAACTGATTTAAGGATCATTATATGCACAGTTCTTGTAGAAAAAAATACCCATTTGTCTCAAGAGCTAGAGGAGTACAAGACCCAGCTGAGGGCCGCGGTTGCCATACTAGAGGAATCCCAGAAGGCCTCCTCCGGTAACATTTGTCTCAATAGAGAAATTTGAAGGAAATATACCAGTTAGTAGTTGGCTTGCTTTATAAGTCTAACAAAAAATTCTGCAGACAATCCCGGGGAGAATCCGGAGATCGTATGAGATAGTGAGTCACATCTCCAAAGATAGCTAAAGGTGTGACACTCCAAAAAAATTTATTTGGTTTTCAGAAAAAAATTCATTGTTTGATTTGAAGGAGGCTATTTAAAATCTTTTAAAAAGACTCTCCCTCTCAAATATTTTTTTATCTTATGACAAAATCTTTTTGGGGTTATCCTCAACCTTGATGTTGGGCTTTGAAGGTTCTTCACTGGTGTTGACTCACCATAAATTATTTTTGGAGAGTTTTCAATTTTAAAAAAGAAAATCCTTAGGGTTATGGATTTATTCCTTTTATTCCAACCATCCTCTTTCACAATGTCTCTTATTAAAATTTTCTCCAAAAACACCTCCCTCCACTTTGGGTCAAGTCAAGTAGCCATTCCTAGCAAGTTCAACTCATTTTTTATTTTTATTTCATTTATTTTTTTCCCAAAATTATTTATGTCCTTATTTTTGGACTTAGGTGATTTACAAAGGAAGTATCTTTTTCCCTTTGAGTTTTAATCTCAAACCAACTCCTCTGGCTAGTCCTTAGCAGCCCCAACCTAGATCCACCAAGATCCAATCTTCCACAGTTCAAAATTTTCAAGTTTTGCTCACTGCAAGTTTGGAACAGATTCATCATTTTTGGTGAAATTCATATTTTCTCTTCTCCAAAAATTCTACCAAAAATCAGGAAGCCCCCAGGTGCATTGAGAGGCCATCTCACCAAAGATCAGCTCCAGATAAATTGCCCACATGCCAAAACCATTTCATCGAACACCTAGTGCCTTTACATCGCACATGTTCGTAAATTGGTGTTTCATCGATGATCAATGTTGTTTTCTTCAGAGACTTGGCGTTGATCTCACGGTGCATGTCGGGCGCCTTGCGACCGCTGCTCCTTCTTATCGAGCAGCACCGCGACGCCTCTTGGACGGCGCAGTGTCGGTGGCGGCGTGCCTCGCCGACGCCGGCAGCTTGCGGTGGCAGAGCCACGCGTGGCGTGCGAGGAGCAGCGCCAACTTCTCGCAGCCCAAAGACCGCCCAAACCACCCGAGGCCTCCGCGTGGCCGTCTACTTGCTAGCGCACGCCGCAGCACCATCGCCGTGGCCCGGCAAGCACAGGGCGCGCTCTCTGCCGATGGGCTCGCGACGCACCGTTCCGTCGAAACCGCGGAGCCAGCCAAATCCAATCGTGGTTAACGTCTGAATGAAACTAGTGGATCTCCACATTGATGCCCAGCCACCTAAACCAACCATCCGGCCACTGCATCACCGTAATCGCCGTCGGAGTTATCCCGTTCGTGGGAACCGCCTCGGGCCGGATATAAATAGCCACCCCAAGCTCGCCTTCGACCTGCACTACTCCCTCCACCTCACCAGAACCCCGCCAAGGCACCAGGAGGACCCCGAGGAGGTCTCCTTCTCCGTCTCCGGCCGCCCCGATCCGCCTCGGGATTCAGCTCGATCCACTCAGGTGAGGCCACCCCCGCCTCCCAAACCACGTCAGCAGACCTCTGGTGCACCCAGTACACTGACCCACGCCCCAATTTGAAGCTTGCAGCCCTCCCCGGCGAGATCCATCGACGCCCGAGCCGCCGTCCGCCGGAGTGAAGGCCACCGTCGACGTGGAGCTTGCCGACAACCAACTCCACCACCCACAGACGCGGGAGAGCACCCTGAGTCCGTAGGTACCCTCTGCTCCTCCTAACTCGCCGTGGATCGCCGCCGGCGACCACCGCACCGGCGCGCTCTGTCTTCTCCCTCCAACTTTCAAACCTGACGAGTGGGACCCCTCGTCGACCTCTGCTTTATTCAACTGTTTTCTCGAAAGCGCCTTCGGGCAAATACGCTTTCGGTCTGAAATGTTTTTCTGGCTTTTTCTGTTCAGCCCCCTGGAAAGTTTCTGTTTCATTACAAACAAGTCCCTGGGCTAAAACTTTAATATCTTTTAAACATAAAATGATTTTTGAGTGATCCTTTTTCTGTCACCTTTTTTTTCTATCTAGTTTTTTTTATCATATTTATTTGAAAAATATTTGGAGCACTTTTTGTGCACACACGGTATTTACGTTAGAACGTATTTTTCTATATACCGTAGATACCGGAGGAGGTGACGGAACCGCGAACTTCACCGAGCTAGACTCCGACTACTCCGAACCAGGCAAGCATGTTTGAATCTTTGATATGATGAGTGTTTTGCATGTTTGCTTTGAGTAGCTAGTTTATGGCATGTTCATATATATAGCAGTAAGTGTTATATTACATGCAAAGCTGATGCAAGTGAGCTTTGAAATTCCATATACTTTATGATGTGAGTTTATATGATCATGTGGTGACATGAGAGGTGGTAAGATGGCAGTGTTGAAGCATGCCAGTCTTATGCCAAACCATTTAACTCCAGTGTTAACGTGGATCAAGTCACGTTATCATCCATTCCTTCCTTTTGTGCTACCACATGTTTTCTGCAAAGAATATGGTTTAGTAAATTGCAAACCGCTTTCCTCGTACACACCAGATAGAGAGCCCGTGATGAGGGTTCCATGGCCCTGGATTAAAGCCAGTCATCCGGTCAGGGGGCATGGGTGTTTCCGGTTGGGACCGAGAGGGGGGCACCCCTTAGAGCGCGCGTATATAAATTTGATCCCATGCTATTCGAGGTTGTAGCCTCCCCGTCTCAAAGTTTTTCTTGAACGTTGCCTAGGGTGATTCCTGGCATCGTGAGGTGGAAATGGGTGTGTACTGGTTAGATGTGTTTCTACTGAAATACCGTAAACGGAACTAGTCCTTCGTGACTACTGAAATCCATTGGTTGTGGTTAAATAGTACAAACTCTGCAGAGTCAAAATCATTCAAGTAATCGTATCTTGATCAACGACTGTGTTCAACCTATCTTTGTCAGTATCAGTCTCAGTGACAAAACTCCGATGAACAAACATGAGTGTTTAGTCCGGTTAATGATTTATTCCTATGGTCGGACTAACCCGTTTATTATCATGTGCTGAGTATTTTCTGTGAGTGATATATCTTCATGAATTTATTGAATATAAATTATGAAATATAAGCCCTTTCTGTGATGTCGCTCAGACGTCTGACTGTGGCACGCTTGCTGTTTACTTCCAATATAAGCCCTTTCTGTGATGTCGCTCAGACGTCCGACTGTGGCACTCGTGTTGTTTACTTTCAATATAAGCCCTTTACTTAGCTTCATACGCTTCTTTTAGTTTTAGTTATCTCCATCTATTATTTTAGGTTTCCTGCTATTTTTCCCTCTCATGCATATCCACTACATGGTTCTAATTTATCAGGCCAATACCTAATTTTGTAGCAAACAGACCTAGTGTTTTAAAAACTGAAATAAATTATCTTTATACATATATTTTCTTAGTGTTTATAGAATACATAGTTGATTTTTCATCGATAGATTTTGTTTTGATATTTTTATTGCCTCGAACTTCCATTATGTCTATTAAAAATTCTACTCTTTTTTTTATGTAAGACATATTTGTAAAAAAAAATTGCTTTGTGAGCTTCAAAGGTATTTCATCTTATGTGTATTTGGGGAACAATTTTTTTCTCACTTATTATTTTTCAACTATATGGCTCATATCCATCTGATCGGGTTCGCTACTAAGATCGGTTGTAGAGTAGTATACATATTTTCACTTGCAAAGTTATAATATATTTTTTTTGCGGGGAAAGTTATAATATTATTTGACTTGCCATTGATCTTTCTTTTGAATTTTTTGCCTACAACACCTCCGTAGCTAATCTTTCTAGCTTCATTCGGTTATACGTACCCTTCAGTTTGCATTTCGGACATTCATCTTTTTTTCATATCAGAGTATCCGTGCATTTTGCAGCATTCTACACGGAGAAAGAGTTCCTAAAAAAAGGTGCCAGAATGAAATTTGTATGGTTACGTATATGTTTTTTTAGGAAATTTAAGATTTATTTAGTGGAATACAGGAAAAGAAATCTGGGTTTTTTAGGGCGAAAAAACAAATCTGAACTGACTTTTCTATATCACACGTATCTAGCCTATACATGTTTTTTTACATGTTTTTTTTTGAGGGTTATGTTTTTTTTTTACATGTAAAATGCCCATCGGATTTGACATAGGCCCATCAGAGTGCTTTAGATAATTACCGCACCATTTTTGTTCTCTAACTAAAACAGCCCGTACAGGTCTCTTCTCATCTACCCCTAAAAAAGGTCTCTTCTAATCTGGTTCGATCCCCACCAGCTCTTAATCTTGTTCGATCCCCACCAGACCCCTCGTCCACATGCGCCATTTCTCCTGATTTGCTGCAGGCGAAGAAGATGTCGCTTGTGCCATCAGGAAACTAATCGCAAGGGAGAAGACGACGTGGTGCTCAACCTAATCATGGTCGGCGGCTAGCGGCCATAGCTGATGTGCTGGATGCTGGCGGGTCGGAGGATGCAGTGATGGAGCTCACGGCGAAGGGCGCACCGATTCGTGGGTTTGCTGGGCGAACTTGCGATAGAGAACGGTTGGATCTGAGGCACGGGACAGCGGGGAGGCACCGGGGCTATGGTCTGCTAGGCGTTGTGGTTCTAGTGTTCGCTCAGCCGCAGCTGGAGAGTTTGGTATGAAACTATGAATCCCTTCCTTTTCTGTCATCATTCTGTCAATTCTCCTCTTGCATGGAAGTACATATATGTATGTAATAAGTTCATTTATTTTGTTTCACTAAAATTTAATTAGAAGTAAGGTGATAAATTTGAAGTTTTTTCATAAGCATCTGTTTTAAAATGAAGCATTAAGTATCTTCTTGTAAATTTAATCTGCCAAATATCCTTGTACATAATTGTTTTGAAGGATTTCATTAACATGTTGTTCTGTACTGCGTATGACATTGAAGATTTCTCATGTTTTCTTAAACTGGAAAGGTCATATGAGAATAGAAGTTTTTTACCAAAATAATAAAGTGACAAAAGTACATGTATGAATGTATTTAAGAAAACATTGCAATATGACCTACTTTTGCTAGTCTTGTATACATGTCATTTCACGCTATTTAAGATGTCAAGCAACCTGGAGTGAACATTAGTTTGATTGATGCTTGTACTGATTTGGAAGTAATGTAATTAGTTAGTGGATTTGCTTTGCTGCTAATTCTAAATGCAGGAACGTTGTTTATAGTCAAAATGGCAACACCAGGTAAATCAATCCATCCGTATGTGGAATACCAGAGAGCCTACTGGTCAGCTTATATGGTGTTTTGCTATTTAAGCAAGGTATGTTCCTCTCTATTGTGTTTTCATCATACAGATTAGGAAAAACATAGTTTCTTCACATTGTGAAGTGAAGTGTAATATGTAGAACTCTGGTCTATTAAGTATATCTGAGCTGAATATCCAGCCTTTTGACGAATGTGGTGGTAGTGGTGATCTAATATATGTTCCGGTAATTTTTACTACTTAGCAAAAGTAGTCATAAAATATAACAATGTGACGAAAGTATAATATATGGAGTAAATAAGAATTATTTTTATTTTACATTAGTGATTAAAAGTGAGTCACTATTCATGAGTCGAATTATCAATGTTTCATACCTGTCAAGAAGTTCCTGTGTTTCACGATATCTAGATCTGTATATATATTCTTGTGGCACTTTCCGACTTTAGGAACAAACCTATCTAATCAACAATGGATGTCTCTGGTTATCTATTTTCTTTGTAAATAATAGAAGTGCTTGTAAGATTATTGGACTTACCATTGAATTTATGCACATTTGTTATGGTCACAATAAGGATAGTTTTGTTGCCAATCACATCCATGGTTGAAGGATAAGTAAACTTTTCACATAATATGACTTTGATTTTATCATCCTTGAAGTGTTTAATTTGAATAAATAGTGCTAACTACATGGAGGAGGTTAGATGAAAATTTAAGGCACGCATATGCATTATGCACTTACTCTGGTATTAGAATTTCAAATTCATGGATATATGAAGGCTGTATGTTCTTCTTATTCTCGTTTCCAACCGCTTCATTTGTGCCCATAATCCAATTGTATCTGTAAATATGGATATTAGTTATATAACAATTAGAAATATTAGTTAGTTGAAAATATTAATTGCAACAATAACATACCTCAGCATTGTATTTTTTTTCCCGTCCTTGTATTTTGCCCTTGGTAGCAAACCGGAAGTAATAATCTGGAAAGCCTTTTAGAGATCCTTTAACCTCCTTTTCCATTGTACTATATTATATATATATATACACACACACACACACACACACACAAATAATAATAATAATAATAATAATAATAGCGTCATTGACCATTGGATGTTATTTTGTAGATTTCACAACTTTAATTGTTACATGCATAAATAGATTGCTCATTGATCCTCCAAAGTGTCTACTCCAGATAGTAGAATGAATATTTTATGCTATGTTAACAATGGAGTATACTTGGTAATTGTTTTAAAAAGATAGAACAGTCTGTAGTTATTACATATGTAGAGAATAGATCTTCATCCATCAAAAATCATACCTAAGCTTGTGTTGATAAATTAAGTGTAAGCCATTCTTGTGCCTTGAAAGGAATAAGATGTAGTTGTAAATTGATCAATTACCTAAGACGTTTTGGTATGAAATAATTGCCAAACTTGATGATACAGTGGAAAGTGGCGGACTTCGCCGATGTCGAGTTGGGTGTCACTGAAGCGCTTGCGGTGGCTTGGCCACGTGTTGACTTGCACGCCGACCGTCCTCATACCGGCTGTCTTTGATTCTCTTGGATAGCGTGTTGGAGTCACAGTTTTAGCAACCATTAAATTGAGATAGGAAGAAGATGAACAGACCTTAGAACTGTGAGTCAAAGATGAGTCGAGCTTGAGCATCACGGACATGCCACCTCGCACTCATCGCCTATGGTGGCATGTTGGTGGATGTGTCTCTTGACCAAGTCATTGCCGCTGGTCCATGGTTCCATGCATCCTTGTTTGGATTGGAGGCAACAGAGCGTGGGTTGAGTCAACGGCCCTTGGAGATGTGCAATAGCAAGGCAAAGAAGCGGACGAAGGACAAAGCAGCGGTCTCTGCGCCCTAGTGGCTGCATCCCGCCGTCAATATCTCACCGTAGTCACCGCCGCCATGTCACCCCTTTAGATTTGGACTGACCTCCTCTCATTCTCCTAGGACGCTTGAGCGCTTCAAATGGCGCTCACCGATGACGATTTAAGGCAGGATCGATGGGGCACGCTGCAGCCCCAAAGAATTGGAAACCCTAGCAGCCGAAGTTTCTCCTTAACGTGTGGTAAGGAACGTGAAGCCCGCTTAAGATTCAAGAGGAGCACGTGAGCGAAGAGGTCAACTTTTGATATTTTATTATCCAATGGCTTTAGATGAAAAATTGATCCGCTAGCGAGCTAATCAAGTTGTGAACTAATTGTGAGTTCAAGAAAAGTTGTGAACTAATTGTTTGTCAATTTGCGGCAACGCCTTATATGTATAAAAAAGATGGAGATACATGTGAGATTTTTGTTGCGGGGTTCATATGTGAGTTATCAACCATATCTTTGAATATAGGGAAGACGTGATTGCATCCAGCCTTCCATTACGTTTTCTATTTCCTTTTCTACCTTATTACTATCTCCCGATGATTTCTTGTTTATTTAAGGAAGAAGAAAAGGTAGCGTGCGAGAAAAGACATTTTCCCCGTAAGGCATGAATCCCTAAATCGTACCTCGTCATTATTGCCAGTGCTACATGTATGTACCCTGTAAGGCGAGAAAAGACATTTTCTCCGTACATGTATGTACTTTCCTATGCATAGACGTGACAATCTGATGGTTCAATATGTTGTTACTACATGATTTCCTAGAAAAACATGTTACGTAAAAACTTTAAATCTTAGCCATTAGTTCTCTAATCAGACGGTGCAAATAATATTAGCAGATGTGGACGAACGTGATGGCTTATTTGTCTCTTGTTTTAATTATATAATAGATAGATAGATAGATAGATAGATACTACTGGATTTCTGTATCAAGGATTTGTCTACCAGTAAGGAGGATTTTCCTATACTGGTCTATGGTCGGTTGCTTGATAAGCTTTTTATTGAAAAACCGGTCGTGACAAAAGGCTGGCGAGTGTGTGCTTACGCAGGCAGGAGAAAAACAATCTCCAAGATGCCAACGTCCGGCTGGGCGTCGAATTAGCAGATGTTCAAGCTCAGCTAGAGGACTCCGTGAATGAGAACAGGAGGCTTCGTCGCGGCATTTATGGTAAGTGCCTAAACGAACTGCAGTATAGTTCAGCGAGGAAGCATTTTAAAAGAGTTTATACCTGTAGGTATGCTGACGGGCCGTCCTGAAGAGGAGATGCCCGGGTATGCAGGCGATTTACTGCAAGATCTCTCACAGCTGCACGGACGAGCTCGACAGTGATGGTGGTATCGCTTGTGCCTTGTGGCTATCCGCTTCTCGCCAGAGGCATGGGGAGCTTCGTGGATATGCTCCAAGGAGCACGGCGGCGCTTCCGGTTGTGGAAGGTATCAGCCTGCCGACAAGGTGCAAGGGAAGCCTGGTCCATGGTGAAGACGCGATACGCCAAGATTGACCCGAACCATATGGCCAAAGTCGGACCAGCGGGGCCAGATGGGCAAGAGATTCCTGTAAGGCTGGTGTATGACCAGGTAGCATTAGCTGCAAAGTATTCCCAACAGGATTGCAAGCTAGAGAGCCTGTTGGATGGTATAGAGGAAGAATATAGCCAGTCCAAGTGACTATGTAATTCAATGGACATATGTAGTCCCTAGCCGGATTAAAAATCTTTTGTCATGGCGGACCTTTTCACTTCAGCCCCCGGATCCGACAGTCCGTGGTGTATCCGAATACCCGCTCAGTTATGTAAAACCGGGGTATGCATGGAAACCAGGCGTAGGGGTCATAAGTGCTCGAACAGACAAGTACCCAACTAGTTATGTTTTATTACATGGGTAGTAAGAAACATCTTCCAGGGAGAATAGTTCCGTTAGGGGTTCCTTTCCCTGGGTACGCATGCATCGATGTGCATGTCCGAACTGCGAACAGAAACACAGGATACAAAACATCTAGGGATTCATGTTGTAATAAACGAAAGAAACATCTTTTGTTCACCGACCGAATATTCCCTTAAGAACGCTAGTTTTCGGCTTCACCCAGTCTGAGGTACACATCCGGCTGAACCGCAAGAATAATCGCAGAGGTGCTCCCCTTATGCCCTAGCCGAATTAACGGGAACATAGGGCATAAACACAAGAGCCAGGCAACCCAGCATGGCCAAAACTTAAGTCATATCGATGCATATAATGGTGAAGAAAAGGGCACATATGGAAAAAGGACGCATATGTGATAGGCAGGAAGCCATAAAAGTAATTATATTTAGCTTCCGTATAGGAAGCCCCCAGGTATGGTGAGCACACATAGTGCGGCCGGAGTGATCCGAGCATCCGCACTGTATTTAATACTTTGTGTGAAGAAGGTAAAAAGGGCGAGAAAGGAAAAATGGAGAACATAATTAAAAGAGCAGGAGTAAGGAGCCGAACACTGAGTTCAGCACTAGGCGTAGAATCACCGGAGTCTGGCCGCGTTTCATGGGTTCGGCTCGAGTCTGTTATCGGATGCATTGCGCAGGCGGTACGCTCCTCCGGTGAGAACTTTATCGATGATGAAGGGACCCTCCCACTTAGGTTTGAGCTTGTCCTTCTTCTTCTCCGGTAGGCATAGAACGAGTTCACCAACGTTATAAGTTTTGGCCCGCACTTCTCTGCTTTGATACCTTCGAGCCTGCTGCTGATATAATGCGGAACGGGCTTTTGCGACGTCGCGCTCCTCCTCCAGGGCATCTAAGTTGTCCTGCCAATCTAGCTAGGCTTCCTTCTCTTCGTACATGCGCACGCGAGGTGAGTCATGGATTATGTCGCAGCGCAGTACTGCTTCTGCGCCGTACACCATAAAAAATGGTGTATATTCGGTGGTGCGATTCGGCGTGGTCCGCAGCCAATAGAGTACGGAGTCGAGCTCCTCGACCTAGTGCGTGTCCGATTCTTTCAAGGATCGCACTAGTCTGGGTTTGCTGCCGCTCATGATGAGACCATTTGCACGTTCGACCTGGTCGTTTGTTTGGGGATGATAGACGGAGGCGTAATCGAGCTTAATGCCCATGTCGCCGCACCAAGTTTTCACTTCATCGTCTGTGAAGTTTGAGCCATTGTCAGTGATGATGCTATGGGGGACTCCGTAACGGTGTACAACCCCTGATATGAAGTCTATCACTAGTCCGGATTTGGCCGTTTTAACTGGTTTGGCTTCTATCCATTTGGTGAACTTGTCCACCATGACCAATAAGTATTTTTTCTTATGGCTTCCCCCTTTAAGAGGTCCGACCATATCCAGCCCCCACACTGCGAAGGGCCAAGTTATGGGGATTGTTTGGAGAGTGGTAGGGGGCATATGGCTCTGATTGGCGAAGAGCTGGCAACCGACGCAATGTTGGACAAGGTCCTGTGCATCTGCTCGGGCTGTCGGCCAATAAAAACCTGTACGGAAGGCTTTGCTAACAAGTGCTCGAGCCGCAGC
This sequence comes from Aegilops speltoides, assembly GCA_021437245.1. Classification (NCBI taxonomy): domain Eukaryota; kingdom Viridiplantae; phylum Streptophyta; class Magnoliopsida; order Poales; family Poaceae; genus Aegilops; species Aegilops speltoides. The sequence goes on from CM038146.1 coordinate 165,459,581, forward strand.
GTGGTGCCCGCCAAGTCCGGCATGGATTTCAGCCAAGAGCTGCCGCCCTTCCTCTTCGGAGATGCATCTTTGGAGCACTCCGGTGGCACTTTTCTTATAGAGCTCCCCCTCATGGACTTTGTAAGCCTTGGAACGCCGCACAATACAACGTGCTTCATTTTGGTCCTCGGGGAGCTCTTGCCTATTTAGGTAGGCCAAGAAGGGCTCGGTCCACGGGGCAATTGCAGTCATGATTTCGTGGGACGGAGGTGTTATTTCGGTGGCGGAGCCCCCGATTACGTCAGATCGTTCGGAATGTAGGGTTGTATTCGGAGCCGGACTGGTGTTGCCGGACTCCCCTTCCCATACCACGGATGGCTTGAACAGCCTTTTCAAGAATATATTAGGTGGGACAGGGTTGCGTTTAGCGCCGATGTGGGCGAGGATATCCGCCGCTTGATTGTTTTCTCGGCCACATGGTGGAATTCGAGTCCCTCGAACCGAGCTGACATTTTGAGGATGGCATTACGATAGGCCGCCATTTTTGGATCCTTGGCATCAAAATCTCCGTTTATTTGTGATATTGCGAGGTTTGAGTCCCCGCACACTTCTAGGCGTTGAATGCCCATAGAGACTGCCATCCGAAGACCATGCAACAGAGCCTCGTATTCGGCTGCGTTGTTGGAGTCTGTGTATAATACTTGGATTACGTATTGGACCGTGTCTCTGGTGGGGGATGTCAGGACTACATCCTCTCCCAATCTGGCCAGCATTTTAGAGCCGTCGAAGTGCATGATCCAATTGAAGTACGCGCCGTACTCTTTAGGGAGTTCGGCTTCCATCCATTCGGCGACAAAGTCAGCCAATACTTGCGACTTAATGGCCCGCCGTGGTTTGTATGTAATGTCGAACGGAAGAAGCTCGATAGCCCATTTAGCAATCTGTCCTATGGCGTCGCGGTTGTTTATTATGTCGTTGAGTGGCACTTCGGAGGCCACCGTAATCGAACACTCTTGAAAGTAGTGTCGTAGCTTCTGGGATGCCATGAAGACCGCGTATGCTATCTTTTGATAGTGTGGGTATCGGGTTTTGCATGGAGTGAGGACAGTGGACACGTAATATACCGCTTTTGAGCGGAACTTGTATCCGCTCGCTTTCGCTCGACGATGAGCACCGCGCCATAAACTCGATGTGTTGTAGCTATGTATAATAGCATAGGTTCGCCAAGATTTGGCGTGGTCGACCGGATTGCTGGCCAATAGGGTCTTTATTTCATCCAGTCCGGCCATGGCCGCATCCGGCCCACACGAAGTGTTGATTGCATCAAGAAGGCGGTAAAGAGGTAGTGCCTTTTCTCCTAATCGGGAGATAAAGCGGCTTAAGGCAGCCACGCATCCAGCTTAGTTTCAGATATGCTTGAGGTCTGGCCGGTGTCGGTGTACTAAAGTAGGGGGTACCTTAGTACCCCGAACTTGTGCACGGGCAACACAAGCACCCGCTGCAAGGCTTATTGGACGCCCGTGAAAGTGCAACTAATCCCGGTGGTTTTGGTAATTAATAACAACATATATATCATTGAACTAATCATTTCTTGAGAATATTTCGAAAGTTCAAGATGATATGGGTATGGCAATGACTGATGATGTGGACCCTCAAAATGCTAAGGAAAACATTGGCAAAAGCTCAAGACTCCATTTTTGGTTTAGTGATCCAAGATCACATTGAGTCCATAGGAAAGCCAATACTATTAAAAGGGGTGAGGTTATGATGATGATCCGTTGCTCTAAGTGCTTAGTGATTTATCTCTCAAACTATCAGCAATCTTTCATTCCAACATAAACTCATAAGTAATCTCGGTCCCACCGATTCCAAACCACCACACCGAGATGAACCACCTCACCATATACCCAAACCCTAAGAATTTCGGATTTTCCGATTCCAAACTCGGTCATACCGAAATTGGTGTTGCCAAGCTTCAGAAACCTTCAGACTCAAATCGGTGTCACCGAGATGAGAAAGTCGGTCCCACCGAGATTGGCAAACCCTAGACTTTGGAAGAATCGGACTAACCGAGATTGTATTTTGGTCCCACGAAAATCCCAACGCTCACAAGATTTGAACTTTCGGTCTCACCGAGTTGTCAACTTCGGTCCGACCGAGATTGGTCAAATGTGTGTAACGGTTGGATTTTGTGTGGAGGCTATAAATACCCTCCACCTCCTCTTCATTCGTGGAGAGAGCCATCGAAAGAACTACCACTCCTACCTTACATTTTCGAGAAGAAAACTACCTACCCTTGTGTTGAGATCAAGTTGCTCCACTCCCACCATATGAAACTTGATTTCTAGCCTTCCCAAGTTGCTTTCCACTCAATCTTTTCTTCCACCACAGCCAAATCAGTGAGGAGAGTTGAGTGTTGGGGAGATTATCATTTGAAGCACAAGAGCAAGGAGTTCATCATCACCAACCCCATCTATTACCTTTTGGAGGGTGGTGCCTCCTAGATTGGTTAGGTGTCGCTTGGGAGCCTCCGTCATGATGTGGAGTTGAACCAAGGAGTTTGTAAGGGCAAGGAGATCGCCTACTCGTGAAGATCTACCCCGAGTAAGGCTAGTCCTCCGTGGACGAGGCCATGATGGCATAGACAAGGTTGCTTCTTCGTGGACCCTTCGTGGGTGGAGCCTCCGTGGACTCATGCAGCTGCTACCCTCCGTGGGTTGAAGTCTCCATCAACGTGGATTGACGATAGCACCACCTATCGGAACCACGAGAAAAATCTCCGTGTCTCCAACTTGCGTTTGCTCTTCTCCACCTCTCATTTACTATACGTGCAATTTACTTTCCGCTGCCACAACTCTAGAATTGCATGTGTAGGGTGATACTTGACTTGGTTATCATTGTGAACTTGCTAAGAATCTACTCCAATCAAAAGGCAAAACTTTTAAGTCGTCAAGTAGTCTAATCACCCCCCCTCTAGACATACTTCAGATCCTACAAGTGGTATCAAAGCGTTGGTCTCCATTGGATTGGTTTCCATTGCATTGGACTCCATAAGCTTGGTTTCACAACCTAGGAGAGTATGGCGTCTAGTGAGGGTAATTTTCGTAGAGGTCCTTACTTTGATGGTTCAAACTTTGCTAGTTGGAAGCATAAAATGAAAATGCATATTCTTGGACATAACCCCGCCGCATGGGGCATTATTTGTGTTGGCTTGCAAGGTGAGTTCTTCAAGAAGGAAAAGTTCGGATCGCATGAAGCTCTGCGGATGAGTTGCGGATGTTACGTAACAATGCTCAAGCTTGTGACATTCTCTTCAATGCTTTGTGTCCCGAGGAGTTCAACAAGATTAGCCGCCTTGAGAATGCAAAAGAGATTTGGGATACTTTGGTCGAAATGCACGAAGGTACCGAGTCCGTGAAGGAATCAAAGCTAGATGTTCTTCAAGGTCACTTGACAAGTTCAAGATGAAGGAAGGTGAAGGAGTCGCTGAAATGTACTCTAGGCTTGCTCTCATCACCAATGAGATGGCAGGCTTAGGAAGCGAAGAAATGACCGACCGATTCATCATCAAGAAGATTCTCGAGCTTTGGATGGAAAGTATGACACCGTGTGCACTTTGATCCAAATGATGCCAAACTACAAAGATCTCAAGCCTACCAAGTCATTGGAAGGATTGTTGCTCATGAGATGACACTTAAAGATAAGGAAGAGCTTCACAACAAGTCAAGTGGTGCTTACAAAGCTGCAGTTGAAGCTCCCACATCCTCAAGTGACAAGCTGGTTTCCAATGAAGAGATAAGCCTAATGGTGAAGAACTTCAACAAATTCTACAAGAGTAGAAGCAAGGAAAGAAGCTCAAAGTCTAGATCATATGATGAAAAGAGATCTTCTAGTCGTGATCGAATCTGCTACAATTGTGGAAGACCCGACACTACTCAAATGAGTGTTCGACTCCCCACAAGAGAAGAGAAGAATCTCCAAGAAGAAGAAGCTCAAGAGAAGAGTCGCCAAAAGAGAGAAGGAGTAGAGATGATCGTTATGAACGAAGATCCTCTCGGAGAAGCAAGGATTCGGAAAGGAAAGACAAGTCATCAAGGAGCTACACAGAAGAAAACATCAAGCTCATGTTGGTGAATGGGTTTCGGCCCGACTCGACAATCACTCCGAAAGAAGCTATCACTCCAACTCCGAATACAACCAAGATGAAGGTGTTGCCGGTCTTGCTCTCGTGTCCTCCAACTCCAACTCCTATGACATATTTGATTCACCAAATGAGGGAATTGGAAGATGCTTCATGGAAAAGGCCCCAAGGTATCACATCCTGAGTTTATTGACTTTGATAGTGATGAGGATGACTTGCTTGGTGAAGATGAGCTATTACATGATAAATCTAGTGAGCTTAGTAATGATGAACATGCTAGTAGTCTTTATAGTCGAGAAGAGTCGAATGACAATGCTATGAAGGAGATTGAGCGCCTAACTAAAGAACTAAACACTCTTAAGTTAGCTCATGAAACAACTCAAGAAGATCATAGAGAGCTCCTAAGATCTCATGAGAAGCTACGCTCGAGAAGCTCAATCTAGAGCAAGAACATGAGTTTCTAAAAGCTATCAATGACGATCTTGAAAGAAGAGTTCTTCATATCTTGCCAAACGACTTCTCTTGTCTAATTTCTTGCCACCTATCAAAACTAAGCATGACAAGCATAAGAAAAATTCTTCATCTAGTAGTAACAATAATCATGCTAAATCAAATGTTGTTACTTCTAGTAATTCTCTTGATTCCACTAACAATGTTTCAAGCCAAGTTTCACTTGAGCAAGAAAATAGTCTATTGAAAGGAATATAGAGAAAGGTGTCTACAAGAGTCTTGCCGGAAGCAAGAGCTTTGAGGAAATTGTTCGCAAACAAGGAAGACACCGAAGAATCAAGGAATTGGTTTTGAGCGAAAGTTCAACGCCGAGGGTGTTGAATGGGAAGAAGGTCAATATCCCACTCCAAAGTTCGTCTCTCAAGAGGAGAAGTATGATCCTACTTCTTCCAATGAGGAACAAGCTCAAGATGACCTTCCACCACAAGACCACAAGCTAAAAGGCAAGGACAAGCTTCAAGAGGAGATTGATGCATTCATTGAAGCACCCAAGGCCATGGTCAAGTGGGTTCCCAAGGCAACTTCAAGTTCTACTGACAAGCTCAACTACTACACCAAGGATTCCCATCAAGATGATGTGGATCCCAAGAAGAAGAACTAGAGAGTTCTTGAGGGTGACTCCGCCAATATACTTCACTCACATTCATTTTGGCAAGGACTTGTGCAATCAACTTCCACATCTTGCACTAGTTCATGGAGTCACAAACCCTCATGTTGGTAAGTCAAGGGACAAGGTAATCATTGCTTTCATGGACATCATCTATTGTGTACTTCAATCTATGTCCATGGATATCCTTGTTTGTTCCTTGTGGGACTAACCCATGTAGGTATTGAAAGTGCCCGAATCCAAAGGATTGCTCCCAACTCTTGATGATCTTCATCAACATTGAGCATCCACATCTTCAACATCTACATGAAGTCTTCAACGACAACCCAAGGTTAGTTTGACCCTTTAAAAGGGGTTCTCACATCAAGGGGGAGCTTTGCTCTAAAGAAATGAGCTAAAGCATCTTCTAATGATGTGAACACATCAATGCTTTATGGAAAAGTGGTAACCCCACTTGTGCTTAAACGATGAGTATGACCTATGATCAAATGTTCTCATTTGACTCCTAAGTCAATATACTCATATATAGATGACCTAGTCATCGCCAAATTGTGTGCTAGCTGTTAGTGTTTTGTTTGTGCATGTTTGACACATATTTCATTTGCTATCTTATTGTGTGAGCATGTTGGATGCATGATTTTATCCATTCGAGGACATCCATTTGTTGCTTTGGTATTTTGGATTTTTCTTTTTGACCAAATGGATGGACAAGAATGCCTAAGTTCCTCCCCTAGCTATCTATGCTTTCTTGTCTCAAACTCTATTCATGCTTATATCACAAACTTTGAACAAGACTTTTTGGATGCACCGAGTGAGGAGCACTGAGCCACCGATCCGTCAAAAGCCTAACTTCCAAAACCTTCTAAGTACTTTCGGTCAAACCGATATACTCAAATCGAATGCATCAAATCACTTGGATTGATCTAGGTTTTCACCTCGGTGAAACCGAAGTTAAATTTCGGCGTGATCAAGTGAGTAATCGCACGCAGCTAACCATCTCGGTCCCACCGAAGTTTTCCAACTCGGTCCCACCGACACCGAAGGGTATATATACCCGAGGACAGCGCTGATTACTTCTTCAAACGCTCGCCTCAAACCCTTCATTGCCGCCTTTGGTCTCCGGATCGCCTCCGCCATCGCTCAGGCGCCGCCGGGTCTCCATCGCCGTCAACGGTCTTTCTCATCGCCGCTGCGCCAGAGTGAAGCTCCACCGCATTGGGTGAGTTTCATCCTCTCGTGCTCCAACCGCTGATTCAATGCACGATAGGCGTTGTCAAGTTTCTTGCCAAGATTGAAATCTTCCTATCCAGCCGCTTAGATCATAGAACAAAATTCGAGTGAAAATTTTAGGGTTAGGTTTCACGAACACATCTCGGTGTGACCGATTCGACATTCTCGGATCGACCGATTTGGCCTCCGCCATTGTGACCGCACTTTTCGTTAAACCGAAGTTGTGCAAATCGGTAAGACCGAAGTGAGGATTTAGTGAAACCCTAGTGCTCTCGGCTAGACCGAAACCCATTTCGGTCCAACCGAAAGTGGTGTATGTGGTCTGTTTAGACACTTCGGTTTCACCGAATCTATAGACTCGGTCAGACCGACATGTATTCTGTGAAAACCTAAAACTAAAGTTTGAACTCATTCTTTTTGCAAAATCCTCTGCAGTTTGTGATAACTCTTCTATTCTGCCTATACCTATTCTATTCACAAAGTTGTCGGTCATGTCCGATGGAAGTGACAATGTAACAGGTCCGAGTTGCGATTGAGATTCCCGAGGCAAGGACAAGTCCGAAGAAAGCAGTTTTTCAGATGATGGAGAGAGAAGCACCAAGTGGATCTGCCTGCAACTGCTACCAGGGCTGTGAAGAAGAGAAATTCGATGAGGAGGATTCAGACTTTGTTGCAGATGAGGAGATAACTTCTAAGCCAAAAGGCAAGTGGTTGCCAAGAGCTATCAAGGGCAACAACAAAGAAAGGCACAAGCAAGGTGAAGAAATCCATCGCTGCAAAGAAGCTCAAGATGGAAGTAGAAACCTCCAAGAAGATCAAGAAAACTTCCAAGAGGAAGAGGAAAGTTCATGAAGAAGTCGATGATGATGATTTCGATGAGGAAGCACCCCAGCCTCCTCGTAGCGAAGTTGATGGGAGATGCCATCGAGGCAGGAGCACCCACAAAAGCTAAGCAATCAGCTCCAAAGAAAGGCAGCCCAAGCCAAACCTGCCGCCAAGCCAAAGAAGACTGTGAGGAACATACCGCTTCAGAGAAGAAGAAGGACGATGTGCCACCGCAGAATCGATGATGAGGCTCATGTTTTGCTCAAGCTCGCATGTAAATTGCGAGCTCATAATGATGCTCATCCTCGAGCTGAAAATATGAAAGAAAGGAAGGATAAAGGTCTCGTGCTATGGAGGCAAGTAGATCCATATGCCACCAGGAGAAGAACAGCAGATTGACTCAAGATTCCACACCGAGAGCAACAAGACTTTTATGAGACAAAGGCTCATGGATAAGAAGCCAATTGTTGCCGACACGGATATGTAGACCGGAAATACATCGACAAAGTGAAGAGCACAGAGACTACTTCCCACATGTGCATGAAAGCTTCACCGCTTGTGGGATTGCAGAGTTTGTTGGTCGGTCGATCGCTTGGAATGATGAGATGATCATGCAGTTCTATGCCACCGCACACTTCTATCCAGATGGCGTAATTGTATGGATGATGAAGGGCGAGATTCCATTCAACTGTTGAAGAATGGAGAGCGCTGCTGAATGCACCAAAGATCAAGGGATGATGACATTGATGTCTATGGCATTCAAGAAAAATCACGAGTCTATGAGGAACATGTACAATGAGGTAAATGAGAAGGATGTTGAGATATGGAAGCTTGGTTCATCTATTATCTTCAGCAGGTCTCCCAACCACCAACACCATTCTCGAGGCATACTTTGATGCCTAAGTCAGAGACCACCGCATGATAAGAGGGTATTCTATCAACATGCTGCACATTCTAGATCGAAGACACCTTTAAGGTGATGGACCGATAGTTGAGACTATCAAGAGGACAAACGGTGACCGTAAGAGTCGTGTGGGTTTGCTCCGCACATTCAGATGCTCATTAATGCCAAGTTTGGCACGGACACCTACCTGCTGGATAGACCCCACTTGCCACCGCAGCCTGAACATGAGGATAACGGTTGTGATGATCAAGATGCTCCCACATCTCAGAGAAGGACATGCTAAGTCTGAAGCTGCCAAACAAGCTAAAGCTGAAAAGGAAGCAGAAGAAGCCCAAGAGCGCTGCAGAACAACTTCTTGAAGCCACTCAGAGGATTGAGCTACGCCTGCCAAGATAGTGCAGCCTCGTGGAGAGCCTTGAGAGGATAGTAGAAGATAAGTTCCATGCTCGACGCTGTCGATCAAGTGCAGTCACCGCCAACAAGCTTGAGGCGACATCGAGGAAGCTAAGAGGAAAAGGCAGAGCTCATGAGGGAGATGGAAGGTGATATGGTCCAGATGACTATGAGCAGCCTGCCCAAAGGCTCCACAAAGCCCAGATCACTGCTATTCCAAAGGATGACCCTGTGGCTACTACATCAAGACCTCCTACAGCTCCGCTCGGCCCAAAGACCAGCTCCAAGATCCACTCCTCCAGCTCCACAGACTTCAGCAGAAGCTTTTGCAGATGCAGCTATCTCCACTCCATCGACGCAGACAGAGCCGCCCACAGAGTCCCGAGTGACGATTAGCTCTATACCTTTCGAACTTTTGGTAACTTGTTGCCAAAGGGGAGAAATTGTATAGATCATAGGGCTTCGAGAGAGAGTGCTCGCTTTTGCTCTTTCGCTTATGGTTTTCCTTGAGATACTTTTGAGTTCTTTGAGACATTTCGTGTGTTTGATACTACGCTTGTTTCTATCTTGATGAGTGCTTGATCATACTGTGCTTAATGTGTGCTTGATGCTTATCATATTCCATTCATATCTTGTATGATCATTTACTCATGTCTTGGTGATTGGGTGCATGTTATTCATTCTTATCATTTTGTGCGCTCCACCAAGATGTATGTGACATGGAAGAGTGACCCATGATCCTAATCGATTGTGCATTTGCATTCAAACGCAAATCTTAAATAATGCACAAATTTAGGGGGAGCTCTTGCTTATCACATACTTCTCAAAGCGATTTATGTTATTCATTGATTATATCATTTGTCGAAGCTTTGATCTATATGTTGTCATCAATTACCAAAAAGGGGGAGATTGAAAGTGCAACTAATCCCCGGGTGGTTTTGGTAATTAATAACAACATATATATCATTGAACTAATCATTTCTTGAGAATATTTCAGAAAGTTCAGTGATATGGGTATGGCAATGACTGATGATGTGGACCCTCAAAATGCTAAGGAAAACATTGGCAAAAGCTCAAGACTCCATTTTTGGTTTAGTGATCCAAGATCACATTGAGTCCATAGGAAAGCCAATACTATTAAAAGGGGTGAGGTTATGATGATGATCCGTTGCTCTAAGTGCTTAGTGATTTATCTCTCAAACTATCAGCAATCTTTCATTCCAACATAAACTCATAAGTAATCTCGGTCCCACCGATTCCAAACTCACCACACCGAGATGAACCACCTCACCATATACCCAAACCCTAAGAATTTCAGATTTTCCGATTCCAAACTCGGTCATACCGAAATTGGTGTTGCCAAGCTTCAGAATCCTTCAGACTCAAACCGGTGTCACCGAGATGAGAAAGTCGGTCCCACCGGATTGGCAAACCCTAGACTTTGGAAGAATCGGACTAACCGAGATTGTATTTTCGGTCCCACCGAAAATCCCAACGCTCACAAGATTTGAACTTTCGGTCTCACCGAGTTGTCAACTTCGGTCCGACCGAGATTGGTCAAATGTGTGTAACGGTTGGATTTTGTGGAGGCTATAAATACCCTCCACCTCCTCTTCATTCGTGGAGAGAGCCATCGAAAGAACTACCACTCCTACCTTACATTTTCGAGAAGAAAACTACCTACCCTTGTGTTGAGATCAAGTTGCTCCACTCCCACCATATGAAACTTGATTTCTAGCCTTCCCAAGTTGCTTTCCACTCAATCTTTTCTTCCACCACAGCCAAATCAGTGAGGAGAGTTGAGTGTTGGGGAGATTATCATTTGAAGCACAAGAGCAAGGAGTTCATCATCACCAACCCCATCTATTACCTTTTGGAGGGTGGTGCCTCCTAGATTGGTTAGGTGTCGCTTGGGAGCCTCCGTCATGATGTGGAGTTGAACCAAGGAGTTTGTAAGGGCAAGGAGATCGCCTTACTTCGTGAAGATCTACCCCGAGTAAGGCTAGTCCTCCGTGGACGAGGCCATGATGGCATAGACAAGGTTGCTTCTTCGTGGACCCTTCGTGGGTGGAGCCTCCGTGGACTCGCAGCAGCTACCCTCCGTGGGTTGAAGTCTCCATCAACGTGATTGACGATAGCACCACCTATCGGAACCACGAGAAAAATCTCCGTGTCTCCAACTTGCGTTTGCTCTTCTCCACCTCTCATTTACTATACGTGCAATTTACTTTCCGCTGCCACAACTCTAGAATTGCATGTGTAGGGTGATACTTGACTTGGTTATCATTGTGAACTTGCTAAGAATCTACTCCAATCAAAAGGCAAAACTTTTAAGTCGTCAAGTAGTCTAATCACCCCCCCTCTAGACATACTTCCGATCCTACACCCGGCAAGGCTCTCCACCACTCCTTATTACTGCCATTCAAGAACAAAGTACTAGCCAAGAACACGAAGGCCCCGGCAAGAGGAGCTTGCCGGGAAGGCCAACCAGGCACCATCAGAAGACTCTGCCGCTGGGCGCCTGCCGCTTCCTAAGAAGGCCCGGTGGTCGCGAACTTGCCGCAAGACAAAGAAGAACAGGTCACGGGCAAGGCACTTGCCGCTGCAAGGCTGCCACCTGCACTCCAAGCGCACCCAGCGATGTGTCATCGCAAGGCCATCCCAAGGGCACGTGGCGCAGGCGCCACGCAGCCATGCGGAGCGAGGTGGCAAACGGAGCGACAGAGGCGCCATCGTGGCAACAGTGGCTCACCTAACGGTCGTTTTTTTACATCGCTAGCGCACCAGACGGGCATTTAATGCCCTTGTCCCCACCGCCGAGTTAGGTAGGGGCATCACAGCAATCGTTGTACCAACCCGCGCTTTTACATTTCTACCCCCACTTCCTACGCCGCCACCGTGGGTACCCCTTCAGACTATAAAGGGAGGCCCATGCGCACGAGGGTTCGGGTCCATTCGACACCCGCAGCTCCACCATACGCCGCACGCCGAGCAAGATCAAATAACAAACACAAAGCAGCAAAGAGGTGTTATCTCCGGAGAGCCCCGGCCGGGTAAAATTGCCCGTCTCCACGCGCGCGGCCGACCTCGATCTGCTCTGCGCACGATCCCCGCTCCCTTGCCGAACCAGAAGGGGCCCCCAGTGCCCCATAGGTGCTCGAGGCCACAGAGACACGCCCCGACATCTTTGGCGCGCCAGGTAGGGGGGCGTCGAGGTCGTGAGCATCTGATCCGGTCTCCACGCGCGCTACTTCAAGATCTTCATGACCATGCCACCGAAGAAGAAGCCTTCGGAGGTGGCCGCTCCGTCTACATTGGTTCCGCCACCACCGCTGGAGCAAACGGGCAGTGGAGTGGATGCCGGCGGAGGAGCGGGCGCCGCCGGTGGGTCTCGTGTCGTCACTAGATCCAGGAACAAGGCCCCGCAAGCGCCGGGCGCATCGAAAGCAGACACCGCACCCTTCCCAGAGGTGCAAGGTCAACAACGCCCGGTGCTCCTAGCGCCGCTTCGCATTGGAACAAGGCCAAGCTGGTGGGTCGCGGACGCCGAGGTCAAGATGCACGCCGATGTTTGGCGCTGAAGCGAGATACTTGTCGCCCGGACGGGTGCTGCACCTCCCAACCCAGCTTGGGAGCCCCAAGACATCCCCGCCTCGCGCCGCTCATCACCACCGCCACCTAAGACAGCAGAGGAAGCGCTGGCCCGAGCCCGCTTGCTTTAGACTACCCTCCGCCGCACAAGATCGACGATCGAGGATGACCATTTACAGCCTCATCGGCTTCGCTTAACGGCGATAAACCCCGCGATCGAAGCGCCGAGGCCCCGGCAAGGCATCCAGCGCAAGCCGACGCCGACAAGACCGCCTGGGTGCCACTCAGGCACTCCCAGCCTCAAGGCTAAGATCGCCCGGCTTCCGGACCAACCCCGACGGCGACTCCACCGCGTCGTCGGACCCGCGAACTCGCCGCGATCAACGCCACGCCCTCCAAGAGCGGCAACACGAAGACGCCGCACCAAGATCGAAGCGCCGGAGAGAAGCGCGACGTCGATCCGACCAGCCATTGGGCCCATTGCCGACGCAAGACGCGACCCGGAGAGCCAGCGACTTGTCAGACGCTGCAGGTTGCCTCGCGTTTACCATGAAGCTGCGACAAGTTCAAGGGCCCAAAACCAAGAACTTTGCCGACGCGTTCGAGAAGTATGATGGCAGGATACATCCGTCGGAGTTCCTCAAAGATCTACACCATCGCTGTGCAAAGCTGCCGGAGGGCGCGACGAGAAGATCCTTGCCAACTACTTCCCGCCGGTACTCAAGCCCAACGCCGATCTTGGCTCATGCACTTGCCGGACGGCTCCATCTCCTCATGGCGGACCTATGCCATCAGTTTGTCGGCGCTTTCACGGGCGCCACAAGCCTCATGGCCAGGAGAGTGACCTCCACTTGCTCGCCCGTATGAGGTGGAGCCCCCGCAAGTATATACAAAGATTCAGCCAGTGCAACGCAACATCCCTGACGCCCACCCAGCAGCCATGTTATTAGCGCGTTTCATCGTAACGTGTAACCGCAGGATGAGGGAGGAGATGGCGATGTGCAAGATTAGAGATGTCACGAGCTTTACGCCTGGGCCGACAAGTGTGCACGAGCCGAGGAGGGAGGAAAATCCCCGAGAGATTGCCGGAGCGTAGGATCTCGATAGTGAGGGTGCCGCCCGGCAAGGAAGGACCAAGGCGGAACAACAGAAGAGGAAAGCTAAGGATGTGCTAGCTGTTGAGCATTCCCAAGAACGGAGGCGGCTCCGACAAGGCCAAGACCGACGACTCCAATGAGGTCAGAGCAGCCACGACAAGCAGGATGGCTCCGGCAAGCGATATTGCAAGATCCACCGCACCAAAGGCCATGACCTCCAAACCTGCAAGAAAGTAGAGCAGATGGCGGAGCTACAGAAAGCTGAATACGAGCGCCGCGACAAGGAGAGAGCCCAGGGAGGTGGCGGAGGATCCGGCAAGAAGCTTCCCGCCCGGGGAGGGCACCGCGGCAAGGCTAAGCCGCGGCAAGGAGACAGGCCTCCCCGCGGCCGCGACAAGGACGAAGATGAAGATGAGGATGAAGAGATGGAGGAAGATGAGACCGATGATCAAGAGTTTCAGAAGGCGACAGAAGTGTTGTGCATCGACGGCGGCGCCTCCCTGCACACCTCGCACCGCCAACTCAAACAGTGGGTGCGAGAAGTGAATGCAGCGGAGCCGTCCGTCGAGGCGCCAGCAGCCCTCGGGCGGTCTAGCACGCCCATCGCCTTCGGTTGAGGACCACCCCGATCGATCACCGCGGTCGGGTGCTTGCCGATGTTGGTCTCACCGACAACCGCAACCTCAAGGTCATGAAGATGCTGGTTGACGGCGGGCCGGCCTGAACTTGATTTCTCCGCGAAGGTGCTCAAGAAGCTCCAGATCCCCGACAGCGAGCTCGAAGAAACTGGTGCCTTTCAAGGAATAAATCCAGGAAGGAGCAAGCCAAAGGGGAAGATTACATTGCCAGTGACGTTCGGCAGCGAACTAAACTTCAGGACTGAGAGGGTCACGTTCGATGTGGCTGATACCCCTTGCCCTACAACGGGATACTCGGCCGACCCGCACTCGCCAAGTTCATGGCGGCCTCTCACTATGCATACAATGTGCTCAAGATGCCCGGTCCGATGAGTGTTATCTCCGTCCAAGGCGACAAGAGGGATGCGCCATCTCGCGCCGACAAGATCTACCGGGAAGCAGCGGCCGCAGCAGAAGCGCGAACCACTTGTCGCCGAAGCTCCCCGGGAAGAAGAAAGCCAAGTCCGGCAAGGATAGCTCTGATGCCCACTCCGGCAAGCGCACCTCCCCGGAGTGCTGCGCTGCCGTCGAGGACGCACCATCGAGCTCCACCAGCAAGTATGAGAAGGCGAAGGCAGACCAACCAAAGGCTAAGCCTGACGAGAACAGCTCTGGCGCTCACTCCGACAAGACCGCCTCTCCGGAGTGCCGCGTTGCCGTCGAGGACGCACCATCGAGCTCTGCCGGCCGATAAGGCCAAGAAAGCTGCCAAACTTCGAACTTTTGAGTTGTGCTCCCTGCAAGTCCATACCTTGTATGAAGAACCCGAGCGCAGAGGGGTCGAATCGTGGTTAGGTTGCGCCATCGATCCGCTTCGAGTCCGCTCGACGATAAAAGCACACCGCAACCAGCCCGACGAAGTTCTTCCCCACGGAGGCAACACCGCCAATGGCTGGCTGACGCATACTGTGCTCAAGAAGTGTGTTTTGCGCCAAGGGTTCCCCAAAGCGTGAGGAAGAAAACATACAAGGGGTGATGGAAATCAGGAAGAAGCACAACCCCATCGGATTGTCAAGACGGAAAAGCTAAGTCACCCGAGCTTTTGTACAGAGCACTTTTAGTCCTATAGCCTTGTGTTATGTCCTCGAGCCTTTATCCCTTGTAAAAAAAACTCAGGCGCAGAGGAACCAACTCGGGGTTGTTGCGCCCTTGCTTTGTTTCCGAGTCCGCTCAATAATACAAGTGCGCTTGAATCGCCCGAGAAGGTTTCTTGCCGGATACAACACCGCCAGTAGGCTGCTGATGTCCCGCACTCAGCAAGTGTGTTAGCGCCGGCAAGTTCCCTAGAAGCGTAGGGTTAAAAACGTACGAGGGATACAACGGAGCAGAGGGCATAACATAGCAAGCCTTGCCATGGGACGACCTTCGTATGAGGAACTTGTGCGCGGAGGAACTGACTCGCGGCCAAGTTGCGTCCTTGATTTGTTTCCGAGTCCGCTCAACAATTCAAGTGCACTGCAACTGGCGCGAGGAGGTTTCTTGCCGGAGATAACACCGCCAGCGGGCTGCTGATATCCTGCATTCAGCAAGTGTGTTAGCGTCGGCAAGTTCCCTAGAAGTGTAGAGTGTAAACATACGAAGGGCAAAGCATGGCATCGCGTGGTAGAGTCACACCATGAAAGAATAACTTATTACAGCGCTGTCTCAGTTGTTTTCGTGGCTATGATCACAGTGACAAGGAGAAGCCAGAAGGGCGCGCTGGTGCACAGGCCCCGGCAAGCCAGTTTCGCTGGGGGCTGCAAGTGCCAAAGTCCCTTCGCGGCAAGCCGGGGCCCTCGGAGGCCGTGGCGTCGGCGACAAGGGCCAAAGAAGGCGCACCATGTAGGATCGGAAGTATGTCTAGAGGGGGGGTGATTAGACTACTTGACAACTTAAAAGTTTAGCCTTTTGATTAGGACAAGTTTTTAGCAAGTTCACAATGATGACCAAGTCAAGTATCACCCTACACATGCAATTCTAGAGTAATGGCAGCGGAAAGTAAATTGCACATGTAGTAAATAAGAGGTGGAGAAGAGCAAACGCAATTTGGAGACACGGAGATTTTTCTCGTGGTTCCGATAGGTGGTGCTATCGTCAATCCACGCTGATGGAGACTTCAACCCACGGAGGGTAACAGCTGCGAGAGTCCACGGAGGGCTCCACCCACTAAGGGTCCACGAAGAAGCAACCTTGTCTATGCCATCATGGCCTACGCCCACGGAGGACTAGCCTTACTCGGGTAGATCTTCACAAAGTAGGCGATCTCCTTGCCCTTACAAACTTCTTGGTTCAACTCCACATCTTGACGGAGGCTCCCAAGCGCCACCTAACCAATCTAGGAGGCACCACCTCCAAAAGGTAATAGATGGTGTTGGTGATGATGAACTCCTTGCTCTTGTGCTTCAAATGATAATCTCCCCAACACTCAACTCTCCTCACCGATTTGGCTGTGGTGGAAGAAAGGATTGAGTGGAAAGCAACTTGGGAAGGCTAGAAATCAAGTTTCATATGGTGGGAGTGGAGCAACTTGATCTCAACACAAGGGTAGGTAGTTTTCTTCTAAGAAATGTAAGGTAGGAGTGGTAGTTCTTTTCGATGGCTCTCTCCACTAATGAAGAGGAGGTGGAGGGTATTTATAGCCTCCACACAAAATCCAACTGCTACACACATTTGACCAATCTCGGTCGACCGAAGTTGACAACTCGGTGAGACCGAAAGTTCAAATCTTAGAACGTTGGGATTTTCGTGGGACCGAAAATACAATCTCGGTTAGTCCGATTCTTCCAAAGACTAGGGTTTGCCATTCTCGGTGGGACCGACTTTCTCATCTCGGTGACACCGATTTGAGTACGTATGTTACTGAAGGTTGGCAACACCAATTTCGTAAGACCGAGTTTGGAATCGGAAAATCCAAATTTCTAGGGTTTGGGTATATGGTGAGGTGGTTCATCTCGGTGTGGACTGAAGTTTATGGAATCGGTGGGACCGAGATTACTTATGAGTATATGTTGGAATGAAAGATTGCCGATAGTTTGAGAGATAAATCATTAAGCACTTTGAGCAACCAGATCATCATCATAACCTCATCCCCTTTCAATAGTATTGGCTTTCCTATGGACTCAATGTGATCTTGGATCACTAAACCAAAAATAGAGTCTTGAGCTTTTGCCAATGTTTTCCTTAGCATTTTGAGGGGTCCACATCATCGGTCATTGCCATACCCATATCCTTGAACTTTCTCAAATATTCTCAAGAAACAATTAGTTCAATGATATATATGTTGTTATTAATTACCAAAACCACCCGGGATTAGTTGCACTTTCAATCTCCCCTTTTGGTAATTGATGACAACATATAGATCAAAGCTTCACAAATGATATAATCAATGAATAACATCGTCACTTTGAGAAGTATGTGATAAGCAAGAGCTCCCCTAAATTTGTGCATTATTTAAGATTTATGCTTGAATGCAAATGCACAATCGATTAGGATCATGGGTCACTCTTCCATGTCACATACATCTTGGTGGAGCGCACAAAATGATAAGAATGAATAGCATGCACCCAATCACCAAGACATGAGTAAATGATCATACAAGATATGAATAGAATATGATAAGCATTAAGCACACATTAAGCATAGTATGATCAAGCACTCATCAAGATAGAGCAAACTAGTATCAAACACACGAAATGTCTCAAAAACTCAAAAGTATCTCAAGGAAAACCGCAAACGAAAGAGCAAAAACGAGCACTCTCTCTCAAGTCCTATGATCTATACAATTTTCCCCTTTGGCAACAAGTTACCAAAAGTTCGAAGGTATAGAGCTAATCGTCACTAGGGACTCTGTGGCGGCTTTTGCTGCGTCGATGGAGTGGAGATAGCTGCATCTCGCAAAAGCTTCACAAGTCTGTGGAGCTGGAGGAGTGGATATCGAGCTGGAGCTGGAACCGACGGAGCTGTGGAGGTGCTGATGCAGTAGCCTGGGTCTGCCATCGAATAGCAGCTGATCTGGGCTTTGTGGGCACTGCAGCAGCTGCTCATAGTCATCCCGACTAGATCATCTTCCATCTCCTTCATGAGCTCTGCCTTCTCCTCTTTGCTTCCTCGATGTCCGCCTCAAGCTTGTTGACCGTGACTGCACTTCATCCACTTGACATCCAGAGCATGGAACTTGTCTTCAACTATCCTCTCAAGACTCTCCCGAGATCGCACTATGCTGGCCAGCGTAGTTCAATCCTCCGGTGGCTTCAAGAAGTTGTTCTCCAACGCTCTTGGGCTTTCTTCTGCCGCCGCTTCCTTCTCGCTTTGGCTTGTTTGGCGCTTCAGACTTAGCTTGTCCTTCAACAGATGTGGGATCATCCTCACCATTACAACTTCATTGTCTTCATGTTCAAAGGCAAAGTGGCAAGTGGGGTCTATCCAACAAGTAGGTGCCCGTGCCAAACTTGGCATTGATGAGCATCTGAATGTGCGGGCAAACCCACATGACCTCTTCTCGTCTCGTCATTGTCCTCTTGATAGTCTCAACTATCGTGTCCATCACCTTAAAAGGTGTCTTCGATCTAGAATGTGCAGCATGTTGATAGAATAGCCTCTTATCATGCGGTGGTCTCCTGACTTGGGCATCAAGGTATGCCTCAGAATAGTGTTGGTGGTTGGGAGACCTGCCTGAAGATGATACACTGATCCAAGCTTCCATATCTCAACATCCTTGGCTGGTACCTCATTGTACATGTTCTTCATAGACTCGTGATTCTTCTTGGGGATTCCATAGACATCTACATCATCATCCCTTGATGCTGGAGCGTTTAGCAATGCTGCCCACTCTTCAACTGTTGAAGAGAATCTCTGGCCTTCAGTCATCCATACAATTCTGCCATCTGGATAGAAGTGTGCTGTGGCATAGAACTGCATGATCTTCTCATCATTCCAAGCGATCGACCGACCAACGAACCTCGCAACTCCACATGCAAAGTGAAGCTTTCATGCACATGTGGGAAGTAGTCTCTCGTGCTCTTCACCGCCGATGTAATCCCACCAACGATCCGTGTCAAGAACAATTGGCTTCTTGTCCATAAGCACTATCTCATAGAAATCTTGTTGCTCTCGTGTGGAACCTTGAGTCAACAATGTCCTTCTCCGGTGGCATATGGATCAACTTGCCTCCATAGCCCGAGACCTTTGTCCTTCCTTTCCTTCATATTTTTCGCTTGAGGATGAGCATCATTATGGATCGGCGGTTTCATCTAAGTTTCAAGAACACATGTGCCTCTTCATCGATTCAGCAGTGGCACATTGTCCTTCTTCTTCTCTCAAGCAGGATATTTTTCTTCTGTTTTTTTGGCTTGGCAGCAGGTTTGGCTTGGGCTGCCTTTTGCTGGAGCTGATGGCTTAGATTTAGTGGGTGCTCCTGCCCTGATGGCATCTCCCATCAACTTTTGCTTCTGAGGAGGCTGGGGTGCTTCCTCATCAGAGTCATCATCAGCTTCATCATGAACCAACCTCTTCCTCTTGGAAGTTTTCTTTACCTTGCTGGAGGTTTCTTCTTCCATGCTCGCTTAGCAATCGTGGACTTCTTCACTTTGTTGGTGCCTTTCTTGGTATGTTGCCCTTGATAGTCTTTGGCAACCACTTTCCTTTTGGCTTTGAAGTAATCTCCTCCTCAAGAACAAAGTCGAATCCTCCTCATCGAATTTCTCTTCTTCCCGCCCCGTGGCAGCAGGAGGCAATCCACTTGGGGTGCTCTCTCTCCATCATCGTAAAAACTGCTTGCTTCAGACTAGTGCGCCTCTCGAATCTCAACTGGTGATTCAGACTGTTCGCTGTCACTTGCATCGCATATGACCGACAACCCGTGAATAGAATAGGTATAGGCGTAATAGAAGAGTTATCACAAACCGCAGAGGATTTTGCAAAAGAATGAGTTCAAACTTCAGTTTTAGGTTTTCATGTAATGCATTTCGGTCCGCCGAGTCTAAAATTCGTGAATCCAAGTGTCTAAACAGTAACCATTCACACCACTTCGGTTGGACCGAAATGGGTTTCGGTCTAGCCGAGAACACTAGGGTTTCACTAAATCCTCATTTCGGTCTTACCGATTTGCACAACTCGGTTGGACCGAAAAGTGCAGTGCAATGGCCAGAGGCCAAATCGGTCAGTCCGAGAATGTAGAATCGGTCACACCGAGATGTGTTCGGCGGAAACCTAACCCTAAAATTTTCACTCGAATTTTGTTCTAAGAACTAATCTGCTGGATAGGAAGATTTCAAACTTGGCAAGAAGCTAGGCAAAATCTATCGTGCATTGAATCAGAGGTTGAAGCACGAAAGAAAACGAAACTCACCCAACTAGGTGGAGTTTCACTACGGCGGCAACGGCGCGATGAGATAGACCGTTGACGGCGATGGAGACCCGCGGCGAGGGCGCAGAGGCGATGGCGGAGACGATCCGTAGACCACGGCGACGACAAATAAGGGTTTGAGGGCGAGACGCTTTGAAGGAATAATCAGCGCGCTGCCCTCGGGTATATATACCCTTCGGTTGTCGGTGGGACCGAAGTTGAAAACTCGGTGGGACCGAGATGGTTAACTGCAAGCAGTTACTCACATCGGTCACGCCGAAATTTGCAACTCGGTTTCACCGAGGTGAAAACCTAGATCAATCCAAGTGATTTCGGTCTGTCCGATTTGAGTATATTGGTTTGACCGAAAATACTTAGAAGGTTTTGGAATTTAAGCTTTTGACGGATCGGTGGCTCCGAGTGCTCCTCACTCGGTCTGTCCGAAAAAGTCTTGTTCAAAGTTTGTGATATAAGCATGAATAGAATTTGAGACAAGAAAGCATAGATAGCTAGGGGAGGAACTTAGGCATTCTTGTCCATCCATTTGGTCAAAAAGAAAACTCCAAAAGACCAAAGCAACAAATGGATGTCCTCGAATGGATAAAATCATGCATCCAACATGCTCACACAATAAGATAGAAAATAAAACATGTGTCAAACATGCACAAACAAAACACTAGCTACTAGCACACAATTTGGCGATGACTAGGTCATCTATATATGAGTATATTGACTTAGGAGTCAAATGAGAACATTTGATCATAGGTCATACTCATCGTTTAAGCACAAGTGGGGTTACCACTTTTACATAAAGCATTAATGTGTTCACATCATTTGAAGATGCTTTAGCTCATTTCTTAAGAGCAAAGCTCCCCTTGATGTGAGAACCCCTTTAAAGGGTCAAACTAACCTTGGGTTGTCGTTGAAGACTTCATGTAGATGTTGAAGATGTGGATGCTCAATGTTGATGAAGATCATCAAGAGTTGGGAGCAATCCTTTGATTCGGCACTTTCAATACCTACATGGGTTAGTCCCACAAGGAACAAACAAGGATATCCATGGACATAGATTGAAGTACACAATTGATGATGTCCATGAAAGCAATGATTACCTTGTCCCTTGACTTACCAACATGAGGGTTTGTGACTCCATGAACTAGTGCAAGATGTGGAAGTTGATTGCACAAGTTCTTGCCAAAATGAATGTGAGTGAAGATTGTTGGCGGAGTCACCTCAAGAACTCTCTAGTTCTTCTTCTTCGATCCACATCATCTTGATGGGAATCCTTGGGGTAGTAGTTGAGCTTGACGAAGTAGAACTTGAAGTTGCCTTGGGAACCCACTTGACCATGGCCTTGGGTGCTTCAATGAATGCATCAATCTCCTCTTGAAGCTTGTCCTTGCCTTTTAGCTTGTGGTCTTGTGGTGGAAGGTCATCTTGAGCTTGTTCCACATTGGAAGAAGTAGGATCATACTTCTCCTTTTGAGAAACAAACTTTGGAGGATATTGACCTTCTTCCCATTCAACACCCTCGGTGTTGAACTTTCGCTCAAAACCAATTCCTTGATTCTTCGGTGTCTTCCTTGTTTGCTAACAATTTCTCAAAGTTCTTGCTTCCGCAAGGCTCTTGTAGACACCTTTCTATAATCCCTTTCAATAGACTATTTTCTTGCTCAAGTGAAACTTGGCTTGAAACATTGTTAGTGGAATCAAGAGAACTACTAGAAGTAACAACATTTGATTTGGCATGATTATTGTTACTACTAGATGAAGAATTTTTCTTATGCTTGTCATGCTTAGTTTTAATAGGTGGCAAGAAATTAGACAAGAGAAGTCGCTTGGCAAGATATGAAGAACTCTTCTTTCAAGATCGCCATTGATAGCTTTTAGAAACTCATGTTCTTGCTCTAGATTGAGCTTCTCGAAGCGTAGCTTCTCATGAGATCTTAGGAGCTCTCTATGATCTTCTTGAGTTGTTTCATGAGCTAACTTAAGAGTGTTTAGTTCTTTAGTTAGACGCTCAATCACCTTCATAGCATTGTCATTCGACTCTTCTCGACTATAAAGACTACTAGCATGTTCATCATTACTAAGCTCACTAGATTTGTCATGTAAAAGCTCATCTTCACCAAGCAAGTCATCTTCATCACTATCAAAGTCAATGAATTCAGGGTGTGATACCTTGGGGCCTTTTGCCATGAAGCATCTTCCAATTCCCTCATTTGGTGAATCAAACAAGTCATAGGAGTTGGAGTTGGAGGACACGAGAGCAAGACCGCAACACCTTCATCTTGATCAGATTCGAGTTGGAGTGATAGCTTCTTTCGAGTGATTGTCGGAGTCGGAGCCGAGACCCATTCACCAACATGAGCTTGATGTTTTCTTCTTGTGTAGCTCCTTGATGACTTGTCTTTCCTTTCCGAATCCTTGCTTCTCCGAGAGGATCTTCGCTCATAACGATCATCTCTACTCCTTCTCTCTTCCGAGGTGACTCTTCTCTTGAGCTTCTTCTTCTTGGAGATTCTTTCTTCTCTTGTGGGGGTCGAACACTCATTTGAGTAGTGTCCGGGTCTTCCACAATTGTAGCAGTTTCGATCACGACTAGAAGATCTCTTTTCATCATATGATCTAGACTTTGAGCTTCTTTCTTTACTTCTACTCTTGTAGAATTTGTTGAAGTTCTTCACCATTAGGCTTATCTCTTCATTGGAAACCAGCTTGTCACTTGAGGTTGTGGGAGCTTCAACTGTAGCTTTGTAAGCACCACTTGACTTGTTGTGAAGCTCTTCCTTATCTTTAAGTGTCATCTCATGAGCAACAATTCTTCCAATGACTTCGTAGGCTTGAGATTCTTGTAGTTTGGCATCATTTGGATCAAAGTGCACACGGTGTCATACTTTCCATCCAAAGCTCTGAGAATCTTCTTGATGATGAATCGGTCGGTCATTTCTTTGCTTCCTAAGCCAGCAATCTCATTGGTGATGAGAGCAAGCCTAGAGTACATTTCAGCGAATTCTTCACCTTCCTTCATCTTGAACTTGTCAAGTTGACCTTGAAGAACATCTAGCTTTGATTCTTTCACGGACTCGGTACCTTCGTGCATTTCACCAAAGTATCCCAAATCTCTTTGCATTCTCAAGACGGCTGATCTTGTTGAACTCCTCGACACAAAGCATTGAAGAGAATGTCACAAGCTTGAGCATTGTTCAGAACATCCGCAACTCATCCGCAGTAGCTTCGCGATCCGAACTTTTCCTTCCTCAAGAACTCACCTTGCAAGCCAACACAAATAATGCCCCATGCGGCGTGGTTATGTCCAAGAATATGCATTTTCATTTTATGCTTCCAACTAGCAAAATTTGAACCATCAAAGTAAGGACCTCTCTTAAAATTACCTCACTAGACGCCATACTCTCCTAGGTTGTGAAACCAAGCTTATGAAGTCCAATGCAATGGAAACCAATCCAATGGAGACCAAAGCTCGATACCACTTGTAGGATCGAAGTATGTCTAGAGGGGGTGATTAGACTACTTGACAACTTAAAAGTTTAGCCTTTTGATTAGGACAAGTTTTTAGCAAGTTCACAATGATGACCAAGTCAAGTATCACCCTACACATGCAATTCTAGAGTAATGGCAGCGGAAAGTAAATTGCACATGTAGTAAATAAGAGGTGGAGAAGAGCAAACGCAATTTGGAGACACGGAGATTTTTCTCGTGGTTCCGATAGGTGGTGCTATCGCCAATCCACGCTGATGGAGACTTCAACCCACGGAGGGTAACGGCTGCGAGAGTCCACGGAGGGCTCCACCCACGAAGGGTCCACGAAGAAGCAACCTTGTCTATGCCATCATGGCCTACGCCCACGGAGGACTAGCCTTACTCGGGTAGATCTTCACGAAGTAGGCGATCTCCTTGCCCTTACAAACTTCTTGGTTCAACTCCACATCTTGACGGAGGCTCCCAAGCGACACCTAACCAATCTAGGAGGCACCACCTCCAAAAGGTAATAGATGGTGTTGGTGATGATGAACTCCTTGCTCTTGTGCTTCAAATGATAATCTCCCCAACACTCAACTCTCCTCACCGATATGGCTGTGGTGGAAGAAAGGATTGAGTGGAAAGCAACTTGGGAAGGCTAGAAATCAAGTTTCATATGGTGGGAGTGGAGCAACTTGATCTCAACACAAGGGTAGGTAGTTTTCTTCTCGTAAATGTAAGGTAGGAGTGGTAGTTCTTTCGATGGCTCTCTCCACTAATGAAGAGGAGGTGGAGGGTATTTATAGCCTCCACACAAAATCCAACTGCTACACACATTTGACCAATCTCGGTCGACCGAAGTTGACAACTCGGTGAGACCGAAAGTTCAAATCTTAGAACGTTGGGATTTTCGTGGGACCGAAAATACAATCTCTTGTTAGTCCAATTCTTCCAAAGACTAGGGTTTGCCATTCTCGGTGGGACCGACTTTCTCATCTCGGTGACACCGATTTGAGTACGTATGTTCTGTAGGTTGGCAACACCAATTTCGTAAGACCGAGTTTGGAATCGGAAAATCCAAATTTCTAGGGTTTGGGTATATGGTGAGGTGGTTCATCTCGGTGTGACTGAAGTTTATGGAATCGGTGGGACCGAGATTACTTATGAGTATATGTTGGAATGAAAGATTGCCGATAGTTTGAGAGATAAATCACTAAGCACTTTGAGCAACCAGATCATCATCATAACCTCATCCCCTTTAATAGTATTGGCTTTCCTATGGACTCAATGTGATCTTGGATCACTAAACCAAAAATAGAGTCTTGAGCTTTTGCCAATGTTTTCCTTAGCATTTTGAGGGTCCACATCATCAATCATTGCCATACCCATATCATGAACTTTCTCAAATATTCTCAAGAAACAATTAGTTCAATGATATATATGTTGTTATTAATTACCAAAACCACCCGGGGATTAGTTGCACTTTCACACCAGCACATGGGTCTTGCCGGAGCCAGAGTTGCCGGGGGCTGCGAAGGCCAAGGTTCCTCCCCCGGCAAGCTAAGGTCGCCGGGGAGCTACGGAGTCAGATAAGTTCTTTTCATCCCTCGTCATGCATCCTCTTGTGGACCGTGGAAGGCGGGGCCGCATCCTTGAACGAGTGTGCTTTGTAAAAGAAACTGTGGCGCTGAGGAGCGAGTCATGCCAAGTTGCGCCCTTGGTTTGTTTCCGAGTCCGCTCAACGACACAAGCACGCTGCAACTGGCCCGACAAGGTTTCTTGCCGGAAGCAACACCGCCAGCGGGCTGCTGACGCCCCGCACTCAAGAAGTGTGTTCGCCCGCAAGTCCCCTAAAAGCGAGGGGTGGGAATGTACAAAGCACAAAATCAAGTAAAGGACTTAGTCCGGCAAGCATTCCCCTCTTTTTCATTAAAAACATCCCAGTTTAGTACAAGTCCATAAGAGGATGAAAAACATGATAGAGAGGATTACAGATTTTAAATGCAGCTTAGGCCCGGAGGCTTACAAATTAAAAGATAAGATGCCCGTAATCCTCCTCCTGTTTCTCTGTTCAGGAGGTAGGTCAAGGAGGCCCCGGCAAGAGGAGCTTGCCGGGGAGGGCGAAAGGGGCGCCTAGGAGAGCTACGGGCGCCAGAAGACACCAAGAGAACTTAGGGGCCGCCAGAGCTTGGCGGAGACGGAGGCGCCGGAGGCAGAGCTTGAAGACGGGCGGCGGACGTCAAGACTGCCGACGAGGGCTCCTCGCCCTCAGATTCGACTTGACGGCCTTGCCGCCACCCTCTTCCTCTTCCGCAGCCTCTCACGCCAGCCGCCCAAGAAGACGGCCCGGGGAGTTCGAAGGCGGCGACCGGATGATGGGGTCGCCGGTGGCGCGCCAGCAGCGCCCGACGCCTAGTCGGACCCGCCATCTCGTCGTCGTCGCTGTCGCTCCCTCCTCGTCCACTCGCCGAGGAGGGACCTTCGCTATCGGAGGAGCTGTCCACACAAGATCTCGCCCGGTGCCGGAGTCCTCAAGACCTTGACGGTGAGAAGGTCGCCTCCATTAACTTAAAATGGAGGGTAAACCCTGCCGTCAAGCTGTGGATGCGGCGAACGCCTTCCACCCTCGGTCGAAGTACATCACGCCGAGCTGGAGATACGACACTCACTCGAAAGTGCCATCGATCCCGCAGCCCTCATGCGCAACTCCAACATCTCGGCGGATCCGCCCATCGCGTTCGCAAACGGGTCGGCAGCCGGAGACGGCGACGAGGTGCTCGGCGCAGTTGATAAAGAACTCCGAGGATCGCCTCGGTGTGGACCGCCCGAGGAAAGGAGCCGCCAGCCGAGACGGGAGGTGCATCGCCCGGCCGCCTCTCCCGAGCGCCTCGACCACGTCCTCGACCTCGCCCACGGCCTCGCCTCCCTCTCCCCTCGTGGCGGCCCGCCACCACAAAGGGATAGGAGAGGCGCGCTGCTCGGAGGCAACCCTCGCCGCCACCGCTGAAGGACCAGGATTCCCTCCTCCATGGCGATGAGAGGAAGAGTAATGTGAAGTTGAAGACGAAGGGAGAAGAGGAAGTGCGAGACAATTGTGCTCCCCTTCCGCCTTTTTAAGGGCAAGGTGGGGGCTCGGCCGCCCGGCCAGCCAATCGTGGAGCGAGGAGGGCAGAGGAGCGGGCCGGCTCGCCATCCTCGCCAGGACGGCTCGGTCTCCCACCTTCGCCGCCCACGACCCCCCACGCATGAGAGCCGCATGGCGAAAAAAAGCGAGCCGGGCGACGGGTGAGGTGACCTCGCCGCGCCATGATCACGGGGTGGATGCCTTAAAGATCGTGACGCGCCACCCACGCCTCCCACGACGCCGCAATCGACGCGTGCGTTGCTATGAGGGAGCCTTGTGGGCGCGGAGCCCGCTGTTGTGCGGACCTGTGCCACGCAGCGTCTGCAGACTGCTTTTGGGCTGGCCCAACAACGCCAAGACTGCGTGTATGGCCCAGTTCGGGGCTCTGCCGGTGTACTAAAGTAGGGGTACCTTAGTACCCGAACTTGTGCACGGCAACACAAAGACTTCAAGGGCAAGGCTTGCCGGACGCCCGGCAAGGCTCTCCACCACTCCTTATTACTGCCATTCAAGAACAAAGTACTAGCCAAGAACACGAAGGCCCCGGCAAGAGGAGCTTGCCGGGAAGGCCAACCAGGGCACCACCAGAAGACTTGCGCTGGCGCCCAAGGCGCCCAAAGAAGGTCCCGGCGGCGGCGAACTTGCAAGACAAAGAAGAACAGGTCAGCGGCAAGGCACTTGCCGCGGCAAGGCTGCCACCCAGACTCCAGCGCACCCAGCGACGTGTCATCGCAAGGCCATCCCAAGGGCACGTGGCGAGGCGCTACGCAGCCATGCGGAGCGAGGTGGCAAACGGAGCTGACAGAGGCGCCATCGTGGCAACCGGTGGCTCACCTAACGGTCGTTTCTTTACATCACATGCACCAGACGGGCATTTAATGCCCTTGTCCCCTACCGTCAGAGTTAGGTAGGGGCACTGTTGTGCACTGTTGTACCAACCTGCGCTTTTACATTTCTACCCCCTCTTCCTACGCTGCCACCTGTGGGTACCCCCTTCAGACTATAAAAGGGAGGCCCATGCGCACGTAGAAGGGGTTAGGTCCATTCGACACCCGCAGCTCCACCATACGCTCGCATGCTCGAGCAAGATCAAATAACAAACACAAAGCAGCAGTAGGGGTGTTATCTCTCCGGAGAGCCCCGAAGCTGGGTAAAGATTGCCCGTCTCCCCGTGCGCGCCCGACCTCGATCCGCTCACAAGACGATCCCCGCCTCCTTGTCGAACTGAAAGGGCCCCCAGTGCCCCATAGGTGCTCGAGGCCACAGAGACACGCCCCGACAGCTGGGATAGCCAACTGCGACAGAGCTCGAATTTTTGCCGGATTTGCTTCAATTCCTCTATTGGAAACGATAAAGTCGAGCAAGTTCCTGGAGGGTACACCGAAAACACATTTTTCCGGGTTGAGCTTGATGTCGTATGTTCAAAGGTTGTCGAACGTGAGTCTCAAGTCATCTATTAAAGTTTCAACGAGTCTTGTTTTTATGACCATGTTGTCCATGTATGCCTCCACTGTTTTGCCGATTTGCTTCTCCAGGCATGTCTGAATCATACGTTGATAGGTTGCGCCGGCATTTTTGAGCCCGAAAGGCATAGTGTTGAAACAGAAGGGGCCATATGGCGTTATGAAGGCCGTTGCGGCTTGGTCGGATTCCGCCATTTTTATTTGATGGTATCCGGAGTATGCATCGAGGAAACATAGTGAGTCGTGTCCTACGGTGGCGTCGATGATTTGGTCAATGCGAGGGAGGGGAAGGGATCCTTGGGGCAGGCCTTGTTGAGGTCCTTGAAATCGATGCATAGGCGCCAGGATTTGTCCTTCTTGGTACCATTACCAGATTTGCTAGCCAATCTGGATGTTTTATATCTCTGATGAATCCGGCCTCAAGTAGCTTCGCTAGCTCTTCTCCCATGGCTTGCCGTTTAGGCTCTAAGAAGCGCCTGAGAGTCTGTTTGACTGGCTTGTATCCTTTTAGTATATTGAGGCTGTGTTCGGCCAGCCTGCATGGGATGCCCGACATGTCTGAAGGATGCCAAGCGAAAATGTCCCAATTCTCGCGTAAGAAGTCTCGTAGTGCGGCGTCCATTATGGGGCTCAACTGTGTCCCGATGGAAGCTGTCTTTGTGGGGTCCGTTGGATGGACCTGGAATTTGACTATCTCGTCCACGGGCTTGAATGAGGTGGACTTGGGTCGTTTGTCGAGTATTACGTCGTCTCGGTCCACTGTGGCGCGCAGCGTTGTTAGTTCTTCGGACGCTAGGGCTTCGGATAATGCTTCCAGGGCTAGTGCGACAGTTTTATTTTCGGCGCGGAGTGCGACGTCCGGATCACTGGCTAGAGTGATGATTCCATTGGGTCCGGGCATTTTGAGCTTCATGTACCCGTAATGGGGTATAGCTTGAAAGCTCGTGAATGTGTCCCGCCCTAAAAGGGCGTGGTATCCGCTGCTGTAAGTGCATCTAGTGCCCCTTAGTGATTTTGGTGTATTTAAGACTTTTAGGTTAAGGGACTAATGTGTTTATGAGTGTACACAGGTCTATAAGTCTATGAGGAGTTTGATATTTACAGAGAAAGTTGACCCCTAAAAATGAATATCTTCGACTGAAGATTTTGGTATTCCTGAAGACTTTCATGAAGACTTTGAAAGTGAAGAAATTGGTGTGTCCGTGAAGACTTGATATTCATGCAAGGAATATGAAGCTTGAAGACTTTCGTTTTCATAGTTTTGTTTTTCTCTTTCTTGAGTCATAGGAAACACCGTACTGTTAAAGGGGGTCGAGGAAATACTAAGGAAAAATTTCCATGTGATGCTCAACTCAAAATCCTACACCTACCAATCCCTTCGAGTGAAGCCATTGGAAATCTCATACAGTTCAGTCAATTTCTTCAAAGGATGAGACGAAGTTCTTCTTGTCGCTGAGGAATTTGTTCTAACTGAGGAGTTAGGAATTCGCCAGTGCGGATTGCCTACACAGTGAGGAACATGATAGCCCTGAGGAATTTGAGAGTCAAATTTCCGACTGTTCTGTGCGTACTGCGCCACCTGTCCCGGAATATCTTATCCACATAACGGTCATATCATTGAAGGGCATTTATGTCTTATCATGTCGGGCTGCTCCCTAGGCTATAAATAGTCGCCCCCTTCAACCACTAGCTCGTTGGCTGCTCCGAGAGAAACTGACACTTGTCATTTGAGAGCAACCCATCCTCCAAGGACTTTGAGCGAAAATCATCGAGTGAGGAAAATCCAAACCCAAACACCCACAAACCCAAAGTGATTGAGCATCACTGAAGAGATTGATCCTACGTGGATCCGACGCTTGTTACCTTTGAAGATTGTGCTTCTTCCAGACGGTTAGGCGTCATGGTCTAGAGCATCCAAGAGGAATTGTGGATCGCCGAGTGACCAAGTCTGTGAAGGTTTGGAAGTCGCTCAAGACTTACCACGAGTGATTGGACGAGGTCCTGTGACCTTAGTTCAAGGAGAATACGGTGAGGACTTGGTGTCCTGAGCTGCGTGCTCGCCGATCGGGTGTCCGGACTGTGTGTCCTCGAGTTTAAATACTCAGCCGCTCCAACCAGACGTACAATTGAGATAGCAATTGGAACTGGTCTACCAAATCATTGTCTTCACCAACCTTACTAGTTCTATTTCCTCAACTCTTTCATTTCCTCATCACTGTGTTGAGTGGTTGTTCATATCTGTGTTTGAAGACTTTGACTGAAGACTTTCTCAATTTCTTCAGTATGTTTGTCTTCATCTTGTGTTATCCTGTGTTTACGCTTTCTGTACTCTGTGTTTGTCTTCATTTCATCATGATGACTATGTGTGTATTCTGTTATGCTTACTTCTGAGTGCTTATTACGCTGCAAGTAGTTCTTCGCTAAGGAATTTCCTCACCGGCAAATTCCTCAGTGAAGAATTCATAAAAATCGCCTATTCACCCCCCCCTCTAGTCGATATAACGACTTTCAATTGGTATCGAGCAGGTACTCTGCTCGTGTGATTTTGGTTTAACCACCGAGTTCTAGTTATGTCGACCGCAGTATGATCAAGGTCTCGCCGGGTGTCCTACCTTCGATGGCACGGACTACCCCTCATCGAAGAATAAGATGCTAATGCATCTTGAAGCAATTGACAACAATCTACGTGCGTTAGGAAAATGGTGTTCCTCACCACACCTTCCTTGAATGCTGCCGATGTGAAGAGATTCAAGCAACTCGATTCACAAGCTTAAGAATATCATATGTGGTCATCCGAGTAAAGGGCAGTATGGTATGTTGAGTGCTTTGGAAACCGCTAAGCTTATCCGGATAGGCTCTCCAAAGTAAATGAAGGAGTCTCAACTCAACGTGACTCTCGTGTTGACGTTCTTCGCAATCTCTTCAATCGCTTCAAAAGACTCGACAATGAAAATGTTCAACAAACCTTCGATCGCTTCATCGATATCTCAAATGAGCTTCAAGCGCCGGTGCCACCGACATCACCGATCATGAGGTGGTGAAGAAATTGCTGAGATCACTCGATTCGTCATTTGACACTCTGGCACTGATGATTCAAGAGCGTGCTGATTACAAGTCACTAGATCCCGCTGATATCCTCGAGAGGCTAAATATTCATGAGCTCCGACTTGCTGAAAAGAGAGATCTCTATGGTTCAAGCTATGGCAAAACACGTGCCTCAAGGCCAAGGCGTGTCTCGATTCTCAATGTGAAGATTCCGTAGTAGCCTTGGTGATCTCAAGAATTGAGCCAGAGCTAGCACCGCTCGTGAAGAAGTTCGAGAAATTCTCAAGACGTGGTCGCTTTGGAAAATCCTCAAGGAGCAGTGATTCATCATCAAGTGACTATAAGAGAAGGCTATGCCACAAATGCAAGAAGCCTGGTCACTACATTCAAGATTGTCCTCAGTGGGACAAGGAACTAAAGAAGAAGAAATACAAGGATTACAGTTCTGATGATGCCAAGAAGAAGAAGAAATCTTCAAAGTCTTCATCATCAAAATCCTCGAAGTCTTCATCCCACAAGAAGAGCAGCTCCAAGAAGGCTCGGGCATTCATTGGCAAGGAAATGGATTCTGAGGCTGAATCTAAGGATAATGAGGAAGAGGAGGCATCCGAGGAGTCTGAGTCAGGTGTGGCAAGTCTAGCTCTTGCTACTGCATTTGTCAGCAAGTCTATCTTCAACTCTGAAGAAAATGGCAACACCAATTGTTGGGGAACGGAGCAGAAAATTAAAAAATTTCCTACGGTTTCACCAAGATCCATCTATGAGTTCATCTAGGCAACGAGTATTGGGAGAGAGTTTGCATCTACATACCACTTGTAGATCGCGTGCGGAAGCTTGCAAGGTGATGATGGAGTCGTACTCGAACGTGATTCAGATCACCGATGTCCAAGTGCTGAATGGACAGCACCTCCGCGTTCAACACACATACGGGATGAGAAACGTCTCCTCCGTCTTGATCCAGCAAGGAGGAAGGAGAGGTTGAGGAAGACAGCTCCACCGGCAGCACGACGGCGTGGTGATGGTGGAGACCCAAGATCTCGGCTGTGGCTTCGCCGAGCGCATAACGGAGGAGGAGAGGTGTTGGGAGGGAGGGCTGCGCCTTGGCTTGGGTGCGGCTGCCCTCCCCTCACCCCTCTATTTATAGGGGGAAGGGAGAAGGGGGCCGCCCCTCTAGATCCCATCTAGAGGGGAGCGGCGGCCAAGGGAGGGGGACTTGCCCCCAAGCAAGGGGGCGCCTCTAGGGTTCCCCCTCAACCCTAGGCGCAAGGGCCTGGGGAGGGGTGCGCCAAGCCCACCAGGCTGGCCAACTCCCCACGCAGCCCAAGTGGCCCCCGAGAGGGGTGGCCACTCCCGTGGACCCGGATCCCTTCGGTGGCCCCAGATAATACCGTATGCCCTCAAACTTTCCTGTCCTTTAACAACTTCCCATATATAAATCTTTACCTCCGACCCTTAGGAACTCCTCGTGGCGTCCAGGGATCTCATCCGGACTCAACAACATTCGGTAGTCACATACTAGTCTTCCTACTAACCCTAGCGCCACCGAACCTTATGTGTAGACCCTACGGATCGGGAGACACGCAGACATGAGCGAGACGACTCTCGGGCAATAACCAACAGCGGGGTCTGGATACCCATGTTGGATCCCACATGCTCCTCGATGATTTCATCGGTTGAATCACGATGTCGAGGATTCGATCAAAACATCAGATACAATTCCCTTTGTCAATCGATGCGTTATTTGCCCGAGACTCGATCGTCGGTATCCCAATACCTTGTTCATTCTCGTTACCGCAAGTCACTTTACTCGCATCAGAATGCATGATCTCATGGCCAACACCTTGGTCACCTTGAGCTCATTATGATGATGCATTACCGAGTGGGCCCAGAGATACCTCTCCGTCATAACGGAGTGACAAATCCGAGCCTCGATCCGTGTCAACCCAATGATACTTTCGGAGATACCTGTAATGCACCTTTATAGTCACCCGATTACGTTGTGACGTTTGATACACCCAAGGCACTCCTACGGTAACCGGGAGTTACACGATCTCATGGTCGAAGGAAGAGATACTTGACATTGGCAAAGCTTCTAGCAAACGAACTATACGATCTTTTATGCTATGCTTAGGATTGGGTCTTGTCCATCACATCATTCTCCTAATGATGTGATCTCGTTATCAACGACATCCAATGTCCACAGTTAGGAAACCATGACTATCTGTTGATCACAACGAGCTAGTCTACTAGAGGCTCACTAGGGACATTTGTGGTCTAAGTGTTCACACGTGTATTACAATTTCCGGATAATACAGTTATAGCATGAACAAAAGACAATTATCATGAACATTGAAATATAATAATACTTTTATTATTGCCTCTAGGGCATATTTCCAACAGTCTCCCACTTGCACTAGAGTCACCAATCTTGTTACATTGTGATGAATCGAACACCCATAGAGTTCTGGTGTTAATCATGTTTTGCATGCGAGAGAGGTTTAGTCAACGGATCTGCGACATTCAGATCCGTGTGCACTTTGCAAATCTCTATGTCTCCATCTTGAACATTTTCACGGATGGAGTTGAAACGACGCTTGATGTGCTCGGTCTTCTTGTGAAACCCGGCTCCTTGGCAAGGGCAATAGCTCGGTGTTGTCACAGAAGAGTTTGATCGGCCCCGACGCATTGGGTATGACTCTAGGTCGGTGATGAACTCCTTCATCCAAATTGCTTCATGCGCTGCCTCCGAGGCTGCCATGTACTCCGCTTCACACGTAGATCCCGCCACGACGCTCTCGCT
Source organism: Aegilops speltoides (assembly GCA_021437245.1). Classification (NCBI taxonomy): domain Eukaryota; kingdom Viridiplantae; phylum Streptophyta; class Magnoliopsida; order Poales; family Poaceae; genus Aegilops; species Aegilops speltoides. Next base: position 165,493,769 of record CM038146.1, read on the forward strand.
TGCACTGCACCAGCCATCGCTCCACCATTCAACATATACACGATCCGGTTTGTGACTTAGAGTCATCCAGATCCGAGTCGGCTAGCGCTGACGTAACCCTTTACGACGAGCTCTTCGTCTCCTCCATAAACGAGAAACATGTCCTTCGTCCTTTCGTGTACTTTAGGATATTCTTGACCGCTGTCCGGTGTTCCTTGCCGGGATTACTTTGGTATCTCGCAACCAAACTTACGGCAAGGTTTACATCGGTCCGTACACAAGATGGCATACATAATAGATCCTATGGCTGAAGCATAGGGATGACACTCATCTCTTCTTTATCTTTTGCCGTGGTCGTGATCGAGCCGAGCTCAATCTCACACCTTGTAACATAGGCAAGAACCCTTCTTGACTGATCCATTTTGAACCTCTTCAAAATCTTATCAAGGTATGTGCTTTGTGAAAGACCTATGAGGCATCTCGATCTATCTCTATAGATTTTGATGCCTAATATATAAGCAGCTTCTCCAAGGTTCTTCATTGAAAAACACTTATTCAAGTAGGCCTTAATGCTGTCCAGAAATTTCGTATCATTTCCCATCAAGAGTATGTCATCTACATATAATATGAGAAATGCTACTGAGCTCCCACTCACTTTCTTGTAAACGCAGCTTCTCCATAAGTCTCAAGATAAACCCAAACGCTTTGATCATCTCATCAAAGCGAATGTCCTAACTCCGAGATGCTTGCGCCAGTCCATAAATGGATCATTGGAGCTTGCATACTTTGTTAGCGCTCGAGGATCGACAAAACCTTCCGCTGCATCATATACAGCTCTTCCTTAAGATGTCCGTTAAGGAATGCCGTTTTGACGCCCATCTACCATATCTCATAATCATAGTATGCGGCAATTGCTAACATGATTCGGACGGACTTCAGCTTCGCCACGGAGAGAATGTCTCGTCAGAGTCAATCCCTTGAACTTGTCGATAACCCTTAGCGACAAGTCGAGCTTTATAGATGGTAACATTACCATCCGCGTCCGCCTTCTTCTTAAAAATCCATTTATTTTCTATCGCCGCCGATCATCGGCAAGTCTGTCAAAGCCCATACTTTGTTTTCATAAATGGATTCTATCTCGGATTTCATGGCTTCAAGCCATTTGTTGGAATCGGCCCGCCATCGCTTCTTCATAGTTCAAGGTTCATTGTTGTCTAACAACATGATTTCCATGACAGGTTGCTGCATTCACTGCAGTGCGGAACGTGTCCTCGTGGACCTTCGGAAGTTCAAGAGTAACTTGATCCAAGTACCTTGATCATCATCATTGGTTTCCTCTTGATTGGGTGGGCATCACAGAACGGTTTCTGCGCTGCACCACTTTCCCGTTGGAGAGGTAGTACTTCATCGAGTTCTACTTTCCTCCCACTTACTTCTTTTCGAGAGAAACTTTTTCCGTAAAGCATCCGTTCTTGGCAACAAAGATCTTGCCTTCGGATCTTAAGTAGAAGGTATACCGAAATTTTCCTTAGGGTATCCTATGAATACGCATTTTCCGACTTGGGTTCGAACTTTTCAGGTTGAAGTTTCTTGACATAAGCATCGCATCCCCAAACTTTTAGAAACGATAGCTTAGGTTTCTTCCCAAACCATAATTCATACGGTGTCGTCTCAACGGATTTAGACGGTGCCCTATTTAAAGTGAATGTAGCCGTCTCTAGAGCGATCCCCAAAATGATAGCGTAAATCGGTAAGAGACATCATAGACCGCACCATATCCAATAGAGTGCGACACGACGCTCGGACACACCGTTTACCGAGGTGTTCCAGCGGCGTGAGTTGTGAAACGATTCCACATTTCCTTCAAGTGTGTACCAAATTCGTGACTTAAGTATTCTCCTCCACGATCTGATCGCAGGAATTTTATCTTTCGGTCACGTTGATTCTCCACCTCACTCTGAAATTCCTTGAACTTTTCAAAGGTCTCAGACTTGTGTTTCATTAAGTAGACATACCCATATCTACTCAAGTCATCAGTGAGAGTGAGAACATAACGATATCCTCCGCGATCCTCAACGCTCATTGGACCGCACACATCGGTATGTATGATTTCCAACAAGTTGGTTGCTCGCTCCATTGTTCCGGAGAATGGAGTCTTGGTCATTTTGCCTAAGAGGCATGGTTCGCATGTGTCAAACGATTCATAATCAAGAGACTCTAAAAGTCCATCAGCATGGAGCTTCTTCATGCGCTTGACACCAATGTGACCAAGGCGGCAGTGCCACAAGTAAGTGGGACTATCGTTATCAACTTTACATCTTTTGGCATCCACACTATGAACATGTGTAACATTACGCCGAGATTCATTAAGAATAAACCATTGACCATCGGAGCATGACCATAAAACATATCTCTCATATAAATCGAACAACCATTATTCTCAGACTTAAATGAGTAGCCATCTCAGATTAAACGAGATCCAGATACAATGTTCATGCTCAAACATGGCACTAAATAACAATTATTAAGGTTCAAAACTAATCCCAGAGGTAAATGTAGAGGCAGCGTGTCGACGGCTATCACATCGACCGAACCATTCCCGACGACATCGTCACCTCGCCCTTCGCCGGTCTCCGCTTATTCCGCAGCTCCTGCTGTGAGTTACAAATATGAGCAACGGCACCGTATCAAATACCCAAGAGTTACTACGAGTAATGGTAAGGTACACATCAATTACATGTATATCAAATATACCTTTGGTGTTGCGGCCTTCTTATCCGCTAAGTATTTGGGGCAGTTCCGCTTCAAAGGACCCTTCCCTTACAATAAAAGCACTCGGCCTCGTGCTTGGGTCCATTCTTTGACTTCTTCCCGCAATAAAGCTTACGGGCGCTGCAACATCTTTGCCGCCCTTCTTGAAGTTCTTCTTACCCTTGCCCTTCTTGAACTTAGTGGTCTTATTGACCATCAACACTTGATGTTCTTTCTTGATTTCAGTCTCTGCGACTTCAAGATGGAGAACACTTCAGAATGGTCTTTACCATCCCTTGCATGTTGTAGTTCATCACAAAGCTCTTGTAGCTTGGTGGGAGCGATCGAGGATTCTGTCAATGACCGCCTATCCGGGAGGTTAATGTTCATTTGGGTCATACGGTTGTGCAACCTGCACATCTTCGTGATGTGTTCACCGTGTAACTGTTTTCCTCCATCTAACAATCTGTAGAACTTGTCGGAGACATCATATCTCTCGACCGGGCATGAGCTTGAAAACTAGTTTCAGCTCTTCAACATCTCATATGCTCCGTGATGCTCAAAACGCTTTTGGAGCCCCGGTTCTAAGTGTAAAGCATGCCGCATCGAACGAGGGAGTAATCATCAAGACGAGCTTGCCAAGCGCTCATAACGCCTTGGTTCTCTCGACGGAGCGCCACCTAGCGGTCCTTCTAGGACATATTGCTTTTCGCAACTATGAGGATGATCTCGTGTTCCGGACCCAATCCGTATAGTAGCTGCCATCATCTTTCAGCTTGGTTTTCTAGGAGCGCTGAAGTTCATGTTGACATTAGCGCTGGCCATTGATCTACAAGACATATTTGCAAAGGTTTTAGACTAAGTTCATGATAATAAAGTTCTAATCAAATTATGAACTCCCACTTAGATTAGACAACCCTCTAGTCATCTAAGTGTTACACGATCCGAGTCGACTAGCCCGTGTCCGATCATCACGTGAGATGGACTAGTCATCGTCGGTGAACATCTTCATGTTGATCGTATCTTCCATACGACTCGTGTTCGACCTTTCGGTCTCCATGTTCCGAGGCCATGTCCGCACATGCTAGGCTCGCAAGTTAACCCTAAGTGTTTTCGCTGTAAAACCTGTCTTACACCCGTTGTATGTGAACGTAAGAATCCATCACACCCGATCATTACGTGGTGCTTAGAAGCAACGAACTGTAGCAACGGTGCACGCTTAGGGGGAACACTTCTTGAAATTTTGTAAGGATCATCTTATTTACTACCGTCGTCCTAAGTAAACAAGATGCATAAACATAATAAACATCACATGCAATTATATAGTTGTGACATGATATGGCCAATATCATAAAGCTCCATTGATCTCCATCTTCGGCTCCATGATCATCTTGTCACCGCTTGACACCATGATCTCCATCATCGTGTCTTCATGAAGTTGTCACGCCTAACGACTACTTCTACTTCTATGACTAACGCGCTTAGCAATGAAGTAAAGTAGTTTAGACGGCGTTCTTCAATGACACGCAGGTCATACAAAAAATAAAGACAACTCCTATGGCTCTCGCCGTTGTCATACTCATCGACATGCAAGTCGTGAATCCTATTACAAGAACATGATCTCATACATCACAATTCATCATTCATCACAACTTCTGGCCATATCACATCACATGATCAATCGCTGCAAAACAAGTTAGACGTCCTCTAATTGTTGTTGCATCTTTTACGTGGCTGCGATTGGGTTCTAGCAAGAACATTTTCTTACCTACGAATCACCACAACATGATTTTGTCAACTTCTATTTACCCTTCATAAGGGCCTTGTTCATCGAATCCACTCCAACTAAAGTGGGAGAGACAGACACCCGCCAGCCACCTTATGCAACTAGTGCATGTCAATCGGTGGAACCGGTCTCACGTAAGCGTACGTGTAAGGTTGGTCCGGGCCGCTTCATCCCACAATACCGTTGAGCAAGAAAAGACTAGTAGAGGCAAGTAAGATGACAAGATCCACGCCCACAACAAATTGTGTTCTACTCGTGCATTAGAGAACTACGCATAGACCTAGCTCTGATACCACTGTTGGGGAACGGAGCAGAAAATTAAAATTTTTCCTACGGTTTCACCAAGATCCATCTATGAGTTCATCTAGGCAACGAGTATTGGGAGAGAGTTTGCATCTACATACCACTTGTAGATCACGTGCGGAAGCTTGCAAGGTGATGATGGAGTCGTACTCGAACGTGATTCAGATCACCGATGTCCAAGTGCTGAACGGACAGCACCTCGCGCTCAACACACGCGACGGGACGAGCAACGTCTCCTCCGCCTTGATCCAGCAAGGAGGAAGGAGAGGTTGAGGAAGACAGCTCCACCGGCAGACGACGGCGTGGTGATGGTGGAGACCCAAGATCCGGCTGAGGCTTCACGAGCGCATAACGGAGGAGGAGAGGTGTTGGGAGGGAGGGCTGCGCCTTGGCTTGGGTGCGGCTGCCTCCGCTCACCCCTCTATTTATAGGGGAAGGGAGAGGGGCCGGCCCTCTAGATCCCATCTAGAGGGGGGCGGCGGTCAAGGGAGGGGGACTTGCCCCCAAGCAGGGGGGCGCCTCTAGGGTTCCCTCAACCCTAGGCGCAAGGGCCCGGGGAGGGTGCGCCAAGCCCACCAGGCTGGCCAACTCCCCACGCAGCCCAAGTGGCCCCGATAGGGTGGCCCCTCCAGTGGACCCCGGATCCTTCCGTGGCCCCAGTACAATATCGGTATGCCCTCAAACTTTCCGGTGTCCTTTAACAACTTCCCATATATAAATCTTTACCTCCCGACCCTTCCGAACTCCTCGTGACGTCCAGGGATCTCATCCGGACTCAAAAACATTCGTAGTCACATACTAGTCTTCCTACTAACCCTAGCATCACCGAACCTTAAGTGTGTAGACCCTACGGGTTCGGGAGACACGCAGACATGACCGAGACGACTCTCGGGCAATAACCAACAGTGGGGCTGGATACCCATGTTGGCTCCCACATGCTCCTCGATGATTTCATCGGTTGAACCACGATGTCGAGGATTCGATCAAAACTGTATACAATTCCCTTTGTCAATCGGTACGTTACTTGCCCGAGACTCGATCGTCGGTATCCCAATACCTTGTTCAAGATTGCATCACGCAATGCATGATCCGTGTACAACACCTTGGTCACCTTGAGCTCATTATGATGATGCATTACCGAGTGGGCCCAGAGATACCTCTCCGTCATACGGAGTGACAAATCCGAGCCTCGATCCGTGTCAACCCAACATATACTTTCGGAGATACCGTAATGCACCTTTATAGTCACCCGATACGTTGTGACGCTTGATACACCCAAGGCACTCCTACGGTAACCGGAGTTACACGATCTCATGGTCGAAGGAAGAGATACTTGACATTGGCAAAGCTTCTAGCAAACGAACTATAACGATCTTTTATGCTATGCTTAGGATTGTCTTGTCCATCACATCATTCTCCTAATGATGTGATCCCGTTATCAACGACATCCAATGTCCATAGTCAGGAAACCATGACTATCTGTTGATCACAACGAGCTAGTCTACTAGAGGCTCACTAGGGACATTTGTGGTCTAAGTGTTCACACGTGTATTACGATTTCCGGATAATACAGTTATAGCATGAACAAAAGACAATTATCATGAACATTGAAATATAATAATACTTTTATTATTGCCTCTAGGGCATATTTCCAACACCAATAACGCTGATGAAGGCAATGATGACTACGCTCCCACCTATTTCTTCATGGCAAAGGCTGCTAAGGTAACTAAATACCCCTCCTCTGAATCAAGTGAGGATGAATCTGATGAAAATCTTAAGCCTAGCTACTCTAAACTTGCTAAGATTGCTGTGAAACAACAAAAGGCTATTGAAAAACTTCAAATCATGCTAGACAAAAGTGATGATATGTTGGGTGATGAAATGGACCGCACTAAAGACTTAACTGAAAATCTTCAGAGACTTCAGTCTAAGTTTGACAACCTTCAAAGTCATCATAGAACCCTCTTAACTGATCATGAGAAGCTTTCTTATGAATTTGTTCAAAGAAAGCAAGATCATGAGAAGCTAAGAGTGAGTTATGAAGATCTTCAGAAGGAGCGCAATTCATTACTTGCTCAACAAATCAGCGTTACTCAGAAAGAATTTGATCCTCCATGCTTAAAGTGCATCGAACGTGAATCTGCTAATTCTTCACCTGAATGTTCAAATGCTTCAAATGTTACAAATTCTTCACTTGCCCCTGCTATCACTAATTCCTCATCTGAGGACATTGCTAGTATCACTGCAATGCAGGGCTGAAGGAATTGTATATGACAGGCATGTACAAAAGTCTCAAAGGGCATCAGACTCTTTGTGATGTGCTTAAAAAGGAGATCCTCAACAGAAACCCTAGGAAACAGGGTATTGCCTTTGATAGGAAACTCAATGCTGATGGAACATATTGGAAACCTGAGCAGTACCCCAAAACCTCATGGGTTGCCGCAAAGGGACCTCCAGTTGATCCATCTAACTTATCTCGCTTTACATGTGAATCTCCTCATTCTTCGATGAGTCATTTGACTCAACTATAAACTGTTCAAAAATCGAATGGTGAAGTATTTGCTAGATATGTTGGCACTAATCGCAGAACGGTTCCCCTATGAAGAAAACCTGGGTTCCCAAAAGTTATGTTGAAAGTCTTCAGGTGAATGTCCTCATGACACCACCAGTGAAGAACAGGAACCCCAGATCAAACTCTTCATATGGACCAAATTCTTCATATGGACCAAATTCTTCATATGGATCCAAGTCCTCATACGGACCAAATTCCTCACATGGATCAAATTCCTCAAAAGGATCAAAGTCCTCATATGAACATCACCGTGCTAACAACTCTGTTTCGCAGGGTAGAGCTAAGGGCTATGAATATGTGCATTATTCTTCAAATCATTATGTTCATAAGTCCTCGAAGAATTTCTCTGCTTATTCATATGCTTACCCTAACCCCTCTTATGTGAAACGAAATGGTTTGGCATCCATGCCACCTTTCTCATATGGTGCTCGCAGAGTGATGAATTCTTTGCCACCCCTCCAGATGTGGGTGGTGAAGAAAAAGAACTAATCTCTTATGCAGGGTCAGGTCTCCAGACGTGCTTTAACGTTTGAAAAATTTGCTGGGGACCTGAACACTGCCTGAAAGGACGCAGGCTAATCATGATGAAATGAACTTTCATTTCACATGTCCTCACACTGCTTATCTGTGCTATTGCTTGATGAAATGGAACTGATGATACTGATGTCATATTCTTCACTGATGAAGTATATGAGTTTGTAAGCTGCACTAATTCATCTGCAGGATGATCAACCCAAAGCAAATGAGTGGGTCCTCGATAGTGGATGTACAAATCACATGACTGGTGACAAGAATCTATTGATGGATGCTCCATTAACACTGTCACATCTAAAGCATATCATCTTCGCTGACAAAGGCAAAAGTCAGGTATTGGGTCTAGGTAAGGTTGCGATCTCTAAGGATCGACACATGGACAAAGTCATGCTTGTCGAGTCCTTAGGATACAACCTCATGTCTGTCTCAATGCTTTGTGATCTTGATATGGTTGTTGTCTTTGGCAAGTATCGTTGTGTTGTGATCATGGAAGCTAACAATTCCAAAGTCTTCGAAGGCTTTAGGAGAGGAGACTTGTACATTGTTGATTTCTCTATAGGACCACAACCTGCCGTGTGCTTACTTGCAAAAGCTTCAGAAGGCTGGCTATGGCATCGACGACTTGGTCATGCTGGCATTAGGAATCTGCACACGCTCGCGAAGAAGAAGCATTTCATTGGCATTGAGAATGTCAAATTCCTCAAGGATCACTTGTGCGGAGCCTGTGAAGCTGGGAAGATGACTAAGGCCAAGCATCCAGCGAAGACTATCATGACCACCACTCGACCATTTGAATTGCTTCACATGGATCTCTCTGGTCCTAATCATTATTCTGCTGTGACTAATGATGCATCTCTATATGGCTTTGTTATTGTTGATGATTACTCTCGTTACACATGGGTACACATTGTTACTTACAAACATGAAGTGCAGGAAGTCTTCAAACGATTTTCCTCGAGGGCTTCAACCAACTTTGGTGTGAAGATCAAGCACATCAGTAGTGACAATTGAACTGAGTTCAAGAATTCCGGTCTTAATGACTATCTTGATGAACTTGGTATTACTCATGAGTTATCTGCTCCTTATACTCCTCAGCAAAATGGCGTCGTGGAGTGCAAGAACAGAACTCTTGTTGAGATGGCGCGCACTATGCTTGATGAACACAAAATGCCTCATCGTTTTTGGATTGATGCAATTGATACCGCGTCCACATCATCAACAGAGTATATCTTCACAAATTCTTCAAGAAGACTGCCTATGAACTCCTCACTAACAAGAAACCCAATGTGAGTTATTTCAAAGTCTTCGATGCTAAATGTTGGATTAGAGATCCTCATCACAATGCTAAATTTGCACCGAAAGCACATAAAGGTTTTATGCTTGGTTACGGGAAGGACTCGCACACCTACACGGTCTTCAACATCGCTCTTCACAAGATTGTTGAAACTGTAGATGTGCGGTTCGATGAAACTACTGTTGGGGAACATAGTAATTTCAAAAAATTTCCTACGCACACGCAAGATCATGGTGATGATATAGCAACGAGAGGGGAGAGTGTTCGTCCATGTACCCTCGTAGACCATAAGCGGAAGCGTTATGACAACGCGGTTGATGTAGTCGTACGTCTTCACGATCCGACCGATTCAAGTACCGAACGTACGGCACCTCCGAGTTCAGCACACGCTCAGCTCGATGACGCCCCTCGAACTCCGATCCAGCCGAGTGTCGAGGAGAGTTCCACAAGACGACGGTGTGGTGACGATCTTGATGTTCTATCGGCGCAGGGCTTCGCTTAAGCTTCGCGACGATAGGACCGAGGTGGAATATGGTGGAAGGGGCACCGCACACGGCTAAGGAACGATCCGTAGATCAACTTGTGTGTTCATGGGGTGCCCCCGCCAGATATAAAGGAGGGAGGGAGGAGGAGGCGGCCCTCTACTATGGCGCGCCATGGGGAGTCCTACTCCCAGGGAGTAGGATTCCCCTTCCTAGTCCAACTAGGAGTCCTTCCATGTATTAGGAGTAGGAGACAAGGAAGGGAAGAGAGAAGGAAGGAAGGAGGGGTGCGGCCTCCCCTAGTCCAATTCGGACTAGGCCTTGGGGCGCGTGGCCTGCCCTAGGCAGCCCTCTCTCTCTTCCCTTGAGGCCCAATAAGGCCCAATACTTCTCCCCGTGAATTCCGTAACTCTCCCAGACTCAAAAATACCCAATCACTCGGAACCTTTCCGAACTCGAATATAGTTGTCCAATATATCGATCTTTACGTCTCGACCATTTCAAGACTCCTCGTCATGTCCCCGATCTCATCCGGACTCGAACTCCTTCGGTACATCAAAACTCATAAACTCATAATATAAGCATCATCGAAACCTTAAGCGTGCGGACCCTACGGGTTCGAGAACTATGTAGACATGACCTAGAACTATTCTCGGTCAATAACCAATAGCGGGACCTGGATGCCCATATTGGCTCCTACATATTCTACGAAGATCTTTATCGGTCAAACCGCATAACAACATACGCTATTCCTTTGTCATCGGTATGTTACTTGCCCGAGATTCGATCGTCGGTATCTAATACCTAGTTCAATATCGTCACCGCAAGTCTCTTTACTCGCTCAGAATGCATCATCCCGTAACCAACTCATTGGTCACATTGCTTGCAAGGCTTATAATGATGTGCATTACCGAGAGGGCCCATAGATACCTCTCCGACAATCGGAGTGACAAAACCTAATCTCAAATACGCCAACTCAACATGTACCTTCGGAGACACCTGTAGTACTCCTTTATAATCACCCGATTACGTTGTGACGCTTGGTAGTACCCAAAGTGTTCCTCCGTAAACGGAGTTGCATAATCTCATAGTTACAGGAACATGTATAAGTCATGAAGAAAGCAATAGCAACATACTAAACGATCAAGTGCTAAGCTAACGGAATGGGTCAAGTCAATCACATCATTCTCCTAATGATGTGATCCGTTAATCAAATGACAACTCTTTTGTCCATGGCTAGGAAACATAACCATCTCTCGATAAACGAGCTAGTCAAGTAGAGGCATACTAGTGACACTATGTTTGTCTATGTATTCACACATGTATTATGTTTCCGGTTAATACAATTCTAGCATGAATAATAAACATTTATCATGAAATAAGGAAATAAATAATAACTTTATTATTGCCTCTAGGGCATATTTCCTTTAGTCTCCCACTTGCACTAGAGTCAATAATCTAGTTCACATCGCCATGTGATTTAACACCAATATTCATATCTCAGATATGATTAACACCCATAGTTCACATCATCATGTGACCAACATCCAAAGGGTTTACTAGAGTCAATAATCTAGTTCACATCGCTATGTGATTAACACCCAAAGAGTACTAAGGTGTGATCATGATTTGCTCGTGAGAGAAGCTTAGTCAACGGGTGCATCACATTTAGAGCCGTATGTATTTTGCAAATATTTTATGTCCACAATGCTCGCATGAGCTACTCTAGCTAATTGCTCCCACTTTCAATATGTATCCAGGTTGAGACTTAGAGTCATTCGGATCGGTGTAAAAGTTTGCACCGATGTAACTTTTACAACAAACTCTTTTATCACCTCCATAATCGAGAAACATCTCCTTAGTTCTTACTAAGGATATTCTTGACCAATGTCGAGGATCTACTCCTAGATCACTATTGTACTCCTTGCCAAATTCAGAGCAAGGTATACAATAGGTGCGGTACATAGCATAGCATACTTTATAGAACCTATGGTGAGGCATAGGGAATGACTTTTCATTCTCTTTCTATTTTCTGCTTGTGGTGGGATTTGAGTCTTACTCAATTTCATACCTTTGCAACACAGCAAGAACTCTTTCTTTGACTGCTCCATTTTGAACTATTTCAAAATCTTGCCAAAGTATGTACTCATTGAAAATCTTATCAAGCGTCTTACTCTATCTCAATAGATCTTGATGCTCAATATGTAAGTAGCTTTTACTGAGGTCTTTTCCTTTTAAAGAACTTCTTTAAAACACTCCTTTATGCTTTGCAGAAAAATTCTACATCATTTCTGATCAACAATATGTCACTCACATATACTAATCAGAAAGGCTGTAGTGCTCCCACTCACTTTATTGTAAATACAGGCTTCATCGTAAGTCCATATAAAACTATATGCTTTGATCAACTTATCAAAGCGTATATTCCAACTCCGAGATGCTTGCACCAGTCCATAGATGTATCGCTGGAGCTTGCACATTTTGTTAGCACCTTTAGGATTGATAAAACCTTCTAGTTGCATCATATACAACTCTTCTTTAATAAATCCATTAAGGAATGTAGTTTTGACATCCATTTGCCAGATTTCATAAAATGTGGCAATTGCGAACATGATTCGGACAGACTTAAGCATCGCTACAGTTGAGAAAATCTCATTGTAGTCAACACCTTGAACTTGTCGAAAACCTTTTTTGTGACAAGTCGAGCTTTGTAGATAGTAACACTACTATCAGCATCTGTCTTCCTCTTGAAGATCCATTTATATAATATGGCTTGCCGATCATCGGGCAACTCCACCAAAGTCCACACTTTGTTCTCATACATGGATCCTATCTCGATTTCATGGCCTCTAGCCATCTCATGAATCTGGGCTCATCATCGCTTCCTCATAGTTCGTAGGTTTATCATGGTCTAGTAACATGACTTTCGTAACAGGATTACCGCACCACTTTGGTGCGGACCGTACTCTGGAAGACCCACGAGGTTCTGTAGTAACTTGATCTCAAGTTTCATGATCATCATCATTAGCTTCCTCACTAATTGGTGTAGAAATCATTTGGAACTGATTTCGTGATGAACTATTTTCCAATTCGGGAGGAGGTACAGATTACCTCATCAAGTTCTACTTTCCTCCCACTCACTTCTTTCGAGAGAAACTCCTTCTCTAGAAAGGATCCATTCTTAGCAACTAATATCTTGCCTTCGGATCTGTGATAGAAGGTGTACCCAATAATTTCCTTTGGGTATTCTATGAAGACGCACTTCTCGATTTGGGTTCGAGCTCATCAAGTTGAAACCTTTTTCATATAAGCATCGCAACTCCAAACTTTAAGAAACGACAACTTGGGTTTCTTGCTAAACCACAGTTCATATGGTGTCATCTCAACGGATTTTATATGGTGCCCTATTAAACGTGAATGCAGTTGTCTCTAATGCATAACCCCAAAACAATAGTGGTAAACCAATAAGAAACATCATAGATCGCACAATATCCAATTAAGTGCGGCTATGACGCTTGGACACACCATAACGTTGTGGTGTTCGGTGGCGTGAGCTGTGAAACTATTTCACATTGTTTTAATTGAAGACCAAACTCAGAACTCAAATATTCATCTCCACGATCGATCGCGAAACTTTATTTTCTTGTTACGATGATTTTCCACTTCACTCTGAAATTCTTTGAACATTTCAACTATTTCAGACTTATGTTTCATCAAGTAGATATACCCATATCTGCTCAAATCATCTGTGAAGGTCGAAAATAACGATACTTGCCACGAGCCTTCATACTCATTGGTCTCGCATACATCGGTATGTATTATTTTCAATAAGTCAAGAGCTCGCTCCATTGTTCAAGAACGGAGTTTTAGTCATCTTGCCCAAAAGGCACGGTTCGCAAGCATCAAATGATTCATAACCAAGTGATTCCGAAAATCCATCTTTTTGGAGTTTCTTCATGCGCTTTACACCGATATGACTTAAACGGCAGTGCCACAAATAAGTTGCACTATCGTTATTAACTTTGCATCTTTTGGCTTCAATATTACGAATATGTGTATCACACGATCGAGATCCAACAAACCATTTTTATTGGGTGTATGACCATAGGTTTTATTCATGTAAACAGAACAACAATTATTCTCTAACTTACATGAATAACCGTATTGCAATAAACATGATCAAATCATATTCATGCTCAACGCAAACATCAAATAACACTTATTTAGGTTTAACACTAATCCCGAAAGTATAGGGAGTGTGCGATGATGATCATATCAATCTTGGAACTATTTCCAACACACATCGTCACTTCACCCTTTAACTAGTCTCTATTTATTCTGCAACTCCCGTTTCGAGTTACTAATCTTAGCAACTGAACTAGTATCAAATACTGAGGGGTTGCTATAAACACTAGTAAAGTACACATCAATAACATGTATATCAAATATACTTATGTTCACTTTGCCATCCTTCTTATCTGCAATCTCTTGGGGTAAAACCTCTTCGGTGAGGACTTCTCTTTGCAAGTAGAAGCACTTAGTCTCGTGCTTAGGACTAGACTTGGGTTTCTTCACTTGAGTGACAACTTGCTTGCCGTTCTTCTTGAAGTTCCCTTCTTTTCCCTTTGCCTTTTCTTGAAACTAGTGATCTTGTTAATCATCAACACTTGATGCTCTTTTCTTGATTTCTACCTTCACGATCTCAACATCGCGAAGAGCTCGAGAATAAATTTCGTCATCCCTTGCATATTATAGTTCATCACGAAGTTCTAGTAACTTAGTGATGGTGACTAGAGAATTCTGTCAATCACTATCTTATCGGAAGATTAACTCCCACTTGATTCAAGCGATTGAAGTACCTGATAATCTGAGAACATGCTCACTAGTTGAGCGATTCTCCTCCATCTTTTAGCTATAGAACTTGTTGGAGACTTCATATCTCTCAACTCGGTATTTGCTTGAAATATTAACTTCAACTCTGGAACATCTTATATGGTCCATGACGCTCAAAACGTCTTTGAAGTCCCGATTCTAAGCCATTAAGCATGGTGCACTAAACTATCAAGTAGTCATCATATTGAGCTTAGAAAACGCTCATAACGTCTGCATCCGCTCCTGCAATAGGTCTGTCACCTAGCGTGCATTAAGGACATAATTCTTCAGGCAGCAATGAGGATAAACCTCGGATCACGGATCCAATCCGCATCATTGCTACTAACATTTTCAACACAATTTTTCTAGGAACATATCAAAATAAACATATGAAAGCAACAATGCAAGCTATTGATCTACAACATAATTTGCAAAATACTACGGGACTAAGTTCATGATAAATTAAAGTTCAATTAATCATATTACTTAAGAACTCCCACTTAGATAGACATCCTCTAATCTTCTAAGTGATCACGTGATCCAAATCAACTAAACCATGTCCGATCATCACGTGAGATGGAGTAGTTTCAATGGTGAACATCACTATGTTGATCATATCTACTATATGATTCACGCCGACCTTTCGGTCTCTCGTGTTCCGAGGCCATATCTCAGATATGCTAGGCTCGTCAAGTTTAACCCGAGTATTCCGCATGTGCAACTGTTTTGCATCCGTTGTATTTGAACGTAGAGCCTATCACACCCGATCATCACGTGGTGTCTCAAAGACGAAGAACTTTCGCAAGCGGTGCATACTCGTGGAGAACACTTCTTGATAATTAGTGAGAGATCATCTTAAAATGCTACCGTCAAACAAAACATAATAAGATGTATAACAGATAAACATCATATGCAATCAAAATATGTGACATGATATGGCCATGATCATCTTGCGCCTTTGATCTCCATCTCCAAAGTATCGTCATGATCTCTATCGTCACCGCACGACACTATGATCTTCATCATCTTGATCTATATCAATGTGTCATCACATGGTCGTCTCACCAACTATTGCTCTTGCAACTATTGCTATCGCATAGCGATAAAGTAAAGCAATTATTTGGCACTTGCATCTTATGCAACAAAGAGACAACCATAGAGCTTCGCGATCGCCGATAACTTCAACAAAACATGATCATCTCATACAATAACTTATATCTCATCACGTTTTGACCATATCACATCACAACATGCCCTGCAAAAACAAGTTAGACGTCCTCTACTTTGTTGTTGCAAGTTTTACGTGGCTGCTACGGGCTTAAGCAAGAACCAATCTCACCTACGCATCAAAACCACAATGATAGTTTGTCAAATAGACTCCGTTTTAACCTTCACAAGGACCGGGCGTAGCCACACTCGGTTCAACTAAAGTTGGAGAAACTGACACCCGCTAGTCACCTGTGTGCAAAGCACGGCGGTAAAACCAGTCTCGCGTAAGCGTACGCGTAATGTCGGTCCGGGCCGCTTCATCCAACAATACCGCTGAACCAAAGTATGACATGCTGGTAGGCAGTATGACTTATATCGTCCACAACTCATTTGTGTTCTACTCGTGCATATAACATCAACGCATAAAACCTGGCTCGGATGCCACTGTTGGGGAACGTAGTAATTTCAAAAAAATTCCTACGCACAGGCAAGATCATGGTGATGATATAGCAACGAGAGGGGAGTGTTCGTCCATGTACCCTCGTAGACCGTAAGCGGAAGCGTTATGACAACGCGGTTGATGTAGTCGTACGTCTTCACGATCCGACCGATTCAAGTACCGAACGTACGGCACCTCCGAGTTCAGCACACGTTCAGCTCGATGACGTCCCTCGAACTCCGATCCAGCCGAGTGTCGAGGAGAGTTCCACAAGACGACGGTGTGGTGACGATCTTGATGTTCTATCGCGCAGGCTTCGCTTAAGCTTCGACGATATGACCAAGGTGGAATATGGTGGAAGGGGCACCGACACGGCTAAGGAACGATCCGTAGATCAACTTGTGTGTTCATGGGTGCCCCTGCCCCCAGATATAAAGGAGGAGGGAGGAGGAGGCCGGCCCTCTACTATGGCGCGCCATGGGGAGTCCTACTCCCACGGGAGTAGGATTCCCCTTCCTAGTCCAACTAGGAGTCCTTCCATGTATTAGGAGTAGGAGACAAGGAAGGGAAGAGAGAAGGAAGGAAGGAGGGGGTGCGGCCCTCCCTAGTCCAATTCGGACTAGGCCTTGGCGCGCGCCTGCCCTAGGCAGCCCTCTCTCTTTCCGCAGGCCCAATAAGGCCCAATACTTCTCCCGGCGAATTCCGTAACTCTCGGTACTCGAAAAATACCGAATCACTCGGAACCTTTCCGAACTCCGAATATAGTTGTCCAATATATCGATCTTTACGTCTCGACCATTTCGAGACTCCTCGTCATGTCCCCGATCTCATCCGGGACTCCGAACTCCTTTGGTACATCAAAACACATAAACTCATAATATAACTGTCATCGAAACCTTAAGCGTGCGGACCCTACGGGTTCGAGAACTATGTAGACATGACCTAGAACTATTCTCGGTCAATAACCAATAGCGGGACCTGGATGCCCATATTGGCTCCTACATATTCTACGAAGATCTTTATCGGTCAAACCGCATAACAACATACGTTATTCCCTTTGTCATCGGTATGTTACTTGCCCGAGATTCGATCGTCGGTATCTAATACCTAGTTCAATCTCGTCACCGGCAAGTCTCTTTACTCGTTCTGTAATGCATCATCCCGTAACCAACTCATTGGTCACATTGCTTGGAAGGCTTATAATGATGTGCATTACCGAGAGGGCCCAGAGATACCTCTCCGACAATCGGAGTGACAAAACCTAATCTCGAAATACGCCAACTCAACATGTACCTTCGGAGACACCTGTAGTACTCCTTTATAATCACCCGATACGTTGTGACGTTTGGTAGTACCAAAGTGTTCCTCCGTAAACGGAGTTGCATAATCTCATAGTTACAGGAACATGTATAAGTCATGAAGAAAGCAATAGCAACATACTAAGCGATCAAGTGCTAAGCTAACGGAATGGGTCAAGTCAATCACATCATTCTCCTAATGATGTGATCCCGTTAATCAAATGACAACTCTTTTGTCCATGGCTAGGAAACATAACCATCTCTGATAAACGAGCTAGTCAAGTAGAGGCATACTAGTGACACTATGTTTGTCTATGTATTCACACATGTATTATGTTTCCGGTTAATACAATTCTAGCATGAATAATAAACATTTATCATGAAATAAGGAAATAAATAATAACTTTATTATTGCCTCTAGGGCATATTTCCTTCAACTAATGGCTCGCAAAGAGAGCACCTACCTTCTGTGATAGATGAACCAGCACCTAAAGATTCTATCAAGTTCAAGGCTACTGAGGATGTCATTCCTACCGAAGAATCTACTAAAGAATTCATTCCAGAACGCGAAGATCGTCGAGCTGATGTACCTGAGGAAAATGCTGAAGAAAATGGTGCTGAAGAAAATGCTGATCAAATTCCTCGACGACAACCAGCTCATCCTCGCATTGCAAAAGAAGTGCAAGTTGAAAAGATCATCGATGACATTGAAGCACCAGGTCCTCTCACACGCTCAAAAGCTTCACATTTATCTAACTTTTGTGGGCACTATGCTTTTGGCTCTATCACAGAGCCCACTAAGGTAGATGAAGCATTTCTGGAGCCTGAGTGGGTTCAGGCTATGCAAGAAGAATTACATCAGTTCAAGCTCAACAATGTCTGGGAACTGGTCAAACGTCCAGATCCTCGCAAGCATAATATCATTGGCACAAAGTGGATCTATCGCAACAAGCAAGATGAAAATGGCCTTGTGGTGAGGAATAAGGCATGACTTGTAGCTCAAGCCTACACACAGGTTGAAGGAATTGATTTCGATGAAACTTTTGCACCTGTTGCTAGACTTGAGGCTATTCGCATATTACTTGCTTATGCTAACCATCATAACATCACTTCATATCAAATGGATGTGAAAATTGCATTCCTCAATGGTAACCTTGAGGAAGAAGTATATGTTGCTCAACCCCCAGGTTTTGAAGATCCAAAGAATCCTGACAAAGTCTTCAGACTCAACAAGGCCCTCTATGGCCTCAAGCAAGCCCCTCGGGCGTGGTATGATACTTTGAAGGAATTCTTAGTGAAGAATGGCTTCACACCCGGTTCACTCGACCCTACTCTCTTTACTAAATCTTATGATGGTGAACTGTTTGTGTGCCAAATATACGTTGATGATATTATCTTTGGCTGTACTGACCAATGTTATAGTGATGAATTTGCCTATATGATGAGTGAAGAATATCAAATGTCTATGATGGGAGAGTTGAAATTCTTCTTAGGTCTTCAAATTCGTTAATAGCACAATGGCATATTCATATCTCAGGAGAAATACCTCAAGGATGTTCTGAGGAAATTCGGCATGCAAGATTGCAAAGGATTCAAAATTCCTATGCCCACAAATGGCCATCTATGCACTGATGAAAATGGTATTGACTTCGATCACAAGGTATACCGCTCCATGATTGGTTCTTTATTGTACTTATGTGCATCTAGGCCAGATATAATGCTTAGTGTTTGCATGTATGCCCGATTTCAAGCTACACTAAAGGAATCACACCATAAGGTTGTGAAGCATATTCTTCGATATCTAGCTCACACACCAACACTAGGATTATGGTACCCCAAGGGCTCTACTTTTGATCTCATTGGATATTATGACTCCGACTATGCTGGTGATCGTGTGGACCACAAGTCAACATCTGGTACTTGTCATTTCCTCGGACGATCTATGGTCTGTTGGTCCTCGAAGAAACAGAACTGCGTATCACTATCTCATCTGCGGAAGCTGAGTACATTGCTGCTGGTTCTTCTTTGTGCTCAATTGCTGTGGATGAAGCAAACTCTCAAGGACTACGACATCAACATGAAGAATGTGCCTCTCACTGTGACAATGAGAGTGCCATCAAGATTGCTCATAACCCGATTCAAGACTCAAGACAATGCACATTCAGATTCTTCATCATTTTCTTCGTGATCATGTGTTGAAGGGCGACATTTCTATTGAGCATGTGAAGACTGAAGAACAGCTAGCCGATATCTTCACAAAGCCCTTGGACGAGAAGAGATTTAGTAAGTTGCGGTGTGAGCTAAATATCTTAGAGTCTTCGAATGTTCTTTGAAAAGGACACTCATCCTAACACTTATGCAAAATTGATGACTTAAATGTGCAACACATGAAGAAACATTTTTCTTAAATCAATGAAGAATAACACTCTAAGTGTGAAGAAATTAATGAAGAATTTGATTCTCAGAACCCTACGACAATTGTACGCGATGTCTGAAATCATCATTCTTATACGGTGGGTCACGCCACCACCAAAGTTCAAAATCTTCAATTTGAGTTATTCCTCAGTTTAGCAACACTCATACAGCTGTCGCTCGCGTTGCCCCACCCCGCGGGCGACCCGGGCGAAACCTAGCCGCCGCACCAGCCAACTCCAGATCCACCCACCTTCCCTCGCCGCCGCCGGCAAGCGCCGCCGGGCAAAGCCCGAGCGGCGTCGGCGGCGGCGGGGCCTTCTTCTTCTTCCCTCTCGCGAGGCCATGGCGGTGCGGGGCCGCTGGGCCAAGGAGAGGCGTGGGGGCACGACGCGCGAGAGAGTGGCGTGGTCGGCTGGCGGCAGCTGGGTGCAAGCGTCGTCTCGCCAGCAAGCGCAGCGAGCACGGCGTCGGGGACGCCAGCAGCGCAGCGAAGCGGCGATCGATGCTGCGGCGCGTGCATGGAGTGTAGGCGGCGGGCGGCGCGGCGCGGCGAAGCGGGCGCCGCGGCGGCACGGGGGCGCGGCAGTGCTTTGCCGCCGGGCGCCGTGGGGTGCGGGCGCTGCGGTCGGCTTTGGCCAGATCTGGCCTCTGCCAACCTGTGGCTGGAGGGCCGGCTCGAGGAGGCACCAGGCATCGTTGGAGAGTGGCTGCGTTTTGCGCCTAGTCCGGCCACGTGTGGTGGTTGCAGTTGTGGTGTCGGAGATGGCTGGCGGTTGTCTCTCCTTCAAGCGCGTCCACGCCCGGCTCCTGGAGCTGTGGCGCCGTTCAGTTTGTCATGTGCTTCAGAAGGTTCGGTCAGACCAGATCTAGCATGGATAGTCCTGTTCTTGCGCGCGACGGTGCGAGCCGTGCAGTTTGGCCTGGATCCTGCCAAGTCCTGCGCGCGATGGTGCGGATCGGCTACGTTTGGTTCTCCCTCGACCTTTCCTGTGCGCTGCGGTGCGGAGGATCGCCCAGTCTGCGCGCGGAGGTAGAGGATGGCCAGATCTGGCTTGGATCGCCCAGGGCCTGCGAGCGGCGGTGCTGACCGGTCGGGTTGGCGTGTGTTCGCCGAGTTCCTGCGTGCAGCTTGACCAATTCGTCTCTAGTAGTGTTTGCTTTGGGCTCATGCTGCTCTGTGGCGCTGGTGGCCTCGGATCCTTGGATTGTTGGTGGAAGACTCGGCTCCGGATGAAAATCATGCATCGACTCTGTCATTGCCGGCGGTAATGGCGTCCACGGATGTCGTCTTACTCCTTGGAGTATCGTTGTGGAGCCGTTCCCTTCCTTCCCAATAGCGTGAGATCACCGGGTGAAAACCTAAGATCGGGCAGTGCCAGATCGGGTGACGATGCAGTCCTCAGCTTCGTTTTCCTCCTTGGAGGCGTCACCTTGGTGATCCCGCAGAGGGTTCTGATGGTGTTCTCGTTTGATGGTAGAGCTTGGGTTTGTGGTGCTGCCGACGGGTCCTTTTCTTTCTTTTCTTTTTGCGCTGCCTTTGCGGTGCATTCCTCCTTTGAGGACTCTTGTAACACCTTCTTCTGATCAATGAATTTGGCAGTTCTCCTGCCAACATTCAAAAAAAAAGTTATTCCTCAGTTTTGAAATTTCCCAGTTTTTCAAATTCTTCAACTTTGCAAAATCTTCACTGTTTCCGTCGTTTTTCTTCATTGGCTATATATATGGGTTTATTTCCTCTATAGCATTCACTTATGGCTATTTCTTCAAGTTGCTTTTTCTGCTAAGTGAATGTCATCGGACCCTTCCCCCTCTATGCTATACTCAACCCAATCTATTCACAAATTCTTCATGTGCGTTCTATTTGAAACACGTTCAAAATCTTCACTGTGTCCTATCAGCTGAAGAAATTGTGAATGGAACTTTAAAACTAATATTATCCAAATTTTCGGTTTTGCCGCTCAAACCGTCCTGTATCCCACGATAGACTTATCTATTCACCCACGATCTAACACGATCTCCACTTTTCAGTATGTGGGTGACACATGTCAAGCGAATGAGAAGGGCCAGGGGCACGTTCGTCCTCAATCTTCGGGCGAACAGTTTTTCACTGCGACTATAAATACCCCCTCACCCTTCCTCACTTCCTTTACTCCGCTCGACCGCTCTCTCTTTCGCTCGAGCTTCTCAAACCCTAGCGTCGCCGCTACTCCATCGTCGCCGGTGAGGAAGAGCTTCACTGCCTCGACCTCGTCGCCGTCGTACTCGCGCCGGCCGTGGAAATCTTCACTCCGCCACCGCTGTAGCTGTCTTCCTCCGCCAAGGTAGGGCGTGGAAGATCTGAACTGACAAGCTTCAAATCTACACTTCTCAGTTCGTCGTGTTCTTCATCCAGGGTAATTAAAAGTTACTTTTACTGCCCTCTTTGATTCAAATTTTCTCTACAAAATCTTCAATGGTGTTTTATTCTTCAAATCCTCACACACAAAACACCTCACAAGTCATCTGTTCTTGATTCATTTCCCTAAGCATCATTTTTCTTCAAGATTCCTCAGTTGTGTGGATCGTCAATCTATACAACTCTGGAACCTAAGACAAAGTACGCTTAGTGAAATTCTTCAAGACTCATCTGGTCAAATTCCTCAAACTTGTTCATTTTGAAAACCTTCTGAGAACACATATGACCTCTTCAAATTCCTCGCAACTATACTCTGTTCACAGGAAATTCTGAAGATGTGAACACTTGGGTGCTGGACTGGATGTCAGAAAATACTCACTACAAGGCACCGGCAACTGAATTGCTTCATGCCCTCCCACTCAGTCCTCCCCTTGATGGTGCTCGTTGCATCTACAATGAACCTGAGCTTACAAATCATTACATGCAAGTGCTGATGAAGCCTTTGAAGCCAAGGCAGGCCCCATGAACCAAATTCCTCGTTAAGGAATTGATGTATGTGCCTCGGACTGTCTATCGCATTCTGACGAAGACAATGAGTCCTATCAAAGGCCACGACTCAAATGAATACTTGGACGACACTGCGGCAGGCCCTACTACGACAACCAACCCCGACAACACTGGCGCTCCTCCATCAACTTGATATTCTTCAGGGGCGTTAGTCCTCAGTTTCGATCCTTTTGGTCATTCGATGACAAAGGGGGAGAAATCTGAGTTAGTCTTCAAGCGGGTCTATTATATGGGCGTTTTTTTGTTAAGTTACAACTCTCGCTCTTCTGAAACTTTTATTGGATCGAGTTGTAATCTTAAACCCGATGGTGCTCTGATACTTTTGATGCATTGTGCTCTGATTCTGCATGCTTGTTCCTTGTTAATATTATTGCTCGCATGCTGAATCTCTTCAGGCACCATATTTCATCATGCATTTCAAATTCTTCATGTTATATGTCAAATGCATGTATGAATTACAAGATGTAGGGGGAGATCCCCATGATTCAACTCTTCAAGTGTGCATTGCTTCAAAAGCAAATTCCTCACTATGCACATCTTCAGGGGGAGTTCTTCTATACTTTGCA
Organism: Aegilops speltoides; assembly: GCA_021437245.1. Taxonomy (NCBI): domain Eukaryota; kingdom Viridiplantae; phylum Streptophyta; class Magnoliopsida; order Poales; family Poaceae; genus Aegilops; species Aegilops speltoides. Next base: position 165,517,234 of record CM038146.1, read on the forward strand.
ATCAAATTCCTCAATATCAGTACTTACACTTCATATGTTTATCCCCGTTGAAAACTTAACCTATATTGTCATCAATCACCAAAAAGGGGGAGATTGTAAGTGCATCTAGTGCCCCTTAGTGATTTTGGTGTATTGAAGACTTATAGGTTAAGGGACTAATGTGTTTATGAGTGTACACAGGTCTATAAGTCTATGAGGAGTTTGATATTTACAGAGAAAGTCGACCCCTAAAAATGAATATCTTCGACTGAAGATTTTGGTATTCCTGAAGACTTTCATGAAGACTTTGAAAGTGAAGAAATTGGTGTGTCCGTGAAGACTTGATATTCATGCAAGGAATGTGAAGCTTGAAGACTTTCGTTTTCATAGTTTTGTTTTTATCTTTCTTGAGTCATAGGAAACACCGTACTGTTAAAGGGGGTCGAGGAAATACTAAGGAAAAATTTCCATGTGATGCTCAACTCAAAATCCTACACCTACCAATCCCTTCGAGTGAAGCCATTGGAAATCTCATACAGTTCAGTCAATTTCTTGATGTGAGACGAAGTTCTTACCGTCACGAGGAATTTGTTCTGACTGAGGAGTTAGGAATTCGCCAGTGCGGCTTGCCTACACAGTGAGGAACATGATAGCCCTGAGGAATTTGAGAGTCAAATTTCCGACCGTTACTGTGCTACGCGCCAGCTGTCCCAAAATATCTTATCCACATAACGGTCATATCATTGAAGGGCATTTATGTCTTATCATGTCGGGCTGCTCCCTAGGCTATAAATAGCCTCCCCCTTCAACCACTAGCTCATTGGCTGCTCCGAGAGAAACTGACACTTGTCATTTGAGAGCAACCCATCCTCCGAGGAATTTGAGCGAAAATCATCGAGTGAGGAAAATCCAAACCCAAACACCCACAAACCCAAAGTGATTGAGCATCACTGAAGAGATTGATCCTGCATGGATCCGACGCTTGTTACCTTTGAAGACTGTGCTTCTTCCAGACGGTTAGGCGTCATGGTCTAGAGCATCCAAGAGGAATTGTGAATCGCCGAGTGACCGAAGTCTGTGAAGGTTTGGAAGTCGCCTGAAGACTTACCACGAGTGATTGGACAAGGTCTGTGTGACCTTAGTTCAAGGAGAATATAGTGAGGACTTGGTGTCCTGAGCTGCGTGCTGAGCGACTGGGTGTCCGGGACTGTGTGTCCTCGAGTTTAAATACTCAGCTGCTCCAACCAGACGTACAACCGAGACAACAGTTGGAACTGGTCTACCATTTCATTGTCTTCACCAACCTTACTGGTTCTATTTCCTCAACTCTTTCATTTCCTCATTACTGTGTTGAGTGGTTGTTCATATATGTGTTTGAAGACTTTGACTGAAGACTTTCTCAATTTCCTCAGTTCAATTTCTTCAGTCTATTTGTCTTCATCTTGTGTTATCCTGTGTTTACGCTTTCCGTACTCTGTGTTTGTCTTCATTTCATCATGATGACTATGTGTGTATTCTATTATGCTTACTTCTAAGTACTTATTCCGCTGCAAGTAGTTCTTCGTAAGGAATTTCCTCACCGGCAAATTCCTCAGTGAAGAATTCATAAAAATCGCCTATTCACCCCCCCCCCCCTCTAGTCGATATAACGCACTTTCAGCTGCTGAACAGGGCCACTTGAAATGTGATTTCTTCGGACCTATAATTCTTCAGCATGCCAAACACCGCATCCAGTGTGATTTTTCCCGCACACTGTGCCTCCCGACTAGGGATGATTCCCCTGAAGGTCGTGCTGCTTTGCTCAATGCGGCTTTTATCAATTTCCATCTTGTTGAGGGTTTCTTCATAGATCAGGTTTAACCCGCTTCCGCCGTCCATGAGTACTTTAGTGGGCCGGAAGCTGTCCATGATTGGGCTAAGGACCAAAGCGGCTGGTGCCCGGACTATTTGGAATTGAGGTTCGTCACTGGCACTGAAGGTTATGGCAGTGTCGCTCCACGAATTTATTTTTGCCACTTGGCAGACTTCCGCAAAACTTCGATGAGCTAACTTGCACCTATTATTTGAGGCGAAAGTCTCGAAGACTGTCAGTACCGCATTGTCGTCTTCAGCGGGATGTTGTTCTACTTTATGGTTTACAAGAAGATCCTCGCCGCTATTTGCTACCTGCCGGAGTATCCAACATGCTCTAAGGCTATGCGTTGGCATGGTATCCGGCGTGCTGTGAATTTTGCATGGCCCATTGAGCCATTCTTCCAATATGGTTCCACGTCCTGGAGCGGGCTTTGGTTTTTCGGGAATTGGATCGTGTAAATTACGAGAGTTTGCCCTTTTAGTTCGGACAAAGGGTTTAGTGAGATCCGGATTATCCCAGAAGTCTGTTTGGGTTTTCCAGGCGCTTTCCATCACGCAGTACTTCTGTACTATGGCTGCTAAGTCAGCAAAGTGTACTATGTCACGGCGACTTATAGCATTAAGGATCCCTTTGTTCGTGCAATTTTTGCAGAAAAGTGAGATTGCGTCTTTTTCGCGACAGTCCTTGACCCTGTTTACCACAAGGAGGAATCTGGCCCAGTAGCGGTGTACTGTCTCTTGGGGATCTTGTCTGATATGGGAAAGACGGCATAAGTCTCGGTGGTTAGTGAGGGAGTCCTGGACTAGGGGGTGTCCGGATAGCCGAACTATCACCGTCGGCCAGACTCCAAGATTACGAAGATACAAGATTTAAGACTTCGTCCCGTGTCCGGATGGGACTTTCCTTGGCGTGGAAGGCAAGCTTGGCAATACAGATATGTAGATCTCCTACCATTGTAACCGACTCTGTGTAACCCTAGCCCTCTCCGGTGTCTATATAAACTGGAGGGTTTTAGTCCGTAGGAGGAACAACAATCATACCATAGGCTAGCTTCTAGGGTTTAGCCTCCTTGCTCTCGTGGTAGATCTACTCTTGTACTACCCATATCATCAATATTAATCAAGCAGGAGTAGGATTTTACCTCCACCGAGAGGGCCCGAACCGGGTAAAAACATCATGTCCCTTGTCTCCTGTTACCATCCGCCTAGACGCACACATTCGGGACCCCTACCGAGATCCGCCATTTTTGACATCGACATTGGTGCTTTCATTGAGAGTTCCTCTGTCGTGCCGCAATCGGGAAGGATGCCTCGTCCGTCTTTAAAGACGGCACCGTTATAATTGAGCTTTGGCCATCGGCCAAACTATCCGGCTAGGCGGTTTTCTTATGACCGCCTGTTCGGCCGCCGCGCCGACGATGACCTCTCGGGACATCAAAAGCGATCTTCATGTCAACTCGGAACTCGCCGAGCAGCTGGATCCGATGGAGCTCTCCTCCTTAAAAGAGCTTTTCGATCACATCGCCGCCCTCGGAGTCGCTACCGACTATGATCAGATTGGGCTTAAAACCGATCTGAGAGAGATCAACTCTCCCCAGGCTACCCACCACGTTGTTGTGGTGGAGGAACAACACGGCGACTCTCCTTCTACATTAAGGACAAGCTATGTCCGAATTCCTGACCCCTCCATGCCGGATTCCTGCGGAGGGACGGACGTCAATCAATCACTAAACCTAAAGTCAGGCAGCGGGCCAGATTCGTTGGACAACATCCAACAACCCAAGCTTCCAAGTTCGGAAACTTTTCGGCCCTTGAGTCTTAGATTGGACGGAGTTCCGAATTTAATTCCACCCGCCCACCCAAACACAAGCGATCTATCTCGAATCCGGCAAGAGCCCGCCAAAACAGTACACCATTACTAGGCCAGATTCCTCCTGATTATGGACAGGATAAAGGACTGCCGTGAGGAAAGCGCAATCTCAATTTTCTGCAATAATTGCACGTACAAGGGAATCATGAACGCCATATGTCGCCGCGAAATTACATGCTTCGGCGACTTGGCGTCCATAGTACGAAAGTACTGTGCGATGGAGAGTGCCTGGAAAACCGAAACCAAATTTTGGGACAATCCGGCTCCGAACACAACCCTAGTCCGAAATAAAAGGGTGCATCATATTCAGCACTGGGTTAAAACCAAAAGCAAAAACCCCTAAAGGGCACGGAACCAGATTGGAGGGATGGCTCGGCGGACCTGCAAAATCCATAATCTGAGGGCGCCACTCCAACACATAGCCTTGAGCATGTTGGATACTACGGCAGTGGCCAAAAGTGGCGAAGAGCTTCTAGCCCCAGAGAACCAGCCCAGTGAGTACCAATCTGATGATAATGTCTTCAAGACTTTCACATCAAATAATATGCGGAAACGAACACTCCGCAGCCTCGCCGAAGTCTACCAAGTAGCAACAATAAATCCATGGAGTGACACGACTATTACCTTTAACGCTAGTGACGAACCCAAATTCCAAACAGCCCGAGCACCAGCAGCATTGGTTCTCAGTCCAATAGTGAACGGCTTTCGCCTTACTAAGGTACTCATGGATGGCGGCAGTGGATTAAACCTCATCTACGAGGAAACCCTTCGAAAAATGGAAGTAGACTGGAGCCGCATTGAGCGAAGCAACACAACCTTCAGAGGAATAATCCCTAGTCGGGAAGCATGCTGCACAGGAAAAATCACACTGGATGTGGTATTTGGCTCACCGGACAACTACAGGTCCGAGGAAATCACGTTCCACGTGGCCCCGTTCAGCAGCGGATATCACGCTTTATTAGGACGAGAGGCATTCACAATTTTTCAAGCTATACCCCATTACGGGTACATGAAGCTCAAAATGCCCGGGCCCAATGGAATCATCACCCTTGCCAGTGATCCGGACGTAGCGCTCCGCGTCGAAAATAAGACAGCCGCACTAGCCCTAGAGGCGCTATCTGAAGCCCTAGCGGCCGAGGAACTCACAGCGCTGCGCTCCATGGTGAACAGGGACGACGTGATACTTGACAAAAGATCCAAGTCCACCTCTTTTAAGCCAGCGGACGAAATAGTCAAATTCCAAGTCCATCCAACGGACCCTACGAAGACGGCCTCCATTGGGGCACAATTAAACCCTGATGTAGACGCGACTACGAGAATTCTCACGGAAAATTGGGACATTTTGCACGGCACCCTTCAGACATGCCGGGAATCCCACGGTGGCGAGCACAGCCTAAATATCCTAAAAGGATTCAAGCGATCAAACAGGCTCTTGGCGATTTTCCGAACCCAAAATACAGCAATGGGAGAGGAGCTAGCCAAACTATTAGAAGCGGATTCATCGGAGATATAAAACATCCGGATGGCTAGCAAACCTGGTAATGGTACCAAACAAGGATAAATCTGGCGCAGTGTGTCAATTTCAAGGACCTTAACAAGGCTTGCCCAAAGGATCCTTCCCCTTCCCCGCATCGATCAAATTATCGACGCTACGCGTGGCACGATTCATTGTGCTTCCTCGGCGCATACTCCGCTACCAACAAATCAAGATGGCGGAGCTGCACCAAGCGCAGCGGCATTCATTACTCCATATGGACCATTACGCTTCAACACAATGCCCTTTGGGCTGAAAACGCCGCACAACATATTAGCGCATGATTCGGACATGTCCGCAAACCAGATCGGCAAAATAGTGGAGGCATCGTGAGCGATGTGTTAAATCAAATCCAAACACGTCGAAACTCTAGTAGACAACTTGAGGCTCACATTCGACAATCTCCGAGCATATGACATTAAGCTCAACCCAGAAAAATGCGTTTTCGGCGTACCAGCCGGAAAGCTCTTGGGCTTCATTGTATCCGGTAGAAGAATTGAAGCAAACCCAGCCAAGATCCGAGCTCTGTCACAATTGGATATCCCTAAAGACCTCAAGCAAATACAAAAATTGACTGGATGCGTGGCGGCTCTAAGCCGCTTCATCTCCCGCTTAGGAGAAAAGGCATTACCCCTTTATCGCCTCCTCGTGCAAGACGAACACCAGTGGGCGGATGCGCCACGGCCGGACTCGAAGAAATAAAGGCCATATTGGCAACAAATCTGGTCCTGGCCGCACCCAACTTGGGCGAACCAATGTTATTATATATCGCGCAACACATCAAGTTGTAAGCGCGGTGCTCGTCGTCGAGCGAAGCGGACGGACACAAGTTCCCTCTTCAAAACCGGTGTACTACGTATCCCTTTGTCCTAACTCCATGCAAGTTCCGGTATCCACATTATCAAAAGATAGCGTACGCAGTGTTCATGGCATCCCGGAAGCTGCGACACTACTTTCAAGAGTGTTCGATAACAGTAGCCTCCGAAGTACCTCTCAGTGACATTATAAACAACCACGACGCGACTGGCAGGATTGCAAAATGGGCCATTGAGCTCCTACCATTCGACATAACCTATAAACCATGCCGAGCTATCAAGTTGCAAGTTTTGGCCGACTTCATCGCCGAATGGACTGAAGCCGAACTCCCTAAAGAGTACGGCGCATACTCTAATTGGATCATGCACTTTGACGGCTCCAAAATTTTGGACGGTCTGGGGGCTGGCATCGTCCTGACGTCCCCAACCGGAGACACAGTCCAATACGTACTCCAGATAATGTACACGGACTCCAACAACGCAGTCGAATACGAGGCCCGTCTACATGGCCTCCGGATGGTGGTCTCCATGGGCATTAAATGCCTAGAGGTGCGAGGGGATTCGAACCTCGCGATATCCCAAATAAATGGAGACTTTGACGCCAAGGATCCGAAAATGGCAGCTTACCGTAACGCCGTTCTAAAAATGTCAGCTCGGTTTGAAGGGCTCGAATTTCACCATATAGCCCGGGATAATAATCAAGCGGCAGACGTATTGGCACGCATCGGCGCAAGATGCCGTCCCTCCCAACATATTCCTGGAACGGCTTTTCAAGCCATCCGTACTATGGGAAGGGGAGTCCGGAAACAACAATCCGGACCCAACCGCACCGCCCGACACCGCACATTCTGACACAATCGGTGGTTCTGCCAATGAAACAACACCTTCAGCCCACGAAATAATGGCAGTCATTGCCCCGTGGACCAAGCCATTCCTAGCTTACTTAACTAGGCAGGAACTTCTCGAGGACCAAAACGAGGCCCGCTGCATAGTACGGCGATCTAAATCCTATAAGGTCCATGAGGGAGAGCTCTATAAGAAAAGCACAACCGGAATCCTTCAAAGGTGTATCTCCGAAGAGGAAGGGCGAAATCTTCTGGCTGAAATTCATCCCGGACTCGGTGGGCACCACGCCGCAGCCCGGGCCCTTGTAAGCAAGGCCTTCTGTACAGGATTTTATTGGCCAACGGCCCGGGCAGACGCTCAGGATTTAGTCCAACGACGCGTCGGTTGCCAGCTCTTTGCTAATCAAAGCTACATGCCTCCCACCGCCTTGAAAACTATACCCATCACCTGGTCATTCGCGGTCTGGGGGCTTGACATGGTTGGACCCCTTAAAGGAGGAACCCACAAGCAAAAATACCTATTGGTCATGGTGGATAAATTCACCAAATGGATAGAGGCCAAGCTAGTTAAGACAGCCGGATCCGGACCCGTGATAGACTTCATATCAGGGGTAGTACACCGTTACGGCGTCCCCCACAGCATCATCACCGATAACGGAACGAACTTCACGGCCGACGAGGTTAAACTCTGGTGCAAAAACATGGGCATCAAGCTCGACTACGCTTCAGTCTATCACCCTCAAACTAACAGTCAAGTCGAACGAGCAAATGGTCTAATCATGAGCGGCATCAAACCCAGACTAGTGCGGTCCCTTAAGGAATCCAACACGCACTGGGTTGAGGAGCTTGACTCCGTACTCTGGGGGCTGCGGACCACGCCAAACCGCACTACCAGATTCACACCATTTTTTATGGTATACGGCGCAGAGGCAGTTTTGGCCTGCGACATAATTCATGACTCACCTCACGTGCGCGTATGCGAAGAAAGAGAAGCCGAGCTGAATCGGCAGGATAGTTTGGACGCCTTAGAGGAGGAGCGTGACGTGGAAAAAGCTCGTTCCGCATTCTATCAACAGCAGGCTCGAAGTTATCAAAGCAGAGAAGTATGGGCCAAAACTTACAATGTTGGCGAACTAGTTCTAGGCCTGCCGGACAAGAAAAAGGACAAACTCAAGCCCTAATGGGAAGGTCCCTTCATCGTCGACCAAGTCCTGACCGACAGAGCATACCGTCTGCGAAACGCATCGGATAACCGACTCGAGCCAAATCCATGGAACGCAACCCATCTCCGAAGATTCTACGCCTAGCGACGAACTCTGAGTTCGTCTCCCTCCCCCGTCTATATTTTATACTTTAACTGTCTTTTATTCCCCCCCCTTTTTTCTCACGGGCCTTCGGTGGCTCGCCTGCGCATTGTTCGCACACACTTGACGTGCTACTCGCACTCATTATACACGGGGCTTCTTTATGAAGCTTATTTATCTGAGCTTTATACCCAACACATGTGTCAAACTTCCGCATGTACCTTTTATTCACCATTATATGCATCGATATGACTTAAGTTTTGGCCAAGCTGGGTTGCTTTTGGCTCTGTGCTTACCCCTCGTTCCCGATAGTTCGGCTAGGAGGTAAGCGAACACCTCTGTGATTATTCTTGCCGGGTCACCGGATGTGTACCTCGGTGGGTGAAGCCGAAAGCTAGCATTCTTAAGGGAATATTGATTGGTGAATTGAAAGATGATTTCTTACCTATTTATTTATCGCCCCGGATGCTTTCTGCTTTTTTCGCTGCAGTCGGACATGCACTTTAGGGCATGCCTCCTAGGGAAAGGAACCCTTAACGGAACTATTCTCCCTGGAAGATGTTTCTTACTAACCATGTAATATAACATAACTAGTTGGGCGGCCAACTCTACTTGGCCGTACATTAAGCTCACAGGGATCTCCTTCCCATCGGGCCCCACAGGTCCGACCTCAGCCATGTGCTTTGGGTCAGCCTTCGTGTACCGCGTCTTCAGCATGGCCCAGGCCTCCCTGGCGCCTTGACGGCAGGCCGATATCTTCCACAGACGGAAGCGCCGCCGTGCTCCATGAAGCTTCTCTGCAAGCTCTCCAAGACCTTCGGGTAGGGAGACGGACGGCCATAAGGCCTGCGCGGCGCCACTCATCACTGCCGAACTTCGTTAAATGCGATTGCAACAACTTCGGGAAGTAGGTCACCCGTTGAACCGGGCATTTCCTCCGTTGGACGACTTGTGAGCATACCTATAGACATATTCATGTTAATCGACTTCCTCGCCCGAACTCTTCTTTTCAAAAGTTCGTTCAAGCACTTACTATAAATGCAGCGAAGCCGCCGATTCTCCTTCCGCAGTCGGGCAGTTTGGGCCCGAACATCTTTTAGTTCCTCGCCCGGTGGGTGTTAACATCTGGAGGTTATTTTTCTCTGCCGCACCCTTGTAAGCACATTCTGCTTGACCTTTAGCTGGCGTAGTAGCTGCTGCTGTCAGGATCTAGTCGGCACCATCTGCAATATTATTGTCAGACCCATGCACACGCCGCACTTCACAAACTACTTATCTTTCGAAAGTATATATTACCGGAGGGGGTCTCTGTGGCTCCCCTTGTGGCGGCTAGTGCAACCTCAAGTTGGGCCTTGCACTCTTGAAGCTCCTGGGACAGGTGGGTATTCTTCTCCGTAAAATCCTGCATAACAAATGATCCTTAAATCGGTTATTCTAACTATTTTAAGTCTCGGGGGCTACTGGCATATATAACTGTCAAATTTCCTCACCCGTATGTCTTTCACATACTACTCCGTGGCTCTGGCTAGACCATCTTGAGCGGCACGGAGGTGCGCATCTCCCGAATTAAAGGCATTTAACGCCTCCAGGGACAAGCATGCGTCAGGAAGAACCGTCCGGTGGCGCCTGTGATTCATGGCGCTCTCCACCTCAGATCTGGTGGCGGACAACCTGTCGGTGTTTTCCGTTGGAGGAGCACCCGGCGCGCGCCTTGCGTTCGCCTTGCGTTCGCCTTGCGTTCGCCTCCCCCTCCGGACCTGGCGTTGGAGCCTGGCTGGCGGAGGCTTGATTGGCAATGTCTCCGGACACAGTCCGACGAGCGCTCTTTCTCCTGAAAAAACCACGAGCGTTAATATGCCTTCCAGAAATCTTCCCCGGAAACATAATGGCGCGCCATACCGTTGCGGCGACGTCTCGATCCGCGCCGCACTTCTTTTCCTTTCTTTGGGCGAGCTGCCTTGTTGGCGGCAGCGCGGGTTCGGCTTCCCGCCTCAAAGGCACCTCCTGCGGAACACCATCGGTATACGGTGGTCAGAGATAAGCATGGATGAGTAATGGTATCAGGACTCTTGTCACAGTTACCTGGGAAACCAGAGATATTCCGGGGTAGTCGGCCGTAATGGCGACCAAAGCATTGTCGATGCTAAGTTGCTGGAACACCCCATCAATTAGCTCCATCTTTATGTCCGGATCCTCTTCGGAGGCCGGATCGAGGGATCGTTCTGGATCCTCGGGTTGTGGAGCCGGGCTGTGTATATCCTCTACGGCCCGGCGCAGTTCCTAAATCGAAATCACAAAGTGAGACACTTAACTTTGGGAATATGGATCGGATAGACAAACGTCCGCTTACCCAGCTCCGAGGGTTGTTCATGGAAAATCCATTCAATGGACTAGCACAGAGGAAGTCCTCCTCCCCTTTGTATAGGCCGGACAGGATCTTCACCAGATCGGCGACCGATCCCGGCCCCTTGCGGCCATGACGGGTGGCATCATCCTCCCCGTTGAAATCCCACATGGGGTGGCCCCTATAATGGAGCGGCTGCACCCCTCGCATAATGCATGTGGCCATGACCCCAATCATGGTCACTCCGGAATGAGCCAATAACCTTATTCGGCCCATCAGATATTGGACATCCCTATCATTCTCCCGTTGAGGGCTCCGCGGGCGCCAACTTAGGCGTTTCTTCAGAGGAGCGTTGCTGAACTCCGGGAGGCCGATCCGAACTGGGTCCGGTAGCGGGGCGACTTCCATATAAAACCATTCCGAAGGCCAGTCTTCGGACGCCTTCTTCGGGGTTCCGGATAGATATCCGGTCCCGGCGATTATATCGACTCCTCATGAGAACGGGGTACGAGGCAGAATAATCTCTTCCACAGCACAAAATGGGCCTCGATGCCCAAGAACAGCTCGCAAAGAGCCACAAAGCCCGCGATGTGCAGGATGGAGGCAGGCGTAAGGTGGTGAAGCTGGAGCCCATAGAACTCCAGGAGCCCCCCGGAGAAACGGATGTATGGGAAATCCGAGTCCTCTTATCAGATAAGGGACGAAGCATACCCGCTCTCCTTTGGAGGGATTGGGGACGCTCTCCGCCTGCTTTCCGCCCTTGTAGGTGGCAAGTCCAGCTCGAACCGGAACCATAAAGGCTGGGGGAAGAAATCCCTCGGCTTGGAGCGTCACTAGCTCACTATGCGGGACCGAGCATCTCCCCCAATCTCCTGGCTAAGGGCTGGGAGCGCGAGAGGAGGAGCCACGTCGATTGTCCATGATGGAATGGATTTTTGGTCAAAGGCGCTCCGATGAATACTCGTGGAAGGAGGATGGTGTGATTCGGATCTAGATCCTCGCCTCTCTTTGTAGGCAGCTCATTCGCGCAGCAAGGGGGTAGAATGTAAAAACACCCTGGCTTTTCTCATTCGTATGACACATGGAAGATGGCCATTATTGGATGTGGAAGCCAAGGAGCGCAGCATTTATAAGAAGCCGGACACCATTCGGCGAGTACATGGAATTTGGAGAAGAACCCGCCTTGCAATGCCGAAGACAATATGCGCGCCGGACTCATCGTCATTGAAGCCTGGTTTGGGGAGCTCTTGAGGAGTCTGGACTAGGGGTGTGTCAGGATAGCGAACTATCACCGTCGGCGGACTCCAAGACTATGAAGATACAAGATTGAAGACTTCGCCCGTGTCCGGATGGGACTTTCCTTGGCGTGGAAGGCAAGCTTGGCAATCTGAGATATGTAGATCTCCTACCATTGTAACCGACTCTGTGTAACCCTAGCCCTCTCCGGTGTCTATATAAACCGGAGGGTTTTAGTCCGTAGGAGGAACAACAATCATACCATAGGCTAGCTTCTAGGGTTTAGCCTCCTTGATCTCGTGGTAGATCTACTCTTGTACTACCCATATCATCAATATTAATCAAGGAGGAGTAGGGTTTTACCTCCACCAACAGGGCCCGAACCTGGGTAAAAACATCGTGTCCCTTGTCTCCTGTTACCATCCGCCTAGACGCACAGTTCGGGACCCCCTACCCGAGATCCGCCGGTTTGACACCGACAGGTGGACTTAGTTAAGTCCAATTCGACTGATCGACATCCAGGCGAGGAGCTTCGGTCTTAGCAGCTCCGACTACAGGATGTTGCCCAATTTTCGGCCCGTTGCCCGATTCTAAGTTAAAGTGCAGGTCACGTCCTCCATGAACGGGTATCCGCTCGAAGGCTGATAATCCGGACATAGTTCGTCCTCAAAGTAGAGGGATAATCCATGTATGGCTCTTCCACTACCGCTATCTCATGGGTGACCGGTGGGGATTTAATATCCCTTTGGTTGGGTTTAAGCCCAATCCGATCATAGTCTGTTGCGACTCCCAGAGCGGCGATGCGATCCAAGATCTCGTTGAGAGAGGAGAGCTCCATTGGATCCATCTGTTCGGTGAGTTCCGAATTGATGTGGAGGCTGTTTTCGATGACCCGAGAAGTCATCGTCAGCGTGACAGCCAATCGGGCGGTCATGACGAAGCCGCCTAGTCAGAGAGTTTGGCCTACCGCCAGGGATCCCCCGGAGGTGATGTTGTTCTTGACAACGAGATGAGCCATCAAGCCTTGTAGCGACGACAGAGAGGAACTCTCAATGAAAGCACCAATGTCGGTGTCAAAACCGGCGGATCTCGGGTAGGGGGTCCCGAACTATGCGTCTAAGGCTAATGGTAACTGGAGGCAGGGGGCACGATGTTTTACCCAGGTTCGGGCCCTCTCGAAGGAGGTAATACCCTACTTCCTGCTTGATTGATCTTGATGATATGAGTATTACAAGAGTTGATCTACCACGAGATCATAGAGGCTAAACCCTAGAAGCTAGCCTATGATTCTGATTGTTGTTATCCTACGGACTAAACCCTCTGGTTTATATACACACCGGAGGAGGCTAGGGTTACAGAGAGTCGGTTACAAAGAAGGAGATCTAACATACGGATCGCCAAGCTTGTCTTCCACGCAAAGGAGAGTCCCATCTGTACACGGGACAAATTCTTGAGTCCTGTATCTTCATAGTCCAACAGTCCGGCCAGAGTATATAGTCCGGCTGTCCGGATACCCCCTTATCCAGGACTCCCTCAACGGTCCAATGACAGATTTAGGTCATGTTCATCATGATGGCAGGGGGCGGCCGTCATGGGATCGAATCCGTCGAATATCAAGTCTCCGCGGATATTGGCCACGTAATTCAAGCTTCCAAACCTGACCTGATGGCCAGGGGTGTAGCTGTTGATCTGCTCCAGATGGCCAAGCGAGTTGGTCCGCAGTGCGAAGCCGCCGAATACGAAGATCTGTACAGGGAGGAAAATCTCCCCCTGGACTGCATTGTTGTAGATGATTGATGGAGCAATCAAACCTTTTGGCGAAGTCACAACGGAACTCTCAATGAAAGCACCAAAGTCGGTGTCAAAACCGGCGGATCTCGGGTAGGTGGTCTCGAACTATGTGTCTAAGGCTGATGGTAACAGGAGGCGAGGGACACGATTTTTACCCAGGTTCGGGCCCTCTCTATGGAGGTAATACCCTACTTCCTACTTGACTGATCTTGATGAATATGAGTATTACAAGAGTTGATCTACCATGAGACTGTAATGGCTAAAACCCTAGAAAGTCTAGCCTATATGATTGTGATTGTCTATACGGACTAAACCCTCCAGTTTATATAGACACCGGAGGGGACTAAGGTTGTACAAAGTCGGTTACAGAGAAAGGAATCTTCATATCCGAGCGCCAAGCTTGCCTTCCACGCCAAGGAGAGTCCCATCCGGACACGGGAGAAAGTCTTCCGTCTTGCATCTTCATAGCCCAACAGTCAGGCCCATGCTACATAGTCCGGCCGTCCGAGGACCCCCTAATCCAGGACTCCCTCAGACACATGGGGTGATCTGGTTTTTACCGGATTCACCTCCCCCTTTGGCACCCTCACCACGCCTGCTCCAGAGTTCCTCCCAGATTCGATCGGCAGATTGGTTGTGACAACTTCAAGCCAGGAGAGCTCCGCATCGAGCAGGGGGCAGACCCCGCCTCCGTCCGGACACATCATGACCGTAGAGGACCTATCCTCGACATTCGAGGTAGAACCAGGAGGTAGAGGCCAAGAGTCAATCTCGGCTGAACCTTCCTTTCACTACGCTTGCTTGGCCTTGAGCCCTTACGACAAAGCGGCAGCCAACGGCCAGGGGTCACCCCCAGTCCAAAGTAGCTCGATCTCGAACCCCAATGGGGAAGCCACAAGGAAGGACCAAGGCCCGTCCTCGACCTCCAGTGACGGCTCGGACCCCCTCAAGGATCTGGCTCCACACCCCAAGCTCAGCACCGCCAACGGAAATGAAGGACCATCCAAGGCACTAATCGCACCCCACACCGCTACAACAGAGTCCGGCCCAGAGCCCTTGTGCTCGGCGACCCACGCAATGGTAAACGAGGTGCTACACCGAATTCAGAAAATGACCATCCAGGAGGACCTGCCGTCCGCTTTCAGTCATCGACCCTTCGAGGCGTACAATAGGGAATTTTGCGTCCCACCCACAACCCATTTGTTAGCCACTATCGATGATTTAACTGATATGCTAGACTATAATTCGGAGAATGCCGAATACATGGACGAGGAGGACGTAGCCACGGCTAATGCCGAGGTCCCCCCCCCTCACGGGTCGCTAGTCGGCCACATCCACCTACTATATTTACATGGTGGGACACCCCAAAGGATGGACTCGGCACTCCTGATCAGGAGCGAGGCAAGCCTAGAGATGAGCTGCCCAAACATCGAAAACAGCATCGTCGATCAAAGCCACATCAAAGCCATGCAAGCAACATAGACTCCATGGAGAATGACACCGTAAATAGCACGGACGTCCTCACAGGGGACGCAGCCAACGAGAAACATCAGAATGACCCCGCGGGGCAGGAGGACACGCTCAATCCAGAAAACCACGACGACTCCGTGGATAGCAACTACCTCCCACTCTCTAAAGAGGAGGCCAGCCTCAGGGATGATGATTTCATCGTGCCCGGAGATCCTCTAGAGCAGGAACAATTCAAGCAAAGATTTTTAGCCACCACCCTTAAAGAAACAAAAACACAAAATCAAGGCCGAAGACACCCTCAATGACCGATGGATTAAAGTCCTAGCAACTGAAGAAGGGTAGGTCCACGAACAACCAACCAAAAGTTACCCCAAGCGAAGACTCCTGTCGCAGTTTGACGAGGAGGCCATAGAGCCCACACACCCAATATACACAAACGCCGAACAACCGAACCACCCCCCTAGAGACAGAGAAGCTGACAAGGCCGAACACCCAGCCACCCCACCTCACCATCATGGCAAGGATCAAGTGCAGCCCACTTAAGAGTATGACCTCCACCATAACCTAGACGCCCGAGGAGGCTGCACCAGGTCCATTTACGGACCCAGAGAAGACCCGCATGCTTATCAGGAAGGATACTATGATCGGCTAAACCGAAACGATAGAATCTGGGAGCAGCAGCAAATTTGGAGGGCCGAAGACCGCGGAAGTCACGTAGCCCGAGTGCGGGGCACCGCACAACCCCTGTGTTTCACGGAGAGGGTAATGCAACACCAATTCCTAGAAGGCTTCAAGCCTGTGAATATCGAATCATATGACGGAACCACAGATCCAGCCATATGGATAGAGGATTTCCTCCTCCATATTCACATGGCACGACAAGATGACCTCCACGCCATCAAATATTTGTCGCTAAAGCTCAAAGCTCCAGCTCGATACTGGTTGAACAGCCTTCTCGAAGACTCTATAGGCTGCTGGGAAGAGCTCGAGGACGCTTTCCGAGAAAACTTTCAGGGCACCTATGTCTGGCGGCCTCCAGATGCAGACGGCCTAAATTGCATTACACAACAACCCGGAGAGTCTACCTGACAATTTTGGAACTGATTCCCAACCAAGAAAAAATAGATTGTTGACTGCCCGGATGTCGAAGCCTTGGCCACCTTCAAGCATAGTGTCAAGGACGAATGGCTCATATGACAGCTCGGCCAGGACAAACCATGAACTATGACATGCCCTTACTTCCCTCATGACCTGCTTTTGCATAGGCGAAGACAGTGGGCTTGCCCGCAAAAACACCAACCCAGACACACCCGGTACCTCCGAGGTTTGGGACGAAAATGGAAAGCCCAGACGCAGCAAGAATAAACATCGCTACAATGATGGCGAGGGTGAGGATACGACAGTAAATGCCGGATTCTGAAATGAAAAGTCAGGACCCCGAAAGAAGGCCCCTAAAGGCAACAACAACGGCCCGTCCAGATTGGATACAATTCTGGACAGACCGTGCCACATCCACGGCACGTCAGAGAAGCCCACCAACCACTCCAACTGAAACTGTTGGTGATCAAATAGGCCGGCAAACTCACAGTTGAAGACTCGGGCAAAAGCCCACGAAGTGAGGACGTTGATGAGCCACGCGGGCCAGCTAGTGGAGGCCAGAAACCCTTCCCTTTCGAGGTCAAGATGGTAAACATGATTTACGCAACCCACATACCAAAGAAGGAGAGGAAGCCAGTAGTTCTGAAGTTTAATCCATGGTCATCCTGTCCGATATCGTTCGATCGTAGGGACCATCCGACTAGCATACGCCATGGAGGGTCTATGTCGGTGTCAAAACCGGCGGATCTCGGGTAGGGGGTCCCGAACTGTGCGTCTAGGCGGATGGTAACAGGAGACAAGGGACACGGTGTTTTTACCCAGGTTCGGGCCCTCTCGGTGGAGGTAAAACCCTACTCCTGCTTAATTAATATTGATGATATGGGTAGTACAAGAGTAGATCTACCACGAGATCAAGGAGGCTAAACCCTAGAAGCTAGCCTATGGTATGATTGTTGTTCGTCCTATGGACTAAAACCCTCCGGTTTATATAGACACCGGAGAGGGCTAGGATTACACAAAGTTGGTTACAATGGTAGGAGATCTACATATCCGTATTGCCAAGCTTGCCTTCCACGCCAACGAAAGTCCCATACGGACATGGGACGAAGTCTTCAATCTTGTATCTTCATAGTCTTGGAGTCCGGTCGATGGTGATAGTTCGGCTATCCGGGAACCCCCTAGTCCAGGACTCCCTCAGTAGCCCCCGAACCAGGCTTCAATGACGATGAGTCCGGCGCGCATATTGTCTTCGGCATTGCAAGGCGGATTCTTCTCCAAATTCCATGTACTCGTCGAATGGTGTCCGACTTCTTATAAATGCTGCGCTTCTTGGCTTACACGTCCAATAATGGCCATCTTCCACGTGTCGTACAAATGCGAAAAGCCAGGGTGTTTTTACATTCTACCCCTAGCTGTGCGAATGAGCTGCCTATAAAGAGGCGAGGATCTAGATCCGAATCACACCATCCTCCTTCATGAGTATTCATCGGGCGCCTCGACCAAAATCCATTCCATCATGGACAATCGTGCGGCTCCTCCTCTCGTGCTCCCAGCCCTCGGCCCGGGAGATTGGGGAGATGCTTGGTCCCGCATAGTGAGCTAGTGACACTCCAAGCGAGGATTTCTTCCCCAGCTTTTATGGTTCGGTTCGAGCGGACTTGCCACCTACAAGGCGGAAGCGGCGGAGGCGTCCCAATCCCTCAAAGGAGGCGGGTATGCCGTTCCTTATCTAATAAGAGGACTCGGATTTCCCATACATCCGTTTCTCCGGGGCTCCTGCGATTCTATGGGCTCGGCTTCACCACCTTATGCCGCCTCCATCACGCACATCGCGGGCAGCCGTGGCTCTTCTTGAGCTGTTCTTGGGCATCGAGGCCCATTTTGCGCTGTGAAAGATTATTCTGCCTCGTACCCGTTCTCATGAGGGTCCATATATCAAGTGGGCGGAGCGAACTATGGCGCATCGCCGGGACCGGATATCTATCCGGAACCCCGAAGAAGGCATCCGAAGACTGGCCTTCGGAATGGTTTTATATGGAAGACGCCCCGCTACCGGACCCAGTTCGGATCGGCCTCCCGGAGTTCAGCAACGCTCCTACGAAGAAATGCCTAAGTTGGCGCCCGCGGAGCCCTCAATGGGAGAATGATAGGGACGTCCAATATCTGATGGGCCGAATAAGGTTATTGGCTCATTCCGGATTGACCATGATTGGGGTCATGGCCACATGCATTATGCGAGGGGTGCAGCCGCTCTAGTATAGGGGCCACCCATGTGGGATTTCAACGGGGAGGATGATGCCACCCGTCATGGCCGCAAGGGGCCGGGATCGGTCGCCGATCTGGTGAAGATCCTGTCCAGCCTGTACAAAGGGGAGAAGGAGGACTTCCTCCATGCTAGTCCATTGAATGGATTTTCCATGAACAACCCTCGGAGCTGGGTAAGCGGACATTTGTCTATTCGATCCATATTCCCAAAGTTAAGTGTCTCACTTTGTGATTTCGACGCAGGAACTGCGCCGGGCCGTAGAGGATATACACAGCCCGGCTCCACAACCCGAGGATCCAAAACGATCCCTCCATCCGGCCTCCGAAGAGGATCCGGACATAAAGGTGGAGCTGATCGATGGGGTGTTCCACCAACTTAGCATCGACAATGCTTTGGTCGCCATTACGGCCGACTACCCCGGAATATCTCCGGTTTCCCAGGTAACTATGACCGGAGTCCTGATACCATTACTCATCCATGCTTATCTCTGACCACCGTATACCGATGGTGTTCCGCAGGAGGTGCCTTCGAGGCGGCAAGCCGAACCCGCGGCGGCTGGCCAACAAGGGGCAGCTCGGCACAGCAGGCGGAAAAGAAGTGCGGCATGGATCGAGACGTCACCGCAACGGTATGGCGCACCATCATGTTTCCGGGGAAGATTTCTGGAAGGCATATTAACGCTCGTGGTTTTTTCAGGAGAAAGAGTGCTCGTCGGACTATGTCCGGAGAGATTGCCAATCAAGCCTCCGCCAGCCAGGCTCCAACGCCAGGTCCGGAGGGGGAGGCGAACGCAAGGTGCGTGCCGGGTGCTCCTCCAATGGAGGACGCCGACAGGTTGTCCGCCACCAGATCTGAGGTGGAGAGCGCCATGAATCACAGGCGCCGCCGGACGGTTCTTCGTGACGCATGCTTCTCCCTGGAGGCATTAAATGCCTTTAATTCGGGAGATGCGCACCTCTGTGCCGCTCAAGATGGTCTAGCCATAGCCACGGAGCAGTATGTAAAAGACATACGGGCGAGAATTTTGTGATTATATATGCAGTAGCCCCGAGACTTAAAATAGTTAGAATAACTGATTTAAGGATCATTTGTTATCTGAGGATCTTACGGAGAAGAATACCCCTGTCCCGGGGCTTCAAGAGTGCAAGGCCCAACTTGAGGCTGCACTAGCCGCCACAGGGGGAGCCACAGAGACCCCCTCCGGTAATATATACTTTCAAAAGATAAGTAGTTTGTGAAGTGCGGCGTGTGCATGGGTCTGACAATAATATTGCAGATGGTGCCGGACTAGATCCGGACAGGCAGCAGCTACTACGCCAGCTAAAGGCCGGCGAGAAGGTGCTTACAAGGTGCGGCGGGGAGAAAAATAACCTCCGGGATGCTAACACCCAGCTGGGCGAGGACCTAAAAGATGTTCGGGCCCAGCTGTCTGACTCCGTGAAGGAGAATCGGCGGCTTCGTCGCGGCATTTATAGTAAGTGCTTGAATGAACTTTTGAAAAGAAGAGTTCGGCGAGGAAGTCAATTAACATGAATATGTCTATAGGTACGCTCACAGGTCGTCCTGCAGAGGAAATGCCCGGTTCAACGGGTGACCCCCTTCCCGAGCTGCTGCAACTGCACGAACGAGTTTGGAAGGTGATGAGTGGCGTCGCCCAGGCCTTATGGCCGTCCGTCTCCCTACCCTAAGGTCTTGGAGAGCTTGCAGAGAAGCTTCAGGGAGTATGGCGGCGCTTCCGTCTGTGGAAGATATCGGCCTGCCATCAAGGCGCCAGGGAGGCCTGGGCCATGGTGAAGAGCGGTACACGAAGGCTGACCCAAACCACATGGCGAGGTCGGACTGTGGGGCTGATGGGAAGGAGATCCTGTGAGCTTAATGCGGCCAAGTAGAGTTCGGCTGCAAAGTATTCCCGGTGGGGCTGTAAACTAGACAGCCTATTAGATGGTATTGAAGAGGAATACAATCAGTCAATTTGACTATGTAATTTAAAATGACATGTAAAATGCCTTCTAGCGGATTGTAGATCGTTTGTCATTGCGGACCTTTTCGCTTCAACCTCGGGACCCGACAGTCGAGTGTGTCGAATACCCTTCTTTGTTATAAAAACCGGGGCATGCGTGGAGACCAGGCGTAGGGGTCATTAGTGCTTTATCGGACAAGTGCCCAACTAGTTATGTTATATTACATGGTTAGTAAGAAACATCTTCGGGGAGAATAGTTCCGTTAAGGGTTCCTTTCACAGGAGGCATGCCCTAAAGTGCATGTCGGACTACAAAAAAGCGAGGAAAGCATCTGAGGCGAGATAAATAAATAGGTAAGAAATCATCTTTCAATTCGCATGTTGAATATTCCCTTAAAACGCTAGCTTTGGCTTCACCGGTCGAGGTACACATCCGGTGACGGCGATAACAATCACAGAGGTGCTCCCTTTACATCCTAGCCGAACAATCGGAAACATAGGGGTAAGCACAGGAGCTAGGCAACCCAGCTTGGCCAAAACTTAAGTCATATCGATGCATATAATGGTGAATAAAAGGTACATGCGGAAGTTTGACACATGTGTTGGGTATAAAGCCTGTATGAATAAGCTTGTATTAAAGAAGCCCCCAGGTATAATGAGTGAGAGTAGCACGTCAAGTGTGTGCAAACAATGCACAGGCGAGCCACCGAAGGCCCGTGAGAAAAAAAGGGGGGATAAAAGACAGTTAAAGTATAAAATATAGACGGGGGAGGGAGACGAACTTAGAGTCCGGCGCTAGGCGTAGAATCTTCATAGACGGGCTGTGTTCCATGGATTTGGCTCGAGTCGGTTATCCGATGCGTTTCGCAGACGGTACTCTCCGCCGGTCAGGACTTGGTCGATGATGAAGGGACCTTCCCATTTGGGCTTGAGTTTGTCCTTTTTCTTGTCCGGCATGCGTAGAACTAGTTCGCCAACATTGTAAGTTTTGGCCCGTACTTCTCTGCTTTTATATCTTCGAGCCTACTGTTGATAGAATGCGGAACGAGCTTTTGCCACGTCACGCTCCTCCTCTAAGGCGTCCAAATTGTCCTGCTGATTCATCTCGGCTTCTCTTTCTTCGTACATGCGCACGCGAGGTGAGTCATGAATTATGTCGCAGGGCAAAACTGCCTCTGCCGCCGTATACCATAAAAAATGGTGTGAATCCGGTAGTGCGGTTTGGCGTGGTCCACAGCCCCCAGAGTACGGAGTCGAGCTCCTCAACCCAGTGCGTTTTGGATTCCTTAAGGGACCGCACTAGTCTGGGTTTGATGCCGCTCATGATTAGACCATTTGCTCGTTCGACTTGACCATTAGTTTGAGGGTGATAGACTGAAGCGTAGTCTGTTGGGGAACGTAGCAGAAATTCAAAATTTTCCTACGTGTCACCAAGATCTATCTATGGAGAAACCAGCAACGAGGGGAAGGAGAGTGTCATTAAACTAGTTCACATCATCATGTGATTAAGACTCAATGAGTTCTGGGGTTTGATCAAGTTTTGCTTGAGAGCGGTTTTAGTCAACGGGTCTGCACCATTCAGATCCGTATGTACTTCGCAAATCTCTAGGTCATATTGTAAATGTTGCTTCCACGCTCCACTTGGAGCTATTCCAAATGGTCGCTCCACTATACATATCCGGTTTGCTACTCAGAGCCATTCGGATAGGTGTTAAAGCTGGCATCGTCGTAACCCTTTACGCCGAACTCTTTATCACCTCCATAATCGAGAAACATATCCTTATTCCTCTAAGGATAATTTTGACCGCTATCTGGTGATCCACTCCTTGATCACCTTTGTACCCTCTTGCCAGACATGTGGCAAGGCACACATCAGGTGCGGTACTTAGCATAGCATACTGTATAGAGCCTATGAGAAAAGCATAGGGGACGACCTTCGTCCTTCCTCTTTCTTCTGCCGTGGTCGAGCTTTAAGTCTTAACTTCATACCTTACAACTCAGGCAAGAACTCCTTCTTTGACTGATCCATCTTAAACACCTTCAAGATCATGTCAAGGTACGTGCTCATTTGAAAGTACCATTTAGCGTTTTTGATCTATCCTCATAGATCTTGATGCTCAATGTTCAAGTAGCTTAATCCAGGTTTTCTATTAAAAACACCTTTCAAATAACCGTATATGCTTTCCAGAAATTCTACATCATTTCTGATCAACAATATGTCAACAACATATACTCATCAGAAATTCTATAGTGCTCCCACTCACTTCTTTGGAGATACAAGTTTCTCATAAACTTTGCATAAACCCAAAATCTTTGATCAGCTTATCATAGTGCATAATCCAACTCCGAGATGCTTACTCCAGTCCATGGAAGGATCACTGGAGCTGGCATACCTTTTAGCATCCTTAGGATCGACAAAACCTTTCTGATTGTATCACATACAACCTTTCCTTTACAAAAACTGGTAAGGAAACTCGTTTTGACATCCATCTGCCCGATTTCATAAATGCAGCTAATGCTAACATGATTTCGACGGACTTAAGCGTTACTACGGATGAGAAAATCTCATCGTAGTCAATTCCTTGAACTTGTGAAGAACTCTTCGCCACAAGTCGAGCTTCATGGACGGTGACATCACCGTCCATGTCCGTCTTCTT
Organism: Aegilops speltoides; assembly: GCA_021437245.1. Lineage (NCBI taxonomy): Eukaryota > Viridiplantae > Streptophyta > Magnoliopsida > Poales > Poaceae > Aegilops > Aegilops speltoides. Next base: position 165,540,257 of record CM038146.1, read on the forward strand.
CTTAAAGATCCATTTATCTCAATGGCTTGCCGATCATCGGGCAAGTCCACCAAAGTTCAAGCTTTGTTCTGATACATGGATCCTATCTCGGATTTCATGGCTTCTAACCATTTGTTGGAATATGGGCCCACCATTGCTTCTCCATAGTTCGTAGGTTCATTGTTGTCTAGCAACATGACCTTCAAGACAGGATTACTATACCACTCTGAAGTAGTACGCATCCTTGTCACCCCACGAGTGCAGTAGTGACTTGATCCGAAACTTCATGATCACTATCATAAGCTTCTACTTCAATTGGTGTAGGCGCCACAGGAACAACTTCACGTGCCTGCTACACACTAGTTGAGTGACGGTTCAATAACCTCATCAAGTCTCCACCATGCTCCCACTCAACTTTCCAAGACAAACTTTTCTCGAGAAAGGACCCGATTCAAGAAACAATCCCTATTGCTTTCGGATCTGAATTAGGAGGTATACCCAACTATTTTGGGTGTCCTATGAAGATGCATTTTATCCGTTTTGGGTTCGAGCTTATCAACCTGAAACCTTTTTCACATAAGCGTCGCACCCCCAAACTTTTAATAAACGACAACTTAGGTTTCTCCAAACCATAGTTCAAACGGTGTTGTCTCAATGAAATTACATTGTACCCTTTTAAAGTGAGTGCGGTTGTCTCTAATGCCTAACCCATGAACGATTATGGTAATTCAATAAGAGACATCATGGTACGCACCATATCCAATAGGGTGCAACTATGATGTTCGGACACACCATCACACCATGGTGTTCCAGGCGGTATTAGTTGTGAAACGATTTCCACAATGTCTCAATTGCATACCAAACTCATAACTCAGATACTCATCTCTATGATCATATCATAGACATTTTATCCTCTTGTCACGACGATCTTCAACTTCACTCTGAAATTACTTGAATCATTCAATAATTCAGACTTGTGTCTCATCAACTAAATATACTCAGTATCTACTCAAATCATCCGTGAAGTAAGAACATAACGATATCCACTGCGTGCCTCAGCACTCATTAGACTGCACACATCAAAATGTGTTACTTCCAACAAGTTGCTATTTTGTTCCATCTTCTTTGAAAGCAGGCTTTTCGGTCATCTTGCCCGTGGTATGATTTGCATATCTCAAGTGATTCAAAATCAAGTGAGTCCAAGCGATCCATCTGCATGGAGTTTCTTCATGCGTATATACCAATGGACATGGTTCACATGTCTCTAAACTTTCAAAAGCAGTGAGTCAAAGATCCATCAACATGGAGTTTCTTCATGCGTTTTATACCAATATGACTTACATGGCAGTGCCACAAGTAAGTGGTACTATCATTACTATCTTATATCTTTTGGCATGAAAATGTGTATCACTATGATCGAGATTCAGTAAACCATTCCTTTAGGTGCAAGACCATTGAAGGTATTATTCAAATAAATAGAGTAACCATTATTCTCCTTAAATGAATAACCATATTGCGATAGACATAATCCAATCATGTCTATGCTCAACGCAAACACAAAACGATAATTATTTAGGTTTAATACTAATCTTGATGGTAGAGGGAGCGTGTGATGTTTGATCACATCAAACTTGGAAACACTTCCAACACATATCGTCAGCTCACCTTTAGCTAGTCTCCGTTTATTCCGTAGCCTTTTATTTGAGTTAACAACAACTTAGCAACCGAACCGGTATCTAATACCCTGGTGCCACTAGGAGTACTAGTAAAGTACACATTAACATAATGTATATCAATATACTTCTATCGACCTTGCCAGCCTTCTCATCTACCAAGTATCTAGGGTAATTCTGCTCGATGATTGTTCCCCTTATTACGAAGCACTTAGTCTCGGTGCAGGTTCAACCTTGGGTTTCTTCACTAGAGAGCAGCAGCTGATTTGCCGTTTCATGAAGTATCCTTCTTGCCCTTGCCCTTCTTGAAACTAGCGGTTTCACCAACCATCAACAATTGATGCTCCTTCTTGATTTCTACTTTCGCGGTGTCAAACATCGCGAATACCTCAAGGATCATCATATCTATCCACGATATGTTATAGTTCATCACGAAGCTCTAGCGGCTTGGTGGCAATGACTTTGGAGAAACATCACTATCTCACGGAAGATCAACTCCCATTCGATTCAAGTGATTGTGCATTCGGACAATCGAGCACAAGCTCAACGATTGAGCTTTTCTCCCTTAGTTTGCGAGGCTAAGAAAATCGTCGGAGGTCTCATACCTCTTGGCGTGAGCACGAGCCTGAAATCCCAATTTCAGCCCTCAAAACATCTCATATGTTCGCGACATTTCAAAGCGTCTTTGGTGCCTCAACTCTAAACCGTTTAAGAGAACTATCACGTAGTTATCAAAGCGTGTATGTCCGATGTTCGCAACATCCACGAACGACGTTTGGGGTTCAGCACACCTTGGCGGTGCATTAAGGACATAAGCTTTCTATTGTCGCATAATCGCTCATCTATCAACTATATTTTCTCTAGGAACATATCTAAGCAGTGGAACTAAAAGCGAGCTTATGACATAATTTGCAAAGGTCTTTTGACTATGTTCGGGATAATTAAGTTCATCTTATGAACTCCCACTCGAGATAGACATCCCTCTAGTCATCTAAGTGATTACATGATCCGAGTCAACTAGGCCGTGTCCGATCATCACGTGAGACGGACTAGTCATCATCGGTGAACATCTTCATGTTGATCGTATCTACTATCGACTCATGCTCGACCTTTCGGTCTCTTGTGTTCGAGGCCATATGCGTACATGCTAGGCTCGTCAAGTCAACCTAAGTGTTTCCGTGTGTAAATCTGGCTTACACCCGTTGTATGTGAGCGTAAGAATCTATCACACCCGATCATCACGTGGTGCTTGAAGCGACAAACTTTACATGCGATTGCACAGTTAGGGAACACTTTCTTGAAATTTTAATGAGGATCATCTTATTTACTACCGTCGTTCTAAGCAAATAAGATGCATAAACATGATAAACATCACATGCAATCAAAAAGTGACATGATATGGCCAATATCATATTGCTCCTTTGATCTCCATCTTGAGGCTCCATGATCATCATAAATCACCGGCATGACACCATGATCTCCATCATCATGATCTCCATCATCGTGTCTCCATGAAGTTGTCTCGACAACTTATTACTTACTACAATGGCTACGGTTAGCAATAAAGTAAAGTAATTACATGGCGTTGTTCAATGAAGCATGGGTCATACAATAAATAAAGAAAACTCCTATGGCTCCTGCGGTTGTCATACTCATCGACATGCAAGTCGTGATTCCTATTACAAGAACATGATCAATCTCATACATCACATATCATTCATCACATTCTTCTTGGCCATATCACATCACATAGCATACCCTGCAAAAACAAGTTAGGCGTCCTCTAATTATTGTTTGCATGTTTCACGTGGCTGCTATGGGTTTCTAGCAAACGTTTCTTACCTACGCAAAAACCACAACATGATATGTCAATTGCTATTTACCCTTCATAAGGACCCTTTTCATCGAATCCGATCCGACTAAAGTGGGAGAGACTAGCACCGCTAGCCACCTTATGCAACAAGTGCATGTCAATCGGTGGAACTTGTCTCACGTAAAATGCGTGTAAGGTCGGTCGGGCGCTTCATCCCACGATGCCGCCGAATCAAGATTGGACTAGTAACGGTAAGCATATTGAACAACATCAACGCCCACAACTACTTTGTGTTCTACTCGTGCAAAGAATCTCGCAATAGACCTAGCTCATAATGCCCTTTGTTGGGGGCGTAGCAAAATTCTAAATTTTCCTCGTGTCACCAAGATCTATCTATGGAGAAACCAGCAGCGAGGGAAGGAGAGTGCATCTACATACCCTTGTAGATCGCTAAGCGAGCGTTCAAGAGAACGGGGTTGAAGGAGTCGTACTCGTCGTGATCCAAATCACCGGAGATCCTAGTGCGAGCAGACGGCACCTCCGCGTTCAACACACGTACAGCCGGTGGCGTCTCCCATGCCTTGATCCAGCAAGGAGAGAGGAGAGGTTGAGAAGACTCATCAGCAGCAGCACAGCGGTGTGGTGGTGGTGGAGGCGTGGCAATCTGCGAGGCCGCCAAGCACCGCGAGAGAGGAGGAGTACTTGGGAGAGGGGAGGGATGCGCCAGAACTTTGGGGTGTGGCTGCCCTCCCACCCCTCCACTATTTATAGGTGGGGGGAAGAGGGGGCCAGCCCCCCTATATCCCATCTAGGGTTGGGGGCGGCGGCCAAGGGGGGAGGAGTGCCTCCCAAGTCAAGTGGAGGCCCTCCCCCTTAGGGTTTCCCCCTTCCCATGCGCATGGGCCTTGGGGGGGCTGGTGCCCCTGGCCCATTAAGGCTAGGGCGCCCCCCTACACCCCATGCTACTGTATTGGACGTGGTGGAACAATTTCCGGACCTCCGGACCCCTCCGGAATCCTTCGGAACCTTCTGGAAGCTTCCGAGTACAATACCGAAAAAACCCGAACTTTTCCCGGAACCCGAACAACAACTTTCCATATATAAATCTTTACCTCCGGACCATTCCGGAACTCCTCATGACGTCCGGGATCTCATCCGTGACTCCGAACAACATTCGGTAACCACATACAAACTTCCTTTATAACCCTAGCGTCATCGAACCTTAAGTGTGTAGACCCTACGGGTTCGGGAACCATGCAGACATGACCGAGACGTTCTCCGGTCAATAACCAACAGCGGGATCTGGATACCCATGTTGGCTCCCACATGTTCCACGATGATCTCATCGGATGAACCACAATGTCAAGGACTCAATCAGTCCCGTATACAATTCCCTTTGTCTAACGGTATTGTACTTGCCCGAGATTTGATCGTCGGTATACCAATACCTTGTTCAATCTCGTTACCGGCAAGTCTCTTTACTCGTTCCGTAACACGTCATCCCATGATCAACTCCTTGGTCACATTGTGCACATTATGATGATGTCCTACCGAGTGGGCCCAGACATACCTCTCCGTTTACACGGAGTGACAAACCCAGTCTCGATTCGTGCCAACCCAACAGACACTTTCGGAGATACCTGTAGTGCACCTTTATAGCCACCCAGTTATGTTGTGACGTTTGGTACACCCAAAGCATTCCTACGGTATCCGGGAGTTGCACAATCTCATGGTCTAAGGAAATGATACTTGACATTAGAAAAGCTTTAGCATACGAACTACGATCTTCGTGCTAGGCTTAGGATTGGGTCTTGTCCATCACATCATTCTTCTTATGATGTGATCCCGTGATCAACGACATCTAATGTCCATGGTCAGGAAACCGTAACCATCTGTTGATCAACGAGCTAGTCAACTAGAGGCTTACTAGGGACATGGTGTTGTCTATGTACCCACACATGTATCTGAGTTTCCTATCAATACAATTATAGCATGGATAATACACGATTATCATGAACAAGGAAATATAATAATAACTAATTTATTATTGCCTCTAGGGCATATTTCCAACATAGTCGAGCTTGATGCCCATGTTTTTGCACCAGAGTTTAACCTCGTCGGCTGTGAAGTTCGTGTTGTTATCGGTGATGATGCTGTGGGGGACGCCGTAATGGTGTATTACCCCTGATATGAAGTATATCACAGGTCCGGATTCGGCCGTCTTAACTGGCTTGGCCTCTATCCATTTGGTGAATTTATCCACCATGACCAATAGGTGTTTTTGCTTGTGGGTTCCTCCTTTAAGGGGTCCAACCATGTCAAGCCCCTAGACCGCGAACGGCCAGGTGATGGGTATAGTTTTAAGGCGGTGGGAGGCATGTGGCTTTGATTAGCAAAGAGCTGGCAACCCATGCATCGTTGGACTAAATCCTGAGCATCTGCCCGGGTCGTTGGCCAATAAAATCCTGTACGGAAGGCCTTGCTTACAAGGGTCCGGGCTGCGACGTGGTGCCCACCGAGTCCGACATGAATTTCAGCCAGAAGATTTCGCCCTTCCTCTTCGGAGATACACCTTTGAAGGACTCCGGTTGTGCTTTTCTTATAAAGCTCTCCTCATGGACCTTATAGGCTTTAGATCATTTGTACTATGCACGGCGGGCCTCGTTCGGTCCTCGGGAAGTTCCTGCCTAGTTAAGTAAGCTAGGAATGGCTCGGTCCACGGGCAATGACTACCATTATTTAAATGAAATTTGAAGGTGTTGTTTCGTTGGCGAGAACCACCAATTGTGTCGAGAATGTGCGGTGTCGGGCGGTGCGGTTGGGTCGGATTGTTGTTTCCGGACTCCCCTTCCCATAGTACGGATGGCTTGAAAAGCTGTTCCAGGAAGATGTTGGGAGGGACGGCATCGCGCTTTGTGCCGATGCGTGCCAATACGTCCAACGCTTGATTATTATCCCATGCTATATGGTGAAATTCGAGCCCTTCAAATCGAGCTGACATTTTCAGAACAGCGTTACGGTAAGCTGCCATTTTCGGATCCTTGGCGTTGAAGTCTCCATTTATTTGGGATATCGCGAGGTTCGAATCCCCTCGCACCTCTAGGCATTTAATGCCCATGGAGGCCGCCATTCGGAGGCCATGTAGAGGGGCCTTGTATTCGGCTCCATTGTTGGAGTTCGTGTACATTATCTGGAGTACATATTGGACTGTGTCTCCGGTTGGGGACGTCAGGACGACGCCAGCCCCCAGGCCGGCCAACATTTTGGAGCCGTTGAAGTGCATGATCCAATGGAGGTCGTCTTTGTAGGGTCCGTTGGATGGACTTGGAATTTGAATATTTCGTCCGCTAGCTTAAAAGAGGTGGACTTGGATCTTTTGTCAAGTATCACGTCGTCCCTGTTCACCGTGGAGCGCAGCGCTGTAAGTTCTTCGGCCGCTAGAGCTTCGGATAGCACCTCTAGGGCTAGTGCGGCTGTCTTATTTTTGGTCGCGGGCCTTCGTCCGGATCACTGGCAAGGGTGATGATTCCGTTGGGCCCGGGCATTTTGAGCTTCATGTACCCGTAATGGGGTATAGCTTGAAAAATTGTGAATGCCTCTCGTCCTAATAGAGTGTGATATCCGCTGCTGAACGGGGCCACGTGGAACGTGATCTCCTCGGACATGTAGTTGTCCGTGAGCGAATACCACATCGGTGTGATTTTTCTGTGCAGCATGCTTCCGACTAGGGATTATTCCTCTGAAGGTTGTGTTGCTTCGCTCAATGCGGCTCCGGTCTACTTCCATTTTTGAAGGGTTTCCTCGTGGATGAGGTTTAATCGCTGCCGCCATCCATGAGTACCTTAGTAAAGCGAAAAGCGTCCACTATTGGGCCGAGGACCAATGCGGCTAGTGCTCGGGTTGTTGAATTTGGTTAAATCCTTTGGCGTTAAAGGTAATAGCCGTGTCCTCCATGGATTTATTGTTGCTACTTGGTAGACTTGGCGAGGCTGCGGAGTGTTCGTTTCGCATATTATTTGATCACGAAAGTCTCGAAGACTATTAACACCGTCTTTGTCTTCTTTGGGCTCGTTCTCTGGGGCTAGAAGCTCTTCGCCACTTTTGGCCACCTGCCGTAGTATCCAACATGCTCGAAGGCTATGTGTTGGAGTGGCGCCCTCTGTACTATGGATTTTGCAGGGTCCGCTGAGCCATCCCTCCAGTACGGTTTCGTGCCCTTTAGGGGTTTTTTGCTTTTTGGTTTCTAACCCAGGTGCGTGAATATGATGCACCCTTTTATTTCGGACTAGGGTTGTGTTCGGAGCCGGATTGTCCCAAAATTTGGTTTCGGATTTCCAGGCACTCTCCATCGCACAGTACTTTCGTACTATGGATGCCAAGTCGGCGAAGCGTATAATTTCGCGACAACTTATGGCGTTCATGATTCCCTTGTCCGTGCAATTATTGCAGAAAATTGAGATTGCGCTTTCCTCACGGCAGTCCTTTATCCTGTCCATAACCAGGAGGAATCTGGCCCAATAATGGTGTACTATTTAGGCGGGCTCTTGCCGGATTCGGGATAGATCGCTTGTGTTTGGGTGGGCGGGTGGAATTAAATTCGGAACCCCGTCCAATATAAGACTCAAGGGCCGAAAAGTTTCCGAACTTGGAAGCTTGGGTTGTTGGACGTTGTCCAACGAATCTGGCCCGCTGCCTGACTTTAGGTTCAGTGCTTGATTGACGTCCGTCCCTCCGCGGGAATCCGGCATGGAGGGGTCGGGAATTCGGACATAGCTTGTCCTTAATGTAGAAGGAGAGTCACCGTGTTGTTCCTCCACCACAGCAACATGGTGGGTAGCCTGGGGAGAGTTGATCTCTCTCAGATCGGTTTTAAGCCCAATCTGATCGTAGTCGGTAGCGACTCCCAGGGCAGCGATGCGATCCAAAAGCTTGTTTAAGGAGGAGAGCTCCATCGGATCCAGCTGCTCAGCGAGTTCCGAGTTGACGTGAAGATCGCTTTTGATGACCCGAGAGGTCATCGTCGGTAGCAGCGCCGAGCAGCGGTCATAAGAAAACCGCCTAGCCGGATAGTTTGGCCGATGGCCAAAGCTCCTTTAACAGCAGTGCCGTCTTTAAAAGGCGGGACGAGGCATCCTTCCTGATTGTGACGGCACAGAGGAACTCTCAATGAAAGCACCAATGTCGGTGTCAAAACCAGCGGATCTCGGGTAGGGGTCCCGAGCTGTGCGTCTAGGCGGATGGTAACAGGAGACAAGGGACACGATGTTTTACCGAGTTGGGCCCTCTCGGTGGAGGTAAAACCCTACTCTGCTTGATTAATATTGATGATATGGGTAGTACAAGAGTAGATCTACCACGAGATCAAGGAGGCTAAACCCTAGAAGCTAGCCTATGGTATGATTGTTGTTCCTCCTACGGACTAAAACCCTCCGGTTTATATAGACACCGGAGAGGGCTAGGGTTACACATAGTCGATTACAATGGTAGGAGATCTACATATCCGTATTGCCAAGCTTGCCTTCCACGCCAAGGAAAGTCCCATCCGGACACGGGACGAAGTCTTCAATCTTGTATCTTCATAGTCTTGGAGTCTGGCCGACGGTGATAGTTCGGCTATCCGGACACCCCCTAGTCCAGGACTCCCTCAGTATACAACCTTAGTGCTCGACCCTATCATTGATGGATTCCACCTCACTAGAGTCCTCGTGGACGGAGGTAGTAACCTCAGTCTGACATACAAAGATACAGTGAGGAAAATGGGGATCGATCCATCAAGGATCAAACCCAGTAATACCACCTTTAAGGGGGTCATTCGGGGAGTGGAGGCCCGCTGCACAGGCACCGTAACGCTTGAAATAGTGTTTAGATCTTTGGATAACTTCCGAAGCAAGGACTTGATCTTCGACATTGCACCATTTCACAGTGGCTATCACGCCCTCCTCAGCTGAACAATGTTCGCCAAATTCAATGTCGTCCCACACTACGCGTACCTCAAGTTGAAGATGCCTGGTCCCTCAGGCGTCATAACTATCAACGGCAATACAGAATGCTCACTTCGAACCGAAGAGCATACTGCGGCCCTAGGAGCCGAAGACCACACTGGCCCATATAGGCCCGGATGCCGACCCATCATAAAGGCAGGCGACAATAGTAAATGGGTTCGAACCTGTTCCCCATCATGGGAGCCCGCATGCGTTTGCCGCAAATAGGGATACGCTCCCCATGACACGCCCACTTTCTTCGCGATCCACATGCCTCGTCAGCACAACTTTGCACTCAAAATACCATGGGCAGCCGTGAGGCATACAATAACAAATCCGAAGTAAATGTTCAGCTAAACCCAAACTTCAGAAGTACCTCGTCTTCGGACGACCCGGGGACCAATTTTGGACACCCCTAAGCATAAAGCTTCATCGGCATGGTCCTCACCCATCAAGATTTTATCAAAGGTCCCAACCCCCACCCATCTGAAGCAAAGGCGCAGACATGCAGCAGGGCATAGTGAAGGCTTCAACTCAGTCATCGAGGCCCTGAGTCAACCTTTACTCTGTAAATTTCCTTTTTCTCTTACAAGTACTGTCTTTGCAGTTTGAATTGTACGGTTAGACATCCCGAGCCTACGGGAAATAATAAAAGTACCCTTTATGGTGTTCAGATATCTGCATTTTGCGATTTTTCTATTCTCTTTCCGATTCTCCCCTCGCTCTTCAAACAGCTTGGAATGAAAACACAATCGGTTGTATAACCTAGAGCTCGTTTTATCTATCAGCTCGGCACACCAAGTCCGGCACCACTTACCGCTAAGTGTTCGGCGTCCCAGATATAGCAATATATGCATCAAGTTTTGAACCATGTCTTAGGTCAATAGTTGGGTTACCTGGCTTCAGTGCTTGCCCCTTATGTTCCGCATGTTCGGCTAAGATGGCAAAGGGAGAACCCCTGCGATTGTACTTCTGGCTCGCCCGATCAAGTACCTCCGTAGGAGAAAGCTGAAAACTGACCGTCATGATAAGCACAAACTGATCAGCGATCCGACGACGAGGTTTGACTCCAAAAATCGTTGGTGATTTCACCATGTAACACGAAGGGTTCGTCTTAGCACAAACCACATGATAAGAAAGGGTAAGCGTTTAGCCCTAAGTACATCACAATACACCTAGGGCTACTCCTTGGTCGCCACAGTCAAGCTCCTAAGGCTAAATGAAAACAGTAAAACCAAATAGTATGATTGCCTAGTTTTGCTCACGCACTACCGCCTCTGGGTACCAAGACGTTGGCTAAGGGTAATAGTGTAGAGACGAAAAAAAACCTCGCGACATTCACCTGGGGGCTGAAGCCGATGATTGGTAGCTTTCAGATTTAACATACGGCTGAATAGGAGTCGAAATTAAAATCAGGACAATATAAAACAAGTCAGGTGGGCGCATTATAAAGCACAAGGTCCAGGTGGTAAAAAATTAATACAATCACTCAAATATTACATCTTTCGAACACTGGCCCTCTATCGCCCGCGCGCATTTATCACCTGTGCAAACTACTGCTCAGGGCGACGATGCACCTTTCCCTTGGGCGGAGACCAGTGGCCATTTCCACTGGGTTAATCTTCGGCCAATGTACCATGGTCTTCGCGAATGCAAGCCTCGCCCCCTCAAGGCACGCTGACTGCTTTCCGGCGTTAATCCGGAGCGGCGCCTCCTGCAGCTTCTGCACAAGCCCGAAGTAGGTGTCTGGAAGGGGCGCGGCAGGCCACAGACTGACAGAGAGGTCCTTCAAGTCTAGCTCGAACATCCGATGCATCTCCATCAGCTGCTTCATTTGATCGCTGAGGAGGCGCGGATGCTCAAAATCTGGAAACTGTGACCAGAGGAGCCGCTGCATAGAGTCCTCCTCGTGTGTGGCATTGTGCCTTCCTACGGCCGCCGCATTCTTCGGAAGTTCGGAGAAAATGCCTGCGGAGTGCCAGACCTGCGTCAGCAGGGCGAACCTGTTGCCTCTAAACACACTCTGCAGTAAGTATTTCTTACCATTGGCAATTTGTGTGGCTTGACGGAGCTCCTCCGGGACGCCTCGTGCGTTAGTCCTCGCCTCCTGGAGCTCCTTCTCCACCTTGGATAGCTGGGAGGAGTGTTCCTCTCACCCCTTCTCAAGGGCCTCCAGCTTCTCGGCGACATCCTAGAGCTCCACTTGGACTTCATTCACCCAAGCCGCATGCTGCTCAGCAGCAAGCTCGGTCACCGCCTTCTCAGCGATCGTCTTCTTCTCGGCCTTGGCTTTCTTCAGGGCCTCCTTCAAGCCCTCGACCTCGGCGGCAGCAGCTGCAAGATCACCAAGATAAAGGATTAGTAAACAGTCTGGCCCGTCAATATCTGACAAATACACATCTTCTCATAGGGCTTACCTTGTGCCTCATCAAGCCGTTCATTGACAAGCTCAAGCTCCTGATCGGAAAGCTTGAGCTTCTGATCCATCTCCCCTAACGCCATGGCATTAGCAGCCACGGCCATGGAAGATGCCTGCATCAGCAAAATAAATGTCGACATCATTAATCAGCCTACCGAATTTGATCCTCCACAAGTTTTATTCAAAGCCCTTGCAGAGTCTTGGGGGCTACTAGGTATACGGCCTACCCAAACTAACTACTACAACCGTATTATGAGTAAAAAAGCATTACTTGACTTACCTCAAAGCCTGTTAGAAGGCCTTGGACAACGTCGTTCAGTCCGGATTGGACGGACCGAACACCCTGCATAACTGCACTCCTTGAGTGCGGTGCCCTCCAATAATGGTGGAGTTGTCCACCAGCTCCTCCAGCACGTCTGGCCAGCCAGCTGCTGCCTGTGTCGAGGTGTTCAGCACCAACGTCGGCCACCTGACCCCTTCCCTGCTGGGAGGAGCCTGTGCCATCGAAGGCCTTGGGGGCTTGGGAGTGGTTGACGGATGGGGTCCAGATGGTCTGGACTCCTTTCCCGCGTCAGCCAGGAGGGACGCTCTCGCCTGGTCTTCGGTGACCGAGGTGTTAACCTTGACCATTACGATGCGGCTTCCCCCTCTATGTTCGGAGGAGGAGTCCTTCGGGACCGCACCTCCTCGGTCTCTTCAGGGATAAGAGGAGGCGCGGAGTGCGCCATAGACCCGCTGTCCGCTAGTTCAGCGGGCGGAGACGTCCCCTCAAAAGTTTGCTCGATGGGGCGTTCATGTGGGGGACTGCAATTCGAAGGGGTTAACCTTCAGCTAAAATGAATTACTGAAAACAAGATAGCTAAAAATACCGACACCTTACCTGCTGGCAGGAGGCTTGACCCTGGATCCCTTCTTCGGGAGCTCCTCGGACGCCTCAGACTCCTTATCAGAGCCCGAGCTATCGGACAAAACCAGCTTAGGCCAGCATCGTCTCTTCGGGGCCGGAGAAGGTTGGACCTCCTCAATGTCCTCAGGCGCCAGCCCCTTCTTGTAATGCGAGGAGGCACTTTTCTCCTCGTCCTCATCCTTGCCCCCACCCTGTATGGGTGAGGCTACAACATCTCTAGACCGATCGCCCAGATGAACCCTACGACGGAGGCCCTCCCTGGCCTCTGGTACTTCTTTCTTCTTGCCCTTCTTGGCAGGTGCCTTATAAGGCACTATGAACAATAGCTTTTCCAGCTGCTTTGAGTAGGGCTCTTCCGGCAGCAACGCTGGGCCATTTATTTTCTTGTCCTTGGCGAGCCAGCCCTGCAAAAATCCGCATAAAAGGTTAGACCGAATTAAACATGGTATGAATATCTGAACACTCCTCAAAGAAAAATGCCACTCACCTCCTTTGGGGGGTTCACGGTGTCAAGGCCGATGTCCTTCCCCTCAACCGACCACTCCTTCTGGGGCTGGAATAATTGACCCCATATTTTGTCAGTGGTCATGCCATAGAGGTGTAGCACGGTGGCCGGATCCTCGGGCTCGTGCTCCCACATAGGCTTGGCCCTCTCTTGGCAAGGGAGGAGCCAGCGGTGGAGCATGGTATGGACCACATCAACCAGCTTTGCACCGGTCTCTATTATGTTGTCGATGCGCTTCTACAAAGACTTCGTGTGGGCGACACACCCCCAGTCCGGAGCCTTGGTGGTCCACGAGGCCAGCCAGGTAGATGATGTCTACTACACGACTTGTTCTTGTAGACTTGTGTTGGGCCTCCAAGCACAGAGTTCTTTAGGACAGTAGCAATTTTCCCTCAAGTGGATGTCCTAAGGTCTATCAATCCGTGGGAGGCGTAGGATGAAGATGGTCTCTCTCAAACAACCCTGCAACCAAATAATAAAAAGTCTCTTGTGTCCCCAACACACCAAATACAATGGTAATTTGTATAGGTGCACTAGTTCGACGAAGAGATGGTGATACAAGTGTAGTAATGATAGTAGAATTGATTTTGTAATAAGAACAATAAAAATAGCAAGGTAGCAATTGATAAAATGGAGCACAAACGGTATTGCAATGCTTGAAAATGAGGCCTAGGGTCCGTACTTTCGCTAGTGCAACATCTCAACAATGCTAATCTAATTGGATCATATAACCATCCCTCAAAGTGCGATGAAGAATCACTCCAATGTTCCTATCTAGCGGAGAAATATTAATAAATTGTTTGTAGGGTATCAAACCACCTCAAAGCTATTCTTTCCGATTGATATATCCAAGAGTTCGTACTAAAATAACACCAAAGCAAATTTAGATTCGTAATACTCAATCCAACACAAAGAACCACAAAGAGTGCCTCGAGTTTTCTACCAGAGAAATAAAGACAAGAACGTGCATCAACCCCTATGCATAGATTACCTCAATGTCACCTCGGGAATCCGCGAGTTGAGTGCCAAAACATATATCAAGTGAATCAATATAATACCCCATTATCACCACGGGTATTCGTATGCAAGACATATATCAAGTGCTCTCAAATCCATAAAAGTATTCAATATGATAAAACGAAATCTCAAAGGGAAAACTCAATTCATCACAACAAGATAGAGAGGGGAAAACACCATACGATCCAACTATATTAACAAAGCACGCGACACATCAAGATCGTGACATCTCAAGAACACTAGAGAGAGAGAGACAAAGAGATTAAACACATATCTACTGGTACAAACCCTCAGCCCCGAGGGTGGACTACTCCCTCCTCGTCATGGTGGCCGCCGGGATGATGAAGATGGCCACCGGTGATGATTACCCCCTCCGACCGAGTGCCGGAACGGGGTCTAGATTAGTTTCTTGTGGGTACAGAGGCTTGCAGCGGTGGAACATCTGATCTAGGGTAACCCCGAGGGTTTGTGTAATATTTGGGAATTTATACGACGAAGCGCGGTGTAGGAGGCCACCGAGGTGGACACAACCCACATGGGCATGCCTGGGCCCCCAGGCGCACCCTGGTGGGTTGTGCTCTCCACGGAGCTCCCCTCTGGTACTTCTTTGTCCAACCGGGTGTATTCTGGTCCAGAAAAAATCTCAAAAAGTTTTGCTGCGTTTGAACTCCGTTTGGTATTGATTTTGTGCCAAGTAAAAAACAAGCAAAAAAAGAAAAATGGCACTGGGCACTATGTCAATAGGTTAGTCCCAAAAAATGATATAAAGTTGCTATAAAATGATTGTAAAACATCCAAGAATGATAATATAACAGCATGGAACAAGCAAAAATTATAGATACGTTGGAGACGTATCAACATCCCCAAGCTTAATTCCTACTCGTCCTCGAGTAGGTAAATGATAAAAACATAATTTCTGATGTGGAATGTTGCCTAACATGTTCATCACATATTCTTTCCTTTATAGCATGGACAATTGGACTTTTATATGGTTCAAAGCAATAGTCTAGTTTTGACATGAGGACTTTAATACTCAAGCATATCAACAAGAAACCATGTCTTTCGAAATATCAACACTAAAGCAAGTTATCCCTAGCCATTATGCTCAATCATTGATCCATTCATGGAACACACTCGCATATTAGCTACACAGAATGCTCAAATACGATCATAGTGCTCCTTAGTTGGTGCTTTATAAGAGAAGATGGAGACTCGGGTAAAACAATTGCATAAAGTAAATAAAAAGGCCCTTCGTGGAGGGAAGTAGGGATTTGTAGAGGTGCCAGAGCTCAAAGCAAAAAAGATAGAGATAAAACATTTCGGGTTGCATGCTTTTCCTATCAACAAAAACGATCGAGTAGTTCCCAATACTTTTCATGCTAGATATATCATAGGCGGTTCCCAAACAGAAAATAAATTTTATTCCCTTTTCCACCATACTTTCACTTTCCATGGCTAACCATATCCACGGGTGCCTTCCACACCAACACTTTCCAAGGAATTTATTATTTGACAACATAAAATAAATTCATTTTTTCATTTCGGGACTGGGCATCCCTAATATCGTTGCCTTGCTCTCGTGCAATGACAAGTGAGTAAACACTCATCTTGAGAACCACACATCGAGCATGGAAATATATTAGCCACCCCCAACCGTTTCATTAGCAGTACGAGCACACAAAAGAGAAATGTATTTTGAAAATTAGAGATGGCACATACAAATTTGCTTAGAACGACAAAAGAAACCGCGTATAGGTAGGTATGGTGGACTCATATGGCAAAAGTGGTTTAAAGAGTTTTGGATGCACAAGTAGTAATCATACTTAGTACAAGTGGAGGCTAGCAAAAGATTTAGAAGCAACCAACCAAGAAACGGAAAATCACATAAGCGAGCATTAAGCATAACTAACATCGAATAATGCACCAAAAGTAAAATGTAATTTCATTGCATAATTATTGACTTTCGTGCTTGCATAGGGAATCACAAACCTTAACACCAATATTCTTACTAAAGCATAATTACTCATCAACATGACTCGCATATTACTATCATCATATCTCAAAACTATTACAAAGAATCAAGTTTATTTTGTCCAATGGTCTTCATGAAAGTTTATATTATATCCTCCTTGGACATCTATCACTTTGGGACTAGTTTCATATGTTGCTTTTGATAGCTCAAACAATATAAGTGAAGAACACGAGCATAAAATTTTCTTTCTCTCAAAATAATTAAAGTGAAGCTTGAGAGAATTTCTTCAAAAATATTAAAGCACACCGTGCTCAAAGGATATAAGAGAAGCGCTGGAGCAAATTACTAACTTCTCCAAAAAGATATAAGTGAAGATCAAGCGAGTAGTTAAGTGAATGGGTAGCTAAGTGAGGACTCTCTCTTATTTAAAAACTTTCAGATCTAAATATTTTATTAAAACAGCAAGCAAAACAAAACAAAATGGCATTGCAAGAATATCACAACTCATGTGAAGAAGCAAAAAACTTAGGCTCAACAAATACTAACCGATAATTGTTGATGAAGAAAGGTGGGATGCCTACCGGGGCATCCCCAAGCTTAGATGGTTGAGACTTCTTGAAATATTATCTTGGGATGCCCAAGCTTGAGATTTTGTGTCTCCTTAATTCCTTTTATATCACGGTTTCCCTAAATCTTAAAAACTTCATCCCATAAAACTCGACAAGATTTCGTGAGATAAGTTAGTATAAACCAATGCAAAAACCTTATCATTCTGTACTGTATAAAATCACTAAAATCATTATGCAACATTGCATACTAAATGCCTCTGCATATTTAATACTCCTATCCTCAAATAGAATAATTAAACAAGCAAACATATGCAAAGAATGCAAACATAACAGCAATCACCCAAAAGAGTACAGTCTGTAAAGAACGTAAGAGTACGAAAACTTATTTAACTCCAAAAATTCTGAAAATTTAACACACTGCAGAAAATTTATCAGAGCTTATTGTGCAAAAAGTTTCAACATTTTATCACATTCTAACTTTTCTCGGGAATTTTTGCAATAGTGATAAACTTTCTGTTTTGAAACAGCAACATGTAGACTTGCAAAATAAGCATGGTAAAGGCTATCCTTGACATTTTTGTTGAAAAGAAAGATGAAAACATTATTCTAAATAACATAAAGCAAATTCTAACAAAATAAAATGATGCTCCAAGCAAAACACATATCATGTGACGAATGAAAACATAGCTCCAAGTAAGGTTACCGATAATGTTGGAGATGAAAGAGGGGGATGCCTTCCGGGGCATCCCCAATCTTAGTTGCTTGGATCTTCCTAGAATATTACCCTGGGGGTGACTTGGGCATCCCCAAGCTTAGGTTCTGGTCACTCCTTATTCTCCTCATGTCGATATCTCACCCAAAACTTGAAAACTTCAATCACACAAAACTTAATGGAACTTCGTGAGATAGGTTAGTATGATAAAGCAAATCATTCACTTTGGTACTGTCAAAGACAAGATTCATAATTGTTCTCACACAATTACTACTATACCTTATAATTTCCACAATTTATATTGAGCAATATAAGCCATTGAAACTGGAAACAAGCAAACTATGCATTGAAAACAGAATCTGTCAAAAACAGAACAGTCTGTAATGATCTGGACAACAACCATACTTATGCTACTACCAAAATTCTGAAAAATTAGTGTTGGCATTCTGGGAACGAGGGTCCCCAGACTTGCCTGCCTACAGCGTGGCTCAAGTGGGGGCCCAATGCAGCCCAGCTTCATCAGCTCAAGCTCAAGACCCTCGCGAGGGGTCAAGCCTCATGAGGCGGACGACAGGAGCTTCCTCGGGGCAGCCTCCTCGGGCGGGCTCGCGAGGCGGAGAGATCAAGCGGGGCACCTCCCGGGGCCCGTGGCGCAAGCCATGACGATCGGAGGCCAGGCGGGTGCCAGGAGGCGCCCGGCCTGCTGTGATGTCCTTGTTTCCCTTCGGTGCTAAGGGGGCAAGCACAGGCCAAGGCATCAGGCAAAGGTTATCGTTTCGGTGCAACAAGACAAGACCAGCAGAACGGCAGGATGGAGGTCATCGTGGAGCCCAGGGCGGCGTCACTGTTAGAGCCTTTGGCAGCCGAACACCAACTTTAGTCAGGATAAGTGTACTAGATGTTCCCCTTCAAAATGGCCAATTGTTGGCGCCCTTCCCGCTCATTATTTGGGGAGAGGCCCAGGGCCTCGCTCTATAAATAGGACTAGCCACCACAAGGTAGAGGTATCTGGAGATCGACCAGAGAGAGAGAAGCGACTGAACTCACCCAAGCAGTTCATCGCACCAGCTCAAGAACAGCCCCTCGCGAGGTTGTTCTCCCTTTGTACTGTTCATCATCAGCCCCTGAGGCAATCCACCACACCACACACTGGAGTAGGGTATTACACCACAATGGTGGCCTGAACCAGTATAAATCTCGTGTCCTCTGTGTGTTCATCTTTCTTGCCTAGATCTTTGTGAGACTTCGATACGTGAGCTGGTAGGGGAGAGATCTTCATGTGCACCCCAGTGTTCGAACCTCAAGGGTCTGCTGGAACCCAAAATCCGACATTTGGCGCGCCAGGTAGGGGGTGCGCCAGAATATTTTCTTCCGCTTGCCGCGTGTGATCTTCCGCCGTGACCATGGCTGACGCTCGCCGAGCTCGCGCCGAGCGTCGGGCTGCTCTCGCCTCCCGCGTCACCCAGACGGCGCCCATCGGCGGATGCCCCCGTTGTTCCCCATCGCCTGCCGCCAACGCCACCACCGGCCCGACGGGGAACGGGCAGCAGTCCTCATCCCTGCACCCTCCGGTGCGACGTGATGGCCACACCGCCACCCCGTCACCGACTCCGCCCGGGTCGTCGTCTCGCGCCCGTCGTGCCCCCACGGAAGCGCCGCCCGCTCCAGCAACCGGCGCCCGATCTTTGGGGCGAGGGCTCGAGCCTTAGCCCCGCCTTGCGGCGGTGCGATGGCGCTCAAGTTCAAGCCCGAGATGCCGCCGCGCTATAACGGCGTGGCGGACCCGCTGGTTTTCCTACTGGCATACGAGGAGGCTGTCCTCAAGGCTGGGGGTGACGACAGGGTGATGGCCAACTGGTTTCCCATGGCCCTCACCGGCGTCCCGCGCATGTGGCTGCTCCACCTACCGACGGCTTCTGTGACCTCCTGGGAGGATCTGCGAAGCCTCTTTCTCGCCCGTTACGCTGCGCCAGCACCCTCGGTCGTCGCGGCTCTCCTAGGCGGCTCGCAGGCACCGCCCGCGAGCCGCCACATCAAGCCATTCACCCGCCAGATCGGTGTCGCCTCCAAGCGCCAGGGAGCTCCCCCAGGTTGGTTGGCGCCCGAGGCCGATCTGACCTTCAACTCGGACGATCACCCCTTCAACCCCGCCGGTTCGGGTGCGCTCCCGATGCTGTGCACCCCCACCATCTGCCAAGTGGCCGTCTCCAGGACCCTCATCGACGGCGGAGTTGGCCTCAACGTGCTCTCAGCGGAGGCCTTTAGCCTCCTCCACGTGCCACTCGAGCGGCTTCAGCCCAGCAGGCCCTTCTCGGGTGTCGGAGCCGGTTCCACTGTCTCCTTAGGGCAAATCCGCCTCGCGGTGACCTTTGGCACCTACGACAACTTCCGCACAGAGCTGATCGACTTCGATGTCGCCCCCATCGGCCTCCCCTACAACGCCATCCTCGGCTACCCGGCCTTGGCCCGGTTCATGGCAGCAACTCACCTGGCTTACAACCTCATGAAGATGCCCGGGAGCAGCGGCGTCCTCACCGTGTCAGGAGACACAAGAGATGCGCTGCAGGCACTCAAGCTTGCCTTCAAGACAGCCACGGCGGCACAGCCCGCCAGCTCCGACACCCCCGAGCCCAAGGGGCCCACACCGGCCAAGAAGAAGCAGCTATTCACCCAAGACAAGGCGGAAACCAAGCAGGTGCCGGTCGACGAGGACAGGTCCACTAATGCCACCTTCACCACAGGCGCCAACCTCGAACCCGAGCAGGAGGAGGCCTTGGTGCAGTTCCTGCGCGTGAAGAAGAAGGTGTTCGTGTGGGAACCTGATCAGATAGCAGGGGTCCCGAGGGGCGTGATTGAACATCACCTCGACGTGTGCTAGCGTGCGCCCGTGAAGCGAAGCGGCGGATCCAGCGAGAAGCAAGCTTTCATCGTCCAAGAGGCAGGCGGCGAGGGTTATTCGCGAGGTCCGCTACCTGATTGGTTGGCTAACCGGTTGTCATGCCAAAGAAGGAGAAAAGAGCATGTGTGTCGACTTCACCAACCTCAACAAGGCCTGCCCAGAGATCCATTACGCTTCCTCGCATCGACCGGATCATTGACTCCACCGATGAGTGTGACCTGTTATGCTTCTTGGATGCCTTCTCGGGCTACCACCAGATCAAGATGGCGGTGAAGGCGTGGAAAAAATGGCTTTCGACCCGTGTGGAGTGTCTTGCTATACGCATGCCATTTGGGCTGAAGCGGCGCAGAGTGCGACCTTTCGTGGTGATGCACATCGCCTTGGGTCGGCAGCTCGGGAGGAATCTTTGAGGCTTCGTCGATGACATTGTGGTGAAGTCTCGGGAGGTAAAAACCCTAATACAGGACTTGGAGGAAACCTTCGCGAGCCTCAATGAGGTGGACCTACGGCTCAACCCAGAGAAGTGCGTGTTCGGAGTCCCCTCGTGCAAGCTCCTAGGTTTTGTCATATATCACAGGGGCATCGAGGCCAACCCGGAGAAGGCCAAAGCAGTCGAGGACATGAGCCCGTCGAAGACCCTCAGAGAGATGCAGAAGCTCACCGGGCGTGTGACCGCGCTAGGGCGCTTCATCTCCAAGCTGGGGGAACGAGCACTGCCCTTCTTCAAGCTGATGAAGAAGAAGGGCCCCTTTGAATGGACTGAAGAGGCCGACAAGGCGTTCCAGGATCTCAAGAGGTACTTAACCAACCCTCCGATGATGGTAGCTCCGCGTCCTCGAGAGCCCCTGGTGCTCTACCTTGTAGCCACCCCCTACTCCGCCAGCGCAGCCCTGGCGGCGGTTAGGGAGGAGCGTCGGACCAAGGCCGCAGCAACCGTCCGGGTCGAAGCAAAGCAGAGCCAAGAAGGCTTCACGGAGACCGCGACCGCAGCTGAAAAGGATCAGCCGCAGTAGGGGAGCACACCGGAATAGAGGAGGCCCCTCCAAGCGATCAATCGCTAGGGGCTCCATCGTCTCAGGAGGCACCCCAACCTCCGGAGGACGCAAGCAGCGCCAGCACTCTCAACCTCGTCGAGCACCCCGTGTACTTCGTCAACACGGTGCTACGAGACGCAAGGGCACGGTACCCCATGCCTCAAAAACTCCTCCTCGCGCTACTGGTGGCCTCACGCAAGCTGCGGCACTACTTCCAAGGCCATCCCATCAAGGTCGTCTCAGCATACCCCTTGGAAAGGGTACTCAGGAGCCCCAACTCAGCTGGGAGAGTCGCTGAGTGGAACATCGAGCTGCAAGCGTTTCAGCTAGAGTTTAGCACGGCCAGAGTCATCAAGGGGGCTGCACTTGCGGACGTCGTGGCGGAATGGGCAGAGGCGCCCGGTCTTGAGGCTGGTGAGGATCGATCGCTTTCCCTGGGAAGCGAGGCACTGGACGGCTGGGTCATGTACTTCGACGGGGCGTTCTCCCGACACGGCGCGAGGGCTGGCGCGGTGCTCGTATCTCCCACTCAAGACAAGCTCTACTACGTCGTACAACTCTGTTTCCAGCACGGAGAAAAGGTCTCCAACAACATAGGAGAGTACAAAGGCCTGATAGCAGGCCTGAAAGCTGCAGTCGCCTTGGGGGTAAAGCGCCTCACCATCAAGGGCGATTCACAGCTCCTCATCAACTTCTCCAACAAAGTATACGAGTCGAAGGACGAGCACATGGAAGCCTACCTCGCGGAGGTCCACAGGATGGAGAAGCAGTTCTGGGGGCTGGAGTTGTAGCATGTGCCTCGCGGCACCAATCAAGAGGCGATGACGCCGCCAAGAGGGCATCGGCGGCTATCTCGAGAGCCTAAGCGTCTTGAGAGCGACTCTTCAAGCCCTCGGTGGCGCCGTCCTTTATCAAGCAGGCGCAACCTCGGGAAAAACTCCCTCGGCCGCTGCCTCAGAGCCCGGTTTGCGGCCCGGCCTCAGGGGCACGCCTGCTCCTGGCGTTGGAGCCTCAGGAAGGATGCTGGATCGCATAGCTCAGGAACTACCTGACACAAGGGACCTTGCCGGAGAAGGAGGAGGAAGCGGAGCGCGTGGCACGGCAGGCCAGGGCCTACTGCATCAAGGAAGGAGAACTCTACCGGAGGCGACCAAATGATGTGTCCCTACGTTGCATTTCCAGAGAGCAAGGGAAGGAGCTGCTGGCAGGCATACATGGTGGAGATTGTGGGCATCACTCATCATCACGGACCCTCATTGGCAAGGCGTTCCGCAGCGAGTTCTATTGGCCCACGGCACTCAGTGACGCCGTGGAGCTGGTGAAGGCTTGTGAGGCCTGCCAATTCCATGCCAAGCAGATCCATCAGCCGGCGGGGGGTCTGCAAACTATACCCCTTTCATGGTCGTTCGCAGTCTAGGGGCTGGACATCCTGGGCCCGTTTCCTCGGGCGCCGGGGGGCTATCGCTATCTCTACGTCGCCATGGACAAGTTCACCAAGTGGGCTAAGGCAGAAGTTGTCCGCACCATCCCCGCAGGCTCCACGGTCAAGTTCATCAAGGGCCTCGTGAGCCGATTCATAGTGCCTAACTGCATCATCACCGACAACGGTTCGCAATTCACCAGTAACCTCTTCAAAACATACTGTGCTAACCTTGGAACACAGGTATGCTACGCTTGATAGCGCACCCGAACAGCGGTCGGGCGGCGAGCCAACGCAGAGGTCCTGAGGGGCCTAAAAACCAGGACCTTCAAGAAGAAGCTAGAGGCCTGCGGCAGGGGCTGGTACGACGAGCTCGAGTCCATGCTGTGGTCTATCCGCACGACCGCGGCCAAACCAACTGGCGACACTCCGTTCTTCCTCGTCTATGGAGCTGAGGCAGTCCTCCCTCACGAGCTCAGGCGTCGTTCCGCATGGGTCCTGGCGTTCGACGAGGCGCAGTAGGACGCCATGCGGGGGACAGATCTCGTGCTGGGGGAGGAACATCGTCGAGAGGCCGCACTGCGAGCGGCAAGGTATCAACAGGCGCTGCGGCGGTACCACTGCTGCAACATCCGCCCTAGGACTCTTGAGGTAGGGGACCTCGTGCTCAGGCGGGTCACAAGCTCTCTCCCATGTGGGAGGGCCCGTTCAAGGTTGTTCATGTTTCCAGGCCCGGCTCCGCGCGCTTAGAGACCCAAGAGGGAGTACCCGTCCAGAACGCGTGGAACATTCAACATCTCCGGAGATTCTACCCCTGAGCGAGGCCCAGTGCCTGTGGAGAAGGCCCGATGCCTGTGAAGAAGGCCAATGCCTGTGAAGCTACCACATTTTGGAGAAGGCCCTGTGCCTGTGAAGAAGGCCAACGCCTGTGAAGCTACCGCATTTTGGAGAAGGCCCGGTGCCTGTGAAGAAGGCCAATGCCTGTGAAGCTACCGCGTTTTGGGGAAGGCCCGGTGCCTGTGAAGAAGGCCAAGGCCTGTGAAGCTCGCCGCCCATGACACTCTCACGCAATAATGAGTGGGGCTGTACATGCCCCGGAGTCTCTGGAGTGCCGCCCTCGGGCCTCGGGGCTCCATACCTTGATGGCAGCACTTAGCTCCGCTGCTGGTGAGAAGACGTCGAAGACTAGATTAGGTGCCGGACACGGCTTTTTCATTTGCTTTCTGTAGTTGGCTTGCTCTTTCCTATTTGGAGTTTTATCGAAGCTGTCCTTGCCTCTCGCTCGAGCCCCCCTTTTCCCTTTTTGCTCACCTGCTTTGGTTTTCCTTTGCGCAAGTCTCGCAAGGGAGGTGCGCGGGTGCCCTCGCGAGTGTTTTCTGCCTCGGTCGCCTAAAGCTCTCCTATCCGGGTCCGCTGAGGGAGCACCACTCCCGGTCCTTGCCCCACGGGCATCGCGACGCGAGCACGGGACCTGGGTCCGTCGCCCTGCAACCGAACCAAAAGCTACCCCTCTTGACTAATCCCTGCAGTACATAAAGGGCACGGCAAGGCCTCGACCTCCGGAGGCAAAGACCGCTACAAGCCTCTGTGGGTTAAGTAACTCTCGAACACGGGTACACGGCACGGAAACATAGCACGGGAATAGCAGAAACAACACGATAATTAGCAATGACGGTTCAACATGCCCCGCGGGGCCCTACACTACTTCCTCTTTTTGCAGTAAAGGAAGAAAGGCAAAACAGGCATGACTAGCTCGGCACCAGCCCACGACGAGGGCTCGTACTGCCTCCGGAGCTAGATCAGATTCCCTCTTCTTGCTTCACCGGGACGCGACAGTGACCCGCCTTCTTCCTTCCTCGGCGCGGCGCAGCGAGGGCTGGTCGCGACCCAGCTGGAGGCTGCTTTGCCAAGAAGAGTCACCAAATCTCGGCGAGCCCCGGGCCCTGCAACCCACGCGCCTGCAGTCATCCTCGCCCTGATCAACGCCGAGGTTGGGCGCCCTGCCACGGTCATCGTCTTCGGGCCAGCACCCAGCACGGCGACCATCTTCCCTGAACACCCTCACGTAGAGGGTGGCGTCACCGTTGAACCTGAAGTGCAGGGTGCACCGCCGGCCCAGGCCACGCGCGCGGGCAAAAGTTTGCCAGCCGCGGGTCAGGGCCAAACCCCTGGCGACGGAAACCTCCAACGAAGCCCAGCAGGCCCTGCTGCAGCAGTCGTCTGCCTCAAGCCAGAGGCCACCCGGAGCGCCGGCCGGAAGCTCACCTATGAAGAAGCGAGGAAGCTGGAGCCAAGTGCTGGTCGGGTCTACCGACCACATGACGAACTCTGGCAGCACTTCCGCCGAGCGGAAGCGTGGTCTGGGCGGTCGCACAGCCATTGCGTGCCTCCCATCGACGACCGGGCGCACGTCACCATGCAGGGAGCCGCCTCCGCGACCGCGGGAAGCCACCACGGGGGACGCAGGGTGCTTGCAGGGGCGGCCCCGACCGCGCTTGGTCGGAGGAGAGTCAGGCCCTTCCTGGCGAGCCTTTCCCTTCTCCGCGGCCGAGAACCTCTTCGGCGGAGCCATGGAGATAGCGAGCAGTCGGAGCGAAGAAGAGGAGGAATAGCAGAGGGAGACGAACTAGAGTGGCTTGCGTTGTTCCGCACTTATAGCCGGAGGAGGCCAACCGTCGGCCTCCACGATCGCAGGTAATCATGACCCGTCTTTGCATGTAGGGACTTGTCAAGTCGTGCGGTTGTCGAGGTGTCATGGGGAAGCGGAGATGCCCACGTCCAATCAACCGCCATGCGGCGCCCAAGGCCGCAGGCTGTTGGGGCCCATGGCGCTTCGCACTTGCCCCTTCGCTTCTCTGCTAAGCCAAGTCCGGGCGCGCCTTGGGCCCGGCGGCTACTATCGGCGTTTTGGGAATGGGGGTCCCCAGACTTGCCTGCCTGCGGCCTGCGGCGTGGCTCAAGTGGGGGCCCAATGCAGCCCAGCTTCATCAGCTCAAGCTCAAGACCCTCGCGAGGGGCCAAGCCTCGCGGGGCGGACGACAGGGAGCTTCCTCAGGAGCAGCCTCCTCAGGCGGGCTCGCGAGGAGGCGAAGAGATCAAGGCAGGGCACCTCCCGAGGGGCCCGTGACGCAAGCACTGACGATCGGAGGCCAGGCGGGTGCCAGGCGGGCGCCGGCCTACGCAGTGTCCTTGTTTCCCTTTCGGTGCTAAGGGGGCAAGCACAGGCCAAGGCATTGGGCAAAGGTTACCGTTTCGGTGCGACAAGACCAAGACCAGCAGAACGGCAGGATGGAGGTCATCGTGGAGCCCAGGGCGGCGTCACCGTCAGAGCCTTTGGCAGCCGAAGACCAACTTTAGTCATGATAAGTGTACTAGATGTTCCCCTTCAAAATGGCCAATTGTTGGCGCCCTTCCCGCTCATTATTTGGGGAGAGGCCCAGGGCCTCGCTCTATAAATAGGACTAACCACCACAAGGTAGAGGTATCTGGAGATCGACCAGAGAGAGAGAGAAGCGACTGAACTCACCCAAGCAGTTCATCGCACCAGCTCAAGAACAGCCCCTCGCGAGGCTGTTCTTCCTTTATCTTATTCATCATCAGCCTCGAGGCAATCCATCACACCACACACTGGAGTAGGGTATTACACCACAATGGTGGCCTGAATCAGTATAAATCTCGTGTCCTCTGTGAGTTCATCTTTCTTGCTTAGATCTTTGCGAGACTTCGAGACGTGAGCTGGTAGGGGAGAGATCTTCGTGCGCACCCCAGTGTTCGAACCTCAAGGGTCTGCCGAAACCCGAAATCCGACAATTAGGACAACCTGGGAAATTTGTATATAAACCTTGTGAAAAAAGAATCAGGATTTTTTTCATGCTTCCGTAGAAAATGAAAATAAATTTTGTGGGCGCAAAAGTTTCTGTTTTTAGCAAGATCAAATCAACTATCACCATAGACCATCCCAAAGGCTGTACTTGGCACTTTATTGAAACAAAAGCTATAAAACATGATTAATACAATATCCTTGTCATATGAACACATAAAAAAAGTAGGGGTAAATGTTGGGTTGTCTTCCAACAAGCGCTTTTCTTTAATGCCTTTATAGCTAGGCATGATGATTTCAATGATGTTCACATAAAGATAAATAATGGAAACATAAAGAGAGAATCATGAATCATATGGAAATCACATTTAATTCTAACCCACTTCCTATGCATAGTTATTTTGTGAGCAAACAACTTATGGTAACAAGAATCAACTAGCATAGGAAGGCAAAAGAAGCATAACTTCAAAACTTTCAACACATAGAGAGGAAACTTGGTATTATTGAGATATGTAGAAGCACATGTTCCTCTCCCATAATAATTTTCAATGGCATCATGAATGAATTCAACAATATAACCATCACATACAGAATTCTTGTCGTGATCCACAAGCATAGAAATTTTATTACTCTCCACATAAGCAAATTTATTCTCATGAATAGTAGTGGGAGCAAACTCAATAAAATAACTATCATGGGATTGAAAATTAAAATCACGATGATAAGTTTCATGGTTATCATTATTATTTATAGCATACATGTCATCACCATAATCATCATAGATAGCAACTTTGTTGTCCTAGTCAATTGCAGCCTCTTCCAAAATAGTGGATTCATCAAGTCATGACCTCTCCAAATCCACTTTCATCATTATAATCATCATAAATAGGAGGCATGCAATCATTATAACAAATTTGCACATCCAATCTCGGGGGACTAAAAATATCATCTTCATCAAACATAGCATCCCCAAGCTTATGGCTTTGCATATCATCAACATAATGGATATTCAAAGGATTCGTACTAACTACATTGCAATCATGCTCATCATTTATACCAAACATTTTATTGAATAATTCTTCTATCAATTGACCACAATTTTCCTTTCCATCATTTTCATGGAAGACATTATAAAGATGAATAATATGATGCTACCTCAATTCCATTTTCTGTAGTTTTCTTTTATAAACCAAACTAGTGATAAAACAAGAAACTAAAAGATTCAACTGCAAGATCTAAAGATATACCTTCAAGCGCTCACCTCCCCGGCAACGGCGACAGAAAAGAGTTTGATGTCTACTACACAACTTGTTCTTGTAGACTTGTGTTGGGCCTCCAAGCACAGAGTTTTGTAGGACAATAGCAATTTTCCCTAAAGTGGATGACCTAAGGTTTATCAATCTATGGGAGGCATAGAATGAAGATGGTCTCTCTCAAACAACCCCCCAACCAAGTAATAAAAAGTCTCTTGTGTCCGCAACACACCAAATACAATGGTAATTTATATAGGTGCACTAGTTGGGCGAAGAGATGGTGATACAAGTGTAGTAATGATAGTAGATATTGATGTTTGTAATAAGGAACAATAAAAAACAGCAAGGTAGCAATTGATAAAACGTAGCACAAACGGTATTGCAATGCTTGAAAAATGAGGCCTAGGGTCCATATTTTCACTAGTGCAATCTCTCAACAATGCTA
This sequence comes from Aegilops speltoides, assembly GCA_021437245.1. Taxonomy (NCBI): domain Eukaryota; kingdom Viridiplantae; phylum Streptophyta; class Magnoliopsida; order Poales; family Poaceae; genus Aegilops; species Aegilops speltoides. The sequence continues at coordinate 165,568,675 of CM038146.1, forward strand.
ATCTAATTGGATCATATAACCATCCCTCAAAGTGCGATGAAGAATCACTCCAAAGTTCCTATCTAGCGGAGAACATGAGAATAAATTGTTTGTAGGGTACGAGACCACCTCAAAGCTATTCTTTCCGATTGATCTATCCAAGAGTTACTACTAAAATAACACCAAAGCAAATTCAGATTTGTAATACTCAATCCAACACAAAGAACGACAAAGAGTGCCCCAAGATTTCTACCACAGAAATAAAGACAAGAACGTGCATCAACCCCTATGCATAGATTACCCCAATGTCACCTCGGGAATCCGCGAGTTGAGTGCCAAAACATATATCAAGTGAATCAATATAATACCCCATTATCACCAAGGGTATTCGTATGCAAGACATATATCAAGTTCTCTCAAATCCATAACAAGTATTCAATCCGATGAAACGAAATCTCAAAGGGAAAACCCAATTCATCACAACAAGATAGAGAGGGGAAAACACCATATGATCCAACTATATCAACAAAGCTCGCGATACATCAAGATCGTGACATCTCAAGAACATGAGAGAGAGAGAGAGAGATTAAACACATAGCTAGTGGTACAAACCCTCGGCCCCGAGGGTGGACTACTTCCTCCTCGTCATGGTGCCGCCGGGATGATGAAGATGGCCACTGGTGATGATTTCCCCCTCCGGCCGAGTGCCGGAACGGGGCCTAGATTAATTTCTTGTGGCTACAGAGGCTTGCGGCGGTGGAACTTCTGATCTAGGGTTGCCCTGAGGGTTTTTGGAATATTTTGGAATTTATAGGGCGAAGAGGCAGTGCGGGAGGCCATCGAGGTTGGCACAACCCACCTCGGCGTGCTTGGGCCCCCAGGCGCGCCCTGGTGGGTTGTTCTCTCCTCGGAGCTCCCCTCTGGTACTTCTTTGGCCCACCGGGTGTCTTCTGGTCCAGAAAAATCTCCAAAAAGTTTCGCTGCGTTTGGACTCCGTTTGGTATTGATTTTCCGCGAAGTAACAAACAAGCCAAAAAAACTGGCACTGGGCACTATGTAAATAAGTTAGTCCAAAAAAATGATATGAAGTTGCTATAAAATGATTGTAAAATATCCAAGAATGATAATGTAACAACATGGAACAAGGAAAAAATATAGATACGTTGGAGACGTATCAGCATCCCCAAGCTTAATTCCAACTCGTCCTCAAGTAGGTAAATGACAAAAACAGAATTTTTGATGTGGAATGCTGCCTAACATGTTCATCACATATTCTTTCTTTATAGCATGGACAATAGGACTTTTATATGGTTCAAAGCAATAGTCTAGTTTTGACATGAGGACTTTAATACTCAAGCATATCAACAAGCAACCATGTCTTTCAAAATATCAACACTAAAGCAAGTTATCCCTAGCCATTATGCTCAATCATTGATCCATTCATGGAACACACTCGCATATTAGCTACACAAAATGCTCAAATACTAAAGTTGTCCAATCATTGTCCGTTTTAACCTTCGCAAGGACCGGGCGTAGCCACACTCGGTTCAAGTAAAGTTGGAGAAACTGACACCCGCCAGCCACCTGTGTGCAAAGCACGTCGGTAGAACCAGTCTCGCGTAAGCGTCTGGCGTAATGTCGGTCCGGGCGCTTCATCCAACAATACCGCCCGAACCAAAGTATGACATGCTGGTAGGCAGTATGACTTATATCGTCCACAACTCACTTGTGTTCTACTCGTGCATATAACATCAACGCATAAAACCTAGGCTCGGATGCCACTGTTGGGGAACGTAGAAATTTCAAAAAAATTCCTACGCACACGCAAGATCATGGTGATGCATAGCAACGAGAGGGGAGAGTGTATGTCCACGTACCCTCGTAGACCGTAAGCGGAAGCGTTATGACAACGCGGTTGATGTAGTCGTACGTCTTCACGATCCGACCGATCCAAGTACCGAACGTACGGCACCTCCGAGTTCAGCACACGTTCAGCTCGATGACGTCCCTCGAACTCCGATCCAGCCGAGTGTCGAGGGAGAGTTCGGTCAGCACGACGGCGTGGTGACGATCTTGATGTTCTACCGGCGCAGGGCTTCGCCTAAGCTTCGCGACGATATGACCGAGGTGGAATATGGTGGAAGGGGGCACCGCACACGGCTAAGGAACGATCCGTAGATCAACTTGTGTGTTCATGGGGTGCCCCCTGCCCCGTGTATAAAGGAGGAGGGAGGAGGAGGCCGGCCCTATGAGGGGCGCTATGGGAGTCCTACTCCCCCGGGAGTAGGATTCCCCTTTCCTAGTCCAACTAGGGGTCCTTCCATGTAGTAGGAGTAGGAGACTAGGAAGGGGAAGAGAGAAGGGAAGGAAGGAGGGGGTGCGGCCCCTCCCCTTAGTCCAATTTGGACTAGGGCAAGGGGAGCGCGCAGCCTGCCCTAGGCAGCCCCTCTCTCTTTCCCGTAGGGCCCAATAAGGCCCAATACTTCTCCCCGGCGAATTCCCGTAACTCTCCGGTACTCCGAAAAATACCCGAATCACTCGGAACCTTTCCGAACTCTGAATATAGTCATCCAATATATCGATCTTTACGTCTCGACCATTTCGAGACTCCTTGTCATGTCCCCGATCTCATCCGAGACTCCAAACTTCTTCGGTACATCAAAACTCATAAACTCATAATATAACTGTCATCGAAACCTTAAGCGTGCGGACCCTACGGGTTCGAGAACTATGTAGACATGACCTAGAACTATTCTTGGTCAATAACCAATAGCGGGACCTGGATGCCCATATTGGCTCCTACATATTCTACGAAGATCTTTATCGGTCAAACCGCATAACAACATCGTTGTTCCTTTGTCATCGGTATGTTACTTGCAGAGATTCGATCGTCGGTATCCAATACCTAGTTCAATCTCGTCACCGGCAAGTCTCTTTACTCGTTCGTAATGCATCATCCGTAACCAACTCATTGGTCACATTGCTTGCAAGGCTTATAATGATGTGCATTACCGAGAGGGCCCAGAGATACCTATCCGACAATTGGAGTGACAAAACCTAATCTCGAAATCGCCAACTCAACATGTACCTTCGGAGACACCTGTAGTACTCCTTTATAATCACCCGATTCGTTGTGGCGTTTGGTAGTACCAAAGTGTTCCTCCCGTAAGCGGAGTTGCATAATCTCATAATTACGAGGAACATGTATAAGTCATGAAGAAAGCAATAGCAACATACTAAGCGATCAAGTGCTAAGCTAACGGAATGGGTCAAGTCAATCACATCATTCTCCTAATGATGTGATCCGTTAATCAAATGACAACTCTTTTGTCCATGGCTAGGAAACATAACCATCTCGATAAGCGAGCTAGTCAAGTAGAGGCATACTAGTGACACTATGTTTGTCTATGTATTCACACATGTATTATGTTTCCGGTTAATACAATTCTAGCATGAATAATAAACATTTATCATGAAATAAGGAAATAAATAATAACTTTATTATTGCCTCTAGGGCATATTTCCTTGATCTCCCACTTGCACTAGAGTCAATAATCTAGTTCACATTGCCATGTGATTTAACACCAATATTCATATCGTATATGATTAACACCCATAGTTCACATCATCATGTGACCAACATCCAAAGGGTTTACTAGAGTCAATAATCTAGTTCACATCGCTATGTGATTAACACCCAAAGAGTACTAAGGTGTGATCATGTTTTGCTCGTGAGAGAAGCTTAGTCAATGATTACATCACATTGAGTCGTATGTATTTTGCAAATATTTTATGTCCACAATGCTCTTGCGGAGCTACTCTAGCTAATTGATCCCACTTTCAATATGTATCCAGGTTGAGACTTAGAGTCATCGGATCGGTGTAAAAGCTTACCTTGAAGTAACTTTTACAACAAACTCTTTTATCACCTCCATAATCGAGAAACATCTCCTTAGTCCTTACTAAGGATATTCTTGACCAATGTCGATGATCTACTCCTAGATCACTATTGTACTCTCTTGCCAAATTGAGCAAGGTATACAATAGGTGCAGTACATAGCATAGCATACTTTATAGAACCTATGGTGAGGCATAGGGAATGACTTTCATTCTCTTCCTATTTTCTCCTGTGGTCGGGATTTGAGTCTTTACTCAATTTCATACCTTTGCAACACAGCAAGAACTTTTCTTTGATTGTTCCATTTTGAACTATTTCAAAATCTTGCCAAGGTATGTACTCATTGAAAATCTTATCAAGCGTCTTGATCTATCTCAATAGATCTTGATGCTCAATATGTAAGTAGCTTTTCTTGAGGTCTTTTCCTTTTAAAGAACTCCTTTAAAACACTCCTTTATGCTTTGCGAAAAATTCTACATCATTTCGATCAACAATATGTCACTCACATATACTAATCGGAAAGGCTGTAGTGCTCCCACTCACTTTATTGTAAATCTGAGGCTTCATCGTAAGTCCATATAAAACTATATGCTTTGATCAACTTATCAAAGCGTATATTCCAACTCGAGATGCTTGCACCAGTCCATAGATGGATCATTGGAGCTTGCACATTTTGTTAGCACCTTTAGGATTGACAAAACCTTACGGTTGCATCATATACAACTCTTCTTTAATAAATCCATTAAGGAATGCAGTTTTGACATCCATTTGCGATTTCATAAAATGTGGCAATTGCTAACATGATTGAGACAGACTTAAGCATCGTCGAGTGAGAAAATCTCATCGTATTCAACACCTTGAACTTGTTGAAAACCTTTCGCAACAAGTCGAGCTTGGTAGATAGTAACACTACTATCAGTGTCCGTCTTCCTCTTGAAGATCCATTCATTTAACATGGCTTGCTGATCATCGAGCAAGTCAATCAAAGTCCATACTTTGTTGTCATACATGGATCATATCTCAGATTTTATGGCCTCAAGCCATCTCGCGGAATCTGGGCTCATCATCGCTTCCTCATAGTTCGTAGGTTCATCATGGTCTAGTAACATGACTTCCAGAACATGATTACTACACCACTCTGGTGCGGATCTTACTCTGGAAGACCTACGAGGTTCTGTAGTAACTTGATTTTAAGTTTCATGATCAATATCATTAGCTTCCTCACAAATTGGTGTATTTGTCACAGGAACTGATTTACGTGATGAACTACTTTCCAATAAGGGAGCAGTACAGATTACCTCATCAAGTTCTACTTGTCCTCCCACTCACTTCTTTCGAGAGAAACTCCTTCTCTAGAAAGGATCCATTTTAACAACGAATATCTTGCCTTGGATCTGTGATAGAAGCGTGTACCCAACAATTTCCTTTGGGTATTCTATGAAGACGCACTTCTCGATTTGGGTTCGAGCTTGTTAGGATGAAACTTTTCACATAAGCATCGCAGCCCCAAACTTTAAGAAAGCGACAACTTGGGTTTCTTGCTAAACCACAGTTCATATAGTGTCGTCTCAGCAGTTTAGATGGTGCCCTTTTAGCGTGAATGCAGCTGTCTCTAATGCATAACCCCAAAAGCGACAATGGTAAATCAGTAAGAAACATCATAGATCGCACCATATCCAATAAAGTACGATTACAACGTTCGGACACACCATAATGTTGTGGTGTTCGGTGGCGTGAATGTGAAACTATTTCACATTGTTTTAGTTGAAGACCAAACTCGTAACTCAAATATTCGTCTTTGCGATCGGATCGCGAAACTTTATTTTCTTGTTACGATGATTTTCCACTTCACTCTGAAATTCTTTGAACCTTTCAACTATTTCAGACTTATGTTTCATCAAGTAGATATACCCATATCTGCTCAAATCATCTTGTGAAGGTCGGAAAATAACGATACTTGCCACGAGCCTTCATACTCATTGGTGCGCATACATCGGTATGTATTATTTCCAATAAGTCGATAGCTTCGTTCCATTGTTCAAGAACGGAGTTTTAGTAATCTTGCCCAAAAGGCACGGTTCGCAAGCATCAAATGATTCATAACCAAGTGATTACGAAAATCCATCTTTATGGAGTTTCTTCATCGCTTTACACCGATATGACCCAAGCGGCGATTGCCACAAATAAGTTGCACTATCATTATTAACTTTGCAATTTTGGCTTCAATATTATGAATGTGTGTATCACACGATCGAGATCAACAAACCATTTTCATTGGGAGTATGACCATAGAAGGTTTTATTCATGAAAACAGAACAACAATTATTCTCTAACTTACATGAATAACCGTATTGCAATAAACATGATCAAATCATATTCATGCTCAGCGCAAACACCAAATAACACTTATTTAGGTTTAACACTAATCCCGAAAGTATAGGGAGTGTGCGATGATGATCATATCAATCTTGGAACTATTTCCAACACACATCGTCACTACACCCTTAACTAGTCTCTGTTTATTCTGCAACTCCCGTTTCGAGTTACTAATCTTAGCAACCGAACAAGTATCAAATACTCAGGGGCTACTATAAACACTAGTATGGCACACATCAATAATCTGTATATCAAATATACCCTTGTTCACTTTGCCATCCTTCTTATCAACCAAATATTGGGCATTTACGCTTCGGTGACCATTTCCTTTGGAGTGTAAACACTCGGTTTGAGCTATGGTCCAGCTTTGGGCTTCATCGCAGGAGTGACAACTTGCTTGTCTTTCCACTTGAAGTTCCCTTTCTTTCCCTTTGCCCTTCTCTTGAAACTAGTGGTCTTGTCAATCATCAACACTTGATGCTCTTTCTTGATTTCTACCTTCATCGATTTCAACATCACGAAGAGCTCGGGAATCGTTTTCGTCATCCCTTGCATACTATAGTTCATCACGAAGTTCTAGTAACTTAGTGATGGTGACTAGAGAATTTCATCAATCACTATCTTATCTCGAAGATTAACTCCCACTTGATTCAAGCGATTGAAGTACCTGGACAATCGAGCACATGCTCACTAGTTGGCGATTCTCCTCCATCTTTTAGCTATAGAACTTGTTGGAGACTTCATATCTCTCAACTTGGGTATTTGCTTGAAATATTAACTTCAATTCCTGGAACATCTCATATGGTCCATGACGTTCAAAACATCTTTGAAGTCCCTATTCTAAGCCGTTAAGCATGGTGCACAAAACTATCAAGTAGTCATCATATTGAGCTAGCCAAACTTTCATAACGTCTGTATCTGCTCCTGCAATAGGTCTTTCACCTAGCGGTGCATTAAGGACATAATTCTTCTGTGCAGCAATGAGGATAAACCTCAGATCACGGATCCAATCCGCATCATTGCTACTAACATCTTTCAACACAGTTTTCTCTAGGAACATATAAAAATAAACATATGAAAGCAACAACGCGAGCTATTGATCTATAACACAATTTGCAAAATACTACCAGGACTAAGTTCATGATAAATTTAAGTTCAATTAATCATATTACTTAAGAACTCCCACTTAGACAGACATCTCTCTAGTCATCTAAGTGATCACATGATCCAAATCAACTAAACCATGTCCGATCATCACGTGAGATGGAGTAGTTTCAATGGTGAACATCACTATGTTGATCATATCTACTATATGATTCACGCTCGACCTTTCGGTCTCGTGTTCGAGGCCATATCTCGTATATGCTAGGCTCGTCAAGTATAACTGAGTATTCGCGTGTGCAACTGTTTTGCACCGTTGTATTTGAGCGTAGAGCCTATCACACCCGATCATCACGTGGTGTCTCGGACGAAGAACTTTCATAGCGGTGCATACTCGGGAGAACACTTCTTGATAATTAGTGAGAGATCATCTTAAAATGCTACCGTCAATCAAAGCAAGATAAGATGCATAAAGGATAAAACATCACATGCAATCAATATAAGTGATATGATATGGCCATCATCATCTTGTGCTTGTGATCTCCATCTTGAAGCACCGTCGTGATCACCATCGTCACCGCGCGACACCTTGATCTCCATCGTAGCATCGTTGTCGTTCGCCATCTATTGCTTCTCGACTATCGCTACCGCTTAGTGATAAAGTAAAGCAATTCTGAGCGTTGCATTTCATACAATAAGCGACAACCATATGGCTCTCGCCGATTGCCGATAACTCGGTTACAAAACATGATCATCTCATACAACAACTTATATCTCATCACGTCTTGACCATATCACATCACAACATGCCTGCAAAAACAAGTTAGGCGTCCTCTACTTTGTTGTTGCAAGTTTTACGTGGCTGCTACGGGCTTAAGAAAGAACCAATCTCACCTCGCATCAAAACCACAGCGATAGTTTGTCAAATAGACTCCGTTTTAACCTTCGCAAGGACCGGGCGTAGCCACTTTCGGTTCAACTAAAGTTGAGAAACCGACACCGCCACCACATGTGTGCAAAGCACGTCGGTAGAACCAGTCTCGCGTAAGCGTCTGGCGTAATGTCGGTCCGGGCGCTTCATCCAACAATACCGCCGAACCAAAGTATGACATCTTTGGTAGGCGGTATGACTTATATCGTCCACAACTCACTTGTGTTCTACTCGTGCATATAACATCAACGCATAAAACCTAGGCTCGGATGCCTTTGTTGGGGAGCGTAGTAATTTCAAAAATTTCCTACGCACACGCAAGATCATGGTGATGCATAGCAGCGAGAGGGAGAGTGTATGTCCACGTACCCTCGTGAGACCGTAAGCGAGCGTTATGACAACGCGGTTGATGTAGTCGTGCGTCTTCACGATTCGACCGATCCAAGTACCGAACGTCGGCACCTCCGAGTTCAGACACGTTCAGCTCGATGGCGTCCCTCGAACTCCGATCCAGCCGAGTGTCGAGGAGAGTTCCGTCAAGACGACGGCGTGGTGACGATCTTGATGTTCTACGGCGCAGGGCTTCGCCTAAGCTTCGCGACGATATGACCGAGGTGGAATATGGTGGAAGGGGGCACCGCACATGGCTAAGAAACGATCCGTAGATCAACTTGTGTGTTCATGGGGTGCCCCCTGCCCCCGTATATAAAGGAGGGAGGGAGGAGGAGGCCGGCCCTATGAGGGGCGCGCTATGGGGAGTCCTACTCCCACCGGGAGTAGGATTCCCCTTTTCCTAGTCCAACTAGGGGTCCTTCCATGTAGTAGGAGTAGGAGACTAGGAAGGGGAAGAGAGAAGGGAAGGAAGGAGGGGGTGCGGCCCCTCCCCTTAGTCCAATTCGGACTAGGGTAAGGGGGGGCGCGCAGCCTTCCCTAGGCAGCCCCTCTCTCTTTCCCGTAGGGCCCAATAAGGCCCAATACTTCTCCCCGGCGAATTCCCGTAACTCTCCGGTACTCCGAAAAATACCGAATCACTCGGAACCTTTCCGAACTCGAATATAGTCATCCAATATATCGATCTTTATGTCTCGACCATTTCGAGACTCCTCGTCATGTCCCGATCTCATCCGGGACTCCAAACTCCTTCGGTACATCAAAACTGATAAACTCATAATATAAGCATCGCCGAAACCTTAGCGTGCGGACCCTACGGGTTCGAGAACTATGTAGACATGACCTAGAACTATTCTTGGTCAATAACCAATAGCGGGACCTGGATGCCCATATTGGCTCCTACATATTCTACGAAGATCTTTATCGGTCAAACCGCATAACAACATCGTTGTTCCCTTTGTCATCGGTATGTTACTTGCCCGAGATTCGATCGTCGGTATCCAATACCTAGTTCAATCTCGTCACCGGCAAGTCTCTTTACTCGATTCGTAATGCATCATCCCATAACCAACTCATTGGTCACATTGCTTGCAAGGCTTATAATGATGTGCATTACCGAGAGGGCCCAGAGATACCTCTCCGACGATCGGAGTGACAAAACCTAATCTCAAAATCGCCAACTCAACATGTACCTTCGGAGACACCTGTAGTACTCCTTTATAATCACCCGATTACGTTGTGACGTTTGGTAGTACCAAAGTGTTCCTCCGTAAGCAGGAGTTGCATAATCTCATAGTTACAGGAACATGTATAAGTCATGAAGAAAGCAATAGCAACATACTAAGCGATCAAGTGCTAAGCTAACGGAATGGGTCAAGTCAATCACATCATTCTCCTAATGATGTGATCCGTTAATCAAATGACAACTCTTTTGTCCATGGCTAGGAAACATAACCATCTCTGATAAACAAGCTAGTCAAGTAGAGGCATACTAGTGACACTATGTTTGTCTATGTATTCACACATGTATTATGTTTCCGGTTAATACAATTCTAGCATGAATAATAAACATTTATCATGAAATAAGGAAATAAATAATAACTTTATTATTGCCTCTAGGGCATATTTCCTTCATGTACTAGGTCACACCGTTCGATCAACACTCACATGACGGAATGACTTATAGGTGATGTATATGTTGATATTGTGAGCTGTAACAGTTTGGCACGATGATGATGATGATGATGATGTTGGGATGATCTTGAGAAGGATCATTTAATTTTTTATGTGGTCACGAGGTGATCATGTGGATATTCCGTTCGTGATCTATGAATGATCACCGTTCAATTACGAGGTAACCCTTTGAACCTGGTGTGGTTCCGTTTGTGATCCATGAGTGATCACCATTTTGTTTTGGTCACGAGGTGATCGAGATGGTATATTGCTTGGCCGGTTAGCCAAGTGTGAGATGGTTCATGTGGTACTTGAGATCTGAGATGATGGCTGATCAGAACGCTAATAGTTCATTTCGTGATTACTAGTTGCTTCATCATGGTAGCTGTTAATTTAATTAACCTGTTTAATGCTATGTTATTGTCTTGCCTTGATGCTTTTGGTTATTGTGAGCTTGCAAGTACATTCGATGTACTGACCTGGCGTGTCATGCCAGATTATAGGTGATGTCGTGATTGCTTGATTGCTTGTCAAGGTTTCCGTGCGTGCGAGCTAGATCGTGTCCCAGTCAGAGTCCCTGCAGAGTGGACTTCACCACCTTCGTCGTTGTTCCGTTGCTAGAAGTATTCCGCTGCTTCGAGTTGTTCTGCTGCTAGCATAGAGCAAGTGTAGTATCACAGGCGTAGTGTTGCCGTGCTGATGTGCTTCTTTGTAACATCATACCCTTGTACTATTATTCTTGTAATAAGAGCTGATTTGTTCTATGTCAAGCAGTGTCGTATTCCAGCGACTTCTCCTTGGGCGTTCCGGTTTCTCTGAGCCGGGGTGCCACAGGCTTGGTATCAGAGCTGTAGGACGCCCTAGTCAGCGCGAGCGGTAGAAATCGGTAGAAATTGGTAGTATAGAGTCTGGCTTGTTGACTGCATTTGGTTGCTGCATTTGTTTGTTGCATAGCATGCATATAGCCTTATTATTTTGCTACTAACGATTTATCTGGTGAGCATAGGTGGCATCGGTTCGGACCCACTACAGCTCAGCCCCTGCATTTCTCCAATTTTCTTTTCTTGCTTGTTCTTCGGTGTTTGGTGTCATTTCTGTCCCAGCAGAGTGATGCCAAGTGATCTCGACACTGTTTGCAATAATGGTGCTCAGGTATCGCGCCGATGTCTTTCTTCCAGCCCCACCTATCGTTTCGGTGATAGACATGCTTCTATCATGGATCGTTCTTTTATTTTGTCATGTTGGCAACCCTTAATGATCTTAGTTGTCAAGAAAGGGCAATGTCAGCAGCCTCTGTTTTTCCCCGCTATCCTATTTCTTGGACGAGTACGGATCTTTTTCCGTTTGCTTGATAATAATGTGGTTGCGACCTTCGTGTCCTACTACATGGCTAAGCTAGCACTTGGTGTAGCGCTGTTTACACCAATTCTTCCACACATTTATTCGTCCTCATGCACATCATCACAGCATGCTAGATCGTAGTACCGGAGATTCCGTGAAATTTGTGTGCTTAAGTAGGCATGCATATTGTGTGACTAGCAGTAATATGTGACATTGATTGTGTGTGAATTGATTGTTGTTGTGTGCTTTTGTTTAGTTGATTTTTCTTTTGCTTCTTTCTTTTGGGCCCCGGTGTTACATTAGTTTCCCCTATAAAGAGTTGCTAATCAACTGACACCGGACTCAAAGAAGCAATAAGGGTGTGAAATATTTGGAAGAAGCTCAGCTAGACATTATGGTCAACCCAGTCAACTGCATTATGACATTAATATCTGCTCAGAATACCAATGGTGTATTGGATTGACTATCAGCATCGAGTCTACATCAGTGCAAAATCCTCACATCAGTTATGATCCAGCCAACAGAAAGACAAGTCAGTTGCAAGATCAACGGTGTGTTTTCAGACAGAGGTATGGATCATATACAAAGTTTTTGCTCAACAATGCATGATGCTTCAAATATGTTATCATCCGAAATAAAGTCAGAATGTGATATGCTCAAGAAAGACAGTCAAACAAATTTTCCCATACAAATAATCAGCCACAGAATATTATGGGTGTGTGTATGGATTTCAGTCTGCATATCAGTATGAAGTTTTGGATATAAGAAACCCGGTATTCTTCCACATGCTATCGGAAGAAATTTATGATCAAACCCGGGGAGAAGCTTCTCAAGTACGGAACTCAGGCTTCTCCAGCACAATAATCAGACCAAGCTTTGTGTGTAAGCTATAAAGCCTTCTTCTGCACGATAACCAGACAAAAGATTTGAGCAGAAGTTAACAAGTCTTCCTCAGCAAGCTACTCGGATGGCTTCTCTCGTAAGCCACCCAGTCCGCGTCAGTACCACAATATTGTACCATCCTCAGAGATTATATGGTGAGTTGCCAATGTATGGCAGTACCTCTCAAGAATCAGACTCACAACATTTTGGCCAGAAGCACAAATCAGTCAAGGCATAGTCTTCTTCAGAAATCGAGTGTTCGGTGGCATATCCTTCTTATATATGGTGAGCATGCATCCCCGGTCATATCAGTCACTCATACGAGATACGGCAAGGATCCAACAGATATACCTAAGGAAAGTAAGGATCCCACAACCTCACGAGTCAGACAAAGGAAGATGAGCAGAGATACATCTCATGAATTACAAGGATCGACAAGATTTGGAGATGACATCACAGAATCAACAGTCTTGTCAATGGTCATCAACGTCATTATTCACACAACTGATAAGGAGATATCATAAAACCTTGTCACCTTCTTGTATGATTGGCCTCAACAATGAGCTCCATACAACTACAAACCCCGAATATATGTCGTATGTGTGCGGACCCGAGTCAGAAAACAAGCACAAGGAATAATGTCAAAATATTGCACTAATCACGTCCATGGCCATACGAAGAATCAAGGACAGATGTGGCCAAGTTATTTCAGTAAGGTGTCCCAACAAAGAAAATCATGACCATTAAAGGGTGAGACTGACAGCAAAGGTATGATAATTTTTGCACGACCATCAGGGTCCAGATACCCAAGTCAGTTGGAGGCCATAATCCCATATGGATCCACGAAGGCATACTCTCAGCGGCCTACTCTATTTACAAGGATTTGCATATCCCGCTGACCTGCTTAAAAGGATTAGTGTGGAATATCCACGTCTGTTCTATCAGATCCAAGATTTCTTTGCAACCTCCACGGTTTGACCGCAAAGGCAGTGTTAAAGCATATCACAGCCTATTACCACATGTGGGTATATCGACCACATGAGAAAAATCAAAAGCCGAACAATCAGCTCAGACCCGGTATACTCACCGATGGAACCAAGTACACGGTCAGTCTATCAGGAAAAGCATTTGTCCGTCAGCCCCCTGTCGGGCCAGTCTCAAGTTGTAAATATTTGAGATATGACACAGCTATAACTCCATTCACCGTTATATTGCTCACGATAGAAGGCAGTCGAATCTTTGGTACATATCTCATGCTCGAGCCAAAGAAATAAATCAAGATAAATCAGTACCACCTACGAGCAGTCAGATCCCATCAAGAGAATGGCCATGATTCTCATCATTTATTGCAACCAGAAGGCCTGCATTTTTTTGAAGCAACCCCATGGCAGAAGTAAAAATGTTTTCATGACCAAAGTAAAAATTTGTGCTCAGATCCATCTGATATCACCGCAGATATGAGAAAAGTTGCGTCAGCAAAAGGATTTGGTATGTGAGCAAAAACCCGTCAGAATTTGGGAAAGGTGAAGCAAACCACCCTAGAGCAAGGTAAGTTGATCATCTGAAATTCTTGGGGGAACAATAAATAATGGAAAAAGGATACCCGAGTTGGAAACTGTGTCTTCAAGTCGTACTTGTTCCCTGAGCAATTAAATCTCGAGGACGAGATTTCTTTAAGGGGGTAAGAGTTGTAACAGCCTGGTTTTTGGCCCTTTTCTTTTTCTTTTGATTTATTTGGTTTTTGCTCTGTTTTTCCTTTTGGAGTGGTTTTATGGCCTTGCCACCTGGAAAATCATCCTCATTCCCCCTCCCAAGTGGCTCATCATTCTCAAAACCTTACCAAGACCATGTAACTTCACTCCTTGACCAAACCCTAAACTCTTTTTCTAGGGAATATTCCTTTTTCTATTAAAGGAATGACCCTATCTACCGTAGGTTGTGAAGCAAACTATATTTCTGTCCAGCCAAAAATCCCCAAATAATTCTCACAATTCCCTTGGGTCATATATTGCTAAAATATGCCCAAACATTTCCATGGCCAGTTCAAAAATAATTCCCCAGTATTCCATTCTCTATTCTGCCCTGAATGGCACTTTGTGAAGGAAGTGTCATTTATATTTTCCTAGTGGCTCCCAAGATTTTTGGGCATGCTTATATATCAAAATAATTACCTCATGCACAAGTTCAACTTTATTTGCCTAGCCAATCTTCCTCAGTGATTTTTCAAAAATTTTGTCAGACAGAAGGCTTTGTGAAGGAAGTACTAGCTAGGAGTATCCAAATGAGTTTAAATTTTGCATACTCCTTAATGTGCCCGTATTAACCCCCTCCACCCATTTGCAGCCCCATACAGTCATCTATGTGAGCACAGGAGCAAATCTTTGATTTTGGCAATATTTTCATGCTGTGAAGCAAGTGTATTTTCTATTGCTTCAAAAATTCTGATAAATTACCAGATCATTTTTATACCCATACAACATCTCTCTACCCAATTTGGAATCATTTCATTGAGCAATTTGATCACCAAAATTATTCCAAGTTTCTGGACAGAATTGATGTTTGTGAAGCAAGTGCCATTTTGGCTTGTCCATTTGGTATGATCTTTTTACAGAGTCTTTATATGTCCATATTATGAGGTTTTGACAAACTTCATTCCATTCCATCACTCCATGTGAGTTCATCATCCAAATCTTGATTCTGGACCAATTTTGGGGTTACACAGCAACTATATTAGTTTGGGATCCATTATGCTCCAAAACCTCCAGGATCATAGTCCTTTCGTATTTAATAACCCCAGACAACACCATTTGACCCAATCAGTTTTCTGTTGATCAGCAGTGCTCTACCAAGTTTGATGAAGTAAACTTCAGAGCTTAGTTACCATTTAACAGTAGCACCCCAGATCTATCCATGGCCTCATAAATGCTCTATCGTGGAAGGACTATCATCTATACAACGTTTTGGGTGTTTTAGAGCATGTAATTCTCCTGTTCGCGTGGTGACTACGACAATGACGTGCCTGTGCACGTGCTCTGTGCGTAGTGGCCGCGTGCAGGGCGCCGTTTCTGCTTCATCCGCTCCCCACTCGTTGTCTTCACGCGCGTGAGCATGTCCCTTGGCTTCACCTCGTTGCCGACGTTCCCATGGACCCCTCTCCCCCTCCGTCCTCTTCCTCACCGACACAAGCCACCGCGTGCCCACAGGCGAACAGCGGAATTTTGGCTCGGAGCTCGCCGTCTTCTTCCTCCCTGCGCTCCCTTGGCCGCCTCTTCCCCGTGAGCTCTCCCTCCTGTTCCCTCTCGTCGCCTAACCCTGAGCTCATGCGCGTGCACACGTGTCCGTGGCTCCGGCCACGCGTCGATGGCGAGTCCAGCTCGACCCCCTCCTCCGCCGCCTATTTAAGACCTCCCCCGAGCCCTCCGAGCGCTCCAGAAGTCCTACCTCACTCCCAGTAGCGCCCCGTCCTCTCAAACAAGCTCGAGGAGCTCTCCTGCCCTCAAATGGCCGCCATGGCCTCCGCCCCTGCCCTCCTAAATTCACTCTTTGCCGAGCTCCTCCGCTCCCCATTCCAACTCCGGTGGAGTCCCTCAACTCCGGTGAATCCCTCCCGAGCACTGTCGCTCCCGTTCCTCCACCATAGCCTCGTCTTCAGTCCCGACCGAGCCTCCGTCCGCCGCGGCCACTCCACTGCTCGCTCCGGGCTTCCTCGTCGCCCGTGCACCACCGAGGCGGGTGTGTGGTGTCAACCCGAGCCCACTGGTGGTCCAAGCTCCACCAGGGCTGGCCCGAGGCGCCGGGGCCAGCGTCGGCCGCGCCCTGCCTCGCCCTTCTGTCACGCCGTCGCGAGGAAGACAATGGAGGCGGGAGGAGGGAGTTCACCAAGTGCGTGGACCCCGCAGGACCCGCTTGTCAGCGACTTAAGCCTCGGGCCCGATTGCCACGCTGGATAAGTGGAAGCGAAGTTTACAGAATACATTTTCGATGATGGAAAGCCTATTTCTGTTTACTGCGGCTGAGAATGCGCTTTCCCTTAAAGAAAACGTATTTCAGCCGAGTGCGCTTTCAGTTCAGCCGCCAGGGGCCTGTCTGTGAATAAATGTTTTACAAATTGGTCCCTGGTCTTCAACCCTTCATATCTTTTTACCCATAGCTCCAAATCAAGTGACTCCAAAGCCCACGTCTTCGTTTCGTCGAGCCTGTTATGATGGAATCATTTTCTCCATGTTTCGAAATTCTGAAAATGACCATTATGCCCTTGCCCTTATTCAGCCCCCTCTGAGAGAGAAAGATTTCCGGCGATTCGTTCCGCGAGCTTCTCGCACTTTCTCCCGGTGATTTCTTCCACCCCAAGCAAGCCACACCCTCCATTTGCATCACTATAATGTAGTGACATGGTTTAATCTATTTGAACATGTTTAAAATATTGCTTTAGGTACATGACTTTGTGCACGGCATTTGCTTGGAGTATTATTTTGATCTTGTTGTTGCCATGCTATTGTTTGGATTACTAGGAGTTATGTTTGCAGTTGATGAGTATCGTGTTGCCATTGGAGTATTAGTGGTTGATATTATTGTTTTCATGATGATATCTGTTATTATATTTTAGAGTATTACTTTGGATGTCATGCTGCCTTTGGATTATTAGTGGTTAGTATGATTATTTTCATGATGCTAGTTGATGTTTTGTTACTGTTGCTTGGAGTATTAATTTCGGAGATGATGTTTACATTTGGATCTTAGTTGGATAGCTTTGCTCTTATTATTGGAGTAGTAGGATTATTATTTTCGGATTCATCATGATAGAAGTGTTATGCTATCCTCAGAGTATTTTAATATGATGATGGTATGCTTTAGATTATTTGTTGGATATTGCTATGACTAGGATTACAGTTTGATAGTTGATATTGGAGTATCAATGATCACAGTTATATTTTTGGGGATAAATTCCGTCGTTAAGTTGGCCAGGTGCCACCGAACCGGGCTTTTCCAGTGCAACCACATTTGCCTTTTATGGGAAGGCCCTAATGCGGTCTATTGTCGTGCCTCTCGCCGGTGCCTCCAACGAGGCAAGGCCATGGGTTCTGTGGTGTGGGTAAAGTGCGCTACCTCTGCAGAGTGTGTGTGTTTAATCTATCGATAGCCGCATCCTCGGTCATGGGCATAAGTTCGTACTAGGTCACACCATTTGATCAACAGTCACATGACGGAATGACTTATAGGTGATGTATATGTTGATATTGTGAGCTGTAACAGTTTGGCAGGATGATGATGATGATGTTGGGATGATCTTGAGAAGGATCATTCAGTTTGTGATGTGGTCACGAGGTGATCATGTGGATGTTTCGTTTGTGATCTGTGAATGATCACCGTTCGGTTACGAGGTAACCCGTTGAACCCGGTGTGGTTCCATTTGTGATCCGTGAGTGATCACCGTTTTGTTTTGGTCACGAGGTGA
The DNA here is from genome assembly GCA_021437245.1 of Aegilops speltoides. Classification (NCBI taxonomy): domain Eukaryota; kingdom Viridiplantae; phylum Streptophyta; class Magnoliopsida; order Poales; family Poaceae; genus Aegilops; species Aegilops speltoides. The sequence continues at coordinate 165,586,702 of CM038146.1, forward strand.
TCGAGATGGTATATTGCTTAGCCGGTTAGCCAAGTGTGAGATGGTTCATGTGGTACTTGAGATATGAGATGATGGCTTATCAGTATGCTAATAGTTCATATCGTGATTATTAGTTGCTTCATCATGGTAGCTATTAATTTGATTAACATGTTTAATGCTATGTTATTGTCTTGCCTTGATGCTTTTGGTTGTTGTGAGCTTGCAAGTACATTCAATGTACTGACCTGGCGTGTCATGCCAGATTGCAGGTGATGCCGTGATTGCTTGATTGCTTGTCAAGGTTTCCGTGCGTGCGAGCTAGATCGTGTCAACCGAGTCCTGCGGAGTGGAGTTCACCACCTTAAATCGTTGTTTATTGCTAGAAGTATTCATTGCTCGAGTTGTTCCGTTGCTAGCATAGAGCAAGGGTAGTATCACAGGCGTAGTGTCACCGTGCTGATGTGCTTCTTTGTAACATCAGACCCTTGTACTATTATTCTTGTAATAAGAGATGATTTGTTCTATGTCAAGTAGTGCCGTATTACAGAGACTTCTCCTCGATCTATGGGCTGGAATACGGGGTGTTCCGGTTTCTCTGAGCCGGGGTGCCATAGATACAACCTCAGTGTCATGTTATACAAATTTCCAAAATACTGAGTAGCTACCCTGATCAAGTCTGGAACGAAGGAAAGAAAAAGGAACTATAGATATATAGTACGCAAGCCATGGATCTTAGCAAGAGCAGCTACCTGGAAATATTACATGACCTTAGAAAAAAATCATGCACACCCCTCCATATGTAGGAAACGACTATAAAAGCATGCAAGCAAATTTAGTATATACAAAATCAGTCTGTGCCACTTTCTTACTATGCATGTAAATGAATCAACTTCTTGCGATAACCAATAACATTTTACGAAACTATCTCTTTGCTTGATAAATGATAACCAACTATCAACATGTCCATAATTTTAATATTTTATCATAGGTTATCAGACCCTCAGATGCATCAGTTCGAAATATTGATTAATGTAACATGAGAGTAGAGCAGATGCTCATTATTAGTTGAACATGAGAAATATTTGTGCAGAACACTCATATCGTTTAGTCAGAACAACATACTCAGTTGTATGACATCTTACTTGCAAAATCATAAATATTGCTATTGAGCTCCCCCTGCCTACAAAATCAAATGAATTGGACTAATGCTATTTCATGTGAATAGCATGGGCAAATTAATCAACTAGCTCGATGAATAGTTTCAGGAACATGATGGCCCCCCTTGGTGACCAGTGGGAAGTCGCCTCCCGATGGACCGGCAATACCAATTGACGGTCTCCTCCAAACCTTCACGCAATCAGGATTAGCAGAAAGATTTTTCTTTTTGCTGGTGACTTGGCACAGACAGTGGAAAGATTTCAAGTTCAAATCCAGTAGCTGCTCAAAGTATGACACTATAAGTAATTATCAGATGGATGAGGGGCGCACCTCTCGTCTCCTAGGAAAAAACCGAGTAGAAGTTTGCCCATAGAGACATAGCTGAGTCTCCGAGCTCTAGGCCGGCGGCCGCAGCCGCATGAGGACACGAGTCGGAGGAGTCGCACATCAATGACGGCTAGAGAGGAGTGAGGCAAGGTGGGGAGGCCTCGAGCAGAGGAAGGCGAGGGGTGGGCGGAACGCGGGCGCAAGGGGATGCGACGCGACATTGGCGTGGGGAGGCATCTCAGGTTCGCAGGGATTGATGCATCCTGGTCCATCCCCGCGCGCCGCCGGACCTTCGCCATTGACCACGCCTCCGGCCATCTCTCCTTCCTCTCCCTTCCCTCTCTCTTTTCTCCTGTCTCTCTCTCTCAAAATCTCTCTCCTCTTCTCCCGCAGGTAGCAACCACCATGGATGGTGCTGCCCGAAGCTTTGCTCGCCTCCCATGGCGTGCCCCCACCTCCACTCCGGTCTCTCCTCGCCGGATCCGCCCCGCCGCACCCTTTCCCATGCCCCTCGAGCTCCGGCCTCCTCCCATGGCGTGGCCCGCCTCGACTCCGGCCTCCTCCTCCCCGGATCCACCCTGCCACGTCCATTGTCGTGCCCCTCGAGCTCCTACCTACTCCTATTGCCTTCGTGTTGCCTGCATCCCAGCCCTCGCTTGAGCGCCGTTGATTGCGCCACCATCCACGGAAAGGGAGATCTCCGTCGGCGCGTTGCACCTCTAGATAGGATCGGGAGGCTGTGCCGGTTTAGGCTGGGCTAATTTTTTTTCTTTTCTCTCCTCGTACCTATTCGGGCTGAATTATGAGTATGACTGCGGGTTGAATACCAAAAATAGGAAGGACTATTTTGCAAAAATGACGCGACGGTGAACCCGACAAACTCAACTCGTGCTTTATTATGAGGGAAAGATGTCAATAGGTTACTCCCAAAAATGATATAAACTTGCTATAAAATGATTGTAAAACATCCAAGAATGATAATATAATAGCATGGACCAAGCAAAAATTATAGATACGTTGGAGACGTATCAGCATCCCCAAGCTTAATTCCTACTCGTCCTTGAGTAGGTAAATGATCAAAAATGTTTTTATGTGGAATATTGCCTAACATGTTCATCACATATTCTTTCCTTTATAGCATGGCCAATTGGACTTTTATATGGTTCAAATCAATAGTCTAGTTTTGACATGAGGACTTTAATACTCAAGCATATCAACAAGCAACCATGTCTTTCAAAATATCAACACTAAAGCCAGTTATCCCTAGCCCATTATGCTCAATCATTGATCCATTCATGGAACACACTCGCATATTAGCTACACCCAATGCTCAAGTACGATCATAGTGCCCCTCAGTTGGTGCTTTATAAGAGAAGGTGGAGACTCAAGTAAAAAAAATAAAAAATTGCATAAAGTAAAGGCCCTTCGGAGAGGGAAGTAGGGATTTATAGAGGTGCCAGAGCTCAAAGTAAAAAAGATAGATATAAAAAAATTTGGGTGGCATGCTTTTCCTGTCAACAAAAATGATCGAGTAGTTCCCAATACTTTCCATGCTAGATATATCATAGGCGGCTCCCAAACAGAAAATAAAGTTTATTCCCTTTGCCACCATACTTTCATTTTCCATGGCTAACCGTATCCACGGCAGCCTTCCATACCAACACTTTCCAAGGAATTTATTATTTGACAACATAAAGTAAATTCTTTTTTTTTCATTTCGGGACTGGGCATCCCTAATACCTTTGCCTTACTCTCGTGCAATGACAAGTGAATACACACTCATCTTGAGAATAACACATCTAGCATGGAAATATATTAGCCACCCCCCCCCCACCGTTTCATGAGCGGTACGAGCACACAAAAGAGAAATTTATTTTGAAAATTAGAGATGGCACATACAAATTTGCTTAGAACGGCAAAAGAATATTGCATATAGGTAGGTATGGTGGACTCATATGGTAAAACTAGTTTAAAGAGTTTTGGATGCACAAGTAGTAATCATACTTAGTACAAGTGGAGGCTAGCAAAAGATTGAGAGGCAACCAACCAAGAAACGGAAAATCACATAAGCGAGCATTAAGCATAACTAACACCGAATAATGCACCACAAGTAGGATATAATTTCATTGCATAATCATTGACTTTCATGCTTGCACAGGGAATCACAAACCTTAACACCAATATTCTTACTAAAGCATAATTACTCATCAACATGACTCACATATCACTATCATCATATCTCAAAACTATTACAAAGAATCAAGTTTATTTTGTCCAATGATCTTCATGAAACTTTTTACTATATCCTCCTTGGATATCTATCACTTTGGGACTAGTTTCATATGTTGCTTTTGATAGCGCAAGCAAATATAAGTGAAGACAATGAGCATAAAATTTTTCTTTCTCTCAAAATAATTTAAGTGAAGCTTGAGAGAATTTCTTCAAAACTATTAAAGCACACTGTGCTCAAAAGATATAAGTGAAGCACTCGAGCAAATGACTAACTACTCCAAAAAGATATAAGTGAAGATCAAGCGAGTAGTTAAGTGAATAGGTAGCTAAGTGAGGACTCTCTCTTATTTAAAAACTTTCAGATATAAATATTTTATTAAAACAGCAAGCAAAACAAAACAAAATGGCATTCCAATAATAGCACAACTCATGTGAAGAAACAAAAACTTAGGCTCAATCGATACTAACCGATAATTGTTGATGAAGAAAGGTGGGATGCCTACCAGGGTATCCCCAAGCTTAGATGCTTGAGACTTCTTGAAATATTATCTTGGGATGCCTTGGGCATCCCCAAGCTTGAGCTTTTGTGTCTCCTTAATTCCGTTTATATCACAGTTTCCCTAAATCTTAAAAACTTCACCCACACAAAACTCAACAAGAATTCGTGAGATAGTATAAACCAATGCAAAAACCTTATCATTCTCTACTGTAGCAAATCACTAAAATTATTATTAAACATTGCATACTAAATGCCTCTGCATATTTAATACTCCTATCCTCAAATAGAATCATTAAACAAACAAACATATGCAAACAATGCAAACATAACAGCAATCGGCCAAAATAGTACAGTTTGTAAAGAATGCAAGAGTATCAAAACTTATTTAACTCCAAAAGTTATGAAAAATTAACACACCGTAGAAAATTTATCAGAGCTTATTGTGCAAAAAGTTTCAACATTTTATCACATTCTGACTTTTCTCGGGAAATTTTGCAATAGCAATAAACTTTCTGTTTTGAAACAGCAACATGTAGACTTGCAAAATAAGCATGGTAAAGGCTATCCTTGACATTTTTATTGAAAAGAAAGATGCAAAACATTATTTTAAATAACAGCAAGCAAATTCTAACAAAATAAAATGATGCTCCAAGCAAATCACATATGATGTGACGAATGAAAACATAGCTCCAAGTAAGGTTACCGATAATGTGGGAGACGAAAGAGGGGACGCCTTCCGGGGCATCCCCAAGCTTAGTTGCTTGGATCTTCCTTGAATATGATCCTGGGGTGCCTTGGGAATCCCCAAGCTTAGGGTCTTGTCACTCCTTATTCTTCTCATATCAATATCTGACCCAAAACTTGAAAACTCCAATCACACAGAACTTAACAGAACTTCATGAGATAGGTTAGTATGATAAAGCAAATCATTCACTTCGGTACCATCAAAGACAAGATTCATAATTGTTCTCACACAATGCCTACTGTAGCTTATAATCTCCAAAATTTATATTGAGCAATATAAGCCATTGAAACTAGGAAACAAGCAAACAATGCATTGAAAACAGAATCTGTGAAAAATAGAATACTCCCTCTGTAAACTAATATAAGAGTGTTTAGATAACTAAAGTAGTGATCTAAAAGCTCTTATATTAGTTTACGGAGGGAGTAGTTTGTAATGATCTGGACAACAACCATACTTCGGCTACTCAAACAATTCTTAAAAATTAGGAAAACCTGGGAAATTTGTATATAAATATTGTGCAAAAGAATCAGGATTTTTTCACGCTTATGTAAAATAAAAAATTATTTTTCTGGGCGCAAAAGTTTTTGTTTTTCAGCAAGATCAAATCAACTATCACCATAGACCATCCCAAAGGCTTTACTTGGCACTTTATTGAAACAAAAGCTATAAATCATGATTAATACAGTAGCTTAATCACGTGAACACATAAAAATAGTAGGGGTAAATGTTGGGTTGTCTTCCAACAAGCGCTTTACTTTAATACATTTTTAGCTAGGCATGATGATTTCAACGATGCTCACATAAAAATAAATAATAGAAACGTAAAGAGAGCATCATGAATCACATGGAAATCTCATTTAAGTCTAACCCACTTTCTATGCATAGGTATTTTGTGAGCAAACAAGTTATGGTAACAAGAATCAACTAGCATAGGAAGGCAAAAGAAGCATAACTTCAAAACTTTCAATACATAGAGAGGAAACTTGATATTATTGAGATATGTAGAATCACATGTTCCTCTCCCATAATAATTTTAAGTAGCATCATGAATGAATTCAACAATATAACCATCACATAAAGCATTCTTTTCATCATCCACAAGGATAGAAATTTATTTACACTCCACATAAGCAAATTTATTCTCATGAATAGCAGTGGGAGTAAACTCAACAAAATAACTATCATGGGATTGAAAATTAAAATCACAATGATAAGTTTCATGGTTATCATTATTATTCATAGCATACATGTCTTCACCATAATCATCATAGATAGCAACTTTGTTGTCATAGTCAAGTGCAACCTCTTCCAAAATAGTGGATTCATCACTAAATAATGTCATGACCTCTCCAAATCCACTTTCATCATTATAATCATCATAAATAGGAGGCATGCAATCATTATAACAAATTTTCACATCAAATCTCGGGGGACTTAAAATATCATCTTCATCAAGCATAGCATCCCCAAGCTTATGGCTTTGCATATCATTAGAATCATGGATATTCAAAGAAGTCGTACTAACAGCATTGCAATCATGCTCATCATTTATACCAAACATTATATTGAATTCTTCATCTATCAATTGAGCACAATTTTCCTTTCCATCATTTTCATGAAAGACATTATAAAGATGAATAATATGATGCAACCTCAATTCCATTTTTTTGTAGTTTTCTTTTATAAACCAAACTAGTGATAAAACAAGAAACTAAAAGATTCAATTGCAAGATCTAAAGATATACCTTCAAGCACTCACTTCCCCGGCAACAACGCCAGAAAAGAGCTTGATGTCTACTACACAACTTGTTCTTGTAGACTTGTGTTGGGCCTCCAAGCGCAGAGTTCTGTAGGACAGTAGCAATTTTCCCTCAAGTGGATGACCTAAGGTTTATCAATCCGTGGGAGGCGTAGGATGAAGATGGTCTCAAACAACCCTGCAACCAAATAATAAAAAGTCTCTTGTGTCCCCAACACACCAAATACAATGGTAATTTATATAGGTGCACTAGTTCTGCAAAGAGATGGTGATACAAGTGTAGTAATGATAATAGATATTGATTTTTGTAAAAAGAATAATAAAAACAGCAAGGTAGCAATTGATAAAATGGAGCACAAACGGTATTGCAATGCTTGAAAGTGAGGCCTAGGGTCCATACTTTTGCTAGTGCAATCTCTCAACAATGCTAATCTAATTGGATCATATAACCATCCCTCAAAGTGCGATGAATAATCACTCCAAAGTTCCTATCTAGCGGAGAACATAAGAATAAATTATTTGTATGGTACGAAACCAACTCAAGCTATTATTTCTGATTGACCTATCCAAGAGTTCGTACTAAAATAACACCAAAGCAAATTCAGATTCCTAATACTCAATCCAACATAAAGAACCACAAGAGTGCCCCAAGATTTCTACCGGATAAATAAAGACAAGAACGTGCATCAACCCCTATGCATAGATTACCCCAATGTCACCTCGGGAATCCGCGAGTTAAGTGCCAAAACATATATAAAGTGAATCAATATAAATACCCCATTGTCACCACGGGTATTCGTATGCAAGACATATATCAAGTGCTCTCAAATCCATAAAAGTATTCAATCTGATAAAACAAAATCTCAAAGGGAAAACTCAATTCATCACAACATGATAGAGAGGGGAAAACACCGTATGATCCAACTATATTAAAAAAGCCCATGATACATCAAGATCGTGACATCTCAAGAACACGATAGAGAGAGAGAGAGAGATTAAACACATAACTAATAATACAAACCCTCAGCCTTGAGGGTGGACTACTCCCTCCTCATCATGGTGGCCGCCGGGATGATGAAGATGGCCAGCGGTGATTATTTACCCCTCTAGCCGAGTGCGGGAACAAGGTCTAGATTAGTTTCTTGTGGCTACACAGGCTTGCGGCGGCGGAACTTCTGATCTAGGGTTACCTCGAGGGTTTTTCGAATATTTGGGAATTTATAGGGCGAAGAGGCGATGCGGGAGGCCACCGAGGTGGGCACAACCCACTTAGGCGCACCTGGGCCCCTAGGCGCACACTGGTGAGTTGTGCTCTCCTTGAAGCTCCCCTCTGGTAATTCTTTGGCCCACCGGGTGTCTTCTAGTCCAGAAAAAATCTCCAAAAAGTTTCACTCCGTTTGGACTCCATTTGGTATTGATTTTCTACGAAGTAAAAAACAAGCAAAAAACAACAATTGGCACTAGGCACTATGTCAATAGGTTAGTCCCAAATAATGATTGTACAACATCCAAGAATGATAATGTAACAACATGGAAAAAGCAAAAATTATAGGTATATTGGAGACGTATTAGCATCCCCAAGCTTAATTCCTACTCGTCCTCGAGTAGGTAAATGATAAAAAAGAATTTTTCATGTGGAATGCTGCCTAACATGTTCATCACATATTCTTTCCTTTATAGCATGGACATTGGACTTTTATACGGTTCAAAGCAATAGTATAGTTTTGACATGAGGACTTTAATAAACAAGCATATCAACAAGCAACCATGTCTTTCAAAATATCAACACTAAGGCAAGTTGTCCCTAGCCCATTATGCACTATCATTGATCCATTCATGGAACACACTCGCATATTAGCTACACCTAATGCTCAAGTACGATCATAGTGCCCCTTAGTTGGTGCTTTATAAGAGAAGATGGGGACTCAGGTAAAAAAATAAAAATTGCATAAAGTAAATAGAAAGGCCCTTCACGGAGGGAAGCTGGGATTTGTAGAGGTGCCAGAGCTCAAAGCAAAAAAATTGGAGATAAAACATTTTGGGTGGCATGCTTTTCCTGTCAACAAAAATGATCGAGTAGTTCCCAATACTTTCCATGCTAGATATATCATAGGCGGTTCCCAAACAGAAAATAAAGTTTATTCCCTTTGCCACCATACTTTCACTTTCCATGGCTAACCGTATCCACGGGAGCCTTCCATACCAACACTTTCCAAGGAATTTATTATTTGACAACATAAAGTAAATTCTTTTTTTTCATTTCGGGACTGGGCATCCCTAATACCTTTGCCTTACTCTCGTGCAATGAAAAGTGAATACACACTCATCTTGAGAATAACACATCTAGCATGGAAATATATTAGCCACCCCCTACCGTTTCATGAGCGGCATGAGCACACAAAAGAGAAATTTATTTTGAAAATTAGAGATGGCACATACAAATTTCCTTAGAACGGCAAAAGAATACTGCATATAGGTAGGTATGGTGGACTCATATGGCAAAACTGGTTTAAAGAGTTTTAGATGCACAAGTAGTAATCATACTTAGTACAAGTGGAGGCTAGCAAAAGATTGAGAAGCAACCAACCAAGAAACGAAAAATCACATAAGCGAGCATTAAGCATAACTAACACCGAATAATGCACCACAAGTAGGATATATTTTCGTTGCATAATCATTGACTTTCATGCTTGCACAGGGAATCACAAACCTTACACCAATATTCTTACCAAAGCATAATTACTCATCAACATGACTCACATATCACTATCATCATATCTCAAAACTATTACAAAGAATCAAGTTTATTTTGTCCAATGATCTTCATGAAAGTTTTTATTATATACTCTGTGGATATCTATCACTTTGGGACTAGTTTCATATGTTGCTTTTGATAGATCAAACAAATATAAGTGAAGAACATGAGCATAAAATTTTTCTTTCTCTCAAAATAATTTAAGTGAAGCTTGAGAGAATTTCTTCAAAAATATTAAAGCACACCATACTCAAAAGATATAAGTGAAGCACTCGAGCAAATGACTAACTACTCCAAAAAGATATAAGTGATGATCAAGCGAGTAGTTAAGTGAATGGGTAGCTAAGTGAGGACTCTCTCTTATTTAAAAACTTTCAGATATAAATATTTTATTAAAATAGCAAGCAAAAAAAATGGCATTCCAAAAATAGCACAACTCATGTGAAGAAACAAAAACTTAGGATCAACCGATACTAACCGATAATTGTTGATGAAGAAAGGTGGGATGCCTACCGGGACATCCCCAAGCTTAGGTGCTTGAGACTTATTGAAATATTATCTTGGGATGCCTTGGGAATGCCCAAGATTGAGCTTTTGTGTCTCCTTAATCCTTTTATATCACGGTTTCCCTAAATCTTAAAAACTTCATCCACACAAAACTCAACAAGAATTTGTGAGATAAGTTAGTATAAACCAATGCAAAAACCATATCATTCTCAACTATAGCAAATCACTAAAATTATTATTAAACATTGCATACTAAATTCCTATGCATATTTAATACTCCTATCCTCAAATAGAATCATTAAATAAGCAAACATAATAGCAATCAGCCAAAAAAGTACAGTCTGTAAAGAATGCAAGAGTATGAAAACTTATTTCACTTCAAAAATTCTGAAAATTTAACACACTGTAGAAAATTTATCAGAGCTTATTGTGCAAAAGTTTCAACATTTTATCACATTCTGACCTTTCTCGGGAATTTTGCAACCACGATAAACTTTTTGTTTGAAACAGCAACATGTAGACTTGCAAAATAAGCATGGTAAAGGCTATCCTTGACATTTTTATTGAAAAGAAAGATGCAAAATATTATTCTAAATAACATAAAGAAAATTCTAACAAAATAAAATGATGCTCCAAGCAAAACACATATCATGTGACGAATGAAAACAAAGCTCCAAGTAAGGTTACCGATAATGTTGGAGACGAAAGAGGGGATGCCTTCCGGGGCATCCCCAAGCTTAGTTGCTTGGATATTCCTTGAATATTACCCTGGGCATCCCTAATCTTAGGGTCTTGTCACTCCTTATTCTCCTCATATTGATATCTCACCCAAATCTTGAAAACTTCAATCACACAAAACTTAACGGAACTTCGTGAGATAGGTTAGTATGATAAAGCAAATCATTCACTTTGGTACTGTCAAAGACAAGATTCATAATTGTTCTCACACAATGCCTACTATATCTTATAATTTCCACAATTTATATTGAGCAATATAAGCCATAGAAACTAGGAAACAAGCAAACTATGCATTGAAAACAGAATCTATCAAAAATAGAACAGTATGTAATGATCTAGACAACAACCATACTTCTGCTACTGAAAGAATTCTAAAAAATTAGGACAACCTGGGCAATTTGTATATAAATCTTGTGCAAAAGAACTAGGATTTTCTCACGCTTATGTAAAAAATAAAATTATTTTTCTGGGCGCAAAAGTTTCTATTTTTCAGCAAGATCAAATCAACTATCACCATAGACCATCGCAAAGGCTTTACTTGGCACTTTATTGAAACAAAAGCTATAAAACATGACTAATACAGTAGCCTAATCATGTGGACACATAAAAATAGTATGGGTAAATGTTGGTTTGTCTTCCAACACGCGCTTTTCTTTAATGCCTTTTTAGCTATGCATGATGATTTCAATGATGCTCACATAAAGATAAATAATTGAAACATAAAGAGAGGATCATGAATCACATGGCAATCACATTTAAGTCTAACCCACTTCCTATGCATTGGTATTTTGTGAGCAAACAACTTATGGTAACAAGAATCAACTAGCATAGGAAGGCAAAACAAGCATAACTCCAAAACTTTCAACACATAGAGAGGAAACGTGGTATTATTGAGATATGTCGAAGCACATGTTCCTCTCCCATAATAATTTTCAGTAGCATCATGAATGAATTCAACAATATAACCATCATATAAAGCATTCTTTTCATGATCCACTAGCATAGAAATTTTATTACTCTCCACATAAGCAAATTTATTCTCATGAACAGTAGTGGAAGCAAACTCTACAAAATAACTATTTTCGGATTGAAAATTAAAATCATGATGATAAGTTTCATGGTTATCATTATTATTTATAGCATACATGTCATCACCATAATCATCATAGATAGCAACTTTTTGTCATAGTCAACTGCAACCTCTTCCAAAATAGTGGATTCATCACTAAATAAAGTCATGACCTCTCCAAATCCACTTTCGTCATTATAATCATCATAAATAGGAGGTATGCAATCATTATAACAAATTTGCACATCAAATCTTGGGGGACTAAAAATATCATCTTCATCAAACATAGCATCCCCAAGCTTATGGCTTTGCATATCATTAGCATCATGGATATTCAAAGAATTCAAACTAACAACGTTGCAATCATGCTCATCATTTATACCATACATTTTATTGAATTCTTCTTCTATCAATTGAGCACAATTTTCCTTTCCATCATTTTCGCGAAAGACATTATAAAGATAAATAATATGATGCAACCTCAATTCCATTTTTTTGTAGTTTTCTTTTGTAAACCAAACTAGTGATAAAATAAGAAATTAAAAGATTCAATTGCAAGATCTAAAGATATACCTTCAAGCACTCACCTCCCTGGCAACGGTGCCAGAAAAGAGTTTGATATCTACTACACAACTTGTTCTTGTAGACTTGTGTTGGGCCTCCAAGTGCTGAGTTTTGTAGGACAGTAGCAATTTTCCCTCAAGTGGATGACCTAAGGTTATCAATCAGCAGGAGGTGAAGAATGAAGATGGTCTCTCTCAAACAACCCTGCAACCAAATAATAAAAAGTATCTTGTGTCCCCAACACATCAAATACAATGGTAATTTGTATAGGTGCACTAGTTCGGCGAAGAGATGGTGATACAAGTGTAGTAATGATAATAGATATTGATTTTTGTAATAAGAACCATCAAAAACAGCAAGGTAGCAATTGATAAAACGGACTACAAACGGTATTGCAATGCTTGAAAATGAGGCCTAGGGTATGTACTTTTGCTAGTGCAATCTCTCAACAATGCTAATCTAATTGGATCATATAACCATCCCTCAAAGTGCGATGAAAAATCACTCCAAATTACTTATCTAGTGGAGAACATAAGAATAAATTATTTGTAGGGTACGAACCCACCTCAAAGCTATTCTTTTCGATTGATCTATCCAAGAGTTCGTACTAACATAATACCAAAGCAAATTCAGATTCGTAATACTCAATCCAACACAAAGAACCACAAAGAGTGCCCCAAGATTTCTATCGGAGAAATAAAGACAAGAACGTGCATAAACCCCTATGCATGGATTGCCCCAATGTCACCTCGGGAATCCACGAGTTGAGTGCCAAAACATATATCAAGTGAATCAATATAATACCCCATTGTCACCATGGGTATTCGTATGTAAGACATATATCAAGTGCTCTCAAATCCATAAAAGTATTCAATCCAATAAAATGAAATCTCAAAGGGAAAACTCAATTCATCACAATAAGATAGAGAGGGGAAAACACCATATGATCCAACTATATTAACAAAGCCCATGATACATCAAGATCATGACATCTCAAGAGCACGAGAGAGAGAGAGAATAAACACATAGCTACTGGTACAAACCCTCAGCCCCGAGGGTGGACTACTCCATCCTCATCATGGTGGCCGCCGGGATGATGAAGATGGCCACCGGTGATGATTTCCCCCTCCGGCCGAGTGCCGGAACGTGGTCTAGATTAGTTTCTTATGCCTACATAGGCTTGCGGCGGTGGAACTTCTGATCTAGGGTTACCCTGAGGGTTTTTGGAATATTTGGGAATTTATAGGGTGAAGAGGCGGTGCGGGAGGCCACCGAGGTGGGCACGACTCACCTGGGCGCGCCTGGGCCCCTAGGCGCGCCCTGGTGGGTTGTGCTCTCCTCGGAGCTCCCCTCTGGTACTTCTTTGGCCCACCGGGTGTCTTCTGGTCCAGAAAAAATTTCCATAAAGTTTCGCTGTGTTTGGACTCCGTTTGGTATTATTTTTTGCGAAGTAAAAACAAGCAAGAAAACAACAACTGGCACTGGGCACTATGTCAATAAGTTAGCCCCAAAAAATGATATGAAGTTGCTATAAAATGATTGTAAAACATCCAAGAATGATAATATAACAACATGGAAAAAGCAAAAAATATAGATACGTTGGAGACGTATCAGCATCCCCAAACTTAATTCCTACTCGTCCTCAAGTAGGTAAATGATAAGAACAGAATTTTTGATGTGGAATACTGCCTAACATGTTCATCACATATTCTTTCCTTTATAGCATGGACAATTGGACTTTTATATGGTTCAAACCAATAGTCTAGTTTTGACATGAGGACTTTAATAAACAAGCATGTCAACAAGCAACCATGTCTTTCAAAATATCAACACTAAAGCAAGGTATCCCTAGCCCATTATGATCAATCATTGATCCATTCATGGAACACACTCGCATATTAGCTACACCCAATGCTCAATTACAGTCATAGTGCCCTTATTTGGTGCTTTATAAGAGAAGATGGAGACTCAAGTAAATTTTTTTTTGCATAAAGTAAATAGAATGGCCCTTTGCGGAGGGAAGTAGGGATTTGTAGAGGTGCCAGAGCTCAAAGCAAAAAATATAGAGATAAAACATTTTGGGTGGCATGCTTTTCCTGTCAACGAAATTGAGTAGTTCCCAATAATTTCCATGCTAGATATATCATAGGCGGTTCCCAAACAGAAAATAAAGACAAGAACGTGCCTCAACCCCTGTTGCCTAGATTACCCCAATGTCACCTCGGGAATCCGCGAGTTGAGTGCCAAAACATATATCAAGTGAATCAATATAATACCCCATTGTCACCATGGGTATTCGTATGCAAGACATATATCAAGTGCTCTCAAATCCATAAAAGTATTCAATCCGATAAAACGAAATCTCAAAGGGAAAACTCAATTCATCACAACAAGATAGAGAGGGGAAAACACCATATGATCCAACTATATTAACAAAGCTCGGGATACATCAAGATCGTGACATCTCAAGAACACAAGAGAGAGAGAGAGAGATTAAACACATAGCTACTGGTACAAACCCTCAGCCCAGAGGGTGGACTACTCCCTGTTGGGAAACGTAGCATGCAATTTCAAACAAATTCCTACGCTCATGCAAGATCTATCTAGGAGATGCATAGCAACGAGAGGGGGAGAGTGTGTCCATGTACCCTCGTAGACCGAAAGCGGAAGTGTTAACTTAACGCGGTTGATGTAGTCGAACATCTTCTCGAGTCAACCGATCAAGTACCGAACGTACGACACCTCCGAGTTCTGCACATGTTCAGCTCAATGATGTCCCTCGGACTCTTGATCCAGCAGAGTGTCGATGGAGCCAATGAGTTCCGTCAGCACGATGGCGTGATGACGGTGTTGGCGATGTGATCCGTGCAGGGCTTCGCCTAAGCACTACGATGCTACTATCGGAGGAGTAAACGGTGGAGGGGGCACCGCACATGGCTAAGAGAATAACTGTTGTGCCTTTGGGGTGCCCCCCGACCCCGTATATAAAGGAGGAGGGGAGGAGGCGGCCGGCCTAGAGGGGCGAGCCATGGGGGGAGTCCTAGTAGGACTCCTAGTCCTAGTAGGATTCCCCTTTCCTTTTCCGAAGTGGCAAAGGGGGAAGGGAGAGGGGGTAGGAGAGGGAAAGGGGGCGCCGCGCCCTCCCCTAGTCCAATTCGGACTCCCGTGGGGGGGAGGGCGCGTGGCCACCCCTTGTGGGTTGTCCCCTCTCTCTCCCATGGCCCATGTTGTCCCATTACTTCCCCGGGGGGTTCCGGTAACCTCCCGGTACTCCGAAAAACATCTGAAACTTCGCGAAACCATTCCGGTTTCCGAATGTAACCTTCCAATATATCAATATTTACCCCTCGGCCATTTCGAGAAACCTTGTCATGTCTGTGATCTCATCTGGGACTCCGAACATTCTTTGGTCACCAAAACACATAACTCATATAATACCAATCGTCATCAAACATTAAGCGTGCGGACCCTACGGGTTCGAGAACTATGTAGACATGAACGAGACACCTCTCTAGTCAATAACCAATAGCGGAACCTGGATGCTCATAATGGTTCCCACATATTCTATGAAAATCTTTATCGGTCGAACCGCAATGTCAATATAGTTATTCCCTTTGTCATCGGTATGTTACTTGCCCGAGATTCGATCGTCGGTATCTTCATACCTAGTTCAATCTCGTTACCGACAAGTCTATTTACTCCTTCTGTAGTGCATAATCCCATAACTAACTCACTACTCACATTGCTTTCAAGGCTTCATATGATGTGCATTACCGAGAGGGCCCAGCGATACCTCTCCGATACTCGGAGTGGCAAATCCTAATCTCGATCTATGCCAAGCCAACAAACACCTTCGGAGATACCTATAGAACATCTTTATAATCACCCAGTTACGGTGTGACGTTTGATAGCACACAAGGCATTCCTCCGGTGTCTGGGAGTTGCATAATCTCATAGTCGGAGGAATATATATTTGACACGAAGAAAGCAGTAGCAATAAAACTGAACAATCAGTATGCTAAGCCAACAGATGGGTCTTGCCCATCACATCATTCTACTAATGATGTGATCCCGTTATCAAATAACAACTCATGTCCATGGCTTGGAAACTTAACCATCTTTTGATCAATGAGCTAGTCTAGTAGAGGCATACTAGGGACACGTTGTTCTGTCTATGTATCCACACATGTATCAAGTTTCCGGGTAATACAATTATAGCATGAATAATAAACATTTATCATGAATAAGGAAATATAAAATAACAACTTTATTATTGCCTCTAGGGCATATTTCCTTAAGTCTCCCACTTGCACTAGAGTCAATAATCTAGATTACATTGTAATGAATCTAACATCCATGGAGTGTTGGTGCTGATCATGTTTTGCTCGTGGAAGAGGCTTAGTCAACGGGTCTGCAACATTCAGATCCGTATGTATTTTACAAATCTCTATGTCTCCCTCCTTGACCAAATATCAGATGGAGTTGAAGAGTCTCTTGATGTGTTTGGTCTTTTTGTGAAATCTGGGTTCCTTCGCTAAGGCAATTGCTCCAGTATTGTCACAAAAGATTTTCATTGGACCCTATGCACTAGGTATTAAACCTAGATCGGATATGAACTCCTTCATCCAGACTCCTTCATTTGATGCTTCTGAAGCAGCTATGCACTCCGCTTCACATGTAGATCCTGCCACGACGCTCTGCTTGGAATTGCACCAACTGACAGCTCAACCATTCAATAAAAATACGTATCCGGATTGTGACTTAGAGTCATCTGGATCAGTGTCAAAGCTAGCTTCGATGTAACCATTTACGACAAGCTCTTTGTCACCTCCATAAATGAGAAACATATCCCCAGTCCTTTTCAGGTACTTCAGGATGTTCTTGACCGCTGTCCAGTGATCCACTCCTAGATTACTTTGGTACCTCCCTGCTAAACTTATAGCAATGCACACATCAGGTCTGGTACACAGCATAGCATACATGATAGAACCTATGGCTGAAGCATAGGGAACAACTTTCATTTTCTCTCTATCTTCTGCAGTGGTCGGGCATTGAGTCTGACTCAATTTCACACCTTGTAACATAGGCAAGAACCCTTTCTTTGACTGATCCATTGTGAACTTCTTCAAAACTTTATCTAGGTATGTTCTTTGTGGAAGTCCTATGAAGCGTCTTGATCTATTTCTATAGATCTTGATGCCCAATATGTAAGCAGCTTCACCAAGGTCTTTCATTGAAAAACTCTTGTTCAAGTATCCTTTTGTGCTATTCAGAAATTTTACATCATTTCCAATCAACTATATGTCATCCACATATAATATTAGAAATGCTATATGCCTCCCACTCACTTTCTTGTAAATACAAGCTTCTCCAAAAGTTTGTATAAAACCATATGCTTTAATCACCTCATCAAAGCATATATTCCAACTCTGAGATGCTTGCACCAGTCCATGAATGGATCGCTGGAGCTTGCACACTTTGTTAGCACCTTTAGGATCGACAAAACCTTCTGGTTGCATCATATACAACTCTTCTTTAAAAAAATCCATTAAGGAATGCAGTTTTGACATTCATTTGCCAGTTTTCATAATCATAAAATGCAGCAATTGCTAACATGATTCGGACAGACTTAAGCATCGCTACGAGTGAGACCGTCTCATCGTAGTCAACTTTTTGAACTTGTCATCCTTTGTAACAAGTCGATCTTTATAGATAGTAACATTACCATCAGCGTCAGTCTTATTCTTGAAGATCCATTTATTCTCTATGGGTCGCCGATCATCGGGCAGATCCACCAAAGTCCACACTTTGTTCTCATATATGAATCCTATCTCAGATTTCATGTCCTCGAGCCATTTATCGGAATATGGGCTCATCATAGCTTCTTCATAGTTCGTAGGTTCGTCATGGTCAAGTAACATGACTTCCAGAACACGATTACGGTACCACTCTTGTGCGGATCATGATCTGCCAGACCTACGAGGTTCTGTAGTAACTTGATCTGAAGTTTCATGATCTCTATCATTAGCTTCTTCTCCAATTGGTGTAGGAATCACGGGAACAGATTTCTCGGATGAACTACCTTCCAAATTAAAAGTAGGTACAATTACCTCATCAAGTTCTACTTTCCTCCCACTCACTTCTTTCGAGAGAAACTCCTCTAGAAAGGTTACGTTCTTAGCAACAAAAATCTTGCCTTCGGACTTGTGGTAGAAGGTGTACCCAATTGTTTCCTTAGGGTATCCTATGAAGACACATTTCTCCGACTTGGGTTCGAGCTTGTCGGGATGAAGCCTTTTGACATAAGCATCGCATCCACAAACTTTAAGAAACAACAACTTAGGTTTGCTCAAACCATAGTTCATACAATGTCGTCTCAACGGATTTTGACGGTGCACTGTTTAAACTGAATGTAGTTGTCTCTAATGCATAACCCCAAAACGATAGTGGTAAATCGGTAAGAGACATCATAGATCGCACCATATCCAATAAAGTGTGGTTACGACGTTCGGACACACCATTACGCTGTGGTGTTCCAGGTGGCGTGAGCTGTGAAACTATTCCACATTGTTTTAAATGAAGGCCAAACTCGTAACTCAAATATTGTCCTCCACGATCAGATCGTAGAAACTTTTTTTTCTTGTTACGATGATTCTCCACATCACTTTGAAATTCTTTGAAATTTTCAAATGTTTCAAACTTGTGTTTCATTAAGTAGATATACCCATATCTTCTCAAATCATCTGTGAAGGTCAGAAAATAACGATACCCACCACGAGCATCAACACTCATTGGACCGCATACATTGGTATGTATTATTTCCAATAAGTCACTAGCTCGTTCCATTGTTCCAGAGAACGAAGTTTTAGTCATCTTGCCCATAAGGCACGGTTCGCAAGTATCAAATGATTCATAATCAAGTGATTCCAAAAGTCCATCTTTATGGAGTTTCTTCATGCGCTTTACACCGATATGACCCAAACGGCAGTGCCACAAATAAGTTGCACTATCATTATCAACTTTGCATCTTTTGGCATCAATATCATGAATACGTGTATCATCACGATCAAGATTCAGCAGAAATAGACCACTCTTCGAGGGTGCATGACCATAAAAGATATTACTCATATAAATAGAACAACCATTATTCTCTGATTTAAATGAATAACCGTCTCGCACTGAAAAAGATCCAGATATAGTGTTCATGCTCAATGCTGGCACCAAATAACAGTTATCCGGGTATAAAACTAATCCCGAAGGTAGATGTAGAGGTAGCGTGCCGACGGCGATCACATCAACCTTGGAACTTCCGACGCGCATCGTCACCTCGTCCTTATACAATCTTCATTTAATCCATAGTCCCTGCTTTGAGTTACAAATATGAGCAACCGAACCGGTATCAAATACCCAGGCACTACTACGAGAATTAGTAAGGTAGACATGAATAACATGTATATCAAATATACCTTTGTTCACCTTGCCATCCTTCTTATCCACCAAATACTTGGGGCAGTTCCGATTCCAGTGACCAGTCCCTTTGTAGTAGAAGCACTCAGTTTCAGGTTTGGGTCCATTCTTAGGTTTCTTCCCTGGAGTGACAACTTGCTAGTCAGTCTTTTTGAAGTTCCCCTTCTTTTTACCCTTGCCCTTCTTCTTGAAACTGGTGGTCTTGTTAACCATCAACACTTGATGCTCCTTCTTGATTTCTACCTCTGTGGCCTTTAGCATCACAAAGAGATCGGGAATAGTCTTTTCCATCCCTTGCATATTGTAGTTCATCACGAAGCCTTTGTAGCTTGGTGGCAGTGATTGAAAATCTCTGTCAATGACACAATCATCTGGACGTTAACTCCCAGCTGAGTTAAGTGATTATGGTGCCCAGACATTCTGAGTATGTGCTGACTAACAGAAATGTTCTCCTCCATCTTGCAGCTATAGAACTTGTTGGAGACTTCATATCTCTCAACTCGGGCATTTGCTTGAAATATCAACTTCAACTCCTGGAACATCTCACATGGTCCATGATGTTCAAAATGTCTTTGAAGTCCCGATTCTAAGCTGTAAAGCATGGCACTCTGAACTAACGAGTAGTCATCAGATCGAGCTTGCCAGGCATTCACAATGTCAGCTTCTGCTCCTGCAGCAGGCCTTGCACCGAGCGGTGCATCAAGGATATAATTCTTTTGTGCAGCAATGAGGATAATCCTCAAGTTACGGACCCAGTCCGTGTAGTTGCTGCCATCATCTTTCAACTTAGCTTTCTCTAGGAACGCATTAAAATTCAAAGGAATGGTAGCACGGGCCATTGATCTACAACATAGATATGCAAAAAACTATCAGGACTAAATTCATGATAAATTAAGTTCAATTAATCATATTACTTAAGAACTCCCACTTAGATAGACATCCCTCTAGTCATCTAAATGATAGGTGATCCAAATCAACTAAACCATGTCCAATCATCACATGAGATGGAGTAGTCTTCAATAATGAACATCACTATGTTGATCATATCTACTATATGATTCACGTTCGACCTTTTGGTCTCCAGTGTTCCGAGGCCATATCTGTATATGCTAGGCTCGTCAAGTTTAACCCCAGTATTCCGCATGTGCAAATCTGGCTTGCACCCATTGTATTTGAACGTAGAGCTTATCACACCCGATCATCATGAGGTGTCTCAGCACGAAGAACTTTCACAACGGTGCATACTCGGGGAGAACACTTTATACCTTGAAATTTAGTGAGGGATCATCTTATAATGCTACCACCGTACTAAGAAAAATAAGATGCATAAAAGATAAACATCACATGCAATTGAAATATGTGACATGATATGGCCATCATCATCTTGTGCTCATGATCTCCATCACCGAAGCAACATCATGATCTCCATCGTCACCGACTTGACACCTTGATCTCCATCATAGCGTCGTGGTCGTCTCGCCAACCATTGCTTCTATGACTATCGCTACCGCTTAGTGATAAAGTAAAGCAATTACATAGCGCTTGTATTTCATACAATAAAGCGACAACCATATGGCACCTGCCAGTTGCTGATAACTTTTACAAAACATGATCATCTCATACAACAATCTTTATATCACATCATGTCTTGACCATATCACATCACAACATGCCCTGCAAAAACAAGTTATACGTCCTCTACTTTGTTTGTCGCAAGTTTTACGTGGCTGCTAGGGCTTCTAGCATGAACCGTACATACCTACGACACATAAACCACAACAGTGATTTATCAAGTTTGTTGTTTTAACCTTCACAAGGACCGGCCGCAGTCAAATTCGATTCAACTAAAGTTGGAGAAATAGACACCCACCAGCCACCTTTATGCAAAACTAGTTGCATGTCAGTCGGTGGAACCGGTTTCATGAACGCGGTCATGGAAGGTTGGTCCGGGCTGCTTCATCCAACAATACCACCGATTCAAAATAAGACATTGGTGGCAAGCAGATGCCGATCACCAACCACAACTCTTTGTGTTCTACTCGTGCATATCATCTACGCATAGACCTAGCTCGGATGCCACTGTTGGGAAACATAGCATGCAATTTCAAGAAAATTCCTACGCTCATGCAAGATCTATCTAGGAGATGCATAGCAACGAGAGGGGGAGAGTGTGTCCACGTACCCTCGTAGACCGAAAGCGGAAGCGTTAACTTAACGCGGTTGATGTAGTCGAACGTCTTCTCGAGTCAACCGATCAAGTACCGAGCGTACGGCACCTCCGAGTTCTGCACACGTTCAGCTCAATGACGTCCAGCAGAGTGTCGATGGAGCCGATGAGTTCCATCAGCACGACGGCGTGATGACGGTGTTGGTGATGCGATCCGCGTAGGGCTTTGCCTAAGCACTACAATGATACTATCGGAGGAGTAAACGTCGGAGGGTGGCACTGCACACAGCTAAGAGAATAACTGTTGTGCCTTTGGGGTGCCCCCACCCCGTATATAAAGGAGGAGGGGAGGAGGCGGCCGACCTAGAGGGGCGCGCCATGGGGGGAGTCCTACTAGGACTCCTAGTCCTAGTAGGATTCCCCTTTCCTTTTCCGGAGTGGCAAGGGGGGAAAGGAAGAGGGAGCAGGAGAGGGAAAGGGGGGCGCCGCTCCCTCCCCTAGTCCAATTCGGACTCCCGTGGGGGGGCGGCCACCCCTTGTAGGTTGTCCCCTCTCTCTCCCATGGCCCATGTTGGCCCATTACTTCCCACTAGGTTCCGGTAACCTCACGGTACCTCTCAACCATTCAGAGACTCCTCATCATGTATGTGATCTCATTCAGGACTCCGAACAATCTTCGGCCACCAAAACACCTAACTCATATAATACCAATCGTCATCGAATGTTAAGCATGCAGACCCTACGGGTTCGAGAACTATGTAGACATGACTGAGACACCTCTCCAGTCAATAACCAATAGTGGAACCGTGCTCATATTGGTTCCCACATATTCTACGAAGATCTTTATCGGTTGAACCGCAATGTCAATATAGTTATTCCCTTTGTCATCGGTATGTTACTTGCCCGAGATTTGATCGTCGGTACCTTCATACCTAGTTCAATCTTGTTACCGGCAAGTCTCTTTACTTGTTCCATAGTGCATCCCGTAACTAACTCATTAGTCACATTGCTTGCAAGGCTTCATATGATGTGCATTACCGAGAGGGCCCAGAGATACCTCTCCGATAGTCGGAGTGACAAATCCTAATCTAGATCTATGCCAACCCAACAAACACCTTCAGAGATACCTGTAGAGCATCTTTATAATCACCCAGTTATGTTGTGACGTTTGATAGCACACAAGGCATTCCTCCGGTGTCCGGGAGTTGCATAATCTCATAGTCGGAGGAATATATATTTGACACGAAGAAAGCAGTTGCAATAAAACTGAAGGATCAATGCTAAGCTAACGGATGGGTCTTGTCCATCACATCATTCTACTAATGATGTGATCCCGTTATCAAATGACAACTCATGTCCATGGCTAGGAAACTTAACCATCTTTTGATCAATGAGCTAGTCTAGTAAAGGCATAGGGACACGTTGTTCTGTCTATGTATCCACACATGTATCAAGTTTCCGGTTAATACAATTCTAGCATGAATAATAAACGTTTATCATGAATAAGCAAATATAAAATAACAATTTTATTATTGCCTCTAGGTCATATTTCCTTCACTCACTCCTCATCACGGTGGCCGCCGGGATGATGAAGATGGCCACCGGTGATGATTTCCCCCTCCGGCCGAGTGCCGGAATGGGGTCTAGATTAGTTTCTTGTGGCTAAAAAGGCTTGCAGCCGTGGGACTTCTGATCTAGGGTTACCCCGACGGTTTTTGGAATATTTGTGAATTTATAGTGCAAAGAGGCGGTGCTGGAGGCCACCGAGGTGGGCACAACCCACCTGGGCGCGCCTGGGCCCCCAGGCGCGCCCTGGTGGGTTGTGCTCTCCTCGGAGCTCCTCGCTGGTACTTCTTTGGCCCACCGGGTGTCTTCTGGTCCAGAAAAAATCTCCAAAAAGTTTGGGTGTGTTTGGACTCAGTTTGGTATTGATTTTCTGCAAAGTAAAAAACAAGCAAAAAAACAACAACTGGCACTGGACACTATGTCAATAGGTTAGTCCAAAAAAAATGATATAAAGTTGCTATAAAATGATTGTAAAACATCCAAGAATGATAATGTAACAACATGGAACAAACAAAAATTATTGATACGTTGGAGACATATTAGCAGGGGGTTCAGAACTAAATGCGGGGGCCGCTCCCCATGCGGCCTCCCTCGGCTCGGTGATTTAAAACCACTCCTTTTGCCACGTCCGTACGGTGACGACGAAGTGTCCATCCGGCCACTGGACCCGCGTTAGTTTGCTGATCATGGCCCCTCCGCAGTCTGCATGCTTGTTGCCAACCACCTTGGGCTTGACGTTGAACACCTTCAACCACAAACCAAAGTGCGACTGAACTCGAAGGAGCGCTTCACAAACAACAATGAAGGCCGAGATGTGGAGGAGGGAATTGGGGGCTAGATCGTGAAAATCTAGCCCGTAGAAGAATATAAACCCTCGCATGAAGGGGTGTAGGGGAAATCCTAGACCTCTAAGAAAATGGAGAAGAAACACAACCCTCTCGCCCGGCGGGCATGGGGATGATCTGGCCCACTTCGGGGGCCCAACGAGCAACATTGGCCGGCAAATAGCCGGCCTCCTTCAGCTTCAAAATGCCCCCCTCGGTGACGCTGGAGGCCTCCTGTAACGCCCCGGATACAACTTTCCATATTCGTAACTCCAACTCTTGCCTTTTCCGAAGATGCAATATGATTTTTCCTTCGTGGTTGGGTTTTTGTCTTTTGTTTTGCATTTTTTTTTCATGTCTTGCATTTCATATCATAGCATCATGCGCTTTGCATCTGCATGTTTTCATAAAACTCGTAGCCGGTTGAAGTTGCCCTTCCTCTCTTTGCCTCCGTTGTCATTTTGTCAAGCCCTTGTCCTCGTTGACCTCTCTCAGACCCCTCGTGTGCGTGTCCGAAACTTCCTCGAACCCGACCCGCTCTGTCGTTACCCTTCGATTCGGATCATCCCCAAACATCTATAAAATATCTTCGTTTTATTTATTGGACTTCCTAACCTATTTATCTCGAACCGTCCGATCAAAATCGTAGGGACGAGATATCCCATAATCTAAATTCATCTGATATAAATATCAGCCCAACCCTAGATTCCACGGGCTTGTCCCATCCACCAAATCCCCTCACCCGCTGCCGCCAGTCCTCTTCCTCCTTGGGATCCTCCCAGATCCATTCCCCTCCAACCAACGCCCGAGGTCGTGCCTCCTCTTCCCGCCTCCCAGTCGCCCTTCCCATCTGCTGCCGGCGTCCGAACCTTCAGCTAGCAAGATGAGCTCCTCCGCTGCTTCTTCCCCAGGCGCCAGAAGCCACCTCCCCTCCCCTCGATCCCCTTGGATCGTGAAGCTGCCCGAGGCCCCGAGCAGGAGCGCTCGGCCTTGTTCCCCTCGTCGCGAGCCAGCAAAAGGAGCTCCCTGCCGCCTCCCACTTCATGCTGTCCCCGCCATCCACTTGTAGCAGCAGGCCCGAGGCCCTCCTCCTGCTCGTCTCCGACACCGGCAGCCGCGGTGCTCCCCTCTCCGTTGCGTCGCCAACCTCCAGGCCAGTCCCTCGCGCTACCTCCTTCTTTCCCTTCTTCCTTCCCTGTCTCATCTCTCTCTGTCTTTCTCCGCATGTTCGAACAGGAGGCCATGGAGCCGCTGTCTTCAAGCCGCCGACTGTCGAAAAGCTTCTACGCCGGCCAAGACCTTCTCCAGTACTCGAACCGTGCGGGATTTCCGCACCGCGTCGTTGCCATCCGCCACTGCTCGGATACCGGCGCCGCCAGAGCTTCGCCGTCGCGTCGGCGAGTCGGCGCCAGCCAGCGCCGACCTCCTTCATCTCGTGCGGTGGCTGGACACGAGAGCCGCGACTCCGCTGACCTCGCCTCGCCTGTCCGTTCGGGCCTCCTCCGTCGCGCGCCGACCTGCAAGCTCCTCGCCGCCGCTGCTCTGCTTCCTGACGGGCAGAGGACCGCGCCCGTTGACTCCGCCCAAGCCACTGCCTCGTTTGACCCCGACTGGGCCACTCTTTGCGCCAAGGCCCAGCGCCTCTACATCCACCCAGCCGGCCTGTTGGCCCGATGTGAGCAGCCCCTCCTCTCTGTTCAGCCCAGCATGCACCAGTTTCAGCCCGTGGATGTTTTTTTTCCTGGACGAGTTTGCTAAATATCCTGTGCATGCATAATTACAGAAAAATGCCATCATATTAAAGTGTTAATAAGTAATTGTCCATGCATCCAAATTAAACATGTCATATATGTAAAATGATTAGAATTTCATCTAGTTTCACATTATGCCTTTTTCATCCATGTTTGAAATGCTTAAAATGCTGTTTGTGTTTATTTTGCATAATGCCATGTTAAAATGATTTATTTCATAACTAAATAACCGTAGCTCCATTTTAAATAAACTTTATATGTAAATGGGGTGGAAAAATGCCTAGTTTAACATGGTCCACTTTATTTTCTTATTTAACAACATTAAAATGGTGTTTAGGGCAGAACAGTACTGAATCTAAAATATACATATGGGGATTTCCGAAATTGTTGTTTGTTGTTCCGGCCTCATTTAAACTTGCCTAGATAGGTAGTTTAATTGTGCTTCACCTCATGCCATGTTTAACAACATTTAACATTGTTTGGTAGCTTAAACGAGATTAAACTAAATATGTCAATGTGGTGTTTTGTCAATATGCAACTCGTTGCATATTGAGCTCCACTTAATTTGTAGTATTGTTTGTTGCACTTTGCCCCTCGCCCACGGCAGGCCCCGCCTCGCTCCTCCATAAATAGCCGCCCCGCCGCCGCGCCACTCTCCCCTCGCCTCGCCCCGCCGCCCTTGCGCCATGATTGCGCGCCGCCGCCGCCTTGCTCACTGCCATAAGCGCCGCCGCCCCGCGCTTCATTCTTTGCACGCCTTGCGCCCGCCGCCTCTCGCCTCGCGTCATTGCCGCCTCCATCTCCGCTGCCCTGCGCCGCCTTCCCGCGCCGCGCAGCCACCGCCCCACCCTGCCGTCGCCACAGATCTCGCCGGAGATCGCCGGAAACCGCCGCCGTTGGTTTTCACCGTAAACCGCCCCGAACCGTCCCGAACCGGTAAATAAACCAATTGGTTTTCCCCGGTTTTCTTTATGTTTTTTTCTCCTAGACCTGGTTTTATTACACAGTGAACATCCGCTGTTTAGATCGGAAAAACGAGCGTTTGTTATTTAGTCTATTCGTTTTCTGTTTATTTTCGGCCAAGGACCTATCTGTGATGATTTTATTTACAGATTAGTCCCTAATTTTCAAACAATCATTACTTTTTAGTCGTTAGTACAAATTCAACGAAACCAACACCCACTTCTTCGTTATGATCCCCTCTATCCAGTAAAACAACTCAAACATGTTTTTGAAAGTTTAAAATTTGAATTAGATCAGATTTGAATTTGAACTTCGTTTGATCATAACTTGAGTTTTATAACTCCGTTTGAGTTGATTCTTTTTGCAAATCGAAGCTCTTGACCTAAAATTTCTGATAAGGCCAAATCCACATAGTTTTGGTACTGTTAGAAATTGTTTTATGCTGCAAGAGTCATTTGCTTGGTTTTGATGTTTTCCGAATCGTATTCTTCGTTCTTTCCGATCTTTTGAGTGATTGCTTATGTGTGGTTACTATTGCTTGCTTACGATAGATTGACCGGAGTGTGACGAGTAGAACTATCAAGAGTTTTGAGTGCGAATCATCTTCATCAACATTGCAGGCAAGTTCACACTTTGATCATACTTCCTTATTACTCAGTTTTTATGCATTAGATCTATCCTCAAACATTGCATGATTAGGATCAAATTAAATTGTGGGATGGGAAGTAGATTGAGGTAGCACCTATTACCTGTTTTGTTTTCAAACCCTTGGGAGTTATTTCTACGTTTGCTTATTATGCCATGCTATGCTAGTAGACGTGGATTGGGTGAGTGAATTTCCATGACAGATGTGAGATTGTTAATTAATGGATTATTTAAGGTGGCAACTTAAACACACATCTGGGTGGATTGAGGCACCTGGTTACGCCAGGACTTGCCTGTCTAGGCACCTGGGTTTCCAGGACTTGCCTGTTTTTCTTCGGACCGCCACCCAGGCTCAAAGGGATCATAAGATAATTCATGCTAGTAACTTCCGTGTGCAGCCACAAGCCATTATGGGCTCTGGCATAGTTGACTAAGTCGTGCGAACTCTTATAGTGGTAGACTAGCAGATTTAGGGGATGTAGGTGTACCGGTCTACCCATTGTAAGGTGCTAGCGCTTCTGAAAGACTATGCCTCGGTCATCCGTTTCTCAAACACCATGTAGTGCGAGAAACCAAACGGAGGCGATCGAGTTCATCATCATCTACAACATCTATTACCTTTTGGAGGGTGGTGCCTCCGAGATTGGTTAGGTGTCGCTTGGGAGCCTCCGTCGAGATGTGGAGTTGAACCAAGAAGTTTGTAAGGGCAAGGAGATCGCCTACTTCGTGAAGATCTACCCCGAGTAAGGCTAGTCCTCCGTGGGCGTAGGCCATGATGGAATAGACAAGGTTGCTTCTTCGTGGACCCTTCGTGGGTGGAGCCCTCCGTGGACTCTCGCAGCCGTTACCCTCCGTGGGTTGAAGTCTCCATCAACGTGGAAGTACGATAGCACCACCTATCGGAACCACGAGAAAAATCACCGCGTCTCCAAAATTGCGTTTGCTCTTCTCCACCTCTCTTTACTACATGTGCAATTTACTTTCCGCTGCCTATACTCTAGAATTGCATGTGTAGGGTGATGCTTGACTTGATCATAATTGTGAATCTGCCAAAAACTGTTCTTTGTCAAAAGGCAGAATTTTTATATTGTCAAGTAGTCTAATCACCCCCCCTCTAGACATACTTTCGATCCTACACTACCGTTCTCCAAATCTTACCAGTGCATCGTTCAAATGACCTCTAATCAGTTCATGGCCTCTTTGTTCTCATGTATCTAAATCCCCTCAAGTATCTTCATTCGTTTTCCAATTCTTCCCGGTGAATTGTGCCTTTGCTACGTTCATTTTCAATTCTTATGGTGGTTCGTTCAAGAGTTCTCTTCCTTGGTTATCATATCAATTCATTCGTTCTTTCCAATCCTACCGGTGGTTCTTTGAAGACCTTCTCAAGTTTGCGCTATATCCCTCTTCATCCTTTCTACGAGAATAAGTAATATGCAAAATCCATTGCTTGCCATCAATTTAATTTGATGAAGGATAAGCATACAATAAATCTTATTCTTATTTCCTCGAGGTGACTCAATTCTTTTTACGGAGTTTATTCATGATGAATAAATTCTTGATTATAAGTGATTCATCTTCTTTCCAGAGTTGTTCATCATGTCACATTTCTCGGTTTGAGATGCTTCATCTTTTCTTTTTCGGAGTTCCAAGTTCTCTCGGTTATATAATCGCGAAGCTCCATCTAATCATTGCAAGGCTTCACCTTGTGTTTTCAACTTCTCTTTCTTTTCATCATCCTTCTATTACCGGAGTTCTTCATGGAGGCTCTACATGATGGTTCGTCAAGGATTATTTTCATTCTTCAATTGTTCTTCAAGATTTCTCTCTAAGTTATGATCCGTCAAGCTATACTCAAAATTAAACATGGTGCTCAACACATGTTTTGTTTTGAGGAGCTCAAGTATTCTTCATCTTGCATTCCAAAGTGCAATTCCTTCTATCTTATCTTTTGAGATGGTGTTATGTCACTCTTGACAATTTCCTTCATGTTTCATGATTCATATTGTTGTCAAGAATGAGGTATTTTAAATCCATCAGTCTCTTCATTGGAGTTATCTTGGGTTATATTTCACCTAAAGCTTTCCCTAAGGATTGTTGCTATTTATGGTGCTTATAAATGACCCAAGTTCTTCATTTGTCCTCCCGGTGAAATAAGTTTCTCGTCTCCTTGTTGATATCAATCCAATCATTTGTTTCCGTTGGTGGCAGAAGCTCACCTCATAATTTTGAGATGTTTTCATAAGCCCGCCACAAGCTTATTCTTTTCGTTGTTGGTTTTCCAACAACTCCGTTCTAACCTTCTTGGAAGGGTGCTTTCCGAGCCCATTTGTGGCGAAGTTTGCATTTTCTCCTACATTACATTATTCCGGTGATCTATCTTCTATTCTTTTGTTCCGAGGCATTGTGATGTTACTCTCTTGACCCATCATCTCATTTTGTAAATATCATGTAATTTTCCTTGCTTATCCGTTTAGCCGAGTGTCGTGTTTTCATTCGAAGTTCTCTCATCTTATCAAGTTTTGCCTCCCTTCTCAACCGGAGTGCGGTTTGTAATGTTTCTTACCCTTGTGCCATTCTTTCAATTCGGAGGCGGTGTGTTGTTGATTTCATCATGTATCCTCTCATCTTGTCAAGTTCATGTTCAATTCCTTCCATTTACAAATGGAGTCTTTGCCCAAATTATATCAATCTTATTCCTCCTCTATCTAGTTTTAACCGGAGTGGTTTCAATATCTATCTTATCACTAAACCTCTTGGTTCTCATCATATTCCTTGTTCCACTTGTCCAACGAATTGTTTGCAATCTTGGTCATCTCCGTTGTTTTGTTTCTTTCAATTTGTTCAACCTCTCAAGGTTCTTAGGTTTCACTCATTGGTCAAAGAAGCAACTTAGTTTTACCTATTCTCTTCCTCTTCGGTTTTCCCTCCGGTGCCATCCTAGATCTCGGGACAAGATCCTCTCGTAGTGGTGGAGTGTTGTAACGCCCCGGATACAACTTTCCGTATTCGTAACTCCAACTCTTGCCTTTTCCGGAGATGCAATATGATTTTTCCTTCGTGGTTGGGTTTTTGTCTTCTGTTTTGCATTTTTTTTCATGTCTTGCATTTCATATCATAGTATCATGCGCTTTGCATCTGCATGTTTTCATAAAACTCGTAGCCGGTTGCAGTTGCCCTTCCTTTCTTTGCCTCCGTTGTCATTTTGTCAGGCCATTGTCCTCGTTGACCTCTCTCAGACCCCTCGTGTGCGTGTCCGAAACTTCCTCGAACCCGACCCGCTCTGTCGTTACCCTTGGATTCGGATCATCCCCAAACATCTATAAAATATCTTCGTTTTATTTATTGGACTTCCTAACCTATTTATCTCGAACCATCCGATCGAAATCGTAGGGACGAGATATCCCCTAATCTAAATTCATCTGATATAAGTATCAGCCCAACCCTAGATTCTAGGGGCTTGTCCCATCCACCAAATCCCCTCACCCGCCGTCGCCAGTCCTCTTCCTCCTTGGGATCCTCCCAGATCCATTCCCCTCCAACCAACGCCCGAGGCCATGCCTCCTCTTCCTGCCTCCCAGTCGCCCTTCCCATCTGCTGTCGGCGTCCGAACCTTCGGCTAGCAAGATGAGCTCCTCCGCTGCTTCTTCCCTAGGCGCCTGGCCACCTCCTCCCTCGATCCCTTGGATCGTGAAGCTCCCGAGGCCCCGAGCAGAGCGCTTGGCCTTGTTCCCTGTCGCGAGCCAGTGAAAGGAGCTCCTGCCGCCTCCCACTTCATGCCGTCCCGCCATCCACTTGTAGCAGCAGGCCGAGGCCCTCCTCCTGCTCGTCTCTCGACACCGGCAGCCGCGGTGCTCCTCCGCTCCGTTCGCCGCCAACCTCGAGCCGATCCCTCGTGCTACCTCCTTCTTTCCCTTCTTCCTTCCCTGTCTCATCTCTCTGTCTTTCTCCGCATGTTGAACAGAGGCCATGGAGCCGCTGTCTTCAAGCCGCCGACTGTCGAAAAGCTTCTACGCCGGCCAAGACCTTCTCCAGTACTCGAACCGTGCGGGATTTCCGCACCGCGTGCGTTTGCCATCCGCCACCGTCAGATACCAGCGCCGCCAGTGCCTGCCGTCCGCGTCGGCGAGTCTGGCGCCAAGCAGGCCGACCTCCTTCATCTCGTGCAGGTGGCTGGACACAGAGCCCGCGACTCCCGCCTGACCTCCGCCTCGCCCTGTCCATCCGGGCCTCCTCCGTCGCGCGCCGACCTGCAAGCTCCTCGCCGCCGCTACTCTGCTTCCTGACGGGCAGAGGACCGCGCCTGTTGACTCCGCCCAAGCCACTGCCTCGTTTGACCCCGACTGGGCCACTCTTTGCGCCAAGGCCCAGCGCCTCTACATCCACCCGGCTGGCCTGTTGGCCCGATGTGAGCAGCCCCGCCTCTCTGTTCAGCCCAGCATGCACCAGTTTCAGCCCGTGGATGTTTTTTTTCCTGGACGAATTTGCTAAATATCCTGTGCATGCATAATTACAGAAAAATGCCATCATATTGAAGTGTTAATAAGTAATTGTCCATGCATCCAAATTAAACATGTCATATATGTAAAATGATTAGAATTTCATCTAGTTTCACATTATGCCTTTTTCATCCATGTTTGAAATGCTTAAAATGATGTTTGTGTTTATTTTGCATAATGCCATGTTAAAATGATTTATTTCATAACTAAATAACCGTAGCTCCATTTTAAATAAACTTTATATGTAAATGGGGTGGAAAAATGCCTAGTTTAACATGGTCCACTTTATTTTCTTATTTAACAACATTAAAATGGTGTTTAGGGCAGAACAGTACCGAATCTAAAATATACATATGGGGATTTCCGAAATTGTTGTTTGTTGTTCCGGCCTCATTTAAACTTGCCTAGATAGGTAGTTTAATTGTGCTTCACCTCATGCCATGTTTAACAACATTTAACATTGTTTGGTAGCTTAAACGAGATTAAACTAAATATGTCAATGTGGTGTTTTGTCAATATGCAACTCGTTGCATATTGAGCTCCACTTAATTTGTAGTATTGTTTGTTGCACTTTGCCATGCCATGCCTCATTAAACCGGACATGCATCATACTTGTTTGTGCATCATGCCATGTTTATGCTTGTGCATTTACCATGTTGTTTGTTTCTTTCCGGTGTTGCTTCTTAGTTCCGGTAATGTTGTGATTGTGAGGATTTGTTCGACTACTCCCGTTCATCTTCTTCATGGACTCGTTCTTCTTCCTAGCGGGATTTCGGGCAAGATGACCGCTACCCTGGATCTCACTACTATCATTGCTATGCTAGTTGCTTCGTTCTATCGCTATGCTGCGTTACCTATCTTTTGCTCCGCAAGCCTTCCCAAATTGCCATGAACCTCTAACCTTTGTCACCCTTCCTAGCAAACCGTTGTTTGGCTATGTTACCGCTTTGCTCAGCCCCTCTTATAGCGTTGTTAGTTGCAGGTGAAGTTGAAGATTGCTCCATGGTGGACAGGGTTATGTTGGGATATCACAATATCTCTTATATTGTTAATGCATCTATATATTTGGTAAAGGGTGGAAGGCTCGGCCTTATGCCTGGTGTTTTGTTCCACTCTTGCCGCCCTAGTTTCCGTCGTCTTGGTGTTATGTTCCGGATTTTGCGTTCCTTACGTGGTCGGGTGATTTATGGGACCCCCGACAGTTCGCTTTGAATAAAACTTGTCCAAGAAGGCCCAACCTTGGTTTTACCATTTGCCTCACCACCACCTATACCCTTCCCTTGGGTCGGCCAACCCAAGGGTCATCTTTATTTTAGCCCCGGGCGTTGCTTGTCTAAGTGCTGGTCCGAACTAGAGTCCTTTGCGGCGCCCCTCAAGGAAACTTGAGGTCGGTTTTAGTTGTACGGAGTGCTCATCCGGTGTTGCCCTGAGAACGAGATATGTGCAGCTCCTATCGGGATTGTCGGCGCATCGGGCGGCTTTGCTGGTCTTGTTTTACCATTGTCGAATGTCTTGTAAACCGGGATTCCGAGACTGGTCGGGTCTTCCTGGGAGAAGGTCTATTCCTTCGTTGATCGCGAGAGCTTGTCATGGGCTAAGTTGGGACACCCCTGCAGGGTATGAACTTTCGAGAGTCGTGCCCGCGGTTATGTGGCAGATGGGAATTTGTTAATGTCCGGTTGTAGATAACTTGACACCAGATCCAAATTAAAACACATCAACCGAGTGTGTAGCCGTGATGGTCTCTTTGTTGGGGAACGTAGTAATTTCAAAAAAATTCCTACGCACACGCAAGATCATGGTGATGCATAGCAACGAGAGGGGAGAGTGTTGTCTACGTACCCTCGTAGACCGAAGCGGAAGCGTTGACGCAACGTAGAGGAAGTAGTCGACGTCCTCCGGTCCAACCGATCCAAGCACCGTTACTCGGCACCTCCGAAGTTCTTGACACACGTCAGCTCGATGACGCACCCCGATCTCCGATCCAGCAGAGGCGCTGGGGAGTTCTATCAAGACCACGACGGCGTGGTGACGATCTTGATGTTCTCTGTCGCGCAGGCTTCGCCTAAGCACCGCTACAATATGACCGAGGTGTAATATCGTGGAGGGGGCACCGCACACGGCTAAGGAACGATCTCAATGATCAACTTGTGTGTCTAGGGTGCCCCCTACCCCGTGATATAAAGGAGGGAGGGAGGAGGTGGCTGCCCAAGGGGAGGCGCCATAGGGGGAGAAACCTACTCCAAGTAGGTTTCCCCTCCTTTTCCTAATCCAAGATGGAGGGGGAAGAAAGGAGTAGTAGTAGTAGGAAGGAAGAGGGGGAAGGAGAGAAGGAAAGGGGGGGCCGGCCCCCTTCCCAATCCGGATTGGGATTGGGGGGGGGGGCGCGCTCCCTCCCTTGCTCCTTCTCCCTCCCTTCCAATAGGGCCCAATAAGGCCCATATACTTACCGGGGGGTTCCGGTAACCTCCCGGAGCTCCAGTATATTCCCAAACTCTTCCGAAACCTTTCCGGTGTCCAAATATATCCGTCCAATATATCAATCTTTATGTCTCAACCATTTCGAGACTCCTCGTCATGTCCGTGA
This sequence comes from Aegilops speltoides, assembly GCA_021437245.1. Lineage (NCBI taxonomy): Eukaryota > Viridiplantae > Streptophyta > Magnoliopsida > Poales > Poaceae > Aegilops > Aegilops speltoides. The sequence continues at coordinate 165,621,503 of CM038146.1, forward strand.
TCACATCCGGGACTCCGAACAAACTTCGGTACATCAAAATACATAAACTCATAATATAAGCATCATCGAAACCTTAAGCGTGCGGACCCTACGGTTCGAGAACAATGTAGACATGACCGAGACACCGTCTCGGTCAATAACCAATAGCGGGACACGAAGCCCATATTGGTTCCTACATATTCTACGAAGATCTTTATCGGTCAAGCCGCACAACAACATACGTTGTTCCCTTTGTCATCGGTATGTTACTTGCCCGAGATTTGATCGTCGGTATCCCATACCTAGTTCAATCTCGTTACTGCGCAAGTCTCTTTACTCGTTCCGAATACGTCATCTCATAACTAACTCATTAGTTACATGCTTGCAAGGCTTAGGTGATGAGTATTACCGAGAGGGCCAGAGATACCTCTCCGAGCAATCGGAGTGACAAAACCTAATCTCGACATACGCCAACTCAACATGTACCTTCGGAGACACCTGTAGTACTCCTTTATAATCACCCTACCACAGACGTTTGGTAGTACCCAAAGTGTTCCTCCGTAAACGGAGTTGCATAATCTCATAGTTACTGAGGAACATGTATAAGTCATGAAGAAAGCAATAGCAACATACTAAACGATCAAGTGCTAAGCTAACGGAATGGGTCAAGTCAATCACATCATTCTCCTAATGATGTGATCCCGTTAATCAAATGACAACTCTTTTGTCCATGGCTAGGAAACATAACCATCTCTGATAAACGAGCTAGTCAAGTAGAGGCATACTAGTGACACTATGTTTGTCTATGTATTCACACATGTATTATGTTTTCGGTTAATACAATTCTAGCATGAATAATAAACATTTATCATGAAATAAGGAAATAAATAATAACTTTATTATTGCCTCTAGGGCATATTTCCTTCAGTCTCCCACTTGCACTAGAGTCAATAATCTAGTTCACATCGCCATGTGATTTAACACCAATATTCATATCTCAGATATGATTAACACCCATAGTTCACATCATCATGTGACCAACACCCAAAGGGTTTACTAGGTCAATAATCTAGTTCACATCGCTATGTGATTAACACCCAAAGAGTACTAAGGTGTGATCATGTTTTGCTCGTGAGAGAAGCTTAGTCAATGGGTGCATCACATTCAGAGCCGTATGTATTTTGCAAATATTCTATGTCTACAATGCTCTGCACGGAGCTACTCTAGCTAATCGCTCCCACTTTCAATATGTATCCAGATTGAGACTTAGAGTCATCTGGATCGGTGTGAAAACTTGCACCGAGGTAACTTTTATGACGGGCTCTTTTATCACCTCCATAATCGAGAAATATTTCCTTAGTCCTCACTAAGGATATTCTTGACCAATGTCCAAATGATCTACTCTAGATCACTATTGTACCTCCTTGTCAAATCTGAGCAAGGTATACAATAGGTGCGGTACATAGCATAGCATACTTTATAGAACCTATGGTGAGGCATAGGGAATGATTTTCATTCTCTTTCTATTTTCTCATTGTGGTCGGGATTTGAGTCTTACTCAATTTCATACCTTTGCAACACAGGCAAGTACTCTTTCTTTGATGTTCCATTTTGAACTACTTCAAAATCTTGTCAAGGTATGTACTCATTGAAAATCTTATCAAGCGTCTTGATCTATCTCAATAGATCTTGATGCTCAATATGTAAGTAGCTTTACTGAGGTCTTTCTTCGAAAAACTCCTTTCAAATACTCCTTTATGCTTTGCAGAATAATTCTACATTACTTCCGATCAACAATATGTCATTCACATATACTTATCAGAAATGTTGTAGTGCTCCCACTCACTTTCTTGTAAATACAGGCTTCACCGCAAGTCTGTATAAAACTATATGCTTTGATCAACTTATCAAAGCGTATATTCCAACTCCGAGATGCTTGCACTAGTCCATAGATGCACATTTTGTTAACACCTTTAGGATCGACAAAACCTCTTGGTTGCATCACATACAACTCTTATTTAATAACTCCATTAAGGAATGTAGTTTTGTTTATCCATTTGCCAGATTTCATAAAATCCGGCAATTGCTAACATGATTCGGACAGACTTAGCATCGATACGAGTGAGAAAATCTCATTGTATTCAACCCCTTGAACTTGTTGAAAACCTTTTGCAACAAGTCGAGCTTAGTGGATAGTAACACTACTATCAGTGTCCGTCTTCCTCTTGAAGATCCATTTATTTAACATGGCTTGCTGATCATCGAGCAATTCAATCAAAGTCCATACTTTGTTCTCATACATGGATCATATCTCAGATTTTATGGCCTCAAGCCATTTCGCGAAATCTGGGCTCATCATCGCTTCCTCATAGTTCGTAGGTTCATCATGGTCAAGTAACATGACTTTCAGAATAGGATTACCGTGCCATTCTGGTGCGGATCTTACTCTGGTAGACCTACGAGGTTCTGCAGAAACTTGATCTGAAGTTTCATGATCAATATCATTAGCTTCCTCACTGATTGGTGTAGTCGTCACAGGAACCGGTTCTTGTGATGAACTACTTGTTGGAAATATGCCCTAGAGGCAATAATAAAAGTATTATTATATTTCAATGTTCATGATAATTGTCTTTTGTTCATGCTATAACTGTGTTATCCGGAAATCGTAATACACGTGTGAACACTTAGACCCCAATATGTCCCTAGTGAGCCTCTAGTTGACTAGCCCGTTGTGATCAATAGATGGTCATGGTTTCGACTATGGACATTGGATGTCGTTGATAACGGATCACATCATTAGGAGAATGATGTGATGGACAAGACCCAATCATAAGCATAGCATAAAAGATCGTATAGTTCGTTTGCTAGAAGCTTTGCCAATGTCAAGTATCTATTCCTTCGACCATGAGATCGTGTAACTCCGGTTACCGTAGGAGTGCCTTGGGTGTATCAAACGTCACAACGAATCGGGTGACTATAAAGGTGCATTACGGTATCTCCGAAAGTATCTTGGGTTGACATGGATCGAGATCGATTTGTCACTCCGTATGACGGAGAGGTATCTCTGGGCCCACTCGGTAATGCATCATCACAATGAGCTCAATGTGACCAAGGTGTTGGTCACGGATCATGCATTACTGATGAGTAAAGTGACTTGCGTGCGAGACTGAACGAGGTATTGGGATACCGACGATCGAGTCTCGCAAGTAACGCATCGATTGACAAAGGAATTGTATATGTGGTTTGATAGAATCCTCGACATCGTGGTTCAACCGATGAAATCATCGAGGAGCATGTGGGAGCCAACATGGGTATCCAGATCCGCTGTTGGTTATTGCCCGAGAGTCGTCTCGGTCATGTTCAAGATGTCTCCCGAACCCGTAGGGTCTACACACTTAAGGTTCGGTGGCGCTAGGGTTAGTAGGAAGACTAGTATGTAAATACCGAATGTTGTTCGAGTCCCGGATGAGATCCCGGACGTCACGAGGAGTTCGGAAGGGTCCGGAGGTAAAGAATAATATATAGGAAGTGGTGTTTCGCCATCGGGAAAGTTTGGGGTTACTGAAAGAAATCTGGGACCACCGGAAGGATCCTGGGTCCACCGGTGGGGCCACCCATCCGGAGGGCCCCATGGGCCATAGGGGAAGGAACCAGCCCACAGGGGGCTGGTGCGCCCCTCAGGCCCACCCCGCGCCTAGGGTTGAAACCCTAGGGGTGGCGCCCACCGGCTTGGGGGCACTCCACCCCTTGGCCGCCGCCCCTTGAGATTGGATCTCTAGGGGCGGCGCCACTGGGGCCTATATAAATGGGGGAGGGGGCTGCTGTACACAACACCCAAGGCGCAGCCCTCCTCCCCAACACATCTCCTCCTCCGTGAGAGCTCGTGAAGCCTCGCTTGAGTATCTTGCTTCACCACCATCACCACGCCGTCGTCTTGCCGGTGGTGTTGTCTTCCTCAACCTCTCCTTCCCCTTGCTGGATCAAGAAGGAGGAGACGTCGCTCGTTCGTGCGTGTGTTGAACGCGGAGGTGCTGTCCGCTCAAAGACTTGGCATCGGTGATCTGAATCACGCTCGAGTACGACTCCATCATCACCTTGCAAGCTTCCGCACGCGATCTACAAGTGGTATGTAGATGTTATCTCTCTCCCGTTACTCGTTGCTTAGATGAACTCATAGATGGATCTTGGTGAAGCCGTAGGAAAAATTTTAATTTTCTGCAACGTTCCCCAACAGTGGTATCAGAGCCAGGTCTATGCGTAGTTCTCTATTGCACGAGTAGAACACAAATTTGTTGTGGGCGTTGATCTTGTCATCTTACTTGCCCCTACTAGTATTTTCTTGCTCAACGGTATTGTGGGATGAAGCGGCCCGGACCAACCTTACACGTACGCTTACGTGAGACCGGTTCCACCGATCGACATGCACTAGTTGCATAAGGTGGTGGCGGGTGTCTGTCTCTCCCACTTTAGTTGGAGCGAATCGATGAACAGGGCCCTTATGAAGGGTAAATAGAAGTTGACAAAATCACGTTGTGGTGATTCGTAGGTAAGAAAACGTTTTGCTAGAACCCAATCGCAGCCACGTAAAAGATGCAACAACAACTAGAGGACGCCTAACTTGTTTTTGCAGCGATTGATCATGTGATGTGATATGGCCGAAGTTGTGATGAATGTTGAATTGTGATGTATGAGATCATGTTCTTGTAATAGGATTCACGACTTGCATGTCGATGAGTATGACAACCGGCAGAGCCATAGGAGTTGTCTTTATTTTTTGTATGACTGCGTGTCATTGAAGAACGCCATGTAAACTACTTTACTTCATTACTAAATCGTTAGTCATAGAAGTAGAAGTAGTCGTTGGCGTGACAACTTCATGAAGACACGATGATGGAGATCATGATGATGGAGATCATGGTGTCAAGCCGGTGACAAGGTGATCATGGAGCCCCGAAGATGGAGATCAATGGAGCTTGATGATATTGGCCATATCATGTCACAACTATATATAATTGCATGTGATGTTTATTATGTTTTTACATCTTGTTTACTTAGGACGACGGTAGTAAATAAGATGATCCCTTATAAAATTTCAAGAAGTGTTCTCCCTAACGTGCACCGTTGCTACAGTTCGTCGTTTCTAAGCACCACGTGATGATCGGGTGTGATGGATCCTTACGTTCACATACAACGGGTGTAAGACAGATTTACACAGCGAAAACACTTAGGGTTAACTTGACGAGCCTAGCATGTGCAGACATGGCCTCGGAACACGGAGACCGAAAGGTCGAACACGAGTCGTATGGAAGATACGATCAACATGAAGATGTTCACCGATGATGACTAGTCCGTCTCACGTGATGATCGGACACGGGCTAGTCGACTCGGATCGTGTAACACTTAGATGACTAGAGGGATGTCTAATCTAAGTGGGAGTTCGTAATTTTGATTAAGAACTTTATTATCATGAACTTAGTCTAAAACCTTTGCAAATATGTCTTGTAGATCAATGGCCAACGCTAATGTCAACATGAACTTCAGCGCGTTCCTAGAGAAAACCAAGTGAAAGATGATGGCAAGAACTATACGGACGGGTCCGAACCCGAGGATCATCCTCATAGCTGCCAAGAAACAAGATGTCCTAGAAGCACCGTTAGGTGATCCACTGTTCTCCGGCGCGCAAGACGATTTGAACGTCTGCGCAGACTCGCTCGATGATTACTCCCTCGCTCGGTGCGGCATGCTCTGACTTAGAACCGGGCTCCAAAAGCGTTTTGAGCATCACGGAGCATATGAGATGTTCAAGAGCTGAAACTAGTTTCCAAGCTCATGCCCGGTCGAGAGATATGATGTCTCGACAAGTTCTACAGCTTGTAAGATGGAGGAAAACAGTTACACAAGGAGCACATCCGAAGATGTCCGGGTTGCACGCCAGATGACCCAATTGAACATTAACCTCCCTGATGAGGCGGTCATTGACAGAATCCTCCGATCGCTCCCACCAAGCTTCAAGAGCTTTGTGATGAACTACAACATGCGGGGATGGTAAAGACCATTCTGAAGTGTTCTCGATGCTAAAGTCAGCAGAGGCTGAAATCGAAAGGAACATCAAGTGTTGATGGTCAATAAGACCACTAAGTTCAAGAAGGGCAAGGGTAAGAAGAACTTCAAGAAGGACGGCAAGGATGTTGCCGCGCCCGTAAGTCTGTTGGGAAGAACTCAAAGAATGGACCCAAGCCCGAGACCGAGTGCTTTTATTGCAAGGGAAGGGTCTTCGAAGCGGAAGCGCCCCAAATACTTAGCGGATAAGAAGGCCGCAACACCAAAGGTATATTTGATATACATGTAATTGATGTGTACCTTACCAAGATCAGTAGTAACTCCCGGTATTTGATACCGTGCCGTTGCTCATATTTGTAACTCACAGCAGAGCTGCGGAATAAACGGAGACTGGCGAAGGGACGAGGTGACGATCGCGTCGGGAATGGTTCCAGAGTCGATGTGATCGCCGTCGCACGCTGCCTCTACATTTACCTACGGGATTAGTTTTGAACCTTAATAATTGTTATTTAGTGCCAAGTTGAGCATGAACATTGTATCCGGATCTCGCTTGATACGAGATGGCTACTCATTTAAGTCCGAGAATAATGGTTGTTCGATTTACATGAGAGATATGTTTTATGGTCATGTCCGATGGTCAATGGTTTATTCTTAATGAATCTCGGCGTAATATTACACATGTTCATAGTGTGGATGCGAAAAGATGTAAAGTTGATAACGATAGTCCCACATACTTGTGGCATTGCCGCCTTGGTCACATTGGTGTCAAGCGCATGAAGAAGCTCCATGCTTGATGGACTCTTAGAGTCTCTTGATTATGAATCGTTTGACACATGCTAACCATGCCTCTTAGGCAAAATGACCAAGACTCCGTTCTCCGGAACAATGGAGCGAGCAACCAACTTGTTGGAAATCATACATACCGATGTGTGCGGTCCAATGAGCGTTGAGGCTCATGGAGGATATCGTTATGTTCTCACTCTCACCGATGACTTGAGTAGATATGGGTATGTCTACTTAATGAAACACAAGTCCGAGACCTTTGAAAAGTTCAAGGAATTTCAGAATGAGGTGGAGAATCAACGTGACCGAAAGATAAAGTTCCTACGATCGATCGTGGAGGAGAATACTTAAGTCACGAATTTGGCACACACTTAAAGAAATGTGGAATCGTTTCACAACTCACGCCACCGAACACCTCAAATAAACGGTGTGTCCGAACGTCGAATCGCACACTATTGGATATGGTGCGGTCTATGATGTCTCTTACCGATTTACGCTATCATTTTGGGGATACGCCTAGAGACAGCTACATTCACTTTAAATAGGGCACCGCCTAAATCCGCTGAGACGACACCGTATGAATTATGGTTTGGGAAGAAACCTAAGTATCGTTTCGAAAGTTTGGGGATGCGATGCTTATGTCAAGAAACTTCAACCGAAAAGCTCGAACCCAAGTCGGAAAAATGCGATTCATAGGATACCCTAAGGAAACTGTCGGGTATACCTTCTACTTAAGATCCGAAGGCAAAGTCTTTGTTGCCAAGAACGGATGCTTTCTAGAGAAAGAGTTTCTCTCGAAAGAAGTAAGTGGGAGGAAAGTAGAACTCGATGAAGTACTACCTCTCGAACAGGAAAGTGGTGCGGCACAGAAACCGTTCTGTAATTCCCACACCAATCAAGAGGAAATCATTAATGATGATCAAGATACTTGGATCAAGTTATCGCTGAACGAAGGTCCACAAGGACACGTTCCGCACTGCAGTGGTACGGCAACCTGTCATGGAAATCATGTTGCTAGACAACAATGAACCTTGAACTATGAAGAAGCAATGGCGGGCCGGATTCCAACAAATGGCTTGAGGCCATGAAATCCGAGATAGAATCCATGTATGAAAACAAAGTATGGACTTTGACAGACTTGCCCGATGATCGGCGAGCAATAGAAAATAAATGGATTTTTAAGAAGAAGACGGACGCGGATGGAAATGTCACCATCTATAAAGCTCGACTTGTCGCTAAGGGTTATCGACAAGTTCAAGGGATTGACTACGACGAGACATTCTCTCCCGTAGCGAAGCTTAAGTCCGTCCGAATCATGTTAGCAATTGCCGCATACTATGATTATGAGATATGGCAGATGGACGTCAAAATGGCATTCCTTAACGGACATCTTAAGGAAGAGCTGTATATGATGCAGCCGGAAGGTTTTGTCGATCCTCGTAACGCTAACAAAGTATGCAAGCTCCAATGATCCATTTACGGACTGGTGCAAGCATCTCGAGTTGGAACATTCGCTTTGATGAGATGATCAAAGCGTTTGGTTTACGCAGACTTATGGAGAAGCTGCGTTTACAAGAAAGTGAGTGGGAGCTCAGTAGCATTTCTCCTATTATATGTAGATGACATACTCTTGATGGGAAATGATACAAAACTCTTCGACAGACATTAAGGCCTACTTGAACAAGTGTTTTTCAATGAAGGACCTTGGAGAAGCTGCTTATATATTAGGCATCAAGATCTATAGGGATAGATCGAGACGCCTCATAGGTCTTTCACAAAGCACATACCTTGATAAGATTTTGAAGAGGTTCAAAATGGATCAGTCCAAGAAGGGTTCTTGCCTATGTTACAAGGTGTGAAACTCGAGCTCACTCGATCACCGACCACGACAAAAGATAAAGAAGAGATGAGTGTCATCCCTATGCTTCAGCCATAGGATCTATTATGTATGCCATGTGTGTACTGACCGATGTAAACCTGGCCGTAAGTTTGGTTGCAAGATACCAAAGTAATCCCGCAAGGAACACTGGACAGCGGTCAAGAATATCCTGAAGTACACGAAAAGGACAAAGGACATGTTTTCGTTTATGGAGGAGACGAAGAGCTCGTCAGAAGGGTTACGCCGACGCTTAGCTTCGACTCAGATCCGATGACTCTAAGTCACAAACCGGATCGTGTATATGTTGAATGGTGGAGCGAAGAAGTGCGTGCAAATGCAAGCGAAGCGTCGTGGCGGGATCTATGTGTGAAGCGGAGTACATGGCAGCCTCGAGGCAGCGATGAAGCGATTTGGGTGAAGGAGTTCATCACCGACCTAGGAGTCATACCCAATGCGTCGGGGCCGATCAAACTCTTTCAGTGACAACACTGGAGCTATTGCCCTTGCAAAGGAGCCTGTGTTTCACAAGAAGACCAGCACATCAAGCGTCGCTTCAACTCCATCCGTGAAAATGTTCAAGATGGAGACATAGAGATTTGCAAAGTGCACACGGATCCGAATGTCGCAGATCCGCTGACTAAACCTCTCTCGCGTGCAAAACATGATCAACACCGTAACTCTATGGGTGTTCGATTCATCACAATGTAACTAGATTAGTGACTCTAGTGCAAGTGGGAGGCTGTTGGAAATATGCCCTAGAGGCAATAATAAAAGTATTATTATATTTCAATGTTCATGATAATTGTCTTTTGTTCATGCTATAAGCGTGTTATCCGGAAATCGTAATACACGTGTGAACACTTAGACCCCAATATGTCCCTAGTGAGCCTCTAGTTGACTAGCCCACAGATCAATAGATGGTCATGGTTTCGACTATGGACATTGGATGTCGTTGATAACGGGATCACATCATTAGGAGAATGATGTGATGGACAAGACCCAATCATAAGCATAGCATAAAAGATCGTATAGTTCGTTTGCTAGAAGCTTTGCCAATGTCAAGTATCTATTCCTTCGACCATGAGATCGTAACTCCGGTTACCGTAGGAGTGCCTTGGGTGTATCAAACGTCACAACGAATCGGGTGACTATAAAGGTGCATTACGGTATCTCCGAAAGTATCTGTTGGGTTGACATGGATCGAGATCGATTTGTCACTCCGTATGACGGAGAGGTATCTCTGGGCCCACTCGGTAATGCATCATCACAATGAGCTCAATGTGACCAAGGTGTTGGTCACGGATCATGCATTACTGATGCGAGTAAAGTGACTTGCGATAACGAGACTGAACGAGGTATTGGGATACCGACGATCGAGTCTCGGGCAAGTAACGCATCGATTGACAAAGGGAATTGTATCTGTGGTTTGATAGAATCCTCGACATCGTGGTTCAACCGATGAAATCATCGAGGAGCATGTGGGAGCCAACATGGGTATCCAGATCCCGCTGTTGGTTATTGCCCGAGAGTCGTCTCGGTCATGTCGCATGTCTCCCGAACCCGTAGGGTCTACACACTTAAGGTTCGGTGGACGCTAGGGTTAGTAGGAAGACTAGTATGTAAATACGAATGTTGTTCGAGTCCGGATGAGATCCCGGACGTCACGAGGAGTTCCGGAAGGGTCCGGAGGTAAAGAATAATATATAGGAAGTGGTGTTTCGCCATCGGAAAGTTTCGGGTTTGGCAAAAGCACTGGGACCACGGAAGGATCCCGGGTCCACCGGTGGGGCCACCATCCCGGAGGGCCCCATGGGCCATAGGGGAAGGGAACCAGCCCACAGGGGCTGGTGCGCCCTAGGCCCACCCCGCGCCTAGGGTTGAAACCCTAGGGGTGGGGCGCCCACCGGCTTGGGGGCACTCCACCCCTGGTCGCCCCCCCTTGAGATTGGATCTCTAGGGGCCGCCACTGGGGCCTATATAAGGGGGAGGGGGCTGCTGTACACAACACCCAAGGCGCAGCCCTCCCTCCCAACACATCTCCTCCTCCGTAGAGCTCGGTGAAGCCTCGCCTGAGTATCGCTTCACCACCATCACCACGCCGTCGTCTTTGCCGGTGGTCTTGTCTTCCTCAACCTCTCCTTCCCCTTGCTGGATCAAGAAGGAGGAGACGCCGCCGTCGTCCACGTGTGTTGAACGCGGAGGTGCTGTCCGCTCAAAGCACTTGGCATCGGTGATCTGAATCACGCTCGAGTACGACTCCATCATCACCTTGCAAGCTTCCGCACGCGATCTACAAGTGGTATGTAGATGTTATCTCTCTCCCGTTACTCGTTGCTTAGATGAACTCATAGATGGATCTTGGTGAAGCCGTAGGAAAAATTTTAATTTTCTGCAACGTTCCCCAACACTACTTTCCAACAAGGGAGTAGATACAGTTATCTCATCAAGTTCTACTTTCCTCCCACTCACTTCTTTCGAGAGAAACTTCTTCTCTAGAAAGGATCCATTTTTAGCAACGAATATCTTGCCTTCGGATTTGTGATAGAAGGTGTACCCAACAGTTTCCTTTGGGTATTCTATGAAGACGCACTTCTCCGATTTGGGTTTGAGCTTATCAGGATGAAACTTTTTCACATAAGCATCGTAGCCCCAAACTTTAAGAAACGATAACTTGGGTTTCTTGCTAAACCACAGTTCATATGGTGTCGTCTCAACGGATTTAGATGGTGCCCTTTTAACGTGAATGCAGCTGTCTCTAATGCATAACCCCAAAACAATAGTGGTAAATTAGTAAGAGACATCATAGATCGCACCATATCCAATAAAGTGCGGTTACGACGTTCGGGCACACCATAACGTTGTGGTGTTCTAGGTGGCGTGAGCTGTGAAACTATTCCACATTGTTTTAATTGAAGACCAAACTCGTAACTCAATTATTCGTCTCCGCGATCAGATTGCAGAAACTTTATTTTCTTGTTACGATGATTTTTTCACTTCACTCTGAAATTCTTTGAACCTTTCAACTATTTCAGACTTATGTTTCATCAAGTAGATATACCCATATCTGCTCAAATCATCTTGTGAAGGTCAAAAAATAACGATACTTGCCACGAGCCTTCATACTCATTGGTCTTCATACATCATTATGTATTATTTCCAATAAGTCAGTAGTTCGTTCCATTGTTCCGAAGAACGGAGTTTTAGTCATCTTGCCCAAAAGGCACGGTTCGCAAGCATCAAATGATTCATAACCAAGTGATTCCGAAAATCCATCTTTATGGAGTTTCTTCATGCGCTTTACACCGATATGACCCAAACGGCAGTGCCACAAATAAGTTGCACTATCATTATTAACTTTGCATCTTTTGGCCTCAATATTATGAATATGTGTATCACTATGATCGAGATCCAAAAACTATTTTCATTGGGTGTATGACCATTGAAGGTTTTATTCATGTAAGCAGAACAACAATTATTCTCTCGATTTTAAATGAATAACCGTATTGCAATAAACATGATCAAATCATATTCATGCTCAACGCAAATGCCAAATAACATTTATTTAGGTTTAACACTAATCCCGAAAGTATAGGAGTGTGCGATGATGATCATATCAATCTTGGAACTACTTCCAACACTCATCGTCACTTTCCTTCAACTAGTCTTTGTTTATTACAGAACTCCTGTTTGAGTTACTAATCTTAGCAATCGAACAAGTATCAAATACTCAGGGGCTACTATAAACACTAGTAAGGCACACATCAATAATCAGATATCAAATATACCCTTGTTCACTTTGCCATCCTTCTTATCCACCAAATATTGTGGCATTTCCGCTTCAAAGGACCATTTCCTTTGCGGTGTAAACACTCGGTTTCAGCTATGGTCCAGCTTTGGGCTTCTTCGCAGGAGTGACAACTTGCTTGTCTTTCCACTTGAAGTTCCCTTTCTTTCCTTTGCCCTTCTCTTGAAACTAGTGGTCTTGTCAATCATCAACATTTGATGCGCTTTCTTGATTTCTACCTTCGTCGATTTCAACATCACGAAGAGCTCGGGAATCGTTTTCGTCATCCCTTGCATACTATAGTTCATCACAAAGTTCTAGTAACTTAGTGATGGTGACTAGAGAATTTCATCAATCACTATCTTATCTAGAAGATTAACTCCCACTTGATTCAAGCGATTGAAGTACCTGCACAATCGAGCACATGCTCACTAGTTGAGCGACTCTCCTCCATCTTTTAGCTATAGAACTTGTTAGAGACTTCATATCTCTCAACTCGGTATTTGCTGGAAATATTAACTTCAACTCTGGAACATCTCATATGGTCCATGACGCTCAAAACGCCTTTGAAGTCCCGATTCTAAGCCATAAAGCATGGTGCACAAAACTATCAAGTAGTCATCATATTGAGCTAGCCAAACGCTCACAACGTCGTGATATGCTCCTGCAATAGGTCCGTCACCTAGTGGTGCATTAAGGACATAATTCTTTCAGGCAAAGAATGAGGATAAACCTCGGATCACGGATCCAATCCGCATCATTGCTACTAACATTTTTCAACACAGTTTTTCTAGGAACATATCAAAATAAACATATGAAAGCAACAACGCGAGCTATTGATCTACAACATAATTTGCAAAATACTACCGGGACTAAGTTCATGATAAATTAAAGTTCAATTAATCATATTACTTAAGAATTCCCACTTAGATAGACATCCTCTAATCCTCTAAGTGATCACGTGATCCAAATCAACTAAACCATGTCCGATCATCACGTGAGATGGAGTAGTTTCAATGGTGAACATCACTATGTTGATCATATCTACTATATGATTCACGCCGACCTTTCGGTCTCCGTGTTCCGAGGCCATATCTCAGATATGCTAGGCTCGTCAAGTTTAACTCGAGTATTCGCGTGTGCAACTATTTTGCACCCGTTGTATTTGAACGTAGAGCCTATCACACCCGATCATCACGTGGTGTCTCAGCACGAAGAACTTTCGCAACGGTGCATACTCAGGGAGAACACTTCTTGATAATTAGTGAGAGATCATCTTAAAATGCTACCGTCAAACAAAACATAATAATATGTATAACAGATAAACATCATATGCAATCAAAATATGTGACATGATATGGCCATGATCATCTTGCGCCTTTGATCTCCATCTCCAAAATACTATCATGATCTCTATCGTCACCGGCACGACACCATGATCTTCATCATCTTGATCTATACCAATGTGTCATCACATGGTCGTCTCACCAACTATTGCTCTTGCAACTATTGCTATCGCATAGCGACAAAGTAAAGCAATTATTTGGCACTTGCATCTTATGCAACAAAGAGACAACCATAGAGCTTCTGCCAGTCGCCGATAACTTCAACAAAACATGATCATCTTATACAACAACTTATATCTTATCATGTCTTGACCATATCACATCACAACATGCCCTGCAAAAACAAGTTAGATGTCCTCTACTTTGTTGTTGCAAGTTTTACGTGGCTGCTACGGGCTGAGCAAGAACCGTTCTTACCTACGCATCAAAACCACAACGATAGTTTGTCAAATAGACTCCATTTTAACCTTCGCAAGGACCGGGCGTAGCCATACTTAGTTCAACTAAAGTTGGAGAAACCGACACCGCCAGACCACACTGTGTGCAAAGCACGGCGGTAGAACCGATCTCGCGTAAGCGTCACGCGTAATGTCGGTCGGGACGCTTCATCCAACAATACTTGCCGAACCAAAGTATGACATCTTTGGTAGGCAAGATGACTTATATCGTCCACAACTCACTTGTGTTCTACTCGTGCATATAACATCAAACCATAAAACCTAGGCTCGGATGCCCTTTGTTGGGGAACGTAGTAATTTCAAAAAATTCCTACGCACACGCAAGATCATGGTGATGCATAGCAACGAGAGGGAGAGTGTTGTCTACGCACCCTCATAGAGCGAAGCGAAGCGTGACGCAACTTAGAGGAAGTAGTCGACGTCCTCCGGTCCAACCGATCCAAGCACCGTTACTCGCACCTCCGAGTTCTTGACACACGACAGCTCGATGACGCCTTTTAATCTCCGATCCAGCAGAGGCGCGGGGAGTTCTATTAGCACGGCGTGGTGGACGATCTTGATGTTCTCTGTCGCAGGCTTCGCCTAAGCACCGCTACAATATGACCGAGGTGTAATATCGTGGAGGGGGCACCGCACACGGCTAAGGAACGATCTCAATGATCAACTTGTGTGTCTAGGGTGCCCCTACCCCGTGATATAAAGGAGGAGGGAGGAGGTGGCCGACCCAAGGGGAGGCGCCATAGGGGGAGAAACCTACTCAAGTAGGTTTCCTCCTTTCCTAATCCAAGATGGAGGGGAGGAAGGAGTAGTAGTAGTATGAAGGAAGAGGGGAAGGATAGAAGGAAAGGGGGCCCGGCCCCCTTCCCAATTCGGATTGGGCTTGGGGGCGCCTCCCTTGCTCCTTCTCCTCCTTCCAATAGGGCCCAATAAGGCCCATATACTTACCGGGGGTTCGGTAACCTCCGAGCTCCAGATATTCCCAAACTCTTAGGAACCTTTCGGTGTCCAAATATATCCGTCCAATATATCAATCTTTATGTCTCGACCATTTCGAGACTCCTCGTCATGTCCGTGATCACATCCGGACTCGAACAAACTTCGTACATCAAAATACATAAACTCATAATATAACATCATCGAAACCTTAAGCGTGCGGACCCTACGGTTCGAGAACAATGTAGACATGACCGAGACACGTCTCGTCAATAACCAATAGCGGGACACGGATGCCCATATTGGTTCCTACATATTCTCTGAAGATCTTTATCGGTCAAACCGCACAACAACATACGTTGTTCCTTTGTCATCGGTATGTTACTTGCGAGATTTGATCATCGGTATCCAATACCTAGTT
Source organism: Aegilops speltoides (assembly GCA_021437245.1). Lineage (NCBI taxonomy): Eukaryota > Viridiplantae > Streptophyta > Magnoliopsida > Poales > Poaceae > Aegilops > Aegilops speltoides. The sequence goes on from CM038146.1 coordinate 165,637,146, forward strand.
CAATCTCGTTATCGCAAGTCTCTTTACTCGTTCCGAATACGTCATCTCATAACTAACTCATTAGTTACATGCTTGCAAGGCTTAGGTGATGAGTATTACCGAGAGGGCCAGAGATACCTCTCCGACAATCGGAGTGACAAAACCTAATCTCGAAATCGCCAACTCAACATGTACCTTCGGAGACACCTGTAGTACTCCTTTATAATCACCCGATTCGTTGTGACGTTTGGTAGTACCAAAGTGTTCCTCCCGTAAACGGAGTTGCATAATCTCATAGTTACAGGAACATGTATAAGTCATGAAGAAAGCAATAGCAACATACTAAACGATCAAGTGCTAAGCTAACAGAATGGGTCAAGTCAATCACATCATTCTCCTAATGATGTGATCCCGTTAATCAGATGACAACTCTTTTGTCCATGGCTAGGAAACATAACCATCTCTGATAAACGAGCTAGTCAAGTAGAGGCATACTAGTGACACTATGTTTGTCTATGTATTCACACATGTATTATGTTTCCGGTTAATACAATTCTAGCATGAATAATAAACATTTATCATGAAATAAGGAAATAAATAATAACTTTATTATTGCCTCTAGGGCATATTTCCTTCACTCTTCTCGGCGGAGTCCGGGAAGTGAACACGGTTTCTGTGTTATGTTTGACGTAAGTAGGTGTTCAGGATCACCTCTTGATCATTGCTAGCTTCACGACCGTTCCTTTGTTTCTCTTCTCGCTCTCTTTTGCGTATGTTAGCCACCATACTTGCTTAGTCGCTGCTGCAACCTCACCACTTTACCCCTTCCTTTCCCATTAAGCTTTGCTAGTCTTGATACCCATGGTAATGGGATTCTTTGAGTCCTCGTGGCTCACAGATTACTACAACAATAGTTGCAGGTACAGGTTATGCGATGATCATGACGCGAGAGCGATGCTTGCTTGCGTTGAGTTCTTCTTCTGCTTCTTCTTCGATCAGGGGATAGGTCCCAGGTCGGCAGCCTGGGCTAGCAGGGTGGATATTGTTTGAGTTTCTGTTTGTGGTTCATCCGTAGTCGGATGTTGATCTTATGGATGATGTATTGTTGTATTCAGGTGACATTGTATGTATTGGATGTATCCCCATCTATTATGTAATGTTGATGTAATGATATCCACCTTGCAAAAGCGTTCCAATATGCGGGTCTATCCTTGGTGGGACCTTCGAGTTCCTTTTGGATAGGGTCGCATATTGGGCGTGACACCTCCCACTTCCCATTGGCTTTGGATCTAGCCATGGTCGAAGGAGGCAAAGAGGGATTCGCTGTGGAAGCAGAGAGAAAGGGCACTGGAGCTCTAGAGGTCTGTGTAAGCGGGAGGTGGAAGAGGGAGTGAGATGCAGACTGCAGCAGCCTGATGACCCATAAGTAGGGGAACTATCATAGTCCTTTCTATAAGTAAGAGTGTTGAACCCAACAAGGAGCAGAAGGAAATGACAAGCGGTTTTCAGCAAGGTATTCTCTGCAAGCACTGAAATTATCGGTAACATATAGTTGTGTGATAAGATAATTCATAATGGGTAACAAGTAACAAAAGTAACTAAGGTGCAACAAGGTGGCCCAATCCTTTTTGTGGCAAAGGACAAGCCTGGACGAACTCTTATATAGTGTAAACGCTCCCGAGGACACATGGGAATTACTGTCAAGCTAGTTTCCACCATGCTCATATGATTCGCGTTCGTTACTTTGATAATTTTATATGTGGGTGGACTGGTGCTTGGGTGCTGTCCTTCCTTGGACAAGCCTCCCACTTATGATTAACCCCTCTCGCAAGCATCCACAAGTACGAAAGAAGAATTAAGATAAATCTAACCATAGCAAGAAACATATGGATCCAAATCAGCCCCTTACGAAGCAACACATAAAACTAGGGTTTAAGCTTCTATCACTCTAGCAACCCATCATCTACTTATTACTTCCCAATGCCTTCCCTAGGTCGAAATCATGGTGAAATGTCATGTAGTCGACGTTCACATAACACCACTAGAGGAAAGACAACATACATCTCATCAAAATATCGAACGAATACCAAATTCACATGATTACTTATGACAAGACTTCTCCCATGTCCTCAGGAACAAATGTAACTACTCACAAAGCATATTCATGTTCATAATCAGAGGAGTAATAATTACCATTGAGGATCTGAACATATGATCTTCCACCGAATAGACCAACTAGCATCAACTACAAGGAGTAATCAACACTCCTAGCAACCCACCGGTAACAATCTGAGGTTTACAAAGATCGGATACAAGAGATGAACTAGGGTTTGAGAGGAGATGGTGCTGGTGAAGATGTAGGTGGAGATTGACCCCCTCTCGATGAGAGGATCGTTGGTGATGACGATGGCGATGATTTCCCCCTCCCAGAGGGAAGTTTCCCCTGCAAAACAGCTCCGCCGGAGCCCTAGATTGGTTCTGCCCAGGTTCCGCCTCAAGACGGCGACGCTTCGTCTCGAAAGCTTCCTTCTGATTTTTTTCCAGGCCAAAACACATCATATAGTAGAAGATGGGCGTCTGGGGCATGCCAGGTGGCCCACCAGGCAGGGGGCACGCCCCCCACCCTTGTGGATGGCAGATGGCCCCCATCTGGTGCTTTCTTCACCCAATATTTTTTATATATTCCAAAACAATTCTCCGTGAAGTTTCAGGACTTTTGGAGTTGTGTAGAATAGGTCTCTAATATTGCTTCTTTTCCTGTCCAGCATTCCAGCTGGCGGCATTCTCCCTCTTCATGTAAACCTTATAAAATAAGAGAGAAAAGGTAAGTATTGTGATATAACATGTAATAACAGCCCATAATGCAATAAATATCAATATAAAAGCATGATGCAAAATGGACATATCACAGCCCCCCTTTATAGGCCGATGACAGGCCTAGGATTTCCTTTTCCCATGTCGTTGGCTTCTCCACTTCCTGATATGCCCGCGATGTTATGAGTAGGGAGGGGAATCGAAATAACTAACCATATCCCCCAAAAAGCGGGACATGATCCCCACCTCGAGGGAATGTGTCAAATGTGGTGTCAACCTCGAGCCGCGCTTCGAGAAATAGTAACTGCTTGGCATTTTTGCCGGAAGCGACTCTTCGTTGAAAGAGAAAAAGTTGTCAGATGAAGGCATCATTTGCGCTTGAGCGTTATTTCTTATTATTCCTTCGGTGTTAAGCAAAACTGTCGTTTCAGATTCCGGACATTGCCTGGTTCCGAACAGGGGAGAGACATACTGAAGAACTCGCCTCGCAAGCCGAATACTGGTCGGATGAATGGATACTGGATACAAGTCTGGGCGTTGGAGGCAAGTCCGGGGGCTACTGAGGGAGTCATGGACTAAGGGGTCCTCGGGGCGACGACCCATTGTACATGGGCCGGACCGGTGGAGCCGTATAGTGACAGTAGACTATGAAGCCGTATAGTGACAGTAGACTAAGGGGTCCAAGTCAAGAAGGCACAGGATCTCTTTAAACCCTTATTGTAATCTATCTTCGGTAACCCTAACCCTACTGGTGTCTATATAAACTGAGGGTATTTAGTCTTTAGGGCTAGAGCTACATTCACCGCCTCATCGCCTTAGGGTTTAGCTCATACTGATCTCGAGGTAGATCTACTATGTAAACAATATCATACATCCAATACAATCGAGCAGGACATAGGGTTTTACCTCTTCGAGAGGGACCGGACCTGGGTAAACAATGTGTTCGTCGTCCTTTGTTCCCCATCGGTCCTAGATCCACAGCTCGGGACCCCCTACTCTGAGGTCTGCCGACTTTAACATCAACAGGGTGTTTGGTTTCTAGCCATATTTTGCCACATATTACCACACCTCAAGTTAACAAGTTTGATCAGGGTGTTTGGTTCTAGCAACACCTTGGGCAAGATTATTTTTGTGAAAAATAAACCCCACGTGTTTGGTTCAGTAACTTGAACAATTAAGTCTGTGCTAACCACGTATGCAGAACTTAATCATAACAATTTTTAACAATCAGTAGTTACCAACAGAAATGTGGGAGTTTGTGCTGTCAGTATATATACTGAAGGCCCAGAGGAGTAAAGCTAACATTTTGCATGGCTTAAAGAAACTGAACATGTAAGTGTGCATAATATAAGCTGTATAGAGCATATCCTTGCACAATGTCTCCCCATTCTTTGATCATAGCAAACAAAGTTACAAACACAAGGAAGCACACATCAAAGGTACAATGCCACAAAATAGGGCAATCAAACCAGATCCTATGCATCTCAAACAAGACAGTATACTGGATGATGTACTTAGTTACTTACTGATTTATTTTATGAGGGCGGCTGCCCATCAAGCAATCCGCTGAATAATTCCCATTTTAGAAAGCAACTTGAACTACTAACGAACCTGTAACACGGGTGTCATCGGTCTAAAAGAAGTCGAATCTACCACCCTTTTATTTAGAACAAAGGAAGTTTGGAATGACGAAAAGTAAGATATGTTCACCTCTGCAATTACTCATGAATCAAGTTTTCCGAATCTAGCTCAAGAAATGCAATGTACTTTATTTTTAATTTGTAATAAATGAAACCCGCAATGACAAAGAATAACAATTGTTCATTTCTTCAGGTATCTATTAATCAAGCTTTGATCCTAGGATGCACAACCAATACAGAACACCAATTATGTAAGCTATAAACCACTGTACCTTGAAGCACAATAAAAGTGCAGGACATAGCTCTGATCCCTGTTTAGGAATCAACATTTTCACAAAAAAGCAGATAAAATTGATGTTTTCTTGCTAATTCTCCATTGCTAGCACGAATAAGACAAATGGCATGTTCAGACTGAAGGTGAAAGCACTAAAAGCAGACTACTTGATCATTTATGATAGTTGAACATTGTTCTTACTTACGACTTTTAAGACAACTAAAGCATCATGAACCATTTATTTAAGCCATGTTCAAAATTATAGTAGAACTGATGGTACCAAATGGCAGAGTAAGAAGCATTTTTATTTTGGCCGTAAATATGCACATTACATTGGTATAATGACACATATGACTTTGGTAAACACATCTAAGATACTAATCGATAGGAATAGAGAACATATTTCATTTATAAAAATAGATTTTTTAGGGGTTATACAAATAGAGTATGTCACATGAGTTCCGCTCACTTAAGCATTGCACTATTGGTTTAGAAATAATTGATATTGTAATAAACAAAGGGGAACACAAAATTACAAAACCACACTTGATATACTAAAGGTTAGGAATGGCTCTACGAAAACCTGGTAACAGCCTCCTCTTATACCGACAAAATGTGTTGGAGGCTAAACGGCCTAAACACACACACAAACATCAGTCATCTTTATAGTACCATTTCAGGTAGAGCAAGTAAGAAAACGAATGTCCGAATAGCGTGGCATATTTAGATTAATATATAGTGTGGTCAGAAAAGTTGAAGAGCATCCGAACAAACAAACGCCTCGTACCAAATCCAGGCGCATCAAGGAAATCGATAGTTGAATACAGGATAGTTGAATACAACTCATTACAATCGATAGTTCCACATGATGATCTCCATTACAATCCATAAGTTGGCCATAGGTTACAGTTGAGAACTCATAACAGGACATATGTTACTCAAACACAAAGAAGATAGCACTAAGCACAGTTCATCACACTGGTCATGGTTTCAAACATACGAACATGCGAACTAGGACGTTTTCCTAGTCAGAATGCTTATAGGGTTAGGGCAGATGGCGTGGGTCCAAGTTATCGATGAAGATTTCCGCTGCGATGTTTTACTTGATGTTTAGCCCTTGATGCTTTATCTATGTAAGACTTGACCATAATGGTCCTATTTGTGTAAAACGCTATGTAATGGATGTAAACTCTTGATACTCAGTCCGATGTGTACGATGAGCATTGATCCTTGGGATCATTGTGCACGGACAATCGGTGGCTTCGACTACATAAGTCGGGTTCCCCATACAACACCACCACGAAGCTTCACCACAATGGATTGTCGCTCCGAGCTTCCGTGTAGGGTGCTCAAACACCCAAAAGTAACAAGATCCGCAAGGGATTAGTGGGGGGGGGATCAAATATCTCTTGGTGGAAGTGTAGATCGAGGCCCTCCCAGCCAAACCCTAGAAAATCAACAAGTTTTGTTGGCTAGGGAGAGAGATAGGGCGTAAATAGAGTTTTGAGCAACAATGGAGTTTGGGGGATAATAAGTGACTCTTCCTGAAGAAGACCCCTATTTATAGTGGGAACAAATCCAACCGTTTTTCTGTCCACAACCCGCACACAAGCGGTACTACCGCCCGGACGGTGGCTCCCAAAACACAGTGCATGGGCAGAGTGCCCCGAGACGGTAGTTTGCCACATCGCAGCAATAGGGCGGCAGCAGGGCGCGGTAGTACCGCTTCTGTGGTACTGTCACCATACTTTCCCCTACCACCGTTGCTTCCTGTACACTACACCGTAAGCGGTACTACATCCCTACTGCCGTGCTACTTCCGTTAAACTAAAATAGACAACAAAACACTCTAAATAAGTGGTAGTACACGAGATACTGGATCATTGGAAGTACCGCTTACAAGCGGTACTACTGCTGCCCAGAGCGGTACTACCGCTGGTTAGCCCTAGGACAAGTTTCCAGAAAAACAGTGGAACTCGGAAGAAGCGAGATGGAAGGTGGGTGCAAAAGAAGATGTGTATGTGATGATTCCACCCAAACCTTTCCGACTCGGACCCCCCTCTTAATAGTACGGTTTTCCTGCGACTCAAGTCCATCGAAAAAGAAACCCAGTAAAATGATCGTCTTAACTTTATATCTCTGAGAGGCACGAATCGTCTTGTGCCATATGATAGATTATTTGAAATGCTCAATGCACAAGATTAATCCACAAATGCATTGTCATCGATCACCAAAAACACTAAGGGAGAGATATGCCTTAACAAGGGCCCGACTCGTAAACATTTGCGGGAGGCCCGTAAATCGCCCACGATTCCGATATATATGCCAGCTCCGGGTCGATTTAGGGTTCACATCCGGCTTCCTCCCATTCGCCCATTCCCCTCCGTCGCGTTTTCTCTCCTCCGACGAGAAATCCCGCGAAGTTCAGCCTAGATATCCGGCGCGTATACCCACCTGAACTTGTCGGAGATGTCGTCGGCGGGTGCCGGTTGGGGTGGACAAGGGGGACTTGGCGGAAGCAGCGGGAACAACGGCCGCGGCAGGCATGTCGACGACCCACCCCGCAAGCGCAACCACGACGCGGAGGCTGGGAGATCCTTCGTCCGTCAGCGGGTGGACGAACGGCGGAGGGAGCCGCGGGGGCGCGACATCGGCGCTCGGGTGTGGACGATCTTCCGTCGTCTCGACCACGTCTTCTCCCCCGCGCTCAATCGCCGCCCGGAGGCAGAGAAGGCGTGGTTCGAGGCCAAGGAGGCAGCCGCCGCCGGAGACGAAGCTGTGGCTGCACGCGTCCCGACGCTCTTCGAGGCGTACAAGCTTGCGCAGGTCCTCTCTAGCACCTTTGTGTACCACTACCTCCGCGGCAACCCGCCCCGCGAGGACGCCAACTACGGGAACGACAGCGGCGACAACGATGAGAAGTAGACTAGTATGCAACCTGTAGTATGAACTTCCGTATGCTATGTTTAATTTCCGTTTTTATGTATGAACTTTGCTACGTACTAAATATACGAGCTCGGTATGAAGGGATCTGCTCTGACCAAGCGTCCCGCAAGATTCAAAATACCGTAAACGAGTTTTACGGAACGACCGATTGCATGATCCACTAAAATGCTCATACAGCGAATCATAGGCCACACATGGAAACAGCCCGGCCGGCACACCGGCGCCTATCATCATCTGCCGAAAGAAAAAGATCTTCCGCACCTCGACGGCCTCTCACCGTCTGGCCCCGTCACTGCTGGGTGGGCCCATTCAACCCGCGCTCCGCAAAATCAACCGGCGGGGTCGGGACTCAACCGGCGGCCGCAAAATCAAAAACTTCGTGCGCACCGCATCCCACCCGCGACCGCGGAGGCGGAGCTTTCAAATCCCCCGCCTCTGCTTCTTATTCCCTCCCCGTCTCCAAATTTTCGGCGAAATTTTCCATTCCCCCACCCCCACCCGCCCTTCCCTTCCCTTCCCTTCCCCCGTCGCTCTCAGCCGCGCAGCGCTATCTAGGGTTGGGGATCGATTTGGGGCCTAGGGTTAGGTCAGTTTCCCCATGGCGGCGGCGGCGGCGGAGGGGTCCGGGGCAGAGGGCCGCGGCGAGGCCGGCGGCGGCGGCAGGCGGCGGCAGCAGCAGCAGCAGCAGCAGGGGCTGGCGGAGCGCCGGATGCTCCGGTCCCAGTACCACGCCATGAAGAGCCTCATCAACGGTACGCCCCTCCTGTTCGGGTTCCTTCCGCGGTTCCATTTCGGGGGTTTGGCGCGGTCCGATTCTGAGTTGTTTTCGTGTGCGCGTGTTTGTGTTGCGCAGAGGAGAGGGATGACATGGCGAAGGAGGACTCCGACAAGTTCGCCTCCATCATCACGCAGGTGGAGAGCTTGCACGAGCAAGGTAAGACCATGAATAATCATACTATCCTGCTCTTGCAACCCGCGATTATTTTTCCTCTCTCAGATGGGTGAACTGGGGACTATAGCCATGACATAAAAAGAGCCCCGGCCCTTTTGACCGGGTCTATCAGTCTGTCTAAGTCACCACAATGTACAATCACAAATTGTAATAATTTCCAAGTGTGAAACGGACCGTGTATTTATTTTCTAATAACGGATTCAGACGGACCTAAACTACTAGAAGCAAACTGCTCTAAAAACTAAATATGTCTAGGGGACATCACTAGAAGTACACCACCGAGCAAATGATATGAACTTGTGTTCATGTAGCTTTGCCGTGACTCATAGAATGTGCGGCATGATCATAAGCTTACTTTCATGTCATGTTCGTAGTACTACCTTGTTTTATTTTGGAGCTTTCTGAAGTATTCTGTATTTCTGTGTCATACGGTAGAATGGAGCTGACTTAGGAGTATGCATCATAAATAGACTGCAGGTTGTTCTTGCATGTTCATGTGGAACACATTTTGATCTTGTCACACAATGCGTGGCTGTTTGTCTGCAAGATTGCATTTCCAGACAAACGTGGGCGAGTATTGCCGTGCCTTGAGCTCACTGTGGCATGTCAAAATGTTTGCTAAATGGGTGTTGATGAGGGATTTTGGATTTTTTGAAAGGTTAGACTGAGGGCGTGTTCGGTAGCCCTCCAACTTCTCAACTCCTCAACTCCAGATGAGGAGCCCAGCCAAACGGTCCAAAACCTGGCTATGGGAGTGAGAAGCTGGCTATGGGCGTAGTGTAAAATTGGCGGAGTCGTGGAGTTGGATTAATCGAGCTCCCAGAAATCGACGGAGCTAGAGTTTGACTGAAATTACCAGCGATTGCCACCGCCAAGTGAACATCGGGCGTACCAATTTGAGCTCATCCCGCACGACCGCTCTATCCCCACGTTCTCCTCCTTCTCTCGTTCCTCACACCAACCCAAGGGAGCCAGCGAGGAGGCTGCCGAGCCCATTGACCATACAAGCCCGACCGCCGCCCTCCCCGCTCGCTGCCTGCCGTCCCTATTCTCCTCCGCCGCTGCCGTTCCAATCCGCTAGGAGCAGCGTGGGAGCTACGGCCGCTGCTCCCATCCCCGACTCCTGACGACCTCGATGTCCGCTCGTGGGCGTCTGATGTTCTTTGTTGACCAGGAGATGGGGAGTTAGATGGGCTATGTGTGGGCCAGATTCGTTGTTTGTGGGCTTCCGGCCTGGCGGATCGATTTTAGCAAGAAGCTAGCGCACCGAACAGAATGCTCGCTCCGGGAGTTAACGAGAGAAGCTGGCTGCTGGCTACCGGCGACGGAGTTGAGGATTTAGCAGCCGTGGTGGACTACTGAACACGCCTTGAATCCAAAGGATTTCTATAGCTAAAATCCAAATCCCCCTCTCCTACTGGAACAAGCCCTTACGTAAAAGAAAATGTCTACTATTTTCTATGTTTTACTGGTTGGAGCTTTGAAATATTTATGCTATATAAAAAACCCAATTTGAGATGTCCTTCCACAATGCAGTGCAGAGACCCAGGGAGCAAGTAGCGGATGCAGAGGCTCTGCTGGACATCACAAGCACGTTGGTAAAATCCGTGAGGTCCCAGTCAAGTGAAGGAATCACACCTTCTGATTTCGTAACAGCATTGCTGAAGAAATTTGGGCAGCAAGCAACCCTTGATTCCGAGCCTGTCTCGTTGCGCTGGGCTGATGTTGGGCTTTCTGCTTCACATGTCTTCAGGGCTGCGCCTGGATGCTGCACCATGTAATTAAGCTCCTTTCTTCTTATTAGTTCTCAACATTTTTTTGCAGTGCCTACTTGGTATATGACTTAAACCATGCATGCTCTTAATCCTTGCAGGCTTGGACCCATGGATACAGAAGTAAAGCAGCGTAAGCTTTCAGTTGTTAGTAGAAAAAGAAGTGCCAGGCCAACTGAAAATACTTGCCCAGAAGAGGTATTCACATGCTTTTGTCTAGCATAATTAATAAAGCACTAGAGATTAATAACATCCATTTGTACACTTCTCCCATGATTTGTTTTGCCATCTGTTTGCCTTCTGTTATTGATGGGCGACATAGTTTGAACAATCTTTGGTTACTGTTGTGTAAATCTTAATTAATTCTATGCTTAAAGTTAGAACCCTGATAAGTGCCACACGTGTGGCATGAAGCAATTCCGCCCTGACGTTTTTTGCTGGCAAGTTTAGTTACTCGAGGATGTCAACTTTAATTGTGAAGCATGGCAACTTTCTGTTTGGATGGCAAGTTTCAGTCTTTTGGGGTTTTTGTTTTTTTCGGTATGGCAATTTTAGTTATAAAAAACGTCAGGGCGGTGTTACTTCGTGCCACACGTGTGGCACTTATCATCTGGGTAAATTGTCAATCACCTTCTGTTTTTTTTTTTGAAAGACACATATTAGGCAGTACCATTCATATGTTTGCTATCTTCTGTAGCCACTATTGAGTTTCTGTGTTGCTAGCTAGACTTCTTTCCCTGCCATAGCATTATTATTTTTGTCAGAAATGTATGATCACCTCCAATAGTGGATTCATATCATCTTCTTAATGTGCAGCTTGCCGATTCTTCGGAGGGAGCAAAGACAGACACTGACCGGAATGTGACTGTTGTATTTGATATCCTGAGGAAAAATAAGCGTGCGAGGCTGGAGACCCTTGTTTTGAACAGACAATCATTTGCCCAAGCGGTTGAGAATGTTTTTGCACTGTCTTTCCTAGTTAAAGATGGCAGGGTGGCAATAAACATTGATGACAATGGGCACCATATAGTCTGTAAGAATTTTCTCCTATGGTTTCATTTGTGCTTTAATAGTACCACAGAGATGCTCGTGTATCTTACATAATTCTGTTGGCCTTGCGCAGATCCACGAAATGCGCCTGCTGCTAGTGCCATAGCGTCAGGAGAAGTGTCCTACAGCCATTTTGTTTTCAGATATGATTACAGAGATTGGAAGGTACTGTTTCTGATCATAGAGCTCTCTTACGGTATTTCAATATTTGACCTGGATGGTCAACCTTATTGTTTGTAGTGCATTCATGCAAGAGCAGTAAAACCTGTATTGACTTCTGTTAATAGAAATTGATAAATAGAAACAGCTTTCTATTTGATTTGAGTACCACTATGACTGCATGGTGCTGCTGCTTTTGTAATGGTCCTTAGGTTAAATCATAGGGTAGATCAGATTAGGCTTAAGAAGGAAGAGCAAGGTAACAGGGTTAGAGGAGGCAGCAGGAGATAAGAACTAGCATATGGTTGGTTGATCATAGGTGAGTGCACATCCTCTCTTATAGAAGGATGGATAACATGGTCCATACGGATCTAATCCTAACTTTCCAAACTAATAAGGTTGTATACCTTGTTTAGTGACTAGGGCTGTCTGCCCCCTGACTAGATGGGCCATTTATGCAGTTTATTGTCTTGGACCCATCAGCTTAGCATCCTTTATTTAGTTTGCAACAGAAATCATCTTGACCCTCCTAACTTAGGAAGAAATTTTATTGACTCTGTTTGCATCTTCCTCTGAAATGGCTCCTATATTTGCTAAACGAGTGACTCATTTTCTCTCCCTAGTCCCCCTTTGCGGGCAAGATAAAAGCACACAGTATCATAATTCATCAGATGCTGTAGGAGATTTTAATTTCTCAAATAATCTGATCTTTCCTACCTGTTTTTAGCTTATGAAAGAAGTCGTCCCTGAAGGGCAAGAACTGATGCCGCACAGGACGGCGCACAGCCTCTCTGCTGAAGAGCGAGAACAGATGGAGCCATGTGCGCAACGAACACCGATAAGGAAACTTTGCCGGAACCGAGGTTTGGTTCTTCAGGAGCAGATGGTTGTTGCAGAGACACCCGAGGAGGACAGAAGCTCCAAACGCAAGCGTCTATTCATAGATCAGGAGTGATCATGCCTGCTTGAAATGCCGTGTGCCGTGGTCTACGCTGTGTCTGTATGTAGGAGGTATTTGCCTGATTAACGTACCCATTGTAGAACAAGGTGTGCCATAGCACCGCTTGTGCTAGTTCTTACCTTGAGACGAGATTCCTCCGGGAGAGGAACGAGGGCAATAGAAATGAAGCTCAATAGGAATGCTACTGTAGTTCTTTAGATCAGTCGGCTTAAATAATGTTCTTGGATCGGACTTGTATAATGTCGCTCACAGTAATATGCTTGTGCTGATAGAGAAAAAGAAAAGGCTTGCTTCTAGCTGAACCAAAGTTCCTATTCAGCATTTGTGAGCAGTCTGCTTATGGTTTGATTGTATCGGTTTTTGCTTGATTTTCTAGCTGAACCATAGTAGCTGAACCCACTTGTTGAACTAATTGGACAATTTTCTTCTTAATTATTAATCGACGAGGCAAAAGCTGCCTCCGTTTCAAAAAATATATGTTCCTATTCATAGTCTATAATTTTGACAACAAGTGGGTTTCTTCCACTCCATTTTTAGTTTTGCCTTTTGATCATTCATCCACCCAACTGGAAAACCATAGGGCTAGAGATGCAGAGCTTTCTTTTTTTGACGGGATGCAGAGCTTCTGTTTATGCATTTCCGAGAACGAAAGTACTCCCTCCGTCCCAAAATAAGTGACTCAAAAGTGAGTCAACTTTATACTAAAGTTAGTACAAAGTTGAGTTATTTTTGAGTCACTTATTTTGGGACGGAGGGAGTAGTATGCAGACGATACTGACTGGCCGATCATCACAAACACCATGAGGAAGAGAAACGTTTTGATCTTGAGACCCTCAAGACGCGTCTGGCCTGCGCAGCTCGTCGTCGCCATGGGCGAAGTGGCACCTGCCGGCGAAGGCGCACGACCCGCCGGCAACGAAGCTCACGCACAGCCTGGTCTTGAAGCTGCTCCCGGGTCCCATGGGCTTGCCGAGCTCGCCGTCGCCGTGCGCGAAGTGGCACCTCTCCCCCCACTTGCACCCCTCCCGCGCGCCGTGGTTCTTGCAGAGCCGAGTCTTGACGGTGGCTGGTGCCCGTGCTGGAGCCGGGTCGCCGCCTAGGTCCAGCTTGCTCATCTTCTTGGCAACGGCCTGGCCGGGTTCCTGGTCGCCGCTGGGAACACGATGGAGGAAACGGCAGTCCTCGCCGAAGGGGCAGTCGCCGGCGCTGCACAGTTGGCGAGAAAAACAAGATCCACCGCCGCGAGGAATTTACACGAGAGAAAATTGATTATACAGCTGCTGCAGCGAAATCCTTGTTTGTAGATATGAAATTTTGTTCACTGGTTTGTTAGCGCCACGACATTCTTTTTTTGAGAAAAATGTGCTTGCGGAATGCCAACCTGAAAAACCTGGTGCATATCTTGTCTACCTTCTTCGATTTGCTTCCTGCACGCGTTCGGGGTGGCTCCGACCCTGTTACATGAGAGGAATGTTTGAATCGCTATAATCCAAAAATGAAAAAAAAAGGGTGCAGTTCCATGAACCACCAATCGGGCGTGCTGTTCCATGAAAAACAAACCTGTGAAACTATTTTCTTTGAAAACAAAACACAATTTGAGTGAGGCGGCCATCTAAGACAGAAGAAGAGTGATGCACTCATGTAGTAGTACAAGTCTAATAAAGTTACAACATGGCCAAAATTACAACAACACTGCCGGGAGGAGAAGGGACACCGGCACCGGCCGTACTCACCACCCCGCGGTTCCGAGTCCCACATGAGCGATGCCGCTTCGACCTCCCTCTTGCATGCGTGGATGCCAGCGGGCAGCTTGTCGCGGCAGGCCTCACGAACAGAGAGCAGGGACTCCTTGGAGTAGGCGATCCTCCTCTCCTCCACCCTGCGTACGTTAACTAGCAAGACCGCGTCACGAACCACGCGTCAAAGACGTACGCACATGCTACTACTCTGCACACATCGGGCGCGTACGGAACTGGGTAGTACGTACCTGGGAGGAGTATCGGCGTCAGGGGTGGAGCTCATCTCGACGGCGGACGGCGGACGGCGGCGGCGGAAGGAGCGCAGCTTGTGTGAGCAACACTGCTAAGATCCACAGCTTTATTACGGCGATCCCGAACCGGCCTATATATGCACGCGTCATGGACTCATGGCCCCTGCGGCAACAATAAGTACTAAATAAATAATAAATGACCGGAACACGTGAGAAACACGGGAGGCCAGCAGACGGCGGCCGGCGCCCTCCCAGGGAGCGTTACGTTACGTTTGCCGTGCGTGCGTGCGCTGGCTCATTGATGGGTGCGTGCGTGCGTGCGTGCTCTGCTCACCTCGGGTGCATGTCCCTTCTGCGCTTGTACTGTTACATCAGTGACACGGGCTACGTTCCATGAGGGAAAACGCTGAGGTTTAGGAGCAAGAATGAAACTTCGGAACTACCGTACGTGTTGCCGTTTGATAGAGGAGACCCGCATGATGGCTTCCACGGTGTTGTCTAGACCCTAGAAGACCATGTTTCTAACTAATATAAGTTATACGTGCAAAAAGTAATATCATTGCAAACTATATATAAATACAAATCCAATAATATAATTTCTTGCGACATGTATTAACATTTTGCTACTCAAATATGTGGTCAAAGTTTGACCCAAAATACGTTGCGGACTAATAAACCCAGACAAAGATAGTTGTAGGCTAATAGCTGGCGCTTTTGCTTAGAGATGCTAATCGTTCGGAATTAATTAGTAGGTTTATTAGCACATGCTAATCAATGAATAGTCATTAGCAAAGGGGTGTGTCCAACCCCCATGTCTCTTCTCTATCTACTGTCAACATACACCTGTTCGGGAGGGATGCCTCAGGCACCTCTTCTTCTCACCTCTCCCCGATGTAAATATACTTGAGAATTAAGAGAAATTCGAACTGATCGTCCATCACTTTTTTTGAAAAGGAGGTCAAACCCCCGACCTCGGCATCAATCGATGCATGCATCCATCTTTATCAGTTAGCCCACAAAGGTTTGACAAGAATATACATCAAATCATCCAAAGCCATCACTCACACCTACAAATTCGATAATGAGGAGTGCTCTCACTCCCCATATCTAAAACCAGTGTCGTCGCCGATCCATCCACATAATGTATCGGGACAAACAACTGGTGTAGCAGACCTAAAATGCACGCCACACGCACACGTTTTAGAAGCCGCCATCTTTATCGGACCACTGACCCATCTTCAGGAGAGAGATCTGTTGGAAATATGCCCTAGAGGCAATAATAAAATGGTTATTATGATATTCCCTTGTTCATGATAATTGTCTATTGTTCATGCTATAATTGTATTGACCGGAAACCGTAATACATGTGTGAATACATAGGCCACAACATGTCCCTGGTGAGCCTCTAGTTGACTAGCTCGTTGATCAACAAATGATCATGGTTTTCTGACTATGGACATTGGATGTCATTGATAATGGGATCACATCATTAGGAGAATGATGTGATGGACAAGACCCAATCCTAAGCATAGCACAAGATCGTGTAGTTCGTTTGCTAAAGCTTTTCTAATGTCAAGTATCATTTCCTTAGACCATGAGATTGTGCAACTCCCGGATACCGTAGGAAAGCTTTGGGTGTACCAAACGTCACAACGTAACTGGGTGGCTATAAAGGTACACTATGTGTATCTCCAAAAGTGTCTGTTGGGTTGGCACGAATCGAGACTGGGATTTGTCACTCTATATGACGGAGAGGTATCTCTGGGCCCACTCGGTAATGCATCATCATAATGAGCTCAATGTGACTAAGTAGTTGGTCACGGGATCATGCATTGCGGAACAAGTAAAGTGACTTGCCGATAACGAGATTCGACGAGGTATTGTGATACCGACGATCGAATCTCGGGCAAGTAACGTACCGATTGACAAAGGGAATTGTATACGGGATTGCTTGAATCCTCGACATCGTGGTTCATCCGATGATATCATCATGGAACATGTGGGAGCCAACATGGGTATCCAGATCTCGTTGTTGGTTATTGGCCGGAGCTGTCTCGGTCATGTCTGCATGATTCCCGAACCCGTAGGGTCTACACACTTAAGGTTCGATGATGCTAGGGTTATAGGGAAGGTTTGTACTGAAGGAAATATGCCCTAAAGGCAATAATAAAGTTATTATTTATTTCCTTATATCATGATAAATGTTTATTATTCATGCTAGAATTGTATTAACCGGAAACATGATACATGTGTGAATACATAGACAAAACTATAGTCACTAGTATGCCTCTACTTGACTAGCTCATTAATCAAAGATGGTTATGTTTCCTAACCATAGACATGTGTTGTCATTTGATTAATGAGATTACATCATTAGGAGAATGATGTGATTGGCATGACCCATCCCGTTAGCTTAGCACATGATCGTTTAGTATTCTGCTATTGCTTTCTTCATGACTTATGCATGTTCCTGTAACTATGAGAATTATGCAACTCCCGTTTACCGGAGGAACACTTTGGGTACTACCAAACGTCACAATGTAACTGGGTGATTATAAAGGAGTACTACAGGTGTCTCCGAAGGTACATGTTGAGTTGGCGTATTTCGAGATTAGGTTTTGTCACTCCGATTGTCGGAGAGGTATCTCTGGGCCCTCTCGGTAATACTCATCACTTAAGCCTTGCAAGCATTATAACTAATGAGTTAGTTGTGAGATGACGTATTACAGAACGAGTAAAGAGACTTGCCGGTAACGAGATTGAACTAGGTATTGGATACCGATGATCGAATCTCGGGCAAGTAACATACCGATGACAAACGGAACAACATATGTTGTTATGCGGTTTGACCGATAAAGATCTTCGTAGAATATGTAGGAACCAATATGGGCATCCAGGTCCCGCTATTGGTTATTGACCGAAAATGGTTTTAGGTTATGTCTACATAGTTCTCGAACCCGTAGGGTCCGCACGCTTAACGTTTCGATGACAGTTTTATTATGAGTTTATAAGTTTTGATGTACCGAAGTTTGTTCGGAGTCCCGGATGTGATCACGGACATGACGAGGAGTCTCGGAATGGTCGAGACATTAAGATTGATATATTGGAAGCCTATGTTTGGACATCGGAATGGTTCCGGGTGAAATCGGCATTTTACCGAGTAGGGAGGTTACTGGAACCCCGGGGTTAATGGGCCTACATGGGCCAAGAGGGAGAAGAGGAAGGAGCAGGAGGGGGCGCGCCTCCCCTCCTAGTCCGAATAGGACAAGGGAAGAGGCGGCGCCCCTTTCCTTCCCTCTTCCTCCTCTTTCCCTTTCTCTCCTACTCCTAGTTGGAAAAGGGAGTCCTACTCGGTGGGAGTAGGACTCCCCCCTTGGCGCCCCTAGGCGGCGGCCTCCTCCCCTTGGCTCCTTTATATCTGGCGGGGGCACCCCATAGACACACAAGTTGATCTACGGATCGTTCCTTAGCCGTGTGCGGTGCCCCTTCCACCATATTCCACCTCGGTCATATCGTCGGAGTTTAGGCGAAGCCTGCGCCGTAGAACATCATCATCGCCACCACGCCGTCGTCGTCTTGACGGAACTCATCTCGAAGCCTTTGCTGGATCGGAGGGCGGAGATCGTCATCGAGCTGAGCGTGTCTGAACTCGGAGGCCCGTCGTTCGGTGCTTGGATCGGTCGGATCGTGAAGGCGTCGACTACATCAACCACGTTGTGCTAACGCTTCGCTTACGGTCTCACGAGGGTGCGTGGACAAACACTCTCCTCTCGTTGCTATATCATCACCATGATCTTGCGTGTGCGTAGGAATTTTTTGAAATTACTACGTTCCCCAATGATGGCATCCGAGCCTAGGTTTTATGCGTTGATGTTATATGCACGAGTAGAACACAAGTGAGTTGTGGGCGATACAAGTCATACTGCTTACCAACATGTCATACTTTGGTTCAGCGGTATTGTGAGATGAAGCGGCCCGGACCGACATTACGCTTACGCTTACGCGAGACTGGTTTCACCGTTACGAGCACTCGTGCTTAAAGGTGGCTGGCGGGTGTCTGTCTCTCTCACTTTAGCTGAACCAAGTGTGGCTACGCCCGGTCCTTGCGAAGGTTAAAACAGCACCAACTTGACGAACTATCGTTGTGGTTTTTGATGCGTAGGTAAGAACGGTTCTTGCTAAGCCCGTAGCAGCCACGTAAAATTTGCAACAACAAAGTAGAGGACGTCTAACTTGTTTTTGCAGGGCATGTTGTGATGTGATATGGTCAAGACGTGATGCTATATTTTATTGTATGAGATGATCATGTTTTGTAACCGAAGTTATCGGCAATGGCGAGAGCCATATGGTTGTCGCTTTATTGTATGAAATGCAAGCATACTGTAATTGTTTTACTTTATCACTAAGCGGTAGCGATAGTCGTAGAAGCAATAGATGGCGTAACGACAACGATGCTGCGATGGAGATCAAGGTGTCGCGCCGGTGACGATGGTGATCATGACGGTGCTTCGATGATGGAGATCACAAGCACAAGATGATGATGGCCATATTATATCACTTATATTGATTGCATGTGATGTTTATCCTTTATGCATCTTATCTTGCTTTGATTGACGGTAGCATTTTAAGATGATCTCTCACTAATTATCAAGAAGTGTTCTCCACGAGTATGCACCGTTGCGAAAGTTCTTCGTCTTTGAGACACCACGTGATGATCGGGTGTGATAGGCTCTACGTTCAAATACAACGGGTGCAAAACAGTTGCACACGCGAATACTCGAGTTATACTTGGCGAGCCTAGCATATACATATATGGCCTCGGAACACGGAGACCGAAAGGTCGGCGTGAATCATATAGTAGATATGATCAACATAGAGATGTTCACCATTGAAACTACTCCATCTCACGTGATGATCGGACATGGTTTAGTTGATTTGGATCACGTGATCACTTAGATGACTAGAGAGATGTCTGTCTAAGTGGGAGTTCTTAAGTAATATGATTAATTGAACTTAAATTTATCGTGAACTTAGTACCTGATAGTATCTTGCTTTTCTATGTTTATTTGTAGATAGATGGCTCGTCTTTGTTGTTCCGTTGAATTTTAATGCGTTCCTTGAGAAAGCAAAGTTGAAAGATGATGATAGCAATTACGGACTGGGTCCGTAACTCGAGAGATTATCCTCATTGCTGCCTGAAAAGTTACGTCTGGAAGCACCGCTGGGTGCGAACTCTTCTTGATGCAACCGACGGCGTTAAGAACATCTGGCGAGCAAAGCTGATGACTACTCTATAGTTCGATGTGCCATGCTTTACGGCTTAGAACCGGGCCTTCAACGACGTTTTGAGCGTCATGGAGCATATGAGATGTTCCAGAGTTGAAGTTAATATTTCAAGCAAATGCCCGGATTGAGAGATATGAAGTCTCCAATAAGTTCTATAGCTGCAAGATGGAGGAGAATAGTTACGTCGGTGAACACATACTCAAATTATGCAGGTATAATAATCACTTGATTCAAGGGAGTTAGTCTTCCGATGATAGTGTCATTGACATAATTCTCCAATCACGCCACCAAGCTACAAGAGCTTCGTGATGAACTATAATATGCAAGGGATGAACAAGACTATTCGAGCTCTTGGCGATCTTTGAAAGCATGGAGGTAGAAATCAAGAAGGAGCATCAAGTGTTGATGGTCAACAAGACCACTAGTTTCAAGAAGAAGGGCAAAGGGAAGAAGAAGGAACTTCAAAAGAGCGGCAAGCAAGTTGCTGCTCAAGAGAAGAAACCCAAGTCTTGACCTAAGCACAGGCTGAGTGCTTCTCCGCAAGCGGATGGACCTTTCGAAGCGGAACTGCCCCAAGTATTTGGCGGATAAGAAGGATGGCAAAGTGAACAAAGGTATATGTGATATACATGTTATTGATGTGTACCTTACTAATGCTCGCAGAGCTTTTGGGTATTTGATCTTGGTTACATTGCTAATATTTGCAACTCGAAGCAGGGACTACGGATTAGCGAAGATTAGCTAAGGGCGAGGTGACGATCTTGGCGTGGGAAATGGTTCCAAAGTCGATGTGATCGCGGTCGGCACGCTACCTCTACATCTACCATCGGGATTAGTATTAGACCTAAATAATTGTTATTTGGTGCGGCGTTGAGCATGAACATTATATCTGGATCTTGTTTGATGCGAGGCGGTTATTCATTTAAATCGAGAGAATAATGGTTGTTCTATTTATATGAGTAATATCTTTTATGGTCATGCACCCTTGAAGAGTGGTCTATTTTATTGAATCTCGATAGTAGTGATACACATATTCATAGTGTTGAAACCAAAAGATGCAGAGTTGATAATGATAGTGCAACTTATTTGTGGCTTGCCGTTTAGGTCATATCGGTGTAAAGCGCATGAAGAAACTCCATACTGATGGGCTTTTGGAATCACTTGATTATGAATCACTTGGTACTTGCGAACCGTGCCTTATGGGCAAGATGACTAAAACGCCGTTCTCCGGTACTATGGAGAGAGCAACAGATTTGTTGGAAATCATGCATACAGATGTATGTGGTCCAATGAATGTTGAGGCTCATGGCGGATATCGTTATTTTCTCACCTTCACAGATGATTTGAGCAGATATGGGTATATGTACTTGATGAAACACAAGTCTGAAACATTTGAAAAGTTCAAAGAATTTCAGAGTGAAGTAGAAAATCATCGTAACAAGAAAATAAAGTTTCTACGATCTGATCGTGGAGGAGAATATTTGAGTTACGAGTTTGGTCTACACTTGAAACAATGTGGGATAGTCTCGCAACTCACGCCACCGAACACCACAGCGAAATGGTGTGTCCGAGCGTCATGTCGTACTTTACTTGATATGGTGCGATCTATGATGTCTCTTACTGATCTACCGCTATCGTTTTGGGGTTATGCTTTAGAGACGGCCGCATTCACGTTAAATAGGGCACCATCAAAATCCGTTGAGACGACGCCTTATGAACTATGGTTTGGCAAGAAACCAAAGTTGTCGTTTCTTAAAGTTTGGGGCTGCGATGCTTATGTGAAGAAACTTCAACCTGATAAGCTCGAACCCAAATCGGAGAAATGTGTCTTCATAGGATACCCAAAAGAGACTATTGGGTACACCTTCTATCACAAATCTGAGGGCAAAATTTTCGTTGCTAAATTCGAATCCTTTCTAGAGAAGGAGTTTCTCTCGAAAGAAGTGAGTGGGAGGAAAGTAGAACTTGATGAGATAACTGTATCTACTCACTTATTGGAAGGTAGTTCATCACAAGAACCGGTTCCTGTGACAACTACACCAATTAGTGAGGAAGCTAATGATATTGATCATGAAACTTGAGATCAAGTTTCTGCTGAACCTCGAGGTCTACGAGTAAGATCCGCACAGTGGTACGGCAATCCTATTCGGAAGTCATGTTACTTGACCATGATGAACCTACGAACTATGAGGAAGCGATGATGAGCCCAGATTCGCGAAATGGCTAGATGCCATGAAATCGAGATGGGATCCATGTATGAAAACAAAGTATGGACTTTGGTTGACTTGCCGATGATCGGCAAGCTATTGAGAATAAATGGATCTTTAAGAAGAAGACCGACGCTGATGGTAATGTAGCGTCTATAAAGCTCGACTTGTTACGAAAGGTTTTCGACAAGTTCAAGGGGTTGACTACGATGAGACTTTCTCACCCGTAGCAATGCTTAAGTCTGTCCGAATCATGTTAGCTATTGCTGCATTTCATGATTATGAAATCGGCAAATGGATGTCAAGACTGCATTCTTGAATGGATTTCTAGAAGAAGAGTTGTATATGATGCAACCGGAAGGTTTTGTTGATCCAAAAGGTGCTAACAAAGTGTGCAAGCTCCAGCGTTCCATTTATGGACTGGTGCAAGCATCTCGGAGTTGGAATAAGCGCTTAGATAGTGTGATCAAAGCATATGGTTTTATCTGAGACTTTTGGAGAAGCTTTGTATTTACAAGAAAGTGAGTGGGAGCTCTGTAGCATTTCTAGTTTTATATGTAGATGACATATTGTTAATTGGAAATGATATAGAATTTCTGGATAGCATAAAGGGATACTTGAATAAAAGTTTTTCAATAAAAGACCTTGGTGAAGCTGCTTATATATTGGGCATCAAGATCTATAGAGATAGATCAAGGCGCTTAATAGGACTTTCACAAAGCACATACCTTGACAAAATTTTGAAAAAGTTCAAAATGGATCGAGCAAAGAAAGGGTTCTTGCACGTGCTACAAGGTGTGAAGTTGAGTCAAACTCAATGCCCGACCACAGCAGAAGATAGAGAGAAAATGAAAGATGTTCCTATGCTTCACCATAGGCTCTATCATGTATGCAATCTTGTGTACCGGACCGACGTATGCTTAGCAATAAGCTTAGCAGAAGGTACCAAAGTAATCCGAGTGGATCACTGGACAGCGGTCAAGAACATCTGAAATACCGAAAAGACTAAAGATATGTTTCTCGTATATGGAGGTGACAAAGAGCTAGTCGTAAAGGTTACGTCGATGCAAGCTTTGACACCGATCCGGACGATTCTAAATCGCAAACCGGATCGTGTTTATATTAAGCGGTGGAGCTGTAAGTTGGTGCAGTTCTAAACAAAGCGTCGTGGCGGGATCTACATGTGAAGCGGAGTACATAGCTGCTTCAAGCGACAAATGAAGGAGTCGGATGAAGGAGTTCATTTCGATCTAGGTGTCATACCTAGTGCATCGGGACCAATGAAGATCTTCTGTGATAATACTGGTGCAATTGCCTTGGCAAAGGAATCCAGATTTCACAAGAGGACCAAGCACATCAAGAGACGCTTCAATTCTATTCGGGACCAAGTCGAAGTGGGAGACATAGAGATTTGCAAGATACATACGGATCTGAATGTTGCAGACCCGTTGACTAAGCCTCTCTCACGAGCAAAACATCATCAGCACCAAGACTCCATGGGTGTTAGAATCATTACTATGTAATCTAGATTATTGACTCTAGTGCAAGTGGGAGACTGAAGGAAATATGCCCCAGAGGCAATAATAAAGTTATTATTTATTTCCTTATATCATGATAAATGTTTATTATTCATGCTAGAATTGTATTAACCGGAAACATGATACATGTGTGAATACATAGACAAAACTATAGTCACTAGTATGCCTCTACTTGACTAGCTCATTAATCAAAGATGGTTATGTTTCCTAACCATAGACATGTGTTGTCATTTGATTAATGGGATTACATCATTAGGAGAATGATGTGATTGACATGACCCATCCGTTAGCTTAGCACATGATCGTTTAGTATTCGCTATTCCTTTCTTCATGACTTATGCATGTTCCTGTAACTATGAGAATTATGCAACTCCGCATTGGAGGAACACTTTGGGTACTACCAAGCGTCACAGCGAATCGGGTGATTATAAAGGAGTACTACAGGTGTCTCCGAAGGTACATGTTGAGTTGGCGTATTTGAGATTAGGTTTTGTCACTCCGATTGTGGGAGAGGTATCTCGGGCCCTCTCGGTAATACTCATCACTTAAGCCTTGCAAGCATTATAACTCATGAGTTAGTTGTGAGATGACGTATTCTGAGCGAGTAAAGAGACTTGCGGTAGCGAGATTGAACTAGGTATTGGATACCGGCGATCGAATCTCGGGCAAGTAACATACCGATGACAAAGGAACAACGTATGTTGTTATGCGGTTTGACCGATAAAGATCTTCGTAGAATATGTAGGAACCAATATGGGCATCCAGGTCCCGCTATTGGTTATTGACCTAAAATGGTTTTAGGTCATGTCTACATAGTTCTCGAACCCGTAGGGTCCGCACGCTTAATGTTCGATGGCAGTTTTATTATGAGTTTATAAGTTTTGATGTACGAAGTTTGTTGAGTCCGGATGTGATCACGGACATGATGAGGAGTCTCGGAATGGTCGAGACATTAAGATTGATATATTGGAAGCCTATGTTTGGACATCGGAATGGTTCGGGTGAAATCGGCATTTTACCGAGTAGGGAGGTTACGGAACCCCGGGGTTAATGGGCCTACATGGGCCAAGAGGGAGAAGAGGAAGGAGCAGGGGGGCGCGTGCCCTCGCCCTCCTAGTCCGAATAGGACAAGGGAAAGGCGGCGCCCCCTTTCCTTCCCCTCTTCCTCCTCTTTCCCCTTTCTCTCCTACTCCTACTTGGAAAAGGGGAGTCCTACTCCCGGTGGGAGTAGGACTCCCCCCTTGGCGCGCCCCCTAGGCCGGCGGCCTCCTCACCCTTGGCTCCTTTATATATGGGGGCGGGGGGCACCCCATAGACACACAAGTTGATCTACGGATCATTCCTTAGCCGTGTGCGGTGCCCCCTTCCACCATATTCCACCTCAGTCATATCGTCGCGGAGTTTAGGCGAAGCCCTGCGCCGGTAGAACATCATCATCGTCACCACGCCGTTGTGCTGACAGAACTCATCTCCGGAGCCTTTGCTGGATCGGAGGGCCGGAGATCGTCATCGAGCTGAGCGTGTGCTGAACTCGGAGGCCCGTGACGTTCGGTGCTTGGATCGGTCGGATCGTGAAGGCGTCGACTACATCAACGCGTTGTGCTAACGCTTCGCTTACGGTCTCACGAGTGCGTGGACAAACACTCTCCCCTCTCGTTGCTATATCATCACCATGATCTTGCGTGTGCGTAGGAATTTTTTTGAAATTACTACGTTCCCCAACATGTACATGGTTACCGAATGTTGTTCGGAGTCCCGGATGAGATCCCGGATGTCACGAGGAGTTCCGGAATAGTCTGGAGGTGAAGATTTATATATGGGAAGTCATCATACCACTACTAGGGAAAACCTTATACACAGAATGTTACCAGTAGCGCTTGTTAAAATGAGGCGCTATCGCTATTTAGCAAGAGCGCGTCTCGCGTAACAGCGCTCATTGTTAGCCGCTTTCTTGATAGCGGCGAGAATAGAAAGCGCTACTACTATAATTGCCACACCGTTCCCGACGTGCTAGGTATAGTAGTTGCGCCCTTCTACGAACAGTGCTACTACTACGGATTTTAGCAGCAACGTGTTTTTCCTCCCCACGCTACAGTTAAAGCTATTTTCACCTAACCCCCCGCGCGGCCTGATTCCCTCTCCTCTGCTTCCTCCCCCAATTCTCCTCTACTATTCCTCGTCGCCTCCGCCTCGCCGCCGTCTCCCCCGACCCCGCCTCGCCATCGTCTCCCCCGACCCCGCCTCGCCGCCGTCTCCCCCGACCCCGCCTCGCCACCGTCTCCCTCGACCCGCCTCGCCGCCGTCTCCCCCGACCCCGCCTCGCTGCCGTCTCCCCCGACTCCGCCTCGCCGCGCCTCGGTGCAGCCGTCTCCCCCGACCCCATCTCTCTCCCCGCCCTCTGTAAGCACTCTCCCTTCCGATCCGTCTTCTGCTTAGTATGAACCCTAGCTATTTAGTGCTAGTTAGTATGAACCCTAGGCTATTTTTAGTGCTAGTTAGTTAATTACTTAGATGGTAATTAGGCGATGGTTCCTAGGTACTAATTAGTTAGTAAGAACTAGGTACTAATTAGGTACTAGAATATTTTTATTTATAGTAAGTTTATTTTTAGTAAGAACTAGTTGAATTAATAGAACTAGTTAGTAAGAACTTGTTTCTATTTTTTAGTTAAAGCAATTTTTCCCGCCTCGACGTGGACGATGCCTATCCCGCATCCTCGTCGTCGAGTCGGCGGAGGGCGACACACTGCTTGAACAGATCGGCCATGTCGGGACTGGGCTCCGCTTGAGGTGGTCTTGGAGGCGCTACCTACCGGGGGGCGCAGGTTGGTGAGGAGCCAGCCTGTCGTTAACCCGAACCTTCTTTGGTGGCGGTCGCATGGGCCAGTGATGATCCAGAGGCTCAAGGACTCCGCAGAGGTGGTGCGTCACCGTGTCAGTGAGGAGGACGCGCACGTCCGTCGTTACTTGTTTGCGTTGGAGCACAGGCCGTTCTCCAATACCTGGCAGGTTCTCCGGGGATCTCACTGGAGCTATGATCCTATGATGGTTCCTTCTCTGTGGGTGTCCACCGCCCGCGCCGATACCCGTCGTGTGCTAGAGTTTTAGTTGTATTAGTGATGTTATATGTATGACACTATTCGTGATGTATTAGTGATAATATTCGACGATGTACGGACGCATGAGATGATTTACTTTTACTTATTGAATGCATGATAATTTGAGTCCGATAAGATATTTTGAAATGTATATCTTGTGTTTCTCAATATCCAAGTGGCCGGTCATGTTTGTAGGTTACACCTCCGAGTGGCCTATGTTTTGCCGGAGTGTTGATTCATTTCCGTTCCGGCAAATTTCAGGCGCTCGATATGTCCAATTTTAGCAAAGGTCATGCCGGATTTTTTCATGAATTTTGGCATGACTTGTGCTAGAATATGTAGGAAATATCGAGTGCCCCGGATTTGTGTGTTGAGTATCTTGGTAGTTGTCTTCGATCGATTTTGAATTAATGTTTTAACTATGAACATAGGAAATGTCGATTGACGAAAAGGGTTTGGTATTTGCAAATCTGCGAGGACGAGCGCGGCTTTGTCGACGTCCTAGATGATGATAGGCGCTTGACATCAAGTTGGATGAGAACTTGAAGTGGATCTGATGAAGTCACAACGACAAGTCTTTTTCGTAATTAAGCATGACATACGCTTCATTTGCTTCAACTTATATTTTTTACTATTCTACTAGCGTATCCCCTGCCATGCAAGAGTTTTTGTATTGGATAAGATAGGTTTCAGTCATAGTATGGAGGAAAATAAAGTTTACTTGAAGACCGAGCATGGTTATATTTTCCATGCAAAATTATACAATTCAGACGACTACACCTATTTTGGATGCAAAACATGGTGAGCACTATGCAAGACTTACGCATTTGAGCCTGATATGGTTATCACCTTTGATATTCGTCCGGAAGATGATATTGAAGGTAATACCGACATCTGGGTCGATGTGCAGACGCCTCCAGTTATACCATTATGTAAGTTTCTCAACCATATTTATGTCTTTGATATTGTTTATTCAAAAATAGTTGACAACTAATTTGTATTGTCGACTTATTTGGTGCAAACAAACATGTCCAGTAGCTTGGTAGACAGGACCGTTATCTTGTCACAGGGCTGAAGTCAACTGCGAGGAGCTCGGTCATTATGTTTCATGGCTTGAGGATCTTGATCTTGTCAAGACAAATTTTGTTCTGCATTTAGAAATGTTAGTACTGAAAATGTCGACCAATAGTGTTCGTAATGAACTACGGTCACCTCTATTTAGGAAGGATGGTAAGATTTTTACTATTTGTCATCGATTGCATCTTTTCCATACATTATTTTTGAAGCTAAACTTCATTGCTAAGTATGTTACCGTCGATGTTCTTCAATGAGGACTCCGATGAATGTTGTGCCTTATGGGATCGAGACTAAAGGTACCATGAGTATTATCGACTTCGGCCAAGATATCCTCTGATTACTTTAGTGCATTCAAGATTAGCGACGGATGCTTAATAGTGCAAGACTGGACCAAATATGTGATGGGGAGCACAGAGAAGTACTAGGGGCAGCAAGCAGATCGCTACCCATGATTAGGAGACAGGTTCATCTGCATGCTCCAGTTTGATCAAGGAGGAGAGCTATACATGTTTTATG
Source organism: Aegilops speltoides (assembly GCA_021437245.1). Taxonomy (NCBI): domain Eukaryota; kingdom Viridiplantae; phylum Streptophyta; class Magnoliopsida; order Poales; family Poaceae; genus Aegilops; species Aegilops speltoides. The sequence goes on from CM038146.1 coordinate 165,665,404, forward strand.
TTATTTTACCTAAGAGAGAGCAGCAGGAGTGATTAGCTAGCTAGAAATGAGTTTGAGGATGATGATGTGTTACACTATTACTATGATGATAAAATAGCTAGTGTTGGTGGTAATGACTATGATGATTATTATTAGCTAGTGTTAGTGGTGATTAAATAAATACTGTTGGCGGTAATGACTATGATGATGATTAAATAGCTTGTGCTGGCGGATTAGATTCAAGTGGAGGCAACATGTGGTGCACATCGAAAGTACTACTAGTCCAAACTAGATCAAGTTTGGATTAGTAGTATACTTTTGACATGCACCACATATTGCCTCCACTTGAACCTAATCCACCTTCATTTGACACACCGTTATGGACATAATGATGTAAACCTCATAACTGGTATTGTACCAATATTTATGCGATGGCGCATAAATACACTAAAAATAAAAAATTAAAAAAATACTAGTAGCGATGGACAGAAAACACGCGCAAGTAGTTACCTTAGCGATAGCGTTGTCTTGAATAAACGCTGCAGCTATTTGTCCTAGCGATGGAGCGTCTTGGGCACGCATTACTACTAAGCAATAGCTGTAGCGCCTTATTAGTAGCGCGGCCTCCCGCGCTACTAGTGGACACAAAACCCGCGCTACTGATAGGGTTTTCCCTAGTAGTGTACGGTCACCGGAAGTATTCGGGGGTTTACCGGTATTGTACCGGGACCACCGAAGGGGTTCCGGGGATCCACCGGGAGGGTCCACCTGCCCCGGAGGGCTCTATGGGCTGTATGTGGAAGGGAACCAGCCCCTAAGTGGGCTGGGCGCCACCCCCTAGGGCCCATGCGCCTAGGGTAGTGGGGAGGAACCCTAAAGGGGGCGCCCCTTGGCTTGGGGGGCAAGCCCCCTCCCCTTGGCCGCCGCCACCCCTCTAGATCTCATCTAGAGGGGCCGCCCCCTTCCCCCTTCACCCTATAAATTATCTACGCACCACATCCAAGGCGCAGCCCTCCCCTCTCCAACACCTCTCCTCCTCCGTTTGAGCTTGGCGAAGCCCTACCGTAGAACCGCTGCTCCACCACCACCACGCCGTCGTGATGCTGCTGGAGCTGTCTTCCTCAACCTATCCCTCCTCCTTGCTGGACCAAGGCGCGGGAGACATCACCGGGCTGCACGTGTGTTGAACGCGGAGGTGCCATTGTTCGGCGCTTAGATCGGAATCCACCGCGATCTGTATCGCTACGAGTACGACTCCTTCATCCGCGTTCTTGTAACACTTCCGTGTCGCGATCTTCAAGGGTATGAAGATGCACTCCCCTCTCTCTCGTTGCTAGTTTCTCCATAGATTGATCTTGGTGATGCGTAGATAATTTCAATTTCTGCAACGATCCCCAACAAGATCCGCATCATCCTTGCCAGTCCGGACATTCGTCGACGCCACCACGTCACCACCGCCTACGCTCGTCCGTCTAGGCGCGAAGACTTTGGAAGATCTATCGTGCGTAGCACCTGCCAACCAGGCATGACTCAGCGTAGCACCTGTCGGCCAGGCATGACTTGACAGCTCCACCGAAGCTCCGTGTAAGACGGATTCACTCCACCTCCTGCCCGTGTCTTCCAGCGCTGCTCCACAAACGATCTGAATCGCTACGAGTACGACTCCTTCATCCGCGTTCTTGTAACGCTTCCGTGTCACGATCTTCAAGGGTATGAAGATGCACTCCCCTCTCTCTCTTTGCTAGTTTCTCCATAGATTGATCTTGGTGATGCGTAGAAAATTTTAATTTCTGCAACGATCCCCAACAGTGGCATCATGAGCTAGGTCTATGCGTAGTTTCTATGCACGAGTAGAACACAAGTTGTTGTTGGCGTCGATTTTGTCAATTTACTTGCCATTACTAGTCTTATCTTGATTCGGCGGCATCGTGGGATGAAGCGGCCCGGACCGACCTTACACGTACACTTACGTGAGACAGGTTCCACTGACTGACATGCACTAGTTGCATAAGGTGGCTAGCGGGTGTCTGTCTCTCACACTTTTGCTGGATCGGATTCGATGAAAAGGGTCCTTATGAAGGGTAAATAGCAATTGGCATATCACCTTGTGGTTTTGGCGTAGGTAAGAAATGTTCTTGCTAGAAACCTATAGCAGCCACGTAAAAACTTGCAACAACAATTAGAGGATGTCTAACTTGTTCTTGCAGCATATGTCGTGTGATGTGATGTGGCCAAAAGGATGTGATGAATGATATATATGTGATGTATGAGATTGATCATGTTCTTGTAATAGGAATCACGACTTGCATGTCGATGAGTATGACAACCGGCAGGAGCCATAGGAGTTGTCTTAATTTATTGTATGACCTGCGTGTCATTGAATAACGCCATGTAATTACTTTACTTTATTGCTAAACCATTAGCCATAGAAGTAGAGGTAACGGTTGGCGAGACAACTTCATGAAGACACGATGATGGAGATCATGATGATGGAGATCATGGTGTCATGCCGGTGACGATGATGATCATGGCGCCCCGAAGATGGAGATCAAAAGGAGCAAAATGATATTGGCCATATCATGTCACTATTTGATTGCATGTGATGTTTATCATGTTTTGCATCTTATTTGCTTAGAACGACGGTAGCATAAATAAGATGATCCCTCATAAAAATTTCAAGAAAGTGTTCCCCTAACTGTGCACTGTTGCGAAAGTTCGTTGTTTGAAGCACCACGTGATGATCGGGTGTGATAGATCCTAACGTTCGCATACAACAGGTGTAAGCCAGATTTACACATGCAAAACACTTAAGGTTTACTTGACAAGCCTAGCATGTACAGACATGGCCTCGAAACACAAGAGACCGAAAGGTCGAACATGAGTCGTATAGTAGATACGATCAACATGAAAATGTTCACCGCTAATGACTAGTCCATCTCACGTGATGATCGGACACGGCCTAGTTGACTCGGATCATGTATCACTTAGATGACTAGAGGGATGACTATCTGAGTGGGAGTTCATTAAATAATTTGATTAGATGAACTTAATTATCATGAACTTAGTCTAAATTCTTTGCAATATGTCTTGTAGATCCAATGTCCCACGCTAATGTTGCCCTCAACTTCAACGCGTTGCTAGAGAAAACCAAGCTGAAAGACGATGGTAGCAACTATACGGACTGGGTCCAGAACTTGAGGATCATCCTCATAGATGCCAGGAAAGCATATGTCCTAGATGCACCGCTAGGTGAAGCACCCGTTTTCCCAGCAACTCAAGACGTTATGAATGCCTGGCAGTCGCGTAGTGATGATTACTCACTGGTTTAGTGCGGCATGCTTTACAGCTTAGAACCGGGGCTCCAAAAGCGTTTTGAGCAGCACGAAGCATATGAGATGTTCCAAGAGCTGAAAATGGTTTTCCAAGCTCATGCCCGGGTCGAGAGATATGAAGTCTCCGACAAGTTCTACTGTTGCAAGATGGAGGAGAATGGTTACGTCGTGACACATACTCAAAATGTCAGGTTGCACAACCGCTTGTCTCGGTGGGAGTTAATCTCCCGGATGACGCCTTGATCATCGACAGAATCCTCGATCGCTTCCACCTGGCTACAAGAGCTTTGTGATGAATTTCAATATGCAGGGGATGGTGAAAACCATTCCTGAGGTATATTCAATGCTGAAATCAGCAAAGGTGGGGATAAAAAAGGAACATCAAGAGTTGATGGTCAATAAAACCACTAGTTTCAAGAAAGGCAAGGGTAAGAAGAACTTCAAGAAGGACGACAAAGGAGTTGCCATGCCCGGTAAGCCAGTTGCCGGGAAGAAGCCAAAGCATGGACCCAAACCTGAGACTGAGTGCTTTTATTGCAAGGGAAACGGTCACTGGAAGCGGAACTGCCCCAAGTACTTAGCGGACATGAAGGCCGGCAACACCAAAGGTATATGTGATATACATGTTATTGATGTGTACCTTACCGATTACTCGTAGTAGCTCACGGTATTTGATACGGTGCGGTTGCTCATATTTGTAACTCAAAACAGGAGCTGCGGAATAAGCGGAGACTGGCGAAGGACAAGGTGACGATGCGCGCGGGAATGGTTCCAAGGTCAATGTGATCGCCGTCGGCACGCTACCTCTACATTTACCTACGGGATTAGTTTTAAACCTCAACAATTGTTATTTAGTGCCAGCTTTGAGCATGAACATTGTATCTGGATCTCGTTTTAATGCGAGATGGCTACTCATTTAAATCCAAGAATAATGGTTGTTCTATTTATATGAGAGACATGTTTTATGGTCATGCCCCGCTGGTCAATGGTTTATTCTTAATGAATCTCGAACGTGATGTTACACATATTCATAGTGTCAATACCAAAAGATGTAAGGTTGATAATGATAGTCCCACATACTTGTGGCACTACCGTCCTGGTCACATTGGTGTCAAACGCATGAAGAAGCTCCATGCAGATGGACTTTTGGAGTCTCTTGATTATGAATCATTTGACACGTGTGAACCATGCCTCATGGGCAAAATGACCAAGACTCCGTTCTCCGGAACAATGGAGCGAGCAACCAACTTATTGGAAATCATACATACTGATGTGTGCAGTCCAATGAGCGTTGAGGCTCGCGGCGGCTATCATTATGTTCTCACCCTCACTGATGAATTGAGTAGATATGGGTATGTCTAGTTGATGAAACACAAGTCTGAGACCTTTGAAAAGTTCAAGGAATTTCAGAGTGAGGTAGAGAATCAACGTGACAGGAAAATAAAGTTCTTATGATCAGATCGTGGGGGAGAATATTTGAGTCACGAATTTGGTACGCACTTAAGGAAATGTGGAATTGTTTCACAACTCACGCCGTCTGGAACACCTCAGCGTAATGGTGTGTCCGAACATCGTAATCGCACTCTATTGGATATGGTGCGATCTATGATGTCTCTTACTAATTTGCCGCTATCATTCTGGGGATACGCTTTAGAGACAACCACATTCACTTTAAATAGGGCACCATCTAAATCCGTTGAGACGACACCGTATGAATTATGGTTTGGGAAGAAACCTAAGCTGTCGTTTCTAAAAGTTTGGGGATGCGATTCTTATGTCAAGAAACTTCAACCTGAAAAGCTCGAACCCAAGTCGGAAAAATGCGTCTTCATAGGATACCCTAAGGAAACCATTGGGTATACTTTCTACCTCAGATCCAAAGGCAAGATCTTCGTTGCCAAGAACGGGTCCTTTCTGGAGAAAGAGTTTCTCTCGAAAGAAGCGAGTGGGAGGAAAGTAGAACTTGATGAAGTACTGCCTCTTGAACCGGAAAGTAGCGCAGCTCAGGAAGATGTTTCTGTGATGCTTGCACCGACTAGAGAGGAAGTTAATGATGATGATCAGGGTACTTCAGATCAAGTTGCTCTTGAACCAGAGGTCCACAAGGACACGTTCCACACCGAATGGTATGGCAACCCTGTCACGGAAATCATGTTGTTAGACAACGGTGAACCTTCGAACTATGAAGAAGCGATGGCGGGCCCAGATTCCAACAAATGGCTTGAAGCCATGCAATCCGAGATAGGATCCATGTATGAAAACAAAGTATGGACTTTGACAGACTTGCCCAATGATCGGCGAGCGATAGCAAATAAATGGATCTTCAAGAAGAAGACGGACGCAGATGGTAATGTTACCATCTATAAAGCTCGGCTTGTCACTAAGGGTTATCGACAAGTTCAAGGGGTTGACTACGATGAGACCTTCTCACCCGTAGAGAAGCTGAAGTCCGTCCGAATCATGTTAGTAATTGCCGCATTCTATGATTATGAGATATGGCAAATGGATGTCAAAATGGCATTCCTTAACGACTTCCTTAAGGAAGAATTGTATATGATGCAGCCGGAAGGTTTTGTCGATCCTAAGAATGCTAACAAGGTATGCAAGCTCCAACGCTCCCTCTATGGGCTGGTGCAAGCATCTCGGAGTTGGAACATTCGCTTTGATGAAATGATCAAAGCGTTTGGGTTTATGCAGACTTATGGAGAAGCTTGCGTTTACAAGAAAGTGAGTGGGAGCTCTGTAGCATTTCTCATATTATATGTGGATGACATACTACTGATGGGAAATGATATAGAACTTTTGGAAAGCATAAAGGCCTACTTGAATAAGTATTTTTCAATGAAGGACCTTGGAGAAGCTGCTTACATATTAGGCATCAAGATCTATAGAGATAGATCGAGACGCCTCATAGGTCTTTCACAAAGCACATACCTTGATAAGATATTGAAGAAGTTCAATATGGATCAGTCCAAGAAGGGGTTCTTGCCTGTATTGCAAGGTGTGAAATTGAGCTCGGCTCAATGTCCGACCACGACAGAAGATAGAGAAAAGACGAGTGTCATCCCCTATGCCTCAGCCATAGGGTCTATTATGTATGCCATGTTGTGTACCAGACCTAATGTAAACCTTGTCTTAAGTTTGGTAGGGATGTACCAAAGTAATCCCGGCATGGAACACTGGACAGCGGTCAAGAATATCCTGAAGTACCTGAAAAGGACTAAGGATATGTTTCTCGCTTATGGAGGTGACGAAGAGCTCGTCGTAAAGGGTTATGTTGATGCTAGCTTTAACACAGATCTGGATGACTCCAAGTCACAAATTGGATACGTGTATATTTTGAATGGTGGGGCAGTAAGCTGGTGCAGTTGCAAGCAAAGCGTCGTGGCGGGATCTACATGTGAAGCGGAGTGTATGGCAGCCTCGGAGGCAGCGCATGAAGCAATCTGTATGAAGGAGTTCATTACCGACCTAGGAGTTATTCCCAATGCGCCGGGCCCGATGACTCTCTTCTATGACAACACTAGAGCTATTGCTCTTGCCAAGGAGCCCAGGTTTCACAAGAAGACCAGGCACATCAAGCGTCACTTCAACTCCATTCGTGAAAATGTTCAAGATGGAGACATAGATATTTGTAAAGTGCATACGGATCTAAATGTCGCAGATCCGTTGACTAAACCTCTTCCACAAGCAAAACATGATCAACACCAGAACTCTATGGGTGTTTGATTCATCACAATGTAAATAGATTATTGACTCTAGTGCAAGTGGGAGACTATTGGAAATATGCCCTAGAGGCAATAATAAAATGGTTATTATTATATTTCCTTGTTCATGATAATTGTCTATTGTTCATGCTATAATTGTATTGACCGGGAACCGTAATACATGTGTGAATACATAGACCACAACATGTCCCTGGTGAGTGATACGTCTCCAATGTATCTACAATTTATGAAGCATTCATGCTATTTTATTATCTGTTTTGAATGATTACGTGCTTTATTATACACTTCTATATTACTTTTGGGACTAACCTATTAACCGGAGGCCCAGCCCATATTGCTGTTTTATTGCCTGTTTCAGTATTTCAAAGAAAAGGAATATCAAATAGAGTCCAAATGGAATGAAACCTTCGGCAGCGTGATTTTTTGGAAGAATATGATCCTGGAGACTTGGAGTTCACGTCAGAAGATCCTCGAGGAGTACAGGAGATAGGGGGGCACGCCCCCACCTACTGGGCGCGCCCCCCTGTCTCGTGGGCCCCTCGAGGACCACCCGACCGACTTCTTTCACCTATATAGTCCCACGTACCCTAAAAACATCCACGGAGAAGATAGATCGGGAGTTCCGCCGCCGCAAGCCTCTGTAGCCACCAAAAACCTCTCGGGAGTCGGTTCCGGCACCCTGCCGGAGGGGGAACCCATCACCGGTGGCCATCTTCATCATCCCTGCGCTATCCATGACGAGGAGGGAGTAGTTCACCCTCGGGGCTGAGGGTTTGTACCAGTAGCTATGTGTTTGATCTCTCTCTCTCTCTCTCTCTCTCTCTCGTGTTCTCTCTATGGCACGATTTTGATGTATCGCGAGCTTTGTTATTATAGTTGGATCTTATGATGTTTCTCCCCCTCTACTCTCTTGTGATGAATTGAGTTTCCCTCTTGAAGTTATCTCATCGGATTGAGTCTTTATTTGAGAACACTTGATGTATGTCTTGCCGTGTTTATCTGTGGTGACAATGGGATATCACGTGCCACTTGATGTATGTTTTGGTGACTGTCGGTGTCAAAACCGGCGGATCTCGGGTAGGGGGTCCCGATCTGTGCATCTTCGGCTGATGGTAACAGGAAGCAAGGGACACAATGTTTACCCAGGTTCGGGCCCTCTTGATGGAGGTAAAACCCTACTTCCTGCTTGATTAATATTGAAGATATGGGTAGTACAAGAGTAGATCTACCACGAGATTGTAGATGCTAAACCCTAGAAGCTAGCCTATGATGATTATGATTGTAATTGTGATCGGCCTTCTAAGGACCAACCTCTCCGTTTTATATAGACACCGGAGAGGGCTAGGGTTTACATGGAGTCGGTTACAAGGAAGGAAACATAATATCCGGATCACCAAGCTTGTCTCCCACGCAAAGGAGAGTCCCATCCGGACACAAAACGGAGTCTTGAGTCTTGTATCTTCACGCTTCAATAGTCCGGACGATGTATATAGTCCGGCTGTCCGGATACCCCCCAATCCAGGACTCCCTCAGTAGCCGCTGAACCAGGCTTCAATGACGATGAGTCTGGCGCGCAGTCTTGTCTTCGGCATTGCAGGGCGGGTTCCTTCTCTGAATACTCCAAGGTAATTATTGAATACTTCAACCGTGTCCGGATCCGCAAAATGATCTTCACATACCGCCGTAGAGAGAATGATATTTCACAAATGCAATCTGCTGGCAACTTTTTAGACAACGTGACATGTCATTACGACTGGGTCATTATTCAAGCCGTTTTCCTACAACCAGCCACAGCGCATATTGCGAGGCGGTTTCCTCGACACGTCTTGTCAAAGCAGAGATCGTGTCCCCTTATCACGGGATTCTCATCAATACGGGTATGGGTAATCCCACCATGCCATCAATCATGGCGTTTGGGGAGTAAGCGATTCCCAACGAGCGAGTGGGGAGGCGCATCACTTTCGTCGCCTCTATAAAGGGATAGGAGTTCCCATTTTTACCGACGCCTTCTTCCTCCTTTGCCCACTCTTGCCCCTCGAGCTCCAGCGCCCTAGCCCAAGTCTTCTCCGCACATCTAACCATGTCCGGAGCAGGAGGCAAGTGGGTGGCTTCCACCGTGAAGGAGAAGCACATCACAAATCTTCGGGCGGCCGGATACTTGGCCACAGATATAGCGCACCGGCTACCAGATGACGGGCAAGTCATTCTGACCCCGGGACCCCACGAGAGGGTCGTGTTTCTCGCCCACTTCGTCCGTGGACTGGGATTTCCACTTTAGCCCATCGTCCGCGGGCTCATGTTCTACTACGGGCTAGATCTCCATGATCTAGCCCCAAATTTCGTCCTCAACATCTCGGTGTTCATCATCGTATGCGAGGCCTTCCTACGCATCAGGCCTCACTTCGGCCTGTGGCTGCAAATCTTCTACGTGAAGCCGAAGATCGTGAGCGGCCAGCAAGCGGAGTGCAGAGGGGCCATCGTGGGCAAGATGCCTAACATCACCTGGCTTGACGGCTCCTTTGCGGAAACCATGAAGGGGTGGAAGTTGGGGTGGTTCTACATCACCGAGCCACGCGGCGCCAACTAGGCGGCGGCCCCCGAGTTCCGATCCGGAACCCCCATGCGGCTCACCTCCTGGGAAAAGAAGGGCCTGTCTGGGCGAACCTCTGAGCTGACGGACTCGGACCTGCATCAAGAGCATGAAGGACAAGAACATCAAGCTTGTCAACGTGATCTAGGTCATGCTCGTTCGCCGGATTCTCCTGTGCCAAAGGCGGGAATTTAATCTGTGGGAGTTCGTCCCAGCCGAACACCAGACGCTTCGGAGGCTCTATGGCATGACGCACAAAGACGCATGGAAGGCGCTGTTCAAGGCCTCCGAAGTACCTCCTCCCACATACGAGGACCGTGGGCTTCACGCCGCGCGGCCTCCTAGTCAGGTAAGTTTTCAGGCTATCACCGGATTCGGTTCTTCCCAATATATTCATGGGGGAGCCTTAAGTAATTGTGCATATCTGTTCAGGATTATGTGGAGACAGTGGAGCAGATTGACTGTCCGGCTCCGCTGCCAGAAGGCCCAGCTGATGCTCTTCTAACGAAGATGCTAGTCCCGGTGCCCTACAAGGTGCTGGAGAAGAAGGCCGAAAAGAAAGCCCCGGGGACCAGGAAGGGTCTCCGACGTAAGATTGTACCAGAAGCCTCCTCCGAAGATGACGAGGCAAAACTCCTCCCCCGAAGGGGAGGAAGAAGAAGAAGAAGGGGCCGCCCCGTCCGGAGAGGATGGGGGGCCTGAGAAGGTAGACCAGGGGGCCGGGAACGGCCCTCGGCGCAAGGCCGTCATACCCACGTCGTCCAACAACGACGAGACAGATTCCTCCCGTGGAGGCGGGGGGAAGCAAGAAGAGACTCTACCTCCCCGCACTGGGGAGGAGAAAAAGAGGAAAGCCGCCCCGGAGGGGGAGGCTGGGACGTCCAAGAAGGGAAAGGTGTCCCTTCCGGACTACTCCACCACGGCAGCTCACAGCAAGGAGGGGTGGCTGCCCAGGGGGAAGCCCCTGGCGAGATCGTAAGTCTCCGCACTCTATCGTGATTTTACTCCATAGTCTTTTTATAACGCCGAACATATATGCAGTCCGGCCAGGGCTCATCCCGAGGTATCTTCTTCGGCCGGGTCCCTGAGCGATTCAGAGATGAACTTGCTCCCGACGGCCACTACTCCTCAGCCCGCGGATGACACAGAGGTGTTCTCCCAAAGGCTCCCAGAGCAGGGGGGGGGAGGTGACTCTGGAGACGCCCGAAGGCGAAGCTCCAGGTGCCGGACATGCGGGGTTCAAGATCCCCGCGGATCGTGTTGATGAGAGCCACGGTAGGCCGGGCTCTCAGCCGAACACTATTTCGGAACTCCCAACGGTTCCGGACTCAGGGGGACAGCCCCTCGTTAGGGAGGGCGAGTCGTTCGTGCCGAGGACTTCCGCTACACCCGAGGCGTCGGATTGTCTGCTGGGAGCGCTTTGAGGCGCTTCCATGAATGAAGAGCACCGTACTCTCATGAGTGCGGTGATTCAGAAGGTTTTGTCTACCAAAAGCGGACTAACCAAAGCTTGCACCAGCCTCCTGACAGGCTTTGAGGTAAGTAAAAAATGTGTGACATTACCACCCAATAGGTAGTAGCCCCTGATACTCTGTTTGGTGTTTTGAAAGAAAAGCCAAACATAGGGTCAATTATAATCCGCAGGAGTCTAATAATGAGTAGTCATGTGAATAAGCAGGCTGTGCTGCTTGCCGCTGCTGCCCGCACCGCCGAGGTTGCCGAACTAAAGCGAGACTTGGAGCAGGCGCAGGGAGAGCTCAACCTCACGAAGAGGCAGCTCGAAGAGAACAAAGGTGAGTGATTCCCCGTTCTTATGTATTTAAGGATAGATAAAATTGGTTAGTCTAACAACGAAGCGTCGTGACTGTGTAACAGGGGCCACCGCCGAAGTGGTGTCCCTGAAGAAAGCGTTGTCCGAGGCCGAAGACAAGGCGGCTTTGGAATGCAAGGAGCGCGAAAAGCAAATTGCTAGAGTGGGCGAGGTACAGCAAGAGCTCCGGGACCTCGTCAAGAAGTTCGAGTCCGTGGAGCATGATCTGAAGATGAAAGAGGCCGAGCTTGCGAAGGCCCTTGCGAGTATGAAAGATGCCAAGGCCGAGGCCGACAAGGCACAGTAGGAGATCCAGGCGGCCAAGAAGATAGCGGCGGGTAGGACATTCTTTATGCAAAGGAAACATGTGGAGGAGGCGTTTCTTTTACTTACCCAAATTCGGAGCTCTCCAGGGGCATTCGCTGATCTGCCACGCAGCGTCTTAGACGCCGCGGAGTTCTACCGTGCCGAGGAGGGGAGCTCCACGGAGAAGCTGTTCTGGTCCCAGTATGTTGGGGCCGAACACCCAATGCCTCTGAGTGACCAAGCTGAAGCGGTTGGTGAACTCCTGAGGCGGCGAAGTGGCTATGAAAGATTTCATAGTCCGGATGTGGCACAGTGAGCCCCGCCCACTAGCTACTTGGCTGATCAAGCGGATGGTGAATGCTGTCCACGGCTTGAAGTGATCAAGCGATCCGTTTGCATTGAGGTGCTGCCGCGAGGCCTTTGCCCGCGCGAAGGTGCATTGGGGCATGCTGGATGCGGAGAAGCTGGTGAAGGACGGGCCGCCGGAGGGCAAGGCGCATCGCCATCCTGAGAAGTACTATGATGGAGTTATGAAGGGCGCTCGTCTCATGGCCGATGAATGTACCAAGGACAAGATCTTTGACTAAATGTACCTCTGCCGCTGTTGTAATTTAAAGACAAAGTTACTTGTGCTATGTAGCACTGTTTGATTTAAAATATTACCTTTTGTGCAGCTGTTTATAGAATACTGAAAGTAGGCCAGTCGTCGGCTTTCGCCCCCACGCAACTAGTACCGGGGTGTTCCTGGAAAAACCCGGATACTCTTTATCCAAATGTTTGGTCCCTTAAGGAGGTATCCGGCGCAGCATATAAGGCAATCGGACTATGCGGCTTTATAACTTTCACTTAGCCATAGAAGTCTATAATTTTAAATTTCGGCGAAGCCCCTAGAATTCGGAAGGCCGAATTGGGGCGCTATATACGCCTAAATCGGACGAAGCCGATTCCTCGCCTAAAGCGGAAAAATCTTTAAGGAGTGTTAGACCTCTCGAACAGCGACCAGCTCTCGCCGCATCATGTCGGTCAGTTTTCGGCTTTCTCTACTGAGGTGCTCGTCTAGAAGAACCGGGACACAATCGCAGTAGTTCTCCCTGCGCTACCTTAGCCGATATAACGAAACGTAATGTACCAAAACAAGGGAGTCGGGCTAACCCAACTGTGGACCCAAGACATGATTCGGAGCTGATGCATATAGTGCTATAAGTTCGGGGTGCCGCACTGTTGAAAGTGTTTAGACTTTACTTGCCGTATTACGGGGCGCCATGAGAAGCCCCTGACAAACTGACCATACCAAGGTGTACGGATGCAATATATAATAAATATTTTTAAGAAAAAAAATGCTCAAATAATAATAATAAGCTGACACTATATATGAGCTCCCATTGATGAATAATAGGTTTAAGTGTATGTTTAGAATGATTGCATTAAGCAGAGATAAATAGGACTATTTGACATGTCCTATCCAGGGGCAGGCTGCGTACAGGTATGTAAAACAGGTATAACGATCGTAAATAAATTCCACCTGGGTATTTCCTTCTATGCGCGAAGCCTGTTGCCTCCTTGGTTTTCTCCCCTGTATAAGTCCGACAATCCGGCTCTTCTAAAGAGGCTGCCCTAAAGCAATGTCCTGAAAAATAAAAAAGGAAGGGGGGTTTTATGAAAGTATGCTGCGGTTACACCGCACTATTGACTAAGTCACTGCTACGCCTCCGCCTATGCCCATGGTATTTTGAGTGCGTAATTGTGTATGCGTGGCATGAATGCTGCTTTGATGGGGCTTGAGCGGAGGCCGGACTGCTAGTCGCGCTCTTGGTGTGCCTGGTGATCCTGTTGCGGGGTGCTCCGGACTCGCATGATGGTGCTTGAGGTTGTCGTCGCCGGATTGGTGGTTTGCCGGAGGAGGCCGCATTGTACTTCTGCCGCGAGGGCTATAGTATGCTCTTATGTACGGAGAGAGCGGTCCATGTTTCCGTTAACTGTTATGACCCCGTGCGGGCCTGGCATCTTGAGCTGGAGGTATGCATAGTGTGGTACCGCATTGAATCTAGCGAATGCGGTTCGTTCGAGAAGTGCGTGGTAACCACTATGGAAAGGGACGATATCGAAGATTAACTCTTTGCTTCGGAAGTTGTCCAGAGATCCGAAGACCACTTCCAATGTTATAGAGCCCATACAGCGGGCCTCTACTCCAGGAATTACACCGTTAAAGGTGGTTTTGGTGGGCTTGATCCTTGAAGGGTCGATGCCCATTTTGCGCACTGTGTCTTGATAAAGCAGGTTCAGGCTGCTGCCGCCGTCCATAAGGACTCGCGTGAGGTGGAATCTGTCGATGATTGGGTCTAGGACCAATGCGGCTGAGCCGCCGTGACGGATGCTAGTAGGGTGATCCCTACGATCGAAGGTGATCGGACAAGCTGACCATGGGTTGAATTTGAGGCGGCTGGCTCCATCGCATAGACGTCCCGTAGTGCCCGCTTCCGTTCCCGCTAGGGGATGTGAGTGGCGTAGATCACGTTGACCGTTTTCACCTGGGGGGGGGGGAATTTCTTCTATCCCCCTGTGTTCGGACGCTGGGGCTCCTCGTCATCGTCGCTGTGCAGCCCCTTGTCCTTGTTTTCGGCATTTATTTTGCCGGCCTGTTTGAACACCCAGTAGTCTCTGTTGGTATGGTTGGCTAGCTTGTCCGGGGTGCCATGAATTTGGCACGAGCGCTCCAGTATACGGTGTAGACTGGACGGTCCCTGATTGTTTCTTTTAAACGGCTTCTTCCGCTGACCGGACTTGGATCCGCTGAATCCGGCGTTGACTGCTGTGTCTTCAGTGTTGTCGCCGTTGTTCCGTCGCTTATGTCTGTTGCGCTGTGGCTTGCCGTTATTGTCGCGGACATCTGAAGTGCCAGAATGTGGCGTGGTGCTGCTGCGAGCCAACCAGCTGTCCTCGCCCGCGCAAAAGCGGGTCATTAGTGTTGTGAGAGCTGCCATGGACTTGGGTTTTTCCTAGCCGAGGTGTCGGGCGAGCCACTCATCACAGATATTATGCTTAAAAGCCGCCAGGACATCGGCGTCCGGACAGTCGATTATTTGGTTCTTTTTAATTAGGAACCAAGTCCAGAATTTCCTGGCTAACTCCCCGGGCTGTTGAGTAATGTGGCTCAAGTCATCGGCGTCCGGTGGTCGCACATATGTGCTCTGGAAGTTGTCGAGGAATGCGTCTTCCAGGTTTTCCCAATTGCCAATGGAATTTGCTGACAGGCTGTTTAGCCAGTGCCGGGCGGGTCCTTTGAGCTTAAGGGGAAGATACTTGATGGCGTGTAGATCGTCTCCGTGGGCCATGTGAATGTGGAGAAGGAAATCTTCGATCCATACAGCGGGGTCTGTTGTGCCATCATATGATTCGATGTTTACGGTTTGAACCCTTATGGGAATTCATGATCCATCACTTCGTTAGTGAAGCAGAGGGGGTGCACGATGCCTCTGTGCCGGGACATGTGACTACGCAGTTCGAATTGGTCTGGGTTGCTGTGTTCGGCCCGACCGGACTTGTTTATGGTGTATCCGTCGTGACGGTCATCGACGCGTGCTGGGGTGCGCCCCCGTGATCCGTAGATTGATCTTGGCTGTCCTGCTTGGTTTTCCAGTATATCTTGCAGGTCTTGCCTGTTGCCCCGGGCCGTAGTGTATTGGCGTGGGGGTGCGGGCTGGTATTCGGGCTGATATCCCGTTTTATCCGGCCGCGGGGTGGCGGTCGGCCGTTGGCGCTCGAGTCCATATTCTCGGCTGCCAAGACTTGATCCATCTATCGTGAGCAGGTCTTGATCAGCACAGGTTCTTCTTTGCTTCTTTTTCAGGCTCCTTGCGGTGGCCATAAGCCGGCGGCAGGCGCTCTGCTCCACGGGATCCTCGAGCACGCCCGAACTTCGTCGTTGCGAGGCTAATCTACGTCTTCGTAGGGGCATGTAGTTGTCCTCTTCCGGATATCCGTCGATCGCTTTGTTAAATGCAGGCTGACTGCTCATCATCTGCTTTCGTCCGGCTTGAAGGCGGGCTGATCGAGGGTTGTATTCCTCTTGCCTTTGTCCGGATTGTTTTCGTCTCTGGGCGGTATTCTGTGGCGGGGCTTGGGCGGCGTCGGCGATGCCCATGCTTTGTTTTCTCCCTGAAGGGTTATCCTCCGTTGCCTCATTGCCATTGGTTTCTTTCGGAGTGTCCACCATATATATATATATCATATGAGGAGGTGGCTGTCCACCGCCCTATGAGCGACTGTTCCTGTACTTCTCCTACATCGTCGTCCATACCATCGATGTCTTTAGAGTCAAAGTCAAGCACGTCGGTTAAGTCATCGACCGTGGCAATGAAGTGGGTGGTGGGTGGGCGACGAATCCCTTCGTCGCCTGCTTCCCACTCAAGCTGGACATAGTTCGGCCAAGAGCCTCCTGACAAAAAGAGAGACTTTCGTGAGTTCAGCATGTCGCCAAAGGCGAGTCTTTGAAAGATGTCATGATAAACTCCATCACTGGAGCCCAACTTTGGCTCGGCTGGCTCGAGAGTCTTGTGATTTGGAACCAACAACCCGAATCTGAGCCGGGTGTCGGTGTACTAAAGTAGGGGTACCTTAGTACCCGAACTTGTCTGCAGGCGATCGTGACACCAATGGCAAGGCTTGCGGACGCCGCCAAGACCCTCCATCGTACCTACTCGCCATTCAAGAACAAAGTATTAACCAAAGCGAAGGCCCGGCAAGAGGAGCTTGCCGGGAAGGCCAACAAGGCATCTCGGAAGACTTGCCACGGCGCCCGCATCCGGCAAGGCCGGCGACCGGCAAGCTTGCGGCACGACAAAGAGAAGGGCAGCGGCAAGGCACTTGCAGCGGCAAGGCTACCACTCAAAGTCCAGCGCACCCAGCGGCGTGTCACCCAGGGCCGTCGAGGGCGCGTGGCGGCGTTCTTGCAGCCATAAAGGGCAAGGTGGCAAGTGAAGGCAGCAGAGAGCGCCATCGTGGCAACCGGTGGCTCACCTAACGGTCCTTTCTTTGCCTTTGTTAGGGCGACCGGACGGGCATTAAATGCCCTTGTCCCTGCCGTCGAGTTAGGTAGGGAACACTTTGTTGGTCCTTGTTGTACCAACCTGCGATTTTACCTTTCTACCCCTCTTCTTACGCTGCCACTGTGGATCCCCCTTGAGTATAAAGGGAGGTCCATGCGCGACGTAGAAGGGTTCGATCCATTCGACACCCACAACACCACCATACGCTCGCGTTCTCGAGCAAGATCAAATACAAGCACAAAAGCAGCGATGAGGGTTTTATCTCTCGGAGAGCCCGAGCTGGGTAAAATGCCCGTCTCCCAGCGCTCGACCTCAATCTGCTCTGCGCACGCCCTCCGCTCCCTTGCCGGACTAGAAGGGGCCCCCGTGCCCCATAGGTGCTCGAGGCCATAGAGAGACACGCCCCGACATCTTTGGCGCGCCAGGTAGGGGTGCGTCGAGGTCATGAGCATCTGATCCGGTCTCCACGCGCGCTACATCAATGTCATTGTCAACATGCCACCGAAGAAGAAGCCCTCGGAGGTGGCCGCTCCGTCTACATCGATTCTGCCACCACCGCGGGAGCAAGCGGGCGGTGGAGCCGATGCCGGCGAAGGAGTGGGCGCCGACGGTGGGATTCACGTCGTCACCAGATCTAAAAACAAGGCCCCGCAAGCGTCAGCGACCGTGCAGACACCACACCCTTCCCAGGAGGTGCAAAGGTCGACAACGCCCGGTGCTCCTAACACCGTGCTCGCGTTGGAACAAGGCCAAGCTGGTGGGTCGCGGGGCGCTCGAGTCGCATGCACGCCCGCATCTTTGGCGCGGCGAATCTGTCGCCGGGCGGGTGTTGCACCTCCCAATCGGTTGGGAGTCCAAGCACATCCGTTCCTCGCGCCGCTTCGTCGCCACCGCCACCTAAGACAGCGAGAGGAAGCGGCGGCGAGCCCGAGCCTGCTTACGGACTACCCTCGGCGCCGCACAAGATCGGCGGCGGAGGATGACCATATCTGATCTCGCCGGCCGCCAGCGGCGGCAAGCCCGGCAACAGCGCATCAAAGGCCCGGCAAAGCGCCAGCGCAAGCCAACGCGACAAGACGGCTGGGGTGCCACCTCCGTGCACTCCCAGCCCGAGGGCCAAGATCGCCGGCTTCGCGGACCAACCCCGACGCCGACTCCACCGCGTCGTCGGACCCGCGAACTCGCCGCGATCAACGCCACGTTCTCCAAGAACGGCAACACGAAGACGCTCACACTCACATCGAGCGCCGGAGAGAAGCGCGACGACAATCTGACCAGCGCGCTGGGCCCACCGTCGACATGCACGCACCCGGAGAACCAGGCGACTTGCCATACGCGGCGGGTTGCCCTGTGTTCACCCGTGAGCTGCGGCAAGTCCAGTGGCCCAAAACCAAGAACTTCAAACCAGACGTGCCCGAGAAGTATGATGGCAGGATACATCCGTCGGAGTTCCTCAGCATCTACACCATCGAGTGCAGGCTGCGGGAGAAGCGACGAGAAGATCTCGCCAACTACTTCCCGCTGGTACTCAAGCCCAGCGTCGAACTTGGCTCATGCACTTGCGGACGGCTCCATCTCTTCATGGGCGGACTTATGTCACCGGTTTGTCGGTGCCTTTATGGTGACCACAAACCCCATGGCCGGAGAGCGATCTGCATTTGCTCGTCCGAAGGAGGAGAGCCCTGCGCGAAGTACATCTGAGAGATTCAGCCAAGTGCAGCGCAATATCCTAGATGTCCACCCTGCGCGGTTATCGGCGTGTTCCACGAGCGTCGCAACCGCAGGATGAGGAGGAGATGGCGATGTGCAAGATCGAGAGATGTCGTGAGCTCTATGCTCGGCGACAAGTGTGCGGGCTGAGAAGGGAGGAAAATTCCGGAGAGATTGCAGGAAGCGAAGGGTGCAGCGGTGAGGATGCCGCCCGGCAAGAAGAACCGGTGGCGGAACAACGGGAAGAAAAAGCCAAGGATGTGCTGGTATCGAGCATTAAAACGGAGGCGGCTCCGACAAGACCAAAGCCGATGACTCGGCGAGGCGTGGTGGCGCCGACAAGCGAGGATGGCTCGACAGCGATATTGCAAGATCCACCGCACCAAGGGCCATGATCTCCAAACCTGCAAAAAGTAGAGCGGATGCGAGAGCTGACTAAAGCTAACGGCGCGCGCGATAAGGAGAAGCCCAGGGAGGTGGCGGAGGATCCGGCAAGAAGCTTCCCGCCCGGGGAGGGCACCGCGGCAAGGCCAAGCCGCGGCAAGGAGACAGGCCTCCCCGCGGCCGCGACAAGGACGAAGATGAAGATGAGGATGATGAGATGGAGGAGGATGAGACTGATGACCAAGAGTTTCAGAAGGCAACAGAGGTGTTGTGCATCGATGGCGGCGCCTCTCTGCACACCTCGCACCATCAACTCAAGCAATGGGTGCGAGAGGTAAATGCCGCGGAGCCGTCCGTCAAGGCGCGCAAGCCTCTGAAGTGGTCCGGCACGCCCATCATCTTCGACGTTGAGGACCACCCTGATCGCATTACTGCAGTCGGGTGCTTGCTGATGTTGGTCTCACCAACAATCCGCAACCTCAAGGTCACGAAGATGTTGGTCGACGGCGGGGCGGCTTTGAACCTGATCTCCTCGCGGTGCTCAAGAAGCTCCGGATCCCGACGGTGAGCTCGAAGAAGCTGGTGCCTTTCAAGGGATAAATCCGGGAAGGAGCAAGCCCAAGGGAAGATCACGCTGCCGTAGCGTTTGGCGTGAGCTGAACTTCGAGACGAAAGGGTCACATTCGATGTTGTTGATATCCCATTACCCTACAATGGGATACTCGGCCGACCAGCGCTTGCCAAGTTCATGGCAGCCTCTCACTATCGTACAATGTGCTCAAGATGCAGTCCGCTAGGTGTCATCTCTCAAAGGCGACAAGAAGGATGCACTTATCTGCACCGACAAGATTTACTGGGAAGCTGCAGCCGCAGAGAACAAGCCACTCGCCGTTGAAGCTCCACAGGGGAAGAAGAAAGCCAAGTCCGGCAAGAGCAGCTCTGGTGCCCACTCCGCAAGCGGCGCCTCTCCGGTCTTCTTGTTGCCGTCGAGGACGCACCATCGAGCTCCGCCGGCAAGTACAAGAAGGCAAAGGCAGCTTCACGAGACCAAGAAAGTGGCCGCCAAGGAGGGCGGCACGGTGGTACCTTCACCATCGATTGCCACGCTTGATCCTAAATAGGAAAGCGCTCGTTGCTTTCTGCGGGCGAATGTCGATGTGTTTGCATGGCAGCCATCCGACATCCCGGTGTTCGAAATGTCGAGCACCACCTTGCCGTCTGCCCTCACCGTGCCCGTCAAGCAAAAAGTCGGGAAGCAAGCGATAGGCGTCAAGAATTCATAGCGAGAGGAGATCGAAAGTTGGAAGCGGCGGGTGCGGTCGAGAGTACTCCATCCGATGTGGCTAGCCAACCCGGTAGTGGTGCGTAAGGCAAACGGGAAGTGGAGACTTTGCATCGACTTCACTGATGTCAATAAAGCCTGTTCCAAGGATCCATTCCCTCTGCCACGCATCGACCAGATTGTTGACTCCACAGCAGGATGTGATCTGCTCTCATTCCTTGATGCTTACTCAGGATATCATCAGATCTTCATGGCGGAAGAGGATGAGGAGAAAACCGCATTCATTACCCCATGTGGCACGTACTGCTTCGTACGGATGCCTTTTAGGCTGAAGAATGCAGGTTCGACGTTTGCAAGAGTAGTCAGCCATGCTTTTGAGCCACAGTTGCACAGAAATGTAGAAGCTTACATGGATGACATAGTGGTCAAGAGCAAGAACAAAGAGACTTTGATCCAAGATTTGGACGAAACTTTCATAAATCTGCGCAAGATCAACCTCAAATTGAATCCCGAGAAGTGTGTGTTCGGGGTCCCTTCCGGCAAGCTTCTCGGATTCTTTGTGTCACAGAGGGGGATTGAAGCCAATCCCGACAAGATCGAGGCCATCGAGCAAATCAAAGCACCAAAGCGAGTCAAGGACGTACAAAGGCTGGCCGGCTGCGTTGCTGCCCTCAGCAGGTTCATCTCCAAGTCCGTTGAGCAGCATACTGCCGTTTTCAAAATCTTGAAAAAGGCAGGTCCAATGAAGTGGACTCCGGAAGCGGAGGCTGCGCTGCAGGACTTGAAGAGATATTTGTCCTCCACTCCAACGCTGGTCGCACCTAAACCACAAGAGAAGTTGCTGCTATATTTGGCGGCAACCAATCAAGTGGTTAGTGCTGCATTGGTGGCGGAGAGGGAGGCAGGTGATGAGCCAGCAGCCGCGGCAAGCGAGTCCCGCGACAAGCAGGAGGCTTCCCCGACAAGTTCTGGCCCGACAAGCTCTGATCCGGCAGGCTCTGGTTCCGGCAAAGATGGGTCTGCGCAGCCAAAAGAAGGAGAGCAAAAGAAGATGGTGCAGCACCCAGTTTACTTCGTCAGTTCCCTTCTACAGGGGGCTAGGTCAAGGTACTCTGGTGTGCAAAAGTTGCTTTTCGGCCTCCTTATGGCCTCAAGGAAGCTGCGCCATCGCTTCCAAGCACATGAGATCACAGTGGTCACTCGCTTCCCGTTGAAGAGGATATTGCAGAATCCAGAAGCAACGGGAAGGATTGTCAGTGGGCCTTTGGAGTTATCAACTTGGCCTCAAGTTTGAAAGTACCTCAACAATTGAGCCGAGCATTGGCAGAATTTATAGCGAGAATGGGCGCCAACACCCGATGAAGAAGCTTGGAGAGGAGCATCCCGTCAAGGAGGCCGACAAGGAATGGATCATGTACTTTGATGGTGCCTTCTCGCTGCAAAGCGCCCGGTCTTGGGCGTACTACTTATCGCACCCACGGAGAGCACCTCAAGTCGTGGTCGGATGCACTTTCCCAAGGAGCAAGCGACAAACAATCTGCAGTCACGAGGGCTTGCTTGCGGACTCGGGATCATGCGCGAACTTGGGATCGGAAGCTTATCATCGGGGTGACTCACGCTTGTCGTCCGCCAAGTTAACAAAGATTATCAGAGTCCGTTGATGGAAACATACATTGATGAAGTAAGAAAGCTAGAAGAGCACTTTGACGGCCTGTAGATGGAACATGTTCCAAGAGCTCAGAACGACATTGCAGATGGCCTGTCGAAGTGCGCCGCACTCAAGTTACCTGTGGAACCAGGGATTTTTGTGCTCAAGATGACTCGGCCATCTGTGACGCCATCAACTGGGCAGAACAAGAAAAGAAAGTTGATCACCGGAGACTACCCTCCGGCAGAGCTCCCCGAAGCCACCGCCAAGAAGGTCCCCAGGATCAACAAAAAAAGCGCTGAGGAGCGATCTGCTCCGGCAAGCCCCAGGGCCTGTTTCGTTGAAGCAGACGCTCCCGACAAGCTGTGTCCCGACACGCTTGCCGGGGAGCATCACGCTCCGGCAGGATCCCAGAACCTTGCCGTGGAGGTAGATGTTCCCGCAGCAGCATTTGCGCCTTTAGTCCTTGTCGTCGAGCCTCAGGCTCCGGCATGGGCACAACAGATCGTCCATTTCCTTCAAACAGGAGAACTTCCGAGGAACAAGAAGAGGCGGAGAAAGTAGCCCGGCAATCAAGTATGTATCAGTTTGTCGATGACATACTGTACAGAAGAAGATTCAACGGGGTGAAATTGAAGTGCATTTCCCGGGAAGATGGACAGCAGCTGTTGGCAGAGATACATGGAGGCATATGTGGCCACCACATTGGCGCAAGAGCACTTGCCGGCAAAGCTTTCCGACAAGGTTTCTTCTGGCCGACAGCCCTCCAGGATGCAACTGCACGAGTAGCCAAGTGTGAAGCGTGCCAGTTCCATTCCAAACAGATTCATCAACCAGCTCAAGCTCTCCAAACAATCCCTTTGTCCTGGCCATTTTGGTGCAGGGGCTCGACATCCTCGGCCCTTTCCCCTGAGCTGTCGGGGGCTTTGAGTACTTGTACGTTGCAATCGACAAGTTCACAAAGTGGCCGGAAGTGGAACCAGTGAGGAAGGTGACAGCACAATCAATAGTCAAGTTCTTTAGGTCGATTGTTTGCCGTTTCGCGATCCCTAACAGGATCATTACCGACAATGGCACACAGTTTACAAGCCACACCTTCATGCAGTACGCCCAAGATCTTGGCACCAAGATCGCCGCTACATTGCTCACCGAGAAGCAACGGTCAAGCGGAGAGGGCGACGCTGAAGTCTCTGTGAGCTCAAGACCGAACTTTCGACGAGGCTGCACAAGTGCGGAAGGAATTGGATCGGCGGCTGCGGTGGTTCTTTGGTCGATCGGGGCGGCGCCAAATCGAGCCACCGGCGGACACCCTTTGCTCTTGTCTACGGAGGCAGAGGCAGTTCTCCCCACGGAACTTCGTATACTGGTCGCCACGAGTGCTCGCTTATGATGAGCTTGAGCAAGAGCGGCTGCGGCAAGATGGCGACTGCTCCTCGAGGAGGATCGTCTTCGAGCTCTTGTCGAGCTGCTCGCTACCAGCAAGCTTTGCGCCGCTATCATAGCCGCAAGGTTAACGCCAGAAGCTTCGAGGAAGGCGACCTTGTTCTTCGGCATGTTCAATCCGTGAAGAATTCAAACAAGTTGACGCCAAAGTGGGAAGGCCCTTATCGGGTGAAACAAGTCACTAGGCCCGGCGCTGTCCGCCTTGAGACCGAAGATGGCATTCCGGTGAGCAACTCCTGGAACATAGAGCATCTTCGCAAGTTTTACCCATAAGGCGCGGTTGCCGGACCCATTCCGGCAACCACCTTTTTTGTACAAGCCTTGCCGCTGTCGCATGTAACCCTTTGTACAAAGCCGGGCGCAGCCCCCGGGCGTAAATCAAGTTTGTGTGCTTTGCACATCTTGTCAAATTTAATGCATTTCTTCTTTTGCATCTGTATCTGACACTCTGTGCAGCACTCACCCCCGGTAAGCAATAGCGAACCTTAAGGTTCCATACCATTATTTTCTCTTCTTTCTTCTCATAGACAGAAGATTCCTCCGCCCACAAGTTCACCGGGGGGAGGAGAAGGTAAAAGTATGGAATGGGCCAGGTGTCGTTCAAGGGAATCTAGCTTTGCCGGGACGCGGAAGATAGAAAAGCTAAGTAGCTAAAGTTTGAGCCTAGTCAATTTTAAATTTTTCAAGTTATATCCCTTGAACGTTCGTGCCTTGTATGGAAAACCTGTGCGCGGAGGAATCGACTCGCGGCTAAGTTGCGCCCTTGCGTTGTTTCCGAGCCTGCTCAACAATGTGAGTGAGCTGCAACTAGTCCCGACAAGATTTCTTGCCGGAAGCGGCATCACCACAGGCTGCTGATGTTCCGCACTCAGCAAGTGTGCTCGCGCCGGCAAGGTCCCTCAGAGCGTAGGGTAAAAAGCATACAAGGGATGCAACAGAGTAAAGGGAATAACACGGCGAGTAGTATCCAGAATTAAGTTATATTACAAGAATGACTTATTGTGGCACTGACTGAAATTGTTCTCGTAACCAAAATGGCAGCAGCAAGAAAAAGGGAGAAGAAGGGCAGCCTAATCCACGTGCTCGCCATCGACCCTCTAACCTCGTTCACCTTGTCCACGATGGAGTGCGGCAGCGGCCTTGAGCTCCTCAACGTCAGCGCCCTCCGGCAGCTTCTTGGTGACACGGGAGAGGTCGATGCCCGGGTTGCGGAAGAGGACCTTCACCAACACCTTCTCCAAAACCCCAGCGCAGAGATCGCGCAGCGACTCGTGACCAACTGCCGGGATCCTTTCCCGGTGCTGCCGGAGAGCCGTCACCACATCCTTGAAGAAAAGCGTGAGCTTGGCGCTGGGCTGGAGGTTCCCCTCTATAGAGTACCCGAAGCCTGTCAAGTTCAGCTCTGCCAACTCCTCGTCAATGAGCGCGGCGATGTTGACGAGGCCCTCCGTCCAGAGCTCCACCGTGGTCTTGAAGGTGTTCTGGGCCTCGGCGGCCCTCGTCAGGAGCTCCTCGTTGCCCTTGAGGTCCCTTCTCAGGATATCTTCTCGCTTCTTGGCGGCGTCTAGCGTCTCCGTTAAGGTGGCCAATTTCAGCTCTAGATCAGCGCTCGAGTCCTTGGCGGCGTTCAGCTCTTTGATCTTCTCGGAGAGCTGGGCTTGCAGATCGCCGTGGGCGCGCACATCCTTCTCGCGATCGCGCTGGAGTGTGGCAAGCTCCTCGTTCTTCCTTGTCGCGTCCGCCTCCAGCTGTGTCACTTTCTCCTCCAACTCCTTGGCGGCCTCGGCAGCCGCGGCGGCATCCTTCGCCTCCTTGAGTGCCCCGCCAAGTGACTGTTCCCGGACGGCGAGCTCCTCGTCATGGCTGTCCAAGTACGCCTTCCTCTGTATCAGCTCGCCGTCCCGCTTGGACAGCTCCTCGGCGGCAAGCCTCTGCTGCTCCTCGGCTTCAGCCTTCTCCAGGATGAACGCCTTCTTCGCCTCGTCGAGCTGCGCCCTCTCCTCGGCAATGGACCGAGGGCCTCTGGTTCTTGACTCTTGAGCTCTTGCGCATGTTTTTCTATATCAGCTCCCTTTGCAACGAAGCGCTTCCGGGACTCGAGCTTCGCTTGACGGGCGCGGTAGAGTGACACCAGCTTCCGGAGCAGCTGCTCCTCCTCGGACTCACCGCTACTGCTGCTCGGCCTGTCGACCACTGACAGCCCAGCAGAGGCAAGTATTTCCCCGTCAAACTCCTCCCCCTAGACCGGCGCCCTTGAGCTTGATGCCCAGGGGAGCTTGATATACACCCCCTCACCGGCTTTCAAGTAAGCGCCGGGCTGGGGCTCCTCGGAGTCCAACGCTGCGTCCGCGGCGGAGGGGTCGGCAGTCGATGCCGCGCCTCGCGCTCCTGCACCTCCCGGGCCGTCTGTGCGGCCGCCGGACCCCTCGCCGGCCCCTGTGCCAGCGGCCTTGGCGGCCTCTTCACTGTCGAGCTCCTCCGCGCCGGCCTCTCCCTCAGTGGCAGCGGCATCCCCAGTATTGCCGCCCCCGTCCTCCTCGCCAGTGGCCTCAGCCTCCATCGGGTCCCCAAGGGGAGGATCTGACGGCAGAGAAAGGAAGGGACAGTCAGGAAAATACCCAAAAGAAGAAAAAGGGAGACCAGCGGAACCCAAGGGAGAGTCCCCGGCAAGGAGGGTCACCTGTGCTGGGCTCTGTGATCATGGGCTCCACCACTGGGGGCTCACTGGTCCCACCCCTTGCCGGAGACCCCTTCCTCGCCGGAGATGGCTCCCATATCGGGGAATCGGCCCTTGGGGGCGTAGTCGAGGCTGACGACACCTCCGGGTCGGCCTCCGACTGCTCCTGCCGGGTCTGTTCTGCTCCTGTATACAAAAGAGTCAATAATCAAGATACCAGCAGAAGAAGAAGCGACCATGCGCGCCCGACGACAGGAAGTGAATCGAGGCACTCACGCTGGGGGCTGTGCTGGGAGCTGCTGCGAGGAGAAGGGACCGGGTCCGTCAAAGTGGTCTTGGACGTATCTTCTGCCACCACAGCAGGGTCGTCCTCGATGTTAATCACGGGGACCTTGGCCCTCTTCGCCGCTCTGTCCGCCAAAGTCCTGATACAGGGCAGGGGTTTGGAGAAAAACAGATTAGATACAAGACGAACAATAATAAGGATCAAAAGAAAGACGAGCACGGTATGAAGAAAGCCTTACTCCTCCTCCACCTCCTCCTCCTCGTTGTCGTCGGAGCTCAGCGCGGAGAGGTCGAACTCCGGTACCCTCTCAGCGCGACGTGGCGGAGGAGTAGGCTCCCTCCGGCGCTTGCCGAGGCTGCTGGCGAGATCAGCGTGGCGGCCCGAGAAGACCCCGCCTCGGTTGCCGGCGCGGCCTGGGACCCTCCCGCGGCTGCAGTACTTGCCGCGGTAGAACGTGTCCCACGGCGCCGCGGCTGCTGGGCGGCCTGCTCCTCCGCCAGCTCTCCGACTCGACGGAGGCGCCTTCTCGGACGGAATTGGGGCTGCGCTGTGGGCTCCGCCTGCGGCAGGTTACTCGAAGACGGCTGGCCGCTCGCGCCCTCGGCGGACTCGCCCGTTCCGGCCTCGACCTCCCCTTCGCCATCGCCTTCCCCGGCAAGTGCTTCCCGGGCGGCAAGGCTTGCCGCCGCTGCTGCGTCCGCCTCCGCCAGCGTAAATCCAAACTCGCCCGCTGCGGCGCAGCCGCCTCTTCGGCCCTGCTAGCAATATACGCTAGTTCCTCGGCAGTGGTGGCGCGGGTGAGGAGTTTCTGCTCGTCGGAGTTGACTGCCACCTCCGACAAGTCATCAAAGAATTGCTGCACGACCTCGGCAGCAGGCTCTATCCAGTTTGCATTTATCCCATGCAAGTCGCACTCTGGCATCATTGCGCAGATGCGATCGCGCTGGGAGTTGTTGCACAAGGGGACGACGCCCTGCGCCAACTGGAACCACTCTGGATGATTGGGGTCATGCTTGAACATTTCCCTCAGCATCGCGCCAAGCTCCATGACCGTGAAGTTGAAGTTGAGGCCTGGGTGCAGCCTCATGAAATCTGCCGGGCCGCTGAACTGCCAGGCGGGCCTCCCCCTCGCCTGCAGAGGGGCAATACGGCGACGAAGGAAATCCGCGCCAACCGCCCCTGTTGTGAGTCCGGCATGCCTGAGCCGGAGGATTCGGGTGGTGGCGATCGTCAGCTTGGCATCGTCCGACAACAGAGCACTCCGTCGTTGCGCGCACCACCGAGTCTTGCGCGGCTCGGTGAGCGGCGGCGGATTGTCGTCACAGATCAACACCACTCCGCCCTCCACTCGTCCCACTTGCTGCGGAGTTCGCCCGACAAGTACACTTCCTTCATGCCCATCCGGGAGGTCCAGGCGATTCCGCCAGCCGGTGGCTCCTTTCTCGCCCGAGGGAGAAGTAATGACGAAAAGGGCCACATTGGGGAGGATACTAACGAAGTTCTCGCAGAGTGTCGAAACCGCCATTATCGAAGCGGCGTTGGGGGTGAAATCAAGCAGATGAAACCCGTAGGTGTTCATGATGTCGCAAAAGAAATCGGAAAAAGGTGGGCGAGCCCGCAATAGAAGAACACAGGAAGAAGTAGTACCCTTGGGGGCACTTCTTGATTTGGAAACCTCAGCGCAAAGCACGGCGTCTTGCGGATCGCAACGTTCCGTCGACGGAAGAGGTAAAACTCCACCCGCAACGCCTCCGGAGTGAGCTCGGGGGGAAAAAGCACCTGCTTCTTGCGCAGCGCCTCGAGCTCCAGCGCCTCGGCCGATTTCGCGGCCTTCGCAGCCTTCGCGGCCTTCGCAGCCTTCGCGGCCTTCGTAGCCTTCCCAGCCTTCGGAGCCATGGCGGGGGCGGCGGGGAGGCGAAAGCGACGGCGACGACGGGCGGCGGAGCACTGTTTTCCTCTCGATTCAGGAGACGGGGGAGAACGGCGGAGCTTTCGGAGGAAGGAACTGCAAGTGGCGGAAGTGGGGGAACGGCCCCGTTTCCTCTGCTTATAAACGGGAGATGCGAACGTTACGCATTTCCTGGAGTTAAGTATTGACCACGTTCTCTCCCACGACGCCGCAATCGACGCGTGCCGTTGCGGGAGAGCGCGGTGGGCACGGAGTCCGATTGTGGGCGGACCCAGGCCGCGCGTGCCCGTGCACTGTTTTGGGCCTGGCCCAACAACGCTCGGCACCGTGTATGGCCCAGGCCCGGGGGCTCCTGTCGGTGTACTAAAGTAGGGGTACCTTAGTACCCCGAACTTGTCTGCAGGCGATCGCAGCACCAGCGGCAAGGCTTGTCGGACGCCCGCCAAGACCCTCCATCGTACCTACTACTGCCATTCAAGAACAAAGTATTAACCAAAGAAAACGAAGGCCCTGACAAGAGGAGCTTGCCGGGAAGGCCGGCCAAGGCATATCCAGAAGACTTGCCGCGGCGCCCCGTGCGTCCCGGCAAGGCCCGGCGGCCGGCAAGCTTGCCGGCACGACAAGAGAAGGGCCGCGGCAAGGCACTTGCCGCGGCAAGGCTGCCACTCAAAGTCCAGCGCACCCAGCGACGTGTCACCCCAGGGCCGTCCCAGGGGCACGTGGCGAGGCGTTGCGCAACCATGAAGGGCAAGGTGGCAAGTGAAGCTGACAGAGACACCATCATGGCAACCGGTGGCTCACCTAACTGTCGTTTCTTTGCACTGTTGGGGCGACCGGACGGGCGTTAAATGCCCTTGTCCCCTGCCGTCAGAGTTAGGTAGGGAACACTGTTGGTCACTGTTGTACCAACCTGCAATTTTACCTTTCTACCCCCTCTTCTTACGCTGCCACCTGTGGATCCCCCCTTCAGAGTATAAAAGGGAGGCCCATGCGCACGTAGAAGGGGTTCGGTCCATTCGACACCCACAACACCACCATACGCTCGCGTTCTCGAGCAAGATCAAATACAAGCACAAAAGCAGCAGTAGGGGTTTTATCTCTCCGGAGAGCCCCGAAGCTGGGTAAAAATTGCCCGTCTCCCCCGCGCGCTCGACCTCGATCTGCTCTGCGCACGCCCTCCGCTCCCTTGCCGGACTAGAAGGGGCCCCCGTGCCCCATAGGTGCTCGAGGCCACAGAGAGACACGCCCCGACACCGGGGGTCCAGAGTTACAGGCTTCCTCAGAAGTGAGGCCTATGTTCGCTCTACCGCCGATGAGTGTGCAGCCTGCGGGGCAGGGCCCATCCCTCCGTCCTTAGGCAACACAGCCCGCTCCGGATTTAGGTCCGGGGCTACTGCGGGGGTGATATCCTGGACCTTGTCTGACAGCAGGTCTAGGCCGTGCTCATCGCGGCTGTCCGGTGCTCCTGGCGCAGGCCCGAATCCGTCGAAGAACAAGTCTCCGCGAATATCCATCGTGTAGTTCAGGTTTCCAAACCTGACCTGGTGGCCAGGGGCGTAGCTGTCGATCTGCTCCAGATGGCCAAGTGAATTGGCCCGTAGTGCGAAGCCGCCGAATACGAAGATCTGTCCGGGGAGAAAGGTCTCGCCCTGGACCGTGTTGTTGACGATTGAGGGTGCCACCAAGCCTTGCAGTGATGACACAGAGGAACTCTCAATGAAAGCACCAATGTCGGTGTCAAAACCGGTGGATCTCGGGTAGGGGGTCCCGATCTGTGCGTCTTAGGCTGATGGTAACAGGAAGCATGGGACACAATGTTTACCCAGGTTCGGGCCCTCTCGATGGAGGTAAAACCCTACTTCCTGCTTGATTAATATTGAAGATATGGGTAGTACAAGAGTAGATCTACCACGAGATCGTAGAGGCTAAACCCTAGAAGCTAGCCTATGATGATTATGATTGTAATTGTGATCGGCCTTCTAAGGACCAACCTCTCTGGTTTATATAGACACCAGAGAGGGCTAGGGTTTACATGGAGTCGGTTACAAGGAAGGAAACATAATATCCAGATCGCCAAGCTTGTCTTCCACGCAAAGGAGAGTCCCATCCAGACACGGAACGAAGTCTTGAGTCTTGTATCTTCACACTCAATAGTCCGGACGATGTATATAGTCCAGCTGTCCGGATACCCCTCAATCCAGGACTCCCTCAGTGACCAACTTGCGGATTCCGCCCATGAACCTATGCATAGGGGTTGGCACACGTTTTCTTGACTCTTCGGTAGAAACTTTGGGGCACTCTTTGAAGTACTTTGTGTTGGTTGGATGAATATGAGATTGTGTGATGCATATCGTATAATCATGCCCACGGATACTTGAGGTGACAATGGAGTATCTAGGTGACATTAGGGTTTTGGTTGATTTGTGTCTTAAGGTGTTATTCTAGTACGAACTCTTGAATAGATTGATCTGAACGAATAACTTTGAGGTGGTTTCGTACCCTACCATAATCTCTTCGTTTGTTCTCCGCTATTAGTGGCTTTGGAGTGACTCTTTGTTGCATGTTGAGGGATTGTTATATGATCTATCTATGTTATTATTGTTGAGAGAACTTGCACTAGTGAAAATATGAACCCTAGGCCTTGTTTCCTACCATTGCAATACCATTTACGCTCACTTTTATCATTAGTTACCTTGCTGTTTTTATAATTTCAGATTACAAAAACCTTTATCTACTATCCATATTGCGCTTGTATCACCATCTCTTCGCCGAACTAGTGCACCTATACAATTTGCCATTGTATTGGGTGTGTTGGGGACACAAGAGACTCTTTGTTATTTGGTTGCAGGGTTTCTTGAGAGAGACCATCTTCATCCTACGCCTCCCACGGATTGATAAACCTTAGGTCATCCACTTGAGGGAAATTTTCTACTGTCCTACAAACCTGTGCACTTGCAGGCCCAACAACGTCTACAAGAAGAAGGTTGTGTAGTAGATATCAAGCTCTTTTCTGGCGCCGTTGCCGGGGAGGCTAGGTAAGCGGCACTCACACCCCGTCAACTAAGCTCTTTTCTGGCGCCGTTGCCGGGGAGGTGAGTGCTTGAAGGTATATCTTTAGATCTTGCAATAGAATCTTTTTATTTCTTGTTTTATCACTAGTTTAGTTTATAAAAGAAAACTAAAAAATTGGATTTGAGTTTGGCTCATACGCTTCATCTTTTAAATATCTTTCGTGAGAATGATGGAAAGGAAAATTGTGCTCAAGTGCTAGAAGAAGAATGCATTAGAATGTTTGGTGCTAGACCTTTGTATGATGAGCATTATTGCAATGTTTCTAGTATGAATTCCTTGAATATCCATGATGCTAATGATATGCAAAGCCACAAGCTTGGGGAAGCTATGTTTGATGAAGATGATATTTTTTTGTCCCCCAAGTTTTGATGAGCAAATTTATTTTGATGATAGCATGCCTCCTATTTAGGATGATCATATTGATGAAAGTGGGTTTGGAAGAGTGTCAACTTTAGGAAGTAGTGATCCCACTATTTTGGAGGATGTTGAATCTTATTGTGATGAACATGAAAGTGGATTTGGAAGAGTGTCAACTTTATTTAGTGATGATTCCACTATTTCGGAAGAGGTTCCAATTGATTATGAGAACAAAGTTGCTATCTATGATGATTATTGTGATGACTTGTATGCTATTAGGAATAATGATAACCATGGAACTTGTCATCATGATTTTAGTTTTCAATTGGATTATGCCTCACATGATAATTATTTTGTTGAGTTTGCTCCCACTACTATTCATGAGAAGAAATTTGCTTATGTGGAGAGTAGTAAATTTTCTATGCTTGTAGATCATGAAAAGAATGCTTTATATGCTGGTTATATTGTTGAATTTATTCATGATTCTACTGAAAATTATTATGAGGGAGGAACATATGCTTGTAGGAATTGCAATAATGTCAAGTTTCCTCTCTATGTGTTGAAAATCTTGAAGCTATGCTTGTTTTGCCTTCCTATGCTAGTTGATTATTGTTCCCATAAGTTGTTTGTTGACAAAATCCCTATGCATAGGAAGTGGGTTAGACTTAAATGTGCTAGTCATATGCTTCATGATGCTCCCGTTATGTTTCAATTCTTATCTTTTTTGTGAGCATCTTTGCCATCATCATGCCTAGCTAAAAGGCATTAAAGAAAAGCGCTTGTTGGGAGACAACCCAATATTTTTCCTTACTATTTTTGTGTGTTCACATGATTATGCTACTGTAGTAATCATGTGTTATAGCTTTTGTTTCAATAAAGTTCCAAGTAAGACCTTTAGGATCGCTTACGGTGATAGTTGTGTTGATCCTGCTGAAAATCAGAAACTTTTTGCACCCAATAAAGTAGTTTTTTTGATTCACAGAAACGTGAGTCTGATATGATTCTTTTTGATATGGATTGGTACAAAAATTTCTTAGGTCTTTCTAATTTGGTAGGATTTTTGGAGTTCCAGAAGTATACGTTTGATACAGATTACTAAAGACTGTTCTATTTTTGACAGATTCTGTTTGCTATGTGTTGTTTGCTTATTTTGATGAATCTATGGCTAGTATTAAGTGGTATGAACCATAGAGAAGTTTGAATACAGTAGATATTACACCAATATGAATTTAGAATGAGTTCATTACAGTACCTAAGTGGTGGTTTTATTTTCTTATACTAACGGAGCTTACGAGTTTTCTGTTGAGTTTTGTGTTGTGAAGTTTTCAAGTTTTGGGTAAAAGATTCTATGGACTATGGAATAAGGAGTGGTAATAGTCTAAGCTTGGGGATGCCCAAGGCACCCCAAGATAATATTCAAGGACAACCAAGAGCCTAAGCTTGGGGATGCCCCGGATGGCATCCCCTCTTTCGTCTTCGTTCATCGGTAGCTTTACTTAGAGCTCTATTTTTATTCGCCACATGATATGTGTTTTGCTTGGAGCATCATTTTATTTTGTTAGTGTTTGCTTTCTGTTATTTATAATAATGTTTTCATCTTTAGTTTCAATAAAAATGTCAAGGATAGCCTTTACCATGCTTATTTTGCTAGTATACATGTTGCTGTTTGAAAACAGAAAGTTTATCGCTGTTGCAAAAATTCCCTAGAAAAGTCAGAGAATGATATAATGTTGAAACTTTTTGCATATTGAGCTCTGATAAATTAACTACAGTGGGAATTTTATTTAATAATTTTTTGAGTTAGGGAAGTATGATGAAGCTTGCATTCTTTACAGACTGTACTGTTTTGGCAGATTGCTGTTATGGTTGCATTGTTTGCATATGTTTGCTTGTTTAATGATTCTATTTGAGGATAGGAATATTAAATATGCATAGGCATTTAGTATTCAATGTTGAATAATAATTTTAGTTATTTGTTACAGTAGAAAATGATAAGGTTTTGCATTGGTTTATACTAACCTATCTCACGAGTTCTTGTTGAGTTTGTTGTGGATGAAGCTTTTGATAAAAAGAGAAACCATGATATGAGAGGAATTAAGGAGACACAAAAGCTCAAGCTTGGGGATGCCCAAGGCACCCCAAGATAATATTTCAAGAGTCTCAAGCATCTAAGCTTGGTGATGCCCCAGTAGGCATTCCACCTTTCTTCTTCAACAACTATTGATTAGTATCGGTTGAGCCTAAGTTTTTGCTTCTTCACATGAGTTGTGTTATCCTTGCACTGTCATTTTATTTTGTTTTGCTTGCTGTTTGAATACAATACCAAGATATGAAATTCTTTAATGAGAGAGAGTTTTCACATAGTTACATAATTATTTAGCTACTCATTGATCTTCACTTATATCTTGTTGGAGTAGTTTGTCATTTACTCGTGTGCTTCACTTATATCCTATGAGTAAATGGTTGAATGAGTTGATTGTCATAAATCTGAAATTATATATGCCTCATTTGCTTATCCCATGGGGAGTAATGACTTCACGTCTAAGAAGTAGAGGTTGTAAATTTATTGGAGGTTAGCAAGCATTATATTGGTCATTTGAACAATTCATGAAAGAATATTGAAGGAAGAGAGATTCCACATGTAAATATACTATCCTAGACATCTTTTATAGTTGGGAGCACTCATTAAGTATGACACGCTAAAGAGTTGATGTTGGACAAGGACGACAACGTAATGGGTTATCTTTTCCGACATCTTAGTTAAAGTATATTGTCATGGATCATTCAAACATGTTGAGCTTGCCTTTCCCCCTCATGCTAGCCAAAATTCCTTGCACCAAGTAGAGATACTACTTGTGCTTCCAAATATCCTTAAACCCAG
Source organism: Aegilops speltoides (assembly GCA_021437245.1). Lineage (NCBI taxonomy): Eukaryota > Viridiplantae > Streptophyta > Magnoliopsida > Poales > Poaceae > Aegilops > Aegilops speltoides. Next base: position 165,699,843 of record CM038146.1, read on the forward strand.
TTTTGCCATGAGAGTCCACCATACCTACCTATGGATTGAGTAAGATCCTTCAAGTAAGTTGTCATCGGTGCAAGCAATAAAAAATGCTCTCTAAATATGTATGATCTTTTGGTGTGAAGAAAATAGCTTTATACGATCTATTTATGGAAGCAATAAAAGCGACGGACTGCATAATAAAGGTCCATATGCAAGTGGCAATATAAAGTGACGTTCATTCACATTAAGATTTTATGCACCCCACCCTAAAAGCGCATGACAATCTCTGCTTCCCTCTGCGAAGTGCCTATCTTTTACTTTATGTCTTTTACTTTATGCAAGAGTCAAGGTGATCTCCACCTTTCCCTTTTTCATTTTATCCTTTGGCAAGCACCTCGTGTTGGGAAGATCCTGATATATATATATATATATATATATATATATATATATCCAATTGGATGTAAGTTAGCATGAACTATTATTGTTGACATCACCCAAAGGTGAATACGTTGGGAGGCAACACTATAAGCCCCTATCTTTCTCAGTGTCCGATTGAAACTCCATAACCATTAGTATTGCGTGAGTGTTAGAAATTGTAGAAGACTATATGATAGTTGAGTATGTGGGGTTTGCTATTCCTGAAAATAAGATGAATTGCAATTGTTTGATGACTGAGAATGAAGTTTGCTAGTTTTCAAGAAAGTTTATGGTCTATGCTTTGACATGTGAATTGCTTGTTACTTGTTCGTGAGAAGTTTTATGAGATGAACTACTGTTATGACATATTATCATGCTAGAAAAGGTGATTGAAATTATCATCGATCAAACTTGTGCACCTTCTAGCATTCACACTTCATAAATTCTTTCTTTTATCATTTACCTACTCGAGGACGAGTAGGAATTAAGCTTGGGGATGCTGATACATCTCCAACGTATCTATAATTTATGAAGCATTCATGCTATTTTATTATCTGTTTTGAATGATTCGAGCTTTATTATACACTTTTATATTACTTTTGGGACTAACCTATTAACTGGAGGCCCAGCCCATATTGCTGTTTTATTGCCTGTTTCAGTATTTCGAAGAAAAGGAATATCAAACGGAGTCCAAACGGAATGAAACCTTCGGCAGCGTGATTTTTGGAAGAATATGATCCTGGAGACTTGGAGTTCACGTCAGAAGATCCTCGAGGAGGCCAGGAGATAGGGGGCGCACCCCCCTACTGGGCACGCCCCATGTCTCGTGGGCCCCTCGAGCACCCCCCGACCGACTTCTTTCGCCTATATAGTCCCACGTACCCTAAAAACATCCACGGAGAAGATAGATCGGGAGTTGCGCCGCCGCAAGCCTCTGTAGCCACCAAAAACCTCTCGGGAGTCCATTCCGGCACCCTGCCGGAGGGGGAACCCATCACCGGTGGCCATCTTCATCATCGCGACGCTATCCATGACGAGGAGGGAGTAGTTCACCCTTGGGGCCGAGGGTATGTACCAGTAGCTATGTGTTTGATCTCTCTCTCTCTCTCTCGTGTTCTCTCTATGGCACGATCTTGATGTATCGCGAGCTTTGTTATTATAGTTGGATCTTATGATGTTTCTCCCCCTCTACTCTCTTGTGATGAATTGAGTTTCCCTCTTGAAGTTATCTTATCGGATTAAAACTTTATTTGAGAACACTTGATGTATGTCTTGCCATGTTTATCTGTGGTGACAATGGGATATCACATGCCACTTGATGTATGTTTTGGTGACCAACTTGCGGGTTCCGCCCATGAACCTATGCATAGGGGTTGGCACATGTTTTCTTGACTCTCCGGTAGAAACTTTGGGGCACTCTTTGAAGTACTTTGTGTTGGTTGGATGAATCTGAGATTGTGTGATGCATATTGTATAATCATGCCCACGGATACTTGAGGTGACAATGGAGTATCTAGGTGACATTAGGGTTTTGGTTGATTTGTGTCTTAAGGTGTTATTCTAGTATGAACTCTTGAATAGATTGATCCAAACGAATAACTTTGAGGTGGTTTTGTACCCTACCATAGTCTCTTCGTTTGTTCTCCGCTATTAGTGGCTTTGGAGTGACTCTTTGTTGCATGTTGAGGGATTGTTATATGATCTATCTATGTTATTATTGTTGAGAGAACTTGCACTAGTGAAACACTAGGCCTTGTTTCCTACCATTGCAATACCGTTTAAGCTCACTTTTATCATTAGTTACCTTGCTGTTTTTATAATTTCAGATTACAAAAACCTTTATCTACTATCCATATTGCACTTATATCACCATCTCTTCGCCGAACTAGTGCACCTATACAATTTGCCATTGTATTGGGTGTGTTGGGGACACAAGAGACTCTTTGTTATTTTGTTGCAGGGTTTCTTGAGAGAGACCATCTTCATCCTACGCCTCCCACGGATTGATAAACCTTAGGTCATCCACTTGAGGGAAATTTGCTACTGTCCTACAAACCTGTGCACTTGCAGGCCCAACAACATCTACAAGAAGGTTGTGTAGTAGACATCAGTGTGCCTCTAGTTGACTAGCTCGTTGATCAACAAATGGTCATGGTTTCTTGACTATGGACATTGGATGTCATTGATAATGGGATCACATCATTAGGAGAATGATGTGATGGACAAGACCCAATCCTAAGCATAGCACAAGATCGTGTAGTTCGTTTGCTAAAGCTTTTCTAATGTCAAGTATCATTTCCTTAGACCATGAGATTGTGCAACTCCTGGATACCGTAGGAACGCTTTGGGTGTACCAAACGTAACGTAACTGGGTGACTAGAAAGGTAAACTACGGGTATCTCTGAAAGTGTCTGTTGGGTTGGCACGAATCGAGACTGGGATTTGTCACTCCGTATGATGGAGAGGTATCTCTGGGCCCACTCGGTAATGCATCATCATAATGAGCTCAATGTGACTAAGTAGTTGGTCACGGGATCATGCATTGTGGAACGAGTAAAGTGACTTGCCGGTAACGAGATTCGACGAGGTATTGTGATACCGATGATCGAATCTCGGGCAAGTAACGTACCGATTGACAAAGGGAATTGTATACGGGATTGCTTGAATCCTCGACATCGTGGTTCATCCGATGAGATCATCATGGAACATGTGGGAGCCAACATGGGTATCCAGATCCCGCTGTTGGTTATTGGCCGGAGAGCTGTCTCGGTCATGTCTGCATGATTCCCGAACCCGTAGGGTCTACACACTTAAGGTTTGATGATGCTAGGGTTATAGGGAAGGTTTGTACATGGTAACCGAATGTTGTTCGGAGTCTCGGATGAGATCCCGGACGTCACGAGGTGTTCCGAAATAGTCCGGAGGTGAAGATTTATATATGGGAAGTCATCATACGGTCACCGGAAGTATTCGGGGGTTTACCGGTATTGTACCGGGACCGCCGAAGGGGTTCCGGGGGTCCATCGGGAGGGTCCACCTGCCCCGGAGGGCTCTATGGTCTGTATGTGGAAGGGAACCAGCCCCTAAGTGGGCTGGGCGCCACCCCCTAGGGCCCATGCGCCTAGGGTTGGGGGGGACCCTAAAGGGGGCGTCCCCTTGGCTTGGGAGGCAAGCCCCCTCCCCTTGGCCGCCGCCCCCCTCTATATCTCATTTAGAGGGGCCGGCCCCCTTTCCCCTTCAACCTATAAATAGAGGGGAGGAGGGAGGGCAGCCGCACCACATCCAAGGCGCAGCCCCCCTCCCCAACACCTCTTCTCCTCCGTCTGAGCTTGGCGAAGCCCTGCCGGAGAACCGCTGCTCGACCACCACCACGCCGTCGTGCTGCTGCTGGAGCTGTCTTCCTCAACCTCTCCCTCCTCCTTGCTGGACCAAGGCGCGGGAGACGTCACCGGGCTGCACGTGTGTTGAACACGGAGGTGCCATTGTTCGGCGCTTAGATCGGAATCCACCGCAATCTGAATCGCTACGAGTACGACTCCTTCATACGCGTTCTTGTAACACTTCCGTGTCGCAATCTTCAAGGGTATGAAGATGCACTCCCCTCTCTCTCATTGCTAGTTTGTCCATAGATTGATCTTGGTGATGCGTAGAAAATTTCAATTTCTGCAACAATCCCCAACAAGATACGCATCATCCTTGCCAGTCCGGACATCCGTCGACGCCACCACGTCACCACCGCCTGCGCTCGTCCGTCTAGGCGCGAAGGCTCTGGAAGATCTGTCGTGCGTAGCTCCTGCCAACCAGGCATGACTCAGCGTAGCACCTATTGGCCAGGCATGACTTGACAGCTCCATCGAAGCTCCGTGTAAGATGGAGTCACTCCACCTCTTGCCCGTGTCTTCTAGCGCTGCTCCACAAACGATGCTCCCAAGAGAGAAACGGCACCGCAATACCACCATCGTCCAATCTGTAAAACCAGATCCTAGGGTTTCCCCCGAAGCATTGCCCATCACCAGCAACCGTCAAGGAACCACACAATGCCCACCACCACTCATCCCTCAAGGCGACGCCTTGAGGAAGGTCACGACGTCAAGGACTCCGCCGCCGCCCACCGAAGTTAGGGTTTTCACCCGAGAGGCAGAGAGGGGGAAATGAAGGAGCAGACATAGACCGACGTCTCCAAGAAGAAAAGCGGCGTCCTTGAGCATCGTTGTCGGCGCGGCCGGCCGGGGCCGACCAAGGGGTTTCCCCCAATCTGGATCTCCTCCACCAGCTTCACCCGCGGCCAGGGTTCCGGCAACCACGCCGACACCGCCAGGAACCCGCAGGAGAGAAGCCCACCGATCAGGGCCAGATGACTGCGGCCAGATCTAGCACTAGAACCCACATCCCACGCGCACTGGCAGCCGAACAAGCCGACCCCGACAACACCGGCCATAGATCTGGCCACACCAAGATCTGCCGCGCCCGCCGTGCCTATGACCACCTCCATTCACCGGAGTGGAGAACCACCCCAGACGCGTAACCATGTTTCAGCGACACCACATGACGCCACCACCCACAACAGGATGAATTTGGGCAAGGGCGCCCAGATTCGCCGCCACCACGCTGCCCTGGCAGCCATGGAGGCGCAGCCCCACCGAAAAGCCCCGGAGCCGCCGCTCCAGCTTCTATCTCCGCCGCCACGCTTGGCGCCCAGGGTCGCCGTCGCGCGCAGCCTGAGTCCGCCCCTGGAATGAAGGGCGAGCCCGCCACCGCCGTCCGGCGGACGAGCTTTGCTCGCCGGCTTCCTCCGGCGGCGGCGAGGAAGGGTGGGTCGGGGTGGGTCAGGGGCAGCGGCGGCTAGTGTTCGCCCGAGTAACTTCTATGCGGTGCACTGTCCATTCACTTTCAATCTTGTATTACTCTAACACATTATCAGCACGCTCCCGACGGAGCAATTCCATCGGCGTTCCATAGCAACTGTGCCATGCATGGCGAGAACGAGCATGCGTTGGCATTCATAATCTCTTCCCAATGGATCAGGCGTCTACTGCAGAGGAGTGGATGCAGGCGCATCACTCGGAACAGAAAATCTCCAAACATAAGATTAAGGCATCACGTGTTGAGGCAAGAAGATAAATAATTTGTATCCAGAATCGCATCTCCAACAGTCGCATAAAGATTTCACGCGCTAAAATAGTTTTAGCGTGTCACTATAGCATTTGTAACACGTCGGACCCAACAGTAATTTAGCAGATGCCTGAAAACACGCGTCCAAAAAAACACGCAGTGCAAATTGTGAAGCGCACGTAATCCGCCAACCCAAATTTACAGCTTCTAATAGCGCATTTCAGCGCGTGCCTAATCCTTTTTTGTGCGTGGTTTATTTTACAGCTTTTGCTGGAGCCGTCCGGCGCCCAAAAAACCCGAATTTTAGCGTGCGGAGCAGTTTTTGTGTGCTTGTTGGAGATGCTCTCAGGTGCTCTTTTTCGATTTTCCTTCTGCAAATTGCGTACTCCCTCCGTCCTGAAATTCTTGTCTTAGATTTGTCTAAATACGAAAGTATCAAGTCATGTTTTAGTATTAGATACACCCGTATCTAGACAAATCTAAGACAAAAATTTTGGGACGGAGGGAGTACTTACCAACGCTAAGACAATGATCCTCACACAACCAGCGCGAGGCAGACATCGGGACGGCTCCGAGCATGCGCGACGGCCTTCGGGAGACGCTGCCTCTCACGCCGCATATAGCTGTGCGCGCCTCTAGGCGAGGTGTCACCCAAGGCCACGGCTTCGGCCGGTCCTACGCGGAGACGCAATCTGGGGCGCAATGCGACGCTCCTTCCTCTAGTCAGTGCAACAGACCAGCGCGGCCATGCCCCCTCTCCGCCAGGCGACGCCCTCCGGCGCTCGCGTTCCTGCTGCACCACGAGGCAGCGAGCAACGTCCAGCGTGGCCACATCGTCCGACTCGGCCCCGGCGGCTCGTCCGCCTAAAGCAGTGGGCCATCCAAAGCGAGCCGTGGAGGCGCAGTGTCCCAGCCCTAGCATTGCTTGTAACTAGTTGCATTAAAGCATCCATGCATCATGTTTGAATTCAAAGGAAATTTTGAAATGGGGATGTTCAAGCCCTAGCAAATAATAATTTCAACTAGGTTCAAGTTTAAATCTTTTCAATGAACCCAAAATGCCCTTTGGAAAAGTTCATGATTTTTTATAAAGGTGAAAACCTCTGGCAAAAATGATGCACATATTTCTAGGCCATTTCTGGACTCTTGAATTAAATCCTTATGTATTTGAATTTGGGCATTTAATTGCTATAACAATTTTAAATGCTCAAATAATTCTGAAACTAAATGTGGGTTGTTGGAAATAATTCAACAGGACCCGGACAATTTATTTTGGGATTTTTAGATGTGGTTTAGTATTTTTACTAAATCAAAGAAAAGAAAAAGCAAATAGAAAACAGAAACAAAAATTAAAACAGACAGAGTTTTACCTGGAGCTTACCTATGAAGCCCACCTGGCCGACCCAGTGCTGTGCAGCCCAGCTGCCAGTCATCCCTCTCCTCTCGCCAGGAGGATAGGGCGTGTGCTCGCCGCACCCAGCACGCACTGGCCACCTCCTGCCTCTCTGCATGTCCCCCCATTGCCCTGAGGATGCCACGCCACCTCCTCGACCTCTCTGGCTCTCCCAGTGCCTCTTCCCCTCCTCTGGCTCTCTCCCTCGCACCACCCGAGAGCCGCCGTCGCCGCCACTCGCTGCTGCCGCGGCCAGAGCCACCTCCTCTCCCTCCGTCCGAGTCCAGAAGCTCCGCCTCATCTGCCTCATCCTCTCCGTCGACTCAGCCGACGCCGGATGCCTCGAAGCGCCGCCCCCGACGCCTTCTTCTTACTTGGGTCGCCGAGATCGCATCCGCCGACCTGCTCGCTTTGGACCTTCTCCGAGCTCGCCGTCTGCATTGCTGCAATCTCCGTGAGCCACTGACCCGAACCCCCCTCTTCTGCGCTCCATTTACACGCCGTAGCGGTCATTCCGCCGGAGACCAAACGGCGCCGCCACTGAGCTTCTCGCCGCCGTGGCCACATCCGCCGTAACTCCCAACCGAGCACACCCACATGCTCACTGCGCCGCCCAGGTGCCGTAGGAGCCAAGCATGCCACCCCATGGGCCCCGCAGCCCCGCTCCTGAGTGTGCCTGAACTCCGGCCGCCTCATCCCCTCCCGCTTGCTTAGCTAGATGCGGCTGAGCGCCAGCTACGCGTAGATGATCTCCGCCGCTGTTTTGATCGCCGGAGGGCATTTCCCGAGCCCCTCCGCCGCGTCTGTCGCCGCCGGCATCGAGCCGCCGATGCGTTTGACTTGTTTGACCGGGGGTTTGATCACCCCGGGTCACTGACGTATGGGCCCCACGCCCTTAATTAACCAAAGTTTAGTTCATGTTTACCTTTAATTAAGCACATTGGCCCCACGTGTCAGCATTGACCTTGCTGGCGTGGCCCTAGACCGACCCCACCCGTCAGTGCCCCAAACCAACACTGTGACACCGACACGCGGGTCCCACAGGTCAGGTTTGACCTGGACCGGCCCGTTGACCTGTTGACGTCACTTAGACATCATGTTGATGTAGTAATTCGTTTCTTGAATTTAAAATAAACCGGAAATGATTTATTTATTTCAGAAAATACCTAAAACTTGTAAAAATCATAGAAATCCAACCGTGACTCCAAATGAAAAGATTTATATATGAAAAATGATCAGAAAAAACCAATCTTTCCATCCGTACCATTTTCATGCATGTTAGAGGAACTTATGACCACTATTTAGGACAAACCAAATGAATGGCATTTGAATATTAACATATGGAGTTTGAATTTGAACCTGGGGTTCGAACCAACTTCATTTAACTTGTTGCTTGTTGCATTAGCTCAAATCACAACATATTGACATGTCATGATCATGCATCATATTGTTGCATTGCATTGATTGTGTTCTTCCTTGTTTGCCGGTATTTGCCCCTCTCAGTAGACGTGGTTCCGACGATGAGTTCGATGACACCGATGAAGAGCTATACTATGTTCAGAAGTGCCAGGCAAGCAAACCTCCCTCGTTCATTCCGATACAACCCCACTCTCTTGCTCCTGCTCTCTTTTACTAGATTAGGACAACAACACTACATCTGTTACATGTTGCGGTAGTTGAACACCTTTCCTTTGCATGACCTGTCATTGCCACAGTAAATAGATGAAACCCACTAGCATGAATAGGAGTTGTTTGAGCCTTGATGCGCCTACTCATTCATGCTTGTTTGTCATGCCTGCTATTGCTTAGAGTTGAGTCAGGTTTGATTCATCGGGGATGAATTGGAATGGTGATGAACATGTCCTACTGTGTGTGAGCTAAGTGTGTGAACACGATTTGATAAAGGTAGCAGTGAGAGGCCATGTAGGAGTACATGGTGGGTTGTCTCATTGAAATCATCCTCAGGAACCGAGTTCTGTGTGTGTGTGATCCAAGACAGTTACTACCACACATTGGGCTCTGGGCACTCCAAGCTCTCTTGACTTATTAATCAACCTAACCTCTGTCTAGGAGTTGCAACTAGTTTCTGGTGTTTGTAGGTTGTATTAGTAGTCTACCAAGTGGCACCCGATATAGGTGGGCTTGGGGCAGACTAGGCACCATGGCATTTGCAAATCCCTTCTTTCCATTCTCGATGTTCCCTTGGGCCGGATTAACCACACTAATTGCCGAGTTGAGGTACTCCATTACCTCGACATATATGTTGGAGCTATTATTATGACCCTAGGTGTCTTAGAGAATCACCTAGTAATCCATCCATGTTTTGTGTTCATAGTGTGATGATTCTGGCCATCATTCTCGAAAGCATCACGTGATGCCACTTAGTAGTAGGCATTCTACTCCTGGGTTTTGGAACCCGAGATTCACCCTACTTACTTCTTGTTGATAGTGTTTGCTAGCTCCTTTAGGATATTAGTAATCCTTGCGATAGTCCTCGAGGTCTGTGGCATTTCCTTCTTCCAAATACTATGAACCGCTTATGGCAGAAGTTCTTTGAACCAAAAGATCACAACAAGAGTGCTCTCGATGAGTTATCCATTCTATATTGTGACTCTGCCAGTTCTACCTTTTTGCATGGATTGTCCGAAAGAAATATGTTGAACTCGTTTGACATACTAATCCATGCATCCACAACTCAGAAAATAATATGTTCTTTTGGGTTGTCCCTCTTTAGCTGTTTTCTGACCTTTGTCCATAAATCGATAGTCAGGAGTAGTTGTGCAATCATGTTTATCGATGCCTATTACTCTTGTGGTCCGTCAAGCCATTCTATTCTGGAATGACTAGGAGAAACAAACCCCAGTACCTTATCCATTTCCAGGATTGGGTCAAAGTAGTTGTACTTCGCAGATCAAAATGCCAATCCAGCTTTTCTTCTGTTCTACCTTGGAGTATTACCATCTTTATATCAGGAATGTCATGGGAATTGCACACCATCCTATGAACTCTTGATACAATGATACTTCTCGCCCTCATTATTCATTTCTCGGTTCCCGTGTTGTTGTAACCGGAATGCCGACAGGTGAACTATGATGTGTGAAATCAATACTCCTAGCAACCTTGTTGCTTGGTAGTTAAAGGACAATAATTTCATTCTTAGCGTGTTGATTCTTGAATCATCATTCTAAGATAGATTGTGCTACCTAGTCCTTAATTTTGGTGCAATCTTAGATTAATGAGTTAGGATTGTGTCAATCCCTCGCTCTTTTGATCATATCATCTTGCCCTGAAAAGCAAGATTGTTCTCGAGCTTAGTAACATATCGATGGTTCATGATTTTCCGTATATCTTCTCGGAAGTATCACCAGGTCGTCACCTGACCGCTATGTTGAGTTCATGATCAAGTTGGTTTTCTTGTAAACCACCCTTTCTCCAAGAATCTGTGTCGGATACCCTGAGCTAGTTGGTTAAGCTCAACAACAACTTGGAGAGTTGGAAGATAAAAGCTTGTCCGACTTAGTTCTTCTTAAGGGATATCTTGTATGTGTTGAAGAAAGGTGGTATTTTCATTGATTGACCCTCATGATCAGTTAATGGACCTATCATCTTATCCAATCTTTGATTTGAGTATGGGCTATGATCAAATCAAATCAGAACCAACGATATTCGTAATGTTGTCTTACTCGTGGTTGCTTCCTCGAGCATACACCATTATATCTTTTGGGTCTGACCAATGCTATCACTTTGTTCACATAATTGTGGAATTCCACTTATATGGAAACCTGGATGAATTGTTGTTGATCCTATCGACAACATTTTTACCTCCTCCATGATTCATGTTGAACATTGAGCTAGTGTTGGAAACTTGTGAAAGCATTTTCTTCATGTCTTGTTCATGAAGCATATGCTTGGATGAAAGAAGTGTCTTTCTCTAATTCATGTGCATTTGATGCAAGTTGCCGCTGTGAATTTGAGAAAGTTTGTTTTTGCTTCCTCTGGAATCATTCCAAGTCAGACATGCATACGTGCGAAGTATTCTATGGTTTGATAGACTGATCATCTTCATTCCATAGGTATTCCCTAGCACACCAAGCCACTGATTGATTTGTTCAAGGATAATAAGGTCTAAGTGCTAGTCCTGAAGGTACCAAACGGATTTGTACAAGATTCCGTTATCCTCGATGATGGTTCCCAACCAGAATTCGGTAGTGTTTTGTTGTAAGACTACCATGTGGTCCTGCTTGTGTGGGACAACGTGTTCACATGTGTGTAGCAGATCCAGCTCATGTTTTGGAGCTTACTACCACAGTCTATTTCTTGAGGATCTCGCAACATCATCTCATCGGTTTGTGTTGCAAACTTCCTTTTCCAGACATGTTGTCTGAAATATCCTATTACCAACCAGATCTGAATCTCAGGCAGGTATGATGGTTGGAACTTTTCCAAGATCTACGATGTAGGTCCTGGCAAGGTTGATGTTTTGGCCAACACACCTAGATGGAAGATCTATTATTATAGTATCTTGATTGAGCATTTTGATCATCCTCTCCATGAGGATCTCGTGCGACTTATTCTAGAAGTTGTTCCCTAGGGATTCTTGTGCTCTCGGTTTCCTCGATTGTGCTATAACCATTCAAACAGTGGAATCACTCTCTACTGTTGAGTTTTCCCCAATTACTCGGAACATTCCCAGCATTTGCATTTTGTTCCCAGCTTGCATCGCCATTCTGCAAATTTCCCATGGCTGCCCTGCTCAGCAGTCGTTGTCCAGGATCATCTTCATAGGAGGTCCCACCATGGGTCCCATCCATTTCCAACGATAAGCAAAAATCTTCCATTGTGTTGTCTTCAACAAGGTAGTCCCCATCGTCCATTCTAGTCTGAGTATGCCATCCTTTTGGACTTCTTCAAACGGTCGATTGTGGATTTCCCTAGCCTGGTATAAAGAGTTTCAATGACCTCAATATCAAAAGTAATTCTTTTTGCCACTTCATGAAAAATTCTGCAAGTCATCTTCCCTAAGGTGCCCCATTGTGGAATCGTGGCAGATAACTCCTCGCTATCTAGAAACCAGACACCATCTTCTTCAGCGTGGAATTTTGCCTACCATTTCGAACCCTCGTCACATGTTTCTTCCATCCCTCTCTATGTGTGTTTTGTGTCTCAACTCGAGAGATGTTACTATGTCTCCTTCCGTGAGTTGATCTTGAGTTGCTTGATCTTCGAGAAGATCGATTCCTGTAGAGTTTCTTTCTGTCGTCATCATGTTGGACAAAGATCTCGAAAGCACAGACGTCAAGATCAATCTGACTCAATGAATCAACATCCTCGAGAAGGGCAGTTAGATCGTGAAGATCATGTTAGCTTTGTGTTCCCTCTGTCTTCTTACCTCACGTCTTGAATCTCGAGACGAGATTCTTGTTTAGTGGGGGTGAGTTGTCACAGCCCTAGCATTGCTTGTAACTAAATGCATTAAAGCATCCATGCATCATGTTTGAAATCAAAGGAAATTTTGAAATGGGGATGTTCAAGCCCTAGCAGATAATAATTTCAACTAGGTTCAAGTTTAAATCTTTTCAATGAACCCAAAATGCCCTTTGGAGAAGTTCATGATTTTTGATAAAGGTGAAAACCTCTGGCAAAAATGATGCACATATTTCTAGGCCATTTCTGGACTCTTGAATTAAATTGTTATGTATTTCAATTTGGGCATTTAATTGCTATAACAATTTTAAATGCTCAAACAATTCTGAAACTAAATGTGGGTTGTTGGAGATAATTCAATAGGTCCTCACAATTTATTTCAGGTTTTTTAGATGTGGTTTAGTATTTTTACTAAATCGAAGAAAACAAAAGGCAAATAGAAAACAGAAACAAAAATTAAAATAGAGACATAGTTTTACCTGGAGCTTACCTATGAAGCCCACCTGTCCGGCCCAGTGCTGTGCTGCCCAGCTGCCAGTCATCCGTATCCTCTCGCTAGGAGGACAGGGGCGTGTGCTCGCCGCACGCCGGCATGCGCCGGCCACCTCCAGCCTCTCTGCCTGTCCCCCCGTTGCCCTGAGGATGCCACGCCACCCCCTCAACCTCTGTGGCTCTCCCTGTGCATCTTCCCTCCTCTGGCTCTCTCCCTGGCACCACTCGAGAGCCGCTGTCGCCGCCACTCGCTGCTGCCGCTGCTAGAGCCATCTCCTCAGCCTCCGCCCGAGTCCAGAAGCTCCACCTCGTCTACCTCGTCCTCTCTGTCAACTCAGGTGATGCCGGACGCCTCGAAGCGCCGCCCCCGACGCCTTCTTCTTCCTCGGGTCGCCGAGATCGCATCTACCGTCCCACTCACTTCGGACCTCCTCCGAGCTCGCCGTATGCACTGCTGCAATCTCCGTGAGCCATTGACCCGAACTCCCCCCTCTTCTGCGCTCCGTTCACACACTGTAGCCGTTGTTCCGCTGGAGACCAAACCGCGCCGCTGCCGAGATTCTCACCGCCATGGCCACAACCGCAGCAACTCCCAACTGAGCACACCCACGTGCTCACCGCGCCGCGCAGGTGCCGTAGGAGCCAAGCACGCCACCCCACGGGCACCGCAACCCCGCTCCCGAGTGCACCTGAACTCCGGCCGCCGCCGAGGTCGACGCCGCGCCTCAACTCCGGCCGCCTCAGCCCCTCCTGCTTGCTTAGCTAGATGCGGCTGAGTGCCAGCTACGCGTAGATGATCTCCACCGCTGTTTTGGTCGCCGCAGGGCATTTCCTGAGCCCCTCCGCCACGTCTGTCGCCATCGGCGTCAAGCCGCCGGCGCGTTTGACTTGTTTGACCGGGGGTTTGATCACCCCGGGTCACTGACGTATGGGCCCCACGCCCTTAATTAACCAAAGGTTAGTTCATGTTTACCTTTAATTAAGCACAATGGCCCCACGCGTCAGCATTGACCTTGCTGACGTGGCCCTTGACCGGTCCCACCCGTCAGTGTCCCAAACCAACACTGTGACACCGACACGCGTGTCCCACAGGCCAGGTTTGACCTGGACCGACCCGTTGACCTGTTGATGTCACTCAGATGTCATGCTGACGCAGTAATTTGTTTCTGGAATTGAAAATAAATCGGAAATGATTTATTTATTTGAGAAAATACCTAAAACTTGTAAAAATCATAGAAATTCAATCGTGACTCCAAATGAAAAGATTTATATACGAAAAATCATCAGAAAAATCCAATCTTTCCATCTATACCATTTTCATGCATGTTATGACAACTTATGACCACTGTTTAGGACAAACCAAATGAATGGCATTTTAATATTAACATATGGAGTTTGAATTTGAACCTAGGGTTCAAACCAACTTCATTTAACTTGTTGCTAGTTGCATTAGGTCAAATCACAACATATTGACATGTCATGATCATGCATCATATTGTTGCATTGCATTGATTGTGTTCTTCCTTGTTTGCCAGTATTTGCCCCTCTCAGTAGACGCGGTTCCGACGATGAGTTGGATGACATCGATGAAGAGCTATACTATCTTCAGAAGTTCCACGCAAGCAAAACCCCCTTGTTCATTCCGATACAATACCGCTCTTTCGCTCCTGCTCTATTTTACTGCATTAGGACAACAATGATACATTTGTTACATGCTGCGGTAGTTGAACACCTTTCCTCTGCATGACCTATCATTGCCACAGTAAATAGATGAAACCCACTAGCATGAGTAGGAGTTGTTTGAGCCTTGATGTGCCTACTCATTCATGCTTGTTTGTCATGCCTGCTACTGCTTAGAGTTGAGTCAGGTTTGCTTCATCGGGGATGAATTGGAATGGTGATGAACATGTCCAATTGTGTGTGAGCTAAGTGTGTGAACACGATTTGATAAAGGTAACGCTGAGAGGCCATGTAGGAGTACATGGTGGGCTGTCTCATTGAAACCGTCCTCAAGAACCGAGTTCTGTGTGTGTGGTCCAAGACAGTTACTACCACACAATGGGCTCCGGGCACTCCAAGCTCTCTTGACTTATTAATCAACCTGATCTCTGTCTAGGAGTTGCAACTAGTTTCTGGTGTTTGTAGGTTGTATTAGTAGTCTACCAAGTGGCACCTGATACAGGTGGGCTTGGGGCAGACTAGGCACCGTGGCACGGTGTACCAAGCGTCGCCCGTTTGGTGGGCTTGGGAACCCTGCTCACGTTGTTTGGGGCCGTGAGCGACACCCCGGCCTGATATGTTTGCGGATGGAACCCGAATAGGCGATAAACCTGGACTAGAGACTTGTGTGGTTAATCAGGTCGTGGCCGACACCCTCGCCAGGCTTCCGCTTGAAGGTTGCCGAGATACATGATGTGTACATGGCGGTAAATGGCGAGAGCGTGTGTGAAGAAGTACACCCCTGCAGGGTTAACATGATCTATTCGAATAGCTGCGTCCGCGGCAAAGGACTACTGGGTTGCTTATACAGTTCGTAGACAAGTGAAAGTGGATACTCTAAAAGCAGAAACTCAATACTTGACCGACTGCGTCACAGTGCTCAGGTAAAGTGGCAGTGGTTGAAAACCCCTATCTTCCCCATTTTCTAGAAGTAAAGGACAATGATCTGACCCAGCTTGCAAGAGGGGGCCGATATCTTTGTGCAATGTCATTTACAAGCTATGCTCCAAAGTCTTGGCAAATAGGCTGAGAGAAGTACTGGATGAGATCATTTCCGAGGACTTATTAAATAGGGGATCTGTTAGCAAGTCATATTCAATCACCCGGTCTTCTCCTTCCTGCGCAAGATAAGCGTGAGTGCTATGGATGGCCTTCTCATCGGGAGACGTGAACAGAGCCATAGTGGTGTATTGATATGGTGAATATGTGGACTCGTGTGCGCCACCTCAAAAGAGTTACTTGCAGTCATAGTTCAGGATAGTCATAGTCAAAGCTGGCTTGCTGCAATCAAACTCCACCCCCCTTTGTTGATATTGATGCATATGTAGATAGTTCTGATGTAAGTCTTGCTGGGTACATTTGTATTCACGTTTGCTTAACTTATGTTTTGTAGAGAGACTTTAGTCTCACTAGTAGTTTCGCGTGGAATTTGATGTTTAGCTTGTTACCTCAGCTACGATCTTGTGCCCTTGGAAGGGTCTGGTAGATAGTCAGGCTTCTCAGCCTTTTCATTTGTAGTTGTCTGTACTCACACATGTTATGCTTCCGTTTCCTGTATGCTCTTTATGTCGGGTCATCAGACCCTTGTTTGTAATACTTTGGCTCCTCGGACTAATGAATAAATACTTTGAGTTGTAGAGTCTTGCTGTGATGCAATGTTGTATTTGTGCATATCAAGCATATTGTGTGTATGTTTGAAATGATTGGTATGTGTGGGATCCGACAACCCAGTTGTTTATTCTTGGTAGCCTCTCTTACCGGGAAATGTCTCCTAGTGCTTGCACTGAGCCATGGTAGCTTGCTACTGCTCCGAAACACTTAGGTTGTCCGGCATGTGTCCTTCTTCGTTCCTATGTCTGTCCCTTCGGGGAAATGTCACACGTTGTTCCTTTAAGTCCTTGTAGCTTGCTACGACTTGAGTTCATACGTTGCTGATCGACACAATCATTGCTGGGTCATGTATGCATGTCCTTGTAAGTTAGCGCCACCTTGGGTTTATGACTGGTCATGTCGGCCCAGGTTCTTTGTCATATGGATGCTAGCGGCACTATCATATATGTGAGCCAAAAGGCGCAGACGGTCCCGGGCCAGGTAAGGTGGCACCCGTGGGAATACCGCGCGTGAGGCCGCAAAGTGATATGATGTGTTACATGCTAGATCGGTGTGACTTAGGATCAGGGTCCTGACACGCTGGCCTCCCGCCTCCGGTTGTCACATGGTAGCGCCACGGCGTCATCTGATGCGAACCGCGGTGGCGGTTACTCCAGTGAGGAACCACACAAGAGAGGGAAATTGGGGAAATCTTATCCCTTTAGCTATTTTGAGGTCATTGTATTTGCAGAAATTTGCAAAATAGGATCCAACAGTGGTCCAGGCTAATTTTGCACAGTACCTTTTGTAGGATCAAAAGTATGTCTAGAGGGGGGGGGGGTAATTAGACTACTTGACCAAATAAAACTTAACATTTTCCTAATTTTAGTTCTTGGCAGATTTTAGCAACTTAGCACAAGTCAAGCAATCTCAATACAATTCAAGCAAGCATGCAAACAGTATATGGGCAGCGGAAAGTAAAGCATGCAATTTGCAAGAAAGTAAATGGGGGAAGTTTGGAGGGAGCAAACACAATGTTGACACAAAGATTTTTGGCGTGGTTCTGGGTGGTGCTATCGTACATCCACGCTGATGGAGACTTCAACCCACGGAGGGTAACGGCTGCGCGAGTCCACGGAGGGCTCCATCCACGAAGGGTCCATGAAGAAGCAACCTTGTCTATCCCATCATGGCCATCGCCCACGAAGGACTTGCCTCACTAGGTGAGATCTTCACGAAGTAGGCGATCTCCTTGCCCTTACAAACTCCTTGGTTCAACTCGACAATCATGACGGAGGCTCCCAAGTGAAACCTAACCAATCTAGGAGACACCACTATCCAAAAGGTAATAGATGGTGTGTTGTTGATGAACTCCTTGCTCTTGTGCTTCAAATGATAGTCTCCCCAACACTCAACTCCTTCTCATGGATTTGGCTATGATAGAAAGATGATTTGAGTGGAAAGCAACTTGGGGAAGGTTAGAGATCAAGATTCATATGGTAGGATTGGAGTATCTTGGTCTCAACACATGAGTAGGTGGTTCTCTCTCAGAAAATGAGTAGTGGAACTGTAGGTACGTTCTGATGGCTCTCCTCACGAATGAAGAGTGGGTGGAGGGGGTATATATAGCCTCCACACAAAATCTAGCCATTACACACAGATTCCCAAACTCGGTGGGACCGAATCAGAAACTCAGTCAGACTGATCCAGGTAAAAATGTGAACGTTAGGATTTCCGGTGGGACCGAGATAGTCATCTCGATGGGACTGATATGCTATGGTTAGGGCATAACGTAATCTTGGTGTGACCGATCGCATAAACTCGGTTGGACTGGTCTGAGCAATAGATACACAAAGGGTTGGTCAGGCAAACTCGGTGGGACCGATTCGCTCACTTTAGTGGGACCGAAGTGTTACGAAAAGGAAACAGGAAGTTTGCAATGTAGACTCTGTGGGAACGATTTGCTCATTTTGGTGAGACCAAAATGTTACAAAAGGGAAACAGAAAGTTTGCAATCCCATCTCGGTGAGACCGAAGTAACTAGGGTTTGTGGCAGTGGCTATGTCAAATGAAACTCGGTGGCGCCGGATAGATCAAATCTGTGGGGCCGAATTTGACTTTAGGTTTAGGGCATATGTGGAAATGAGAAAGTGGTTGAGGGTTTTGGAGCATATCACTAAGCACTTTGAGCAAGTAAGTCATTAAGCAACACCTCATCCCCTTTTAGTAGTACTGGCTTTCCTATAGACTCAACATGATCTTGGATCACTAAAATGAAAATGTAGAGTCTTGAGCTTGTTGCCAATATATGTCCTTTGCATTTTGAGGGGTCCACATCTCTAGTCCATGCCATGCCAATCATTGAACTTTCTGAAATGATCATCTTGAAATAGCATTAGTTCAATGAACTATATGTTGTTAAGAATTACTAAAACCACCCAGGGTTTAGTTGCACTTTCACCTTTCGATTTTAGGGATTTTGCAAACAGATCCTGTTAGCAGTATACTATTTACTACTCCCTCTGTAAACAAATATAAGAGCGCTTAGATCACTACATGATCTAAACGCTCTTATATTTGTTTACATAGGGAGTAGTGTTTATTTGTGTTAGACCATTGTGCCTTTGAGTATTGTGTTTCTGTAGAGTACCTTGTATTCCAAAACATATGTGTGATGTAATATATTTTCATGTCCTACATGTTGAGATTATACGTCCGTTATTTGCAATCAATATTTTTCTATATCTTACAAATAAAAAAACAATTCATCTTCATTAAGCCTTTCGGCTTAATACGAGCCAAAATTGATATGCAAAGCTCAAAGTGATTTTTTTCAAGTTGATTTGGGATCACAAGCTAGGCATATAAATCTACTGCCTACGCATATTATCGATGACTACTGTTAAATCCTACACTTTGTCATTTCGATATTATGATTGCTTTACAAAATGCTCTCCTACACATTTTACTAAGTCATGTCATAAGGCATTAGGAGTAAGTATCTACTGATTTCATTAGATTATACTCCTTAGTACTGCGAGATATACTCCAATTTGGAGATTATATTTAAGGTGTAATACTTAGCAATTTGAGATTCACACTAATGGTTACAAGTCAACTTCTTGAAATTTCCATTATTTTTGCATAGTTCATTACAACTTGACCATGATGGTTTTTAATTTACCAATTGTAAACTAATAATCTCTGGTTTATGCCATCTAGGTAACTAGTGGCTTGAGAATTTGAGGCACTCGCCCTCAATGGCCACAACTACCCTACTTGGGCCATGGACATCATGATCGCTCTTATGTCTCGTGGGATAATGTGTGTAATCCAAGACTCGCAGGATTCACCTCCGACTGGAGTCACAACGCTAACAGAAAAAAGATGTTGCCTTATACATCATAAGTCATTATATCAATCTAGATCTCAACATCTGGTTATTCTGTATCAACAATTCCTGGGACACGAACAATCTCAATGGCAAAGGTTTGAATCTCACCTCAACCTCCAACCTGATAGCAACAAGGAAGTCAATTGTCCGCGTGGTGTGTTTACATGACCTAGCGACAAGATGACTATCTAGCAATCATAGGACCCATTGGGCATGAAGAACATGATGGTTGAATATGACTCAACTAACATATTTGAAGACTTCGTCTAGTCTCTCAATCTACTGAGTGATCAATATAATTTATGTCCATTTCTGATGTTGTAATAAGAACATAAGCATTGTTGTCATCATATATTGTATATCACAATATACTGTATCAACACTTTGGTACAAATACATTTGTATGTATTCTATATATGATAGAGATTTCCATACTGAGAATCTTCAAGTATATTTATGATTTCTACAGGAGTCAATCTGATGAAAGATAATATGTGCCTTGTGGACATATGCACCACAAACACTATACTCAGGGAAGTAAAATGTTTCCACTCTTATTAAGAGAATATGAGATATTTTAACAATCGCTAGATGCCATGATGTAATTATTGGCTCAACTCGAGTCATATTTACTATCCCTATGAATACTCAAGTACCATCAAGGATGCTTTATTGGGTCCGGGTCAACTCGTATCCTACTAAACTATAGAGATATTTGCCAAAATAGTTTCCATATGATGACAACAAAGAGGAATATCTTCTCTTTACTTTATGCAGCGAATATGGCAAGCATGTACTCTATGTATCACCAGGATTGCACTATACATACTACAAAACCCGTCACACATGTTGCGTACAAGATAGTTTTCCAGAATGTCTTTTACATAACAAACTTGGCATACTCGGCTTGGTCATCTAGAAAATGGGTTGAAACCGAAACTATCAGCAATTCCATTGGTTTTATGACTGTTATGATGCTAAATTCTAACAATATTTGGATTGCGACAAGATGACTCAATATTGCCTATGTTATTTAATATAGTGGCGGATATGTTAGCGGTCATGATTGAGTGTGCCAAGGTTGATGGCCAAATTTATTGGGTAGTGGATCATCTAGTTGATGGTGGTATATCTATCCTTCAATATGCTGACGATACAATTATTCTCTTCATGGATCATGACCTCAAGAAAGCGAGAATCTGAAATTAATTCTATCAGCATTCGAGCAACTGTTAGGTCTGAAGATCAATTTTCATAAAAGTGAATTGTTTTGCTTTGGCGAGGCTCAAGACGAGGCCCATCTGTATGATGACCCGTTCGGATGCGGGTTGGGCGAGTTTCTGGTTACATATTTGGGGATAACGATACATTATCTGAGACTCATAAATGTTGAATGGAAACATGTCGAGGAGAGACTACAAAAAAGGCTAAGCAGTTGGAAAGGTAAACTGCTATCTCTGGGTGGAAGATTAGTTCTCATAAATTCAGTACTAAGTAATATGGTACTATATATGATTTCATTCTTCAAGTTGCCAAAAGGAGTATTACATAGATTGGATTACTTCTGATCAAGATTATTCTGGCAAGGAGATAGTGAGAAAAAGAAATATCGACTGGCTAAATGGAGTGTGGTTTTCCGTCCCAAAGACCAAGGCGGGTTGGGCATTCATGACCTTGAGGTTAAGAATATGGCCCTCCTCATCAAATGTTTGTTTAGGTTAGATGGTGTATGGAAAACCCTCCTAAGGGGAAAATATGTGGGTTCCAAGGCGGTATCGCAAGTATACTGGAAGCCTGGGGATTCTCATTTTCGGGCGGGTCTAATGGCTACGAAGAAATATTTCTTCTGCTATGGATCCTTCTCGATTAAGGACGACTCGAAAAATAGATTCTGGGAGGATAAGTGGCTAGATAATGCTACACTCCAGGAACAATATCCGGCTCTATACAACATTGTGCGTCACAAGGGTGAGACCATCACCATGCTTTTGGAATCATTTCCGCCAAATGTGACGTTCAGAAGAGATTTAATTGGAACCAGACTCCAATCATGGAACATCCTGCTCAGCAGTTGTTCATGGTGCATTTGTCACATGGGTCCGATGTATTTCATTGGAATCTACATGGGAATAGAAAATTCTCAGTAGAATCTATGTATAGAGCTTTACTCCAGTTTGATGTGCCAGTTGATAATAACAAGAAGATCTGGAAGATGAAGGTATCTCTTAAGAATAAAATCTTTGCATGGTATCTTCGTCGCAGAGTCATTCTTACTAAAGATAACCTTATTAAGAGGTATTGGCATGGTAGTATATAATGTGTATTTTGTCAGCATGGTGAGACAATAAAACATTTGTTCTTCCAGTGCAAATTGGATCATTCTATATGGTCAGTCATCCAAATAGCGTCTGGCTTGTATCCTCCTTGTAGTGTTGCTAATATATTTGACAATTGTTTACATGGGATAGATCACAGGTTTAGAACGCTTCTCGGGATGGGAGCGCTTGTCGTTATTTGGTTGCTTTGGCTATGTAGAAATGATAATGTTTGTAATGATAAAAGTACTTCTCTTATGCAGGTTATCTATAGATGTACCGGGACTCTTCGTTTATGGTCCTCCCTACAATGCATGGAGAATCGAGACGTGTTTATGGAGGTGTTACATGATTGGAGGCTACGGCGAGGGATACTTTTACCCAATATGGGTGGCAACATGATCTTAGGATTGGGCCCCCTCCGGTTTAGGTGTTATGGAGACTCTACATGTTTCTTTGCATTTCGCCTCTTTTTATTTTAGGTTTTGGTGAGAGGACCTTGTTTATTTGGCTGTGTGCATCTTAGTTATGCAGAGGCCAGGTGTAATGCTTAAACCTTTTAAGTAATAAAGCGACCTTTATTGAAAAATGTGCACTACATGTGACACAGGGAAGCTAGTTTTAAGGCTCGCGCACGTTAAAGTCTTTGTTGAACCACTCAGACTCCTTGAATGCATCAAGTCGACGTTAGTAGCTCTTCCCAACCATTGACTAGAATATTCAGGCATTCACCATGGTTTTTAAAAGACACATCTACACGATTGTCTCAAGTGTGCCTTTATCCACATGAAAACCATTGTCAGATTATCCTAATCATTTATTACAAGCAAATCGAATGGATAATTTTGTAGAATTCTCCTTCGTGCCTTTATGGCCTTAGGATTGAAGTTCATCACTTTGCCCTAATGTCTAGATTCCAAATGGTTTGGTAGAATCCTTTATCCGAAGAATTAAGCTCATTACATAATCTTTACCTCTCAATTGCATCTTACCAACTTCACGTTGGAGTCATGCAGTTTTACACACTCATGACCAAACTGCATAATATTTATTCCGTTCTATCCTTGATACATGGAAATCTACCAAGTATTTCCCATCTGCAGTAATTCGGTTTCATACGAATATCACCACCCCGACATACATCATTGGCCCCTCAATATATATTTGGGATCTATGTGAGGAATACCTATATTTCCATCAATACCTCAAGCCCCTCACACGAGGAGTTATTTATGGTTAGTATATTGATTCAGTGAGGAATATTTTCAGGAATTAGGGGGAGATTTCAAGTACCATAAAGAATGCCGGGAAATTAGTGGAATGCTCAACACAATTTTGCCTCAAGTCCACGCACTCAAAGATCTGAACCATGTGTTCATAAGATTTGCAACACATTGTAAACAACCTGCCAGATCCATTTACTGAAAATAAAGGTGTCACATATTCCTACATTCCTGCAAATATATGCCTGAAAGAGTAGAGGTACCAACAAAAACCACTCAACTTTCACAGCAACAAAGGGAGAAGTATGACAGTAGTACATAAGGATTCGGCTTCCCGCAAGCAAGGATATCGAGGCCTCTGAATCAGTAAATGCAAGTCAACTTCACGTTGGCAGATAGCTAATGGGTAGTATACACTCAGTGGATGCGCGACCTCCACCAACCCAGGTCATAGTGCACACAATGACCGGGACATCGGAATAACCGACTCAACCGCATTGGAAATTGTGAACAGTCACCATGGGTAATGATATTTCCATCAACTCTATATTGATATAAGGAATTAATGACATGGAAAACGAACCTAGTGGTTGGCTCTTCCCAATTTCACAAGTGAGCCAAATAGGAGCAATTATTGCCCATTAATATCCTCCATCCAATCTCCATGCACTCCAGAAGATCAAACATGAGATTCGCCTACCGCTGTCCTTTTCGATTGGTCATGGCGGTGGGACCATGTTTGGTTAGATTGATGGGTGGATGGAACCCCTCTTTGCATGGGGTTCCTTGCCTTGTTCGCCATTTGCGGGAATCCGTTGCTATTAGTCTCGAAAGCTCTCCAAAATGGACAATGGAACATCTTGTTCTGTCTCCCCCTTGGCCCGATGGAGCTATTATAATGATCCAATTTACTGGAGACCCTAGCTCATGTGTTGGCCAATGATCCTGATTTGACGCATTGGCTTCTCTCTCCCTCGGGAGTTTTTTCAGTGGCTTTGGCATATCGTGCATTGTGCCGGATCCCGATGATTCAGTGGGTGGTGCCCCTATGACAGGCGCCTCTCCCCTTGAATATTAAAAAATTTGTCTAGCAACTGCTGAGGGGTCGCCTTAGATGGAGGTGCTCAAGCAACATGGTCTGGGTAATGGGTTGTGCCCCCTGTGTGGCATTCTGGAGTATGGGACCTACATCCTCTTCTCTTGCATGACAACTATGTCGTGAAGGAAATATGCCCTAGAGGCAATAATAAAGTTGTTACTTATATTTCCTTATATCATGATAAATGTTTATTATTCATGCTAGAATTGTATTAGCCATAAACTTAGTACATGTGTGAATACATAGACAATACATAGTGTCCCTAGTATGCCTCTACTTGACTAGCTCGTTAATCAAAGATGGTTATGTTTCCTAACCATAGACATGTGTTGTCATTTGATGAACGGGATCACATCATTAGGAGAATGATGTGATGGACAAGACCCATCCGTTAGCTTAGCATTATGATCGTTACAGTTTCATTGCTACTTCTTTCTTCATGGCTTATACATGTTCCTCAGACTATGGGATTATGCAACTCCCGAATACCGGAGGAACACCTTGTGTGCTATCAAACATCACACCGTCACTGGGTGATCATAAAGATGCTCTAAAGGTGTCTCCGAAGCTGTTTGTTGGGTTGGCATAGATCAAGATTAGGATTTGTCACTCCTTGTTTCGAAGAGGTATCTCTGGGCCCTCTCGGTAATGCTCATCACTATAAGCCTTGCAAGTAATGTGACTAATGAGTTAGTTATGGGATGAAGCACTATGGAATGAGTAAAGAGACTTGCTGGTAACGAGATTGAACTAGGTATAATGATACCGACGATCGAATCACGGGCAAGTAACATACCGATGACAAAAGGAACAACGTATGTTTTTGTGCGGTTTGACCGATAAAGATCTTTATAGAATATGTAGGAACCAATATGACGATCCATGTTCCGCTATTTTTTATTGATCGGAGATGTGTCTCGATCATGTCTACATAGTTCTCAAACCCGTAGGGTCCACACGCTCAACGTTCGATGACATTTTGTATTATGAGTTATGTGATTTGATGACCGAAGTTTGTTCGGAGTCCCTGATGAGATCACGGACATGACGAGGAGTCTCATAATGGTCGAGACATAAAGATTTATATATTGGAAGGGTATATTCGGACACCAGAATGGTTTCGGAGTGATTTAAGTATTTTCCGGAGTACCGGGCGGTTACCGAAACCCCCCGGGAGAGTATTGGGCCTTCATGGGCCATAGTGGGAAGAGGAGGCCGGCGGCCATGAGGTAGCGCGCACCCCCTAGCCAAACCGAATTGGACTAGGGGAGGGGGCGCGGCCCCCCTTTCCATCTCCCTCTCTATTTCCCTCCCCCCTTCTCCTACTCCGAAAAGGAAGGGGGACTCCTACTCGGACTGGGAGTCCTAGTGAGACTTCCCCCTTTGTCGCGCTGTAACATCCCAAATTTCCAATTTGGAATGTTATACATAGATCATCATTTGCATAGCATATTTTATTGCATTTTGGCTCGATCCTAGAAATTCTACGCAACTCAAGGACCCACAGAGAGAGTTGGGGATTTCGTTATTTTCATATTTGAGTTTTCTCAAATTTTGAAAATAGGATCATTTGATTTTAATTATTTTATCTTCAATTATTTCTATTATAAAAATATGAGAGAGGGAATAAAATGACTTTCCCAAAATAAGGAAATATTGAAGATTTAATAATAAAATCAAATATGATTTTATTTTGGAGTTTTTCGCTATTTTATTTGAATTTAGGAAAAATACGTATTTTCCAAAGTTGCATTTAGGCCCCAAATAAATGTTCATCTTGTCCGTCTTGATTTTAGAAGCCGGGGAAAATTTTATTTCGGGATTTTTGGAGTCCGTTTAGTATTTCTATTATTTGTTTTTCTGCGCATAATGTTTTTTAAAAAAAAGTCAACCGACCTAGCCGGGCCGTACCCGACCCGGACTCTAGCCCGGCCGGCCTTTATAATCCGGGGAGCCCAGCCCGAGCCGCCCCAAACCCTAGCCCCAGCCCCCTTGCCGCCGCCCGATCTGCACCGCCGCCTTGCCAGCCGGACACAGAGCCGCCGTAAGCCGCCGCCCACGCGGAGTAGCCGCCGCCGACCCGCATCCCTAGGTAGCCGCTGGTTTTCTTATAAAACCGATCGTTTTTTTCAAAACCCTAGATCTGTTTTTTATAAGATCCGGTTCGGTTTATTTTTTTCTGGTTTAGTCTATTTAGCGGACGTTCGTCCGTACATTCGTTTTAACAAACGGTTTTCGTCGTTTAGCCGCAGACAGCGAACGTTCGTTCGTTAGCCTGTTCGTCCGTTTTTTCTTTTTCTCAGATTTTCCGTGATTATTTCTGATCGTGATTTCTGATCCGATTTTCGTTTTAGTATAACTTTTCTCTCGTTTATCGGAATCAGGCGATTCAAGCGCCTAGAGTTTCTCTCGAAACCCTCTTTCTATTTAACCAACTCAAGCAAGTTTTTGCTACTGTAAAATTTGACTTAGGTCCAGATTAGTAAAATGAAGCTTGTTTTCTTTCGCCGTTTGAGTTTCGTTGCTTCGTTTGATTTGATTCTTTTTGCAAAACGGAGTTCTTAAGTTGAACTTTCTGGTTAGATCTTTTATTTGTGTTTACCTGTGCATTAGATGAGTGCTTATGGTATGCTTGTTTGTTTGCGGTAGAGTACCCGGAGTGCGCCGCTTGCTACTTCGAATCTCTAGGTTTCACAGATCATCAGCAAGGCAAGTAACACTTTGATCATACCTCTTTACTACCCAGTTTTATTGTATTAGATCAATCCACAAACAATTGCATGATTAGGATCTGATTAATATGTGGGTTTTGGGAAGTAGATGAGGTAGAACCTATTACCTGTTTTATTATCAAACCTTTGGGAGTTACTTCTACTTTTGCTTATATTGCCATGCTATGCTAGTAGACGTGGATTGGGTGAGTGTATCCATGACAGATGTGAGATTGTTAATTAATGGTTTATTTAAGGTGGCAACTTTAATACACATCTGGGTGGATTGAGGCACCTGGGATTCCAGTGATTGCCTGTATTTTCTTTATGGAACGCCACCCAGGCTCAAAGGGATCATGAAATTATTCATGCTAGAAACTTCCATGTGCAGCCGCAAGCTACTATGGGCTCTAGCATAGTTGATTAAGTCGTGTGAACTCTTACAGTGGTAGACTAGCAGATGTAGGGCAAAGTAGGTGTAACAGTCTACCTATCGTAAGGTGCAAACGCTTGTGAAAGACTATGTCTCGGTCATCCGTTTCTCAAACACCATGTAGTGCGATAATCCCAATGGAGGAGATCGAGTCTTGCGGGGAAAAGTGCACAAACCTCTGCAGAGTGTATAAACTAATCATGGTTAGCCGTGTCCCCGGTTATGGACGTTTTGAGTATCTAGTACTTGGATTATCATTTGAATCTCATCATGTTACTTTAATTAATTTTGTTGGGTTTAATGATGATGCTTAATTGGGATTGAGTTGGTGAACCTTCTCAATGTTTAACAACCACCATGATAGTTAAATAAAATTTATTCCTTTGCAGTAGGGAAAAATTGGCTTTATGCAAAACTGTAACCATAGAGCTTCCATCAGCCATATATGCATGTAGTATAGCATTATTCTTTCATTACTCTCTATGTGTTACATTGCGGCATATTCCATGTCTTGACCGTTTTGGGCTGCAACGTTCATGTTGCAGACTATTCATCTGACAGTAAGGTGCCTTAGGTCGTCATCTTATACTCGATGATCTTTGTTGGAGTTGATGGACTCGCTTATCTTCCAAGCCTTCATTGTTATCATTATTAGATGGCCTTAAGCCATATTTATTGCAATAAGCTTTCTTTTGAGACATTCGATGTAATAAGTGTGTGATTGCTACTCTGTTATAAATCCTTCAAAATCGTGTGCGTGTCAACATTCTTGATCCGGGGATGACACTAAAGCACGAGATCGGTATTTGAGGTCCGGTCGCTACAAGATGGTATCAGAGCACACGTTGACTGTAGGACACGACCACTAAGCTAAAATCCCTAGATCACTACTCTCTCTTCTCATTTCTGACTCCTCATCTTTCTACTATTTTAGGATGGCGGATGCAAGGAACAAGTTCACGCAACCGGATGATGATACACCCTTTGGACGCCACTTGAAGCAAGTCACTAGATACCTGAACATTAGAGTACCAAGCTTCACCGGGACCTACATCGCCACTTTACCCGAAGAGGAGCACTGGATGATTCAAGTTCAAGTTCCGGGAAGGACGTTCATGCCCATCACTGAACCCATAGAGTTTTCATTTGATGCACCAACATGGAGTCTAGGAAAGAGCATGGCAGCCCACATCACCATGGGACGCATTGGAGAAGTTTACCACAAGGATCTCAAGGATACTATTTACCAGATTTGTGGGCATCGAGATGAGCAATGGGAGATGATTAGCAACAGGAAGTATAGATCAATTGCAGCTTTCATCCAGGAGTTAAACCAGCACATTCGTCGCCAGGAGAACCAGATGTGCGCAGTCATGATAGACCTGAAGAATGCTATGACTAAGATCATGGAGCTGGAAGAAGAACTTAAGTCTACACACGATGGATATGAGGAGGAAATAGCAACGCTTGTGGAGAAGAGTGATGATCTGAAGAAGAAGCTAAAAGTATTCATGGGATTTCCCGCGACTGGAGGAGAAGACGATGATTGCACTTGCCGGGAGAACTACATCATCATCGACGACACCGACGCATACCCAGATGATAGCGATGATGAATTTGTTGATGAAGCTGGAGCGGATATCATGGAGTCTTCGACCGATCAGTTTTTCTAGACGACCCCCATAAAAGTAGTAGTATTTCCCCATGTATATAGTATAGTCCGAGCATTTTTGTAAAGATAGTTAGACCGTTGTATGCCCTTGTTTGCATTGATTGAAGTGAAATTGATTGAATTTGTCTCATGTGCATATGGGTAGTGTTTTCTCTATAGACCTCCTTCTATTCTATTTCCTCATCTTTTCTAAACCCTCAGATGCCTCCGAGACGTGACAATGGATTTGCTTTCCCACTAGAGCTCACTCAGTTGATCCAGCAGCAGAATGCATTGATGCAGATGCTAGTCCAGAATCAGAATCAGGGGAATAACAACAACAACAACAACAACAATCCACCACCACCACCACCTGTTGATCGCCTAGCCCGTTTCTTGAGGCTGAATTCGCCGGTGTTCTCCAGTAGCACCGAGCCGATAGTTGCAGATGATTGGCTCCGCAAGATGAGAAGGGAGTTGGCCACTACAGAATGCACAGATGTGGAGAAGGTGCGTTTTGACGCACATTAGCTTGATGGACCCGCAGCATCATGGTGGGAGTATTTCACAGCCACTTATCCCATCGACACTGTCACATGGGATCAGTTCCAGCAGGCTTTCTGTACTGCCCATGTTTCAGCAGGAGCTATGGCCATGAAGAAGCGTGAGTTTCGTCAAGGAGGACGTACAGTTGGCCAGTATGTGGATGACTTTAGTAAGCTAGCACGTTATGCCCCAGATGACGTTGCTACGGATGTGGCTAAGCAGGAGAAGTTTCTGGAAGGACTGAATGATGAGCTGAGCATGCAGTTGATGGTATCAACCTTCAACAACTACCAGGAGTTGGTAGATAGAGCTCTCATGATTGAAGGGAAGCAGCAGCAGATTGATAACCGCAAGAGGAAGTATGGACAAGGGAAGTACAATTCTGGAGCTCAGCAGAAGCCCCGCTTTACCCCGAATGCGGGAGGACCTTTTCAGCATACTCATGGAGGAGGGAGCTCGCACAACCATAGTGGCTCCAGGAATGGTAATGGGAATGGAGGAAGCAATGTCCAGACCCGTACCAACCCATCAACCTCAGCCAAGAGGGATCTGAGCCAAGTCACTTGCTACAAGTGTTAGAAGACTGGACATTATGCCAATGAATGTCCTAAAGCTAAGAAGGGTAATGGCAATGGAAGCTCTGGGAAGAAGCCGAACCCTTTCAACAGGGGACAGGTGAACCACGTTAACGCGCAGGAGGTTGAAACCCAGCCGGATGCAGTAATAAGTAAGTTTTTGGTTAAGTCATTTACTGCACTCGTTCTTTTTGATACTGGTGCATCGCATTCATACATATCAAGGGGATTTGTGGATAAGTATAAACTGCCCACCAAGGTTCTTAGAACACCCATGTTAGTAAGCTCACCACGAGCGGAGTATATGGCCAGTCGAGGATGTTTTCAAGTGCCATTGAGTATAGGTAGGCATGTCTTCCCCTCGGATTTAATCATTTTGGAATCACAAGGTTTGGATGTGATTCTGGGTATGGATTGGCTATCGATGTATGGAGGAAACATCGATTGCGCCAGTAAGTCGATTTTGCTTACCACCCCAGAAGGAAGAAGGATTAAGTATGTATCACGGCATGAGCCAAAGAGGACTCAAGTAAATTCCTTATCAGGAATTGTACAGGAGGAAGTACCAGTGGTGAAGGATTTCCCAGACGTATTTCCAGAGGAGTTGCCAGGCATGCCACCGGATAGAGACATTGAGTTTTTGATTGAGCTTTTGCTAGGCATAGGGCCGATATCTAAGAGACCGTATAGGATGCCCACAAAAGATTTGGAGGAAATGAAGAAGCAGATTAAGGAGTTATTGGATAAAGGCTATATTCACCCAAGTTCTTCACCTTGGGGATCGCCAGTGCTTCTAGTAGAGAGAAGGATGGATCATTGAGGATGGTTGTTGATTATCGAGGATTGAATGAGGTGACAATCAAGAACAAGTACCCACTACCGATGACCAATGACTTGTTTGACCGATTGCAAGGAGCTAAAGTATTTTCCAGGATCGACCTGCGATCAGGATACCACCAGTTGAAGATTCGAGAGCAGGATATACCTAAGACATCTTTTACCTCTAGGTACGGGCTATACGAGTATACCGTTATGTCATTTGGTTTGACTAACGCACCTGCCTATTTCGTGAACATGATGAACAAGGTGTTTATGGAGTTTCTGGATAAGTTCGTCGTGGTGTTCATTGATGACATCTTGGTCTATTCAAAGAATGAAGATGAGCGTAAGGAGCATTTGCGTTTGGTACTGGAGAAGCTCAGAGAACATCAGTTATACACCAAGTTCAGCAAATGTGAGTTTTGGTTGAAGGAAGTTGGATTTCTCGGACATGTTATATCCGGAGAAGGAATAGCAGTAGACCCCACCAAGGTTGTCACTGTGACAAACTGGGAAGCCCCAACAACAGTTGGAGAGATCCGGAGTTTTCTTGGACTTGCAGGATACTACCGGAGGTTCATTGAGAATTTCTCAAAGATTGCGAAGCCCATGATATAGTTGTTGAAGGAAGACACCAAGTTCATATGGACTGAGGAATGTGAGGCTAGTTTCCAGGAGTTGAAGAAACGTTTGGTTACATCACCAGTTTTGATTCTGCCTGATCAGCGCAAGGATTATGAAGTTTATTGCGACACTTCTCGTCGAGGACTTGGAGCAGTGCTTATGCAGGAGGGAAGAGTTGTTTTGTATGCCTCACAACAGCTTAAACCTCATGAGTTAAATTATGCTACACATGATTTGGAGTTAGCAGCCATAGTGCATGCATTGAAGACATGGAGACACTTTCTCATCGGAAATCATTGTGAGGTGTACATAGATCACAAGAGTTTCAAGTACATCTTCACGTAGAAGGAGTTGAATCTCAGGCAAAGGAGATGGTTGGAGCCTATCAAGGATTATGATATGAGATTGCATTATCACCCCGGAAAGGCTAACGTAGTAGCCGATGCATTGAGCCGCAAGAGCCATGTCAACACACTCATGACCGAAGAGTTACCAAAGGAGTTAGCCGAGGATCTTCGTGAGCTATGTTTGGAGATAGGTCCGAGAGGCTATGTAGCAGCGTTGGAAATTCAGTCTACTTTGATGGATAAGATCAGAGAAGCTCAGAAGATTGACAAGGAGATTGCCGTAATAAAAGAGAAGATGAGCAAAGGAAAAGCTAAGGGATTTTGTGAGGATGAGCACGATACCTTATGGTTGAGGACCGTGTTTATGTGCCTAATGACCCGGAGATCAGGAAGTTGATTCTGCAAGAGGCCCATGATTCACCGTATTCAATTCATCCAGGAAATACCAAGATGTATCTGGATTTGAAGGACACTTTCTGGTGGACCGGAATGAAGAAGGACATTGCGGAGTATGTAGCAGTATGAGATGTATGCCAGAGAGTGAAGGCAGAGCATCAAAAGCCAGCAGGATTGCTACAACCATTGCTGATACCCGAATGGAAATGGGATAAGCTAGGCATGGATTTTATCACGGGATTGCCCAGGACTCGTTCAGGCTATGACTCGATATGGGTTGTAGTCGATCGTTTGACGAAGGTAGCTCATTTCATCCCCGGTTGAAGACCACTTACACCAGTGCTAAGTTGGCAAAGATATACATGACCAGGATCGTATGTCTGCATGGAGTTCCGAGGAGCATTGTATCAGGTAGAGGAACCCAGTTTACCTCAAAGTTCGGAATCGGTTGCACGAAACTTTGGGTACCAGGCTAGAGTTGATCTGCCTTTCATCCACAGATGATGGATGCACCGAGAGAGTAAATTAGATTTTGGAGGACATGCTGAGAGCTTGTGCGCTAGATTATGGATCTAGTTGGGACGACAATTTGCCATATGCGGAGTTCTCTTACAACAACAGTTATCAATCCAGTTTGAAGATGGCCCCTTTCGAAGCCCTGTACGGAAGGAGGTGCAGGACACCGTTGTTATGGGATGAAGTTGGAGACCGTCAGCTGTTTGGACCAGATTTGATCAAGGAGTCTGAACAGAAAGTGAAGTTTATTCGTGATAGGCTCAAGGTAGCCCAGTCTAGGCAGAAGAGCTATGCAGATTCTGAATGCAAGGAGACAGTTTACGAAGTCGGAAACAGAGTTTATCTACGTGTATCCCCGCTTCGAGGAGTTAAGTGTTTTTGAGTTAAGGGAAAGTTAGCACCACGTTTTGTGGGACCATACAAAGTTTTGGAGCGTATGGGAGAAGTTCTTGCAAGTTGGAATTGCCCGAAGGATTGTCAAGAGTTCACGATGTGTTCCACATTTCCCAGTTGAAGAAGTGCCATGCAGAGCTGGCTAATATACCGCTGAGAGATACAGTGCCGCTAGAAGCGATTCAGTTGGATAGTGATTTGACCTATGAGGAGAAGCCAGTCAAAATTCTCGAATATGCCAGCCGAGTCACCCGCAGCAAGGTTATCAAGTTTTGCAAAGTTCAGTGGAGTCACCATACCGAGGATGAAGCCACCTGGGAACGAGAGGAAGATCTACGGAAGGACCACCCTCACCTATTTTCTAGCCAACCCAAATCTCGAGGGCGAGATTCATCTTAAGGGGGGTAGGTTTGTAACATCCCAAATTTCCAATTTGGAATTTTATACATAGATCATCATTTGCATAGCATATTTTATTGCATTTTGGTTCGATCCTAGAAATTCTACGCAACTCAAGGACCCACGGAGAGAGTTGGGGATTTCGTTATTTTATATTTGAGTTTTCTCAAAATTTGAAAATAGGATCATTTGATTTTAATTATTTTATCTTCAATTATTTCTATTATATAACTATGAGAGAGGGAATAAAATGACTTTCCCAAAATAAATAAATATTGAAGATTTAATAATAAAATCAAATATTGGAGTTTTTCGCTCTTTTATTTGAATTTAGGAAAAATGCGCGTTTCCCAAAATTGCATTTAGGCCCCAAATAAATGTTCATCTTCTCCGGCTTGATTTTAGAAGCCGGGGAAAATTTATTTCGGGATTTTTGGAGTCCGTTTAGTATTTCTTTTATTTGTTTTTCTGCGCGTAATGTTAAAAAAAAAGTCAACCGACCTAGTCGGGCCGTACCCGACCCAGACTCTAGCCCGGATGGCCTTTATAAGCCGGAGGAGCCCAGCCCGAGACGCCCCAAACCCTAGCCCCCAGCCCATGGTCATGGCTTCTTCTTCTTGCCGCCATGGGACCTCGCGCCCCTCATTGGGACCCGCTTGCCGCCGACCGCCGCCGCCCGCCCCTCGCCAGAGTAGCCGCCGCCGCCGCAGACCCGCATCCCGAGGTAGCTGCCGGTTTTTCTTATAAAACCGCTCGATTTTTTTTCGAAACCCTAGATCCATTTTTATAAGATCCGGTTTGGTTTATTTTTTTTCCGGTTTAGTCTATTAAGCAGACGTTCATTCGTACGTTCGTTTTAACGAACGGTTTTCGTCGTTTAGCCGTAGACAGCGAACGTTCGTTCGTTAGCCTGTTCGTCCGTTTTTTCTTTTTCTCGGATTTTCCGCGATTATTTCTTATTGTGATTTCTGATCCGATTTTCGTTTTAGTATAAATTTTCGCTCGTTTATTGGAATCAGGCAATTCAAGCGCCTAGAGTTTCGTCTCGAAACCCTCTTGCCGTTTAACCAACTCAAACAATTTTTTGCTACTGTAAAATTTTACTTAGGTCCAGATTAGTAAAACGAAGCTTGTTTCTTTCGCCGTTTGAGTTTTGTTGCTTCGTTTGATTTGATTCTCTTTGCAAAACGGAGTTCTTAAGTTGAATAAGTTGATCTTTTGTTTGTGTTTTACCTGTGCATTAGATGAGTGTTTATGGTATGCTTGTTTGTTTGCGATAGAGTACCCGGAGTGCTCCGCTTGCTACTTCGAATCTCTAGGTTTCACGGATCATCAGCAAGGCAAGTAACACTTTGATCATACCTCTTTACTACCTAGTTTTACTGCATTAGATCAATCCTCAAACAATTGCATGATTAGGATCTGATTAATATGTGGGTTTTGGGAGGTAGATGAGGTAGAACCTATTACCTGTTTTATTATCAAACCTTTGGGAGTTACTTCTACGTTTGCTTATATTGCCATGCTATGCTAGTAGACGTGGATTGGGGAGTGTATCGATGACAGATGTGAGATTGTTAATTAATGGTTTATTTAAGGTGGCAACTTTAATACACATCTGGGTGGATTGAGGCACCTGGGATTCTAGTGATTGCCTGTATTTTCTTTATGGACCGCCACCCAGGCTCAAAGGGATCATGAGATTATTCATTCTAGAAACTTCTGTGTGCAGCCGCAAGCTACTATGGGCTCTAGCATAGTTCATTAAGTCGTGTGAACTCTTACAGTGGTATACTAGCAGATGTAGGGGGAAGTAGGTGTAATGGTCTACCCATCATAACGTGCAAACGCTTCTGAAAGACTATGTCTCGGTCATCCGTTTCTCAAACGCCATGTAGTACAAGAATCCCAATGGAGGAGATCGAGTCTTGCGGGGAAAAGTGCGCAAACCTCTGCAGAGTGTATAAACTGATCATGGTTAGCTGTGTCCCCGGTTATGGACGTTTTGAGTATCTAGTACTTGGATTATCATGTGAATCTCATCATGTTACTTTAATTAATTTTGTTGGGTTTAATGATGATGCTTAATTGGGATTGAGTTGGGTGAACCTTCTCAATGTCTAACAACCACCATGATAGTTAAATAAAATTTATTCCTTTGCAGTAGGGAAAAATTGGCTTTATGCAAAACTGTAACATTAGAGCTTCCACCAGCCATATATGCATGTAGTATAGCAATATTCTTTCATTACTCTCTATGTGTTACATTGCCAGCATATTCCATGTGCTGGCCCGTTTTTGGGCTGCAACTTTCATGTTGTAGACTTTTCAGACGACGAGTAAGGTGCCTTAGGTCGTGGTCTTATACTCAGTGATGCCGTTGGAGTTGATGGACTCGCTTATCTTCCAAGCCTTCCGTTGTTATCGTTATTAGATGGCCTTAAGCCATATTTTTTGAGACATTCGATGTAATAAGTGTGTGATTGCTACTCTGTTATAAATCCTTCAAGTACTGTGCGTGTCAGCATTACTGATCCAGGGATGACACTAAAGCACAAAGATCAGAATGTTTGAGGTCTGGTCGCTACACGCGCCCCTCTTGGCTGGCCGCCTCCTCCCTCCCTGCTTTATATACGGGGGGCAGGGGGCACCCCAAAGGACAACATACACAACTTAACCATGTGCGGTGCCCCCCTTCCACAGTTTAACACCTCAGTCATATCGTCGTAGTGCTTAGGTGAAGCCCTGCGCCAGTAACATCATCATCACCGTCGCCACGCCATCATGCTGACGGAACTCTCCCTCGTCCTCAACTGGATCAAGAGCACGAGGGACATCATCAAGCTGAACGTGTGCTGAACACGGAGGTGGCGTACATTTAGTACTTGGATCGGTTGGATCGTGAAGACGTTCGACTACATCAGTCGCGTTATTAAACGCTTCCGCTTTCGGTCTACGAGGGTACGTGGACACACTCTCCCGTCTCATTGCTATGCATCTCCTAGATAGATCTTGCGTGATCGTAGGATATTTTTTGAATTACTACGTTCCCCAATAGTGGCAGCCGAGCCAGGTCTATGCGTAGATGTTATATGCACGAGTAGAACACAAAGAGTTGTGGGCGACAATAGTCATACTGCTTACCACCAACGTCTTACTTTGATTCGGCGGTATTGTTGGATGATGCGGCCCGGACCGACATTACATGACCATGTTCATGAGACTGGTTCTACCGACGAGCTTTGCACATAGGTGGCTGACGGGTGTCTGTTTCTTCAAATTTAGTTGAATCGAGTTTGACTACGACCGGTCCTTTTTGAAGGTTAAACAACACACTTGATGAAAAATCGTTGTGTTTTTGATGAGTAGGTAAGAACGGTTTTTGCTACAAGCCCATAGCAGCCACGTAAAACTTGCAACAACAAAGTAGAGGACGTCTAACTTGTTTTTGCAGGGCTTGTTGTGATGTGATATGGTCAAGACGTGATGAGATATAAATTGTTGTATGAGATGATCATGTTTTGTAACAGAGTTATCGGCAACTGGCAGGAGCCATATGGTTGTCGCTTTATTGTATGAAATGCAATCGCCATGTAATTGCTTTAATTTATCATTAAGTGGTAGCGATAGTCGTAGTAGCAATAGTTGGCGAGATGACAATGATGCTACGATGGAGATCAAGGTGTCAAGTCGGTGACGATGGAGATCATGATGATGCTTCGGTGTTGGAGATCATGAGCAAAAGATGATGCTGGCCATATCATGTCACATATTTTGATTGCATATGATGTTTATCTTTTATGCATCTTATTTTGCTTAGTACGGTGGTAGCATTATAAGATGATCCCTTACTAAATTTCGAGGTATAAGTGTTCTCCCTGAGTATGCACCGTTGCTACAGTTTGTCGTGCCGATACACCACGTGATGATTGGGTGTGATAAGCTCTAAGTTCACATAAAACGGATGCAAGCCAGTTTTGCACGTGCAGAATACTCGGGTTAAACTTGAGGAGCCTAGCATAAGCAGATATGGCCTCGGAACACTGAGACCGAAAGGTCGACGTGAATCATATAGTAGATATGATCAACATAGAGATGTTCACCATTGAAAACTACACCATCTCACGTGATGATCGGACATGTTTAGTTGATTTGGATCACGTGATCATTTAGATGACTAGAGGGATGTCTATCTAAGTGGGAGTTCTTAAGTAATATTATTAATTAAACTTTAATCTATCATGAACTTAGTCCTGATAGTTTTTTTGCATGTCTATGTTGTTTTAGATCAGTGGCCCGTGCTACCGTTCCCTTGAATTTTAATGCGTTCCTAGAGAAAGCTAAGTTGAAAGATGATGGTAGCAATTACACAGACTGGGTCCGTAACTTGAGGATTATCCTCATTGCTACACAAAACAATTATGTCCTGGAAGCACCGCTAGGTGCAAGGCCTGCTACAGGAGCAACTGCAGATGTTATGAACGTCTGGCAGAGCAAAGCTGATGACTACTCGTTCAGTGTGCCATGCTTTATGGTTTAGAATCGGGACTTCAAAGACATTTTGAACGTCATGGAGCATATGAGATGTTCCAAGAGTTGAAGTTAATATTTCAATCAAATGCCCGAGTTGAGAGATATGAAGTCTCCAACAAGTTCTATAGCTGCAAAGTGGAGGAGAATAGTTCTGTCAGTGAACACATACTAAGAATGTCTGGGTACCATAACCACTTGACTCTGCTGGGAGTTAATCTTCCTGATGATAGTGTCATTGACAGAGTTCTTCAATCACTACTACCAAGCTATAAAGGCTTTGTGATGAACTATAATATGCAAGGGATGACGAAAACGATTCCAGAGCTCTTCGCAATGCTAAAGGCTATGGAGGTAGAAATCCAGAAGGAGCATCAAGTGTTGATGGTCTACAAGACCACTAGTTTCAAGAAAAAGGGCAAAGGGAAGAAGGGGAACTTCAAGAAGAATAGCAAGCAAGTTGCTACTCCGGGAAGAATCCCAAGTCTGGACCGAAGCCTGAAACTGAGTGCTTCTACTGCAAAGGGACTGGTCACTGAAAGCGGAACTGCCCCAAGTATTTGGCGGATAAGAAGGATGGCAAAGCGAAAGGTATATTTCATATACATGTTATTGATGTGTACCTTACTAATGCTCGTAGTAGCGCATGGGTATTTGATAACTGGTTATGTTGCTCATATTTGCAACTCGAAACAGGGACTACAGATTAAATGAAGATTGGCTAAGGACGAGGTGACGATGCGCGTCGGAAATGGTTCCAAGGTCGATGTGATCGCCGTCGGCACGCTACCTCTACATCTACCTTCGGGATTTGTTTTAGACCTGAATAATTGTTATTTGGTGACAGCGTTGAGCATGAACATTATATCTGGATCTTGTTTAATGCAAGATGGTTATTCATTTAAATCAGAGAATAATGGTTGTTCTATTTATATGAGTAATATCTTTTATGGTCATGCACCCTTGTTGAGTGGCTATTTTTGTTGAATCTCGATCATGGTGATACACATGTTCATAATATTGACGCCAAAAGACGCAAAGTTGATAATCATAGTGCAACTTATTTGTCGCACTGCCGTTTAGGTCATATTGGTGCAAAGCGCATTAAGAAACTTCATGCTGATGGGCTTTTGGAATCACTTGATTATGAATCACTTGGTGCTTGCGAACCATGCCTCATGGGCAAGATGACTAAAACTCCGTTCTCCGGAACAATGGAACAAGTTACTGACTTATTGGAAATAATATATACCGATGTATGTGGACCAATGAGTGTTGAGGCTCGTGGCGGGTATCGTTATTTTCTGACCTTCACAGATGATTTGAGCATATATGGGTATATCTACTTAATGAAACATAAGTCTGAAACATTTGAAAAGATCAAAGAATATTAGAGTGAAGTGGAAAATCATCGTAACTAGAGAATAAAGATTCTACGAACTGATCATGGAGGCAAATATTTGAGTTACAAGTTTGGTCTTCATTTCAAACAATGTGGAATAGTTTCGCAACTCACGCCACCTGGAACACCACAACGTAATGGTGTGTCCAAACATCGTAACCGTATTTTATTGGATATGGCGCGACCTATGATGTCTCTTACTGATTTACCGCTATCGGTTTGGGGTTATGCTTTAGAGACGGATGCATTCATGTTAAGTAGGGCACCATCGAAATCCGTTGAGACGACACCATCTGAACTGTGGTTTGGCTAGAAACTTAAGCTGTCGTTTCTTAAAATTTGGGGTTGCGACACTTATGTCAAAAGGCTTCAGCCTGATAAGATCGAACCCAAATCGGAGAAGTGCGTCTTCATAGGATACGCAAAGGAAACAATTGGGTACACCTTCCATCACAGATCCAAAGGCAAGAATTTGTTGCTGAGAATGGGTCCTTTCTAGAGAAGGAGTTTCTCTCGAAAGAAGTGAGTGGGAGGAAAGTAGAACTTGATGAGGTAATAGTACCTCTCCCGAAATGGAAAGTAGTTCACCACAGAAATCAATTCCAGTGATTTCTACACCAATTAGTGAGGAAGCTAATGATGATGATCATGAAACTTCAGATCAAGTTACTACCGAACCCCGTAGGTCATCTAGGGTACAGTCCGCACAAGAGTGGTACGGTAATCCTATTCCGGAAGTCATCTTACTAGACCATGGCGAACCTACGAACTATTAGGAAGCGATGATGAGCCCAGATTTCGCAAAATGGCTTGAGGCCATGAATTCTGAGATGGGATCCATGTATGAGAACAAAGTGTGGACTTTGGTGGACTTGCCCATTGATCAACAAGCCATAGAAAATAAATGGATCTTCAAGAAGACTGACATTGACAGTAATGTTACTGTCTACAAAGCTCGACTTGTTGTGAAAGGTTTTCGACAAGTTCAAGGAGTTGACTGCGATGAGAACTTCTCACCCGTAGCGATCCTTAAGTCTGTCCAAATCATGTTAGCAATTGCCGCTTTTTATGATTATGAAATTTGGCAAATGGATGTCAAAACTGCATTCCTTAATGGATTTCTTAAAGACGAGTTGTATATGATGCAAACAGAAGGTTTTGTCGATCCAAAGGGTGCTAACAAAGTGTGCAAGCTCCAGCGATCCATTTATGGACTGGTGCAAGCCTCTCAGAGTTGGAATATACGCTTTGATAGTGTGATCAAAGCATATGGTTTTATACAGACTTTTGGAGAAGCCTATATTTACAAGAAAGTGAGTGGGAGCTCTGTAGCATTTCTAATATTATATGTGGATGACATATTGTTGATTGGAAATGACACATAATTTCTAGATAGCATAAAACGATACTTGAATAAGAATTTTTCAATGAAAGACCTCGGTGAAGCTGCTTACATATTGGGTATCAAGATCTATAGAGATAGATCAAGACGCTTAATTGGACTTTCACAAAGCACATACCTTGATAAAGTTTTGTAAAAGTTCAAAATTGATAAGTCAAAGAAAGGGTTCTTGCCTATGTTACAAGGTGTGAAGTTGAGTTAGACTCAATGCCCGACCACTCCAGAAGATAGAGAGAAAATGAAAGTCATTCCCTATGCTTCAGCCATAGGTTCTATCATGTATGCAATGTTGTGTACCAGACCTGATGTGTGCCTTGCTCTAAGTATAGCAGGGAGGTACCAAAGTTATCCAGGAGTGGAGCACTGGACAATAGTCAAGAACATACTGAAATACCTGAAAAGGACTAAGTATATATTTCTCGTTTTTGGAGGTGAAAAATAGCTCGTCGTAAATGGTTACGTCGATGCAAGCTTTGACACTGATACAGATGACTCTAAGTCGCAATCGGGATACATATTTATATTGAATGGTGGGGCTGTCAGTTGGTGCAGTTCCAAGCAGAGCATCATGGCGGGATCTACGTGTGAAGCGGAGTACATAGCCGCTTCAGAAGCAGCAAATCAAGGAGTCTAGATGAAGGAGTTCATATCCGATCTAGGTGTAATACCTAGTGCATTGGGTCCAATGAAAATATTTTGTGACAATACTGGTGCAATTGCCTTGGCAAAGGAATCCAGATTTCACAAGAGAACCAAACACATCAAGAGACGCTTCAATTCCATCCGGCATCAAGTCGTGGAGGGAGACATAGAGATTAGCAAGATACATATGGATCTGAATGTTGCAGACCCATTGACTAAGCCTCTTCCATGAGCAAAACATAATCAGCACCAAGACTCCATGGGTGTTAGAATCATTACTTTGTAATCTAGATTATTGACTCTAGTGCAAGTGGGAGACTGAAGGAAATATGCCCTAGAGGCAATAATAAAGTTGTTATTTATATTTCCTTATATCATGATAAATGTTTATTATTCATGCTAGAACTGTATTAACCGGAAACTTAGTACATGTGTGAATACATAGACAATACATAGTGTCCCTAGTATGCCTCTAGTTGACTAGCTCGTTAATCAAAGATGGTTCTGTTTCCTAACCATAGACATGTGTCGTCATTTGATGAACGGGATCACATCATTAGGAGAATGATGTGATGGACAAGACCCATCCATTAGCTTAGCATTATGATCGTTACAGTTTCATTGCTACTGCTTTCTTCATGACTTATACATGTTACCCAGACTATGAGATTATGCAACTCCCGAATACCGGAGGAACACCTTGTGTGCTATCAAATGTCACAACGTAACTGGGTGATTATAAATATGCTCTACAGGTGTCTCCGAAGGTGTTTGTTGGGTTGGCATAGATCAAGATTAGGATTTGTCACTCCGTGTTTCGGAGAGGTATCTCTGGGCCCTCTCGATAATGCTCATCACTATAAGCCTTGCAAGCAATGTCACTAATGAGTTAGTTACGGGATGAAGCATTACAGAATGAGTAAAGAGAGTTGTCGGTAAAGAGATTGAACTAGGTATAATGATATCGACGATCGAATCTCGGGCAAGTAGCATACCGATGACAAAGGGAACAACGTATGTTGTTGTGCGGTTTGACTAATAAAGATCTTCGTAGAATATGTAGGAACCAATACGATCATCCAGGTTCCTCTATTGGTTATTGATCGGATATGTGTCTCGATCATGTCTACATAGTTCTCGAACCCGTAGGGTCCGCACACTTAACGTTCGATGACGTTTTGTATTATGAGTTATGTGATTTGATGACCGAAGTTTGTTCGGACTCCCGGATGAGATCACGGACATGACGAGGAGTCTCGAAATGGTCGAGACATAAAGATTTATATATTGGAAGGTTATATTCAGACACCAGAATGGTTCCGGAGTGATTCGGGTATTTTTTGGAGTACTAGGAGGTTACCAGAACCCCCCGGTAGAGTATTGGGCCTTGATGGGCCTTAGTGGGAAGAGGAGGCCGGTGGCCAGGAGGTGGCATGCGCCCCCCCCCTAGCCAAAGCGAATTGGACTAGGGGAGGGGGTGCCCCCCTTTCCTTCTCCCTCTCTCTTTCCCTTCCCCCTTCTCCTACTCCGAAAAGGAAGGGGGACACCTACTAGGACCCCCTTTGGCGCGCCCCTCTAGGCCGGCCGCCTCCTCCCTCCCTCCTTTATATACGGGGGCAGGGGCACCCCAAAGGAAAACAGACATCTCTTAGCTGTGTGTTGTGCACCCTTCCACAGTTTAACACCTCGGTCATATCATCGTAGTGCTTAGGCGAAGCCCCGCGCCGGTAACATAATCCCACCGTCGCCACACTGTCATGCTGACGAAACTCTCCCTCGTCCTCAACTGGATCAAGAGCACGAGGCACGTCATCGTGCTGAACGTGTGCTGAACACAAGGGGTCGTACGTTCGGTACTTGGATCGGTTGGATCGTGAAGACGTTCGACTACATCAACCGCGTTACTAAACGCTTCCGCTTTCGGTCTACGAGGATACGTGGACACACTCACCCATCTCAGTTCTATGCATCTCCTAGATAGATGTTGCATGATCGTAGGAATTTTTTTGAATTACTATGTTCCCCAACATGTCGCTATGTCCGGGAAATACTCGGGCCCGAGTGGGAGGAAGTTGATCTTGCCAGCGATGCAGACTAGGAGGCAAAGACGCCTTTCTGGCCGGTCTTTGTTGTGCTTTCTTAGACCTTATGGATGACACACGATTGTTTGAGAAAATCAAATCTTTGTTGGATTGATGGTTACAGGCGCTACTTATACTATCTGGAGAGACACGAGCGCAGGAAGGCATCAGTTCCAGAAGGCAAGAGCGAGAGGCGTCTGTGCGAGTCAAACCGCACGACGGTTTGGGCAAGGGGAGATTTT
The DNA here is from genome assembly GCA_021437245.1 of Aegilops speltoides. Classification (NCBI taxonomy): domain Eukaryota; kingdom Viridiplantae; phylum Streptophyta; class Magnoliopsida; order Poales; family Poaceae; genus Aegilops; species Aegilops speltoides. Next base: position 165,743,706 of record CM038146.1, read on the forward strand.
CTCCTAATTACAAATTGTAATTAATTCTAACACTCCCCCTAATCTATGCTTGGCCATGTATGATCATCTTCATGATTATCCGGAAGCTCTATCATCTTAAACGGATTTTCCTCCAAAAGTTCTTCATAAATCTTTGTAAGATCCTGAAATATAAACTCACAAAGAAATAGCATAATGTGATGTCTTTAAATAAGGATATCTCAAGAGGATACTCCCTCTGATGCTTGCAAGTCCCTAAGTCGTCGCATACCAATTCCATGAACATATTTCTGGAATGTAGAATTTGGTAGAGACTTGGTGAATAAATCAACAAGGTTGTTGCATGATTCGACTTGCAAGATGTTTATTTCACCGCTTTGTTGAAGATCATGGGGGAAAACCCACTTAGTAGAAATATGCTTAGTGATATTACTCTTGATGTATCCTGTTTGCATCTGTGCAACACATGCCGCATTATCTTCATAGATAATGGTGGGTGATTCTATCAAACAAATTCCACATGACTATTGTATGTGGTTTATTATTCTGTGAAGCCATACACATTCCCATGTTGCTTCAAATAATGAATTTATTTCAGAATGATTGGTAGATGTTGCCACCAGAATCTGTTTCGAAGACTTCCATGATATAGCAGTGCCACCATGTAGGAACACGAAACTGGTCTGTGATATGGCATTATGGGGATCAGATAAATAGCCGGCATCTGCATATGCAATCATATCAGAGTCTTGATTTCTCTGGAACTGGAAAAATAGGCCAAGATCCTTTGTGACTTAGAGATATCGAAAGATATTCTTCACTCTAGACCAATGACATTTGGTGGGAGCTGCCCTATGTCTAGCAAGTAGATTCACCGCAAATGCAATATGAGGTCTTGTGCAATTTGCAAGATACATAAGGGCTCCAACGGCACTGAGGTGTAGAACTTCAGGTCCCAACACCTCTTCTCCATCATCCTTGGTCTGAACAAATCTTTCCCCACGCCCAGAGATCGAACCACCATGGGAGTTTTAGATGGATATGATTTGTCCATATTGAATTTCTCCAATATTTTCTGGATATTGGCAGCTTGGTGTACCATGATTCCTGAGGAAAGGTGCTCAAGTTGAATACCTAAGCAAAATTTGGTTTTACCCAAATCCTTCATCTTAAATTCCATCTTTAGGTGATTGCATGCTTCATCAATGTCTCGTGTGTTGCCAATGATGTTGAGATCATCAACGTACACCGAAATGACGCAAAATCCTGTAGAGGACTTTTAGATGAAGACACATGGGCAACCAACACTATTGGAGTAACCTTTCTGAAGAAGGAACTCACTGAGTCGGTTGTACCACATCCATCCTGTTGGGGAACGTAGTAATTTCAAAAAATTCCTATGCACATGCAAGATCATGGTGATGGCATAGCAACGAGAGGGGAGAGTATTGTCCACGTACCCTCGTAGACCGTAAGCGGAAGCGTTATGACAACGCGGTTGATGTAGTCGTACGTCTTCACGATCCGACCGATCCAAGTACCGAACGTACGGCACCTCCGAGTTCAGCACACGTTCAGCTCGATGACGATCCCCGGGCTCCGATCTAGCAAAGCGTCGGGGATGAGTTCCGTCAGCACGACGGCGTAGTGACGATGATGATGTTCTACCGGCGCAGGGCTTCACCTAAACTCCGCGACGATATGACCGAGGTGGAATATGGTGGAGGGGGGCACCGCACACGGCTAAGGAACAATCCATAGATCAACTTGTGTGTCCTAGGTGCCCCCCCCCCCCCGCGCCCGTATATAAAGGAGCAAGGGGGGAGGCCGGTCGGCCCTAGAGGGCGCGCCAGGAGGAGGAGTCCTCCTCCTAGTAGGAGTAGGACTCCCCTTTTCCTACTCCTACTAGGAGGGGAAAGGAAGGGGGAGAGGGGGAAGGAAAGAGGAGGGCGCCGCCCCCCCTTCCTAGTCCAATTTGACCAGAGGGGGAGGGGGCGCGCGGCCCATGCTGGCCGCCCTCTCTCTTTCCACCAAGGCCCATGTGGCCCATTATCTCTCCCGGGGGGTTTCGGTAACCCTCCGGCACTCCGGTTTTCTCCGAAAACGTCCGGAACACTTCCGGTGTCCGAATATAGTCGTCCAATATATCAATCTTTATGTCTCGACCATTTCGAGACTCCTCGTCATGTCCGTGATCACATCCGGGACTCCGAACAAACTTCGGTACATCAAAACTTATAAACTCATAATAAAACTGTCATCGTAACGTTAAGCGTGCGGACCCTACGGGTTCGAGAACTATGTAGACATGACCTAGAACTATTCTCGGTCAATAACCAATAGCGGGACCTGGATGCCCATATTGGTTCCTACATATTCTACGAAGATCTTTATCGGTCAAACCGCATAACAACATACGTTGTTGCCTTTGTCATCGGTATGTTACTTGCCCGAGTATTCGATCGTCGGTATCCAATACCTAGTTCAATCTCGTTACCGGCAAGTCTCTTTACTCGTTACATAATGCATCATTCCGTAACTAACTCATTAGCTACATTGCTTGCAAGGCTTATAGTGATGTGCATTACCGAGAGGGCCCAGAGATACCTCTCCGACAATCGGAGTGACAAAACATAATCTCGAAATACGCCAACCCAACATGTACCTTTGGAGACACCTGTAGTACTCCTTTATAATCACCCAGTTACGTTGTGACGTTTGGTATCACCCAAAGTGTTCCTCCGGTAAACGGGAGTTGCATAATCTCATAGTGACAGGAACATGTATAAGTCATGAAGAAAGCAATAGCAACATACTAAACGATCAAGTGCTAGGCTAACGGAATGGGTCATGTCAATCGCATCATTCTCCTAATGATGTGATCCCATTAATCAAATGACAACTCATGTCTATGGCTAGGAAACTTAACCATCTTTGATTCACGAGCTAGTCAAGTAGAGGCATACTAGTGACAATATGTTTGTCTATGTATTCACACATGTATTATGTTTCCGGTTAATACAATTCTAGCATGAATAATAAACATTTATCATGATATAAGGAAATAAATAATAACTTTATTATTGCCTCTAGGGCATATTTCCTTCACGTCCCGTCTGCCATAAGCCATATAGTGACTTATTCAGCTTTACACAATACATGTTGCGTTTTGCACTTTTATTCGGGACAAAGATTCCATCAGGAACCTTTTTATATATGTCCGAATCTAGTGACCCGTAAAGATATGCGGCCATGACGTCCATCAACTGCATAGATGGACGATTTTGCACTGCCAAAGATATAAGATACCGGAAAGTGGTTGCAACTCATTACTGGAGAATATGTTTCAGTGAAATCAATGTCGGGTTTCTGCGTGAAACCTTGTGCTACGAGCCTTGCTTTATATCTCACCACTTCATTGTTATCATTCCGTTTCCGGAGAAAAACCCATTTGAATCCCACAGGGAAAACACTGGGAGGTGTCGGTATTGCTTCAGTGAATACCTTTCTTTTGTTAAGCGACGCAATTTCTGCTTGGATTGCATCCTTCCATTTAGGCCATTCAGAGCGCTTTTGGCACTCATCAATAGACCTTGGATCATGATTAGTGAGAAGGGAATCTGCAATCTTTTGAACAAAATACATGTCGACAATCGTAGTCTTACGGTCAAATGATTCTCCAGAATCAATATAGTTGATGGAAATTTCCTGCACCCCTAGTGACCCTTTGTAGTTTCCCAGTACGATTGAGTCTGGGTGATCTGATGTCCCAGTCAGTTTGTGCACACTGAAGCTGGGTTGTGGAGGTTGCCCTTCCACTGGTGTATACTACCCATCAACTGTTTGTCAACGTTGAGTTGACCTGCATTTACTGACTGAGGTTTTTCTCCTCGATTTCCTTTGCTGCTTGCTAGAAGCATGCTCCGGGTCAGAGGCCGTACTACTCCCACTCTTTTTAGGAATAGGGAGTTGAGTGGGTTTTATTGGTACCTCCACTCTTTCTGGCACGTTTCTGGCCAGATTTAAGGATTTTGTAACACCTTTCAGATCATTAAATAAATCTGGCAGATTATTTACAAGATGTTGCAAATTAATGATCTTCCGAACTTGAAGTTCAGTCTCTTGGGTACGTGGATCAGAGGATGAAATTGCATGAGCATTCCAATCAATTTCTGGGCATTCTTTCTGGTACTTGAAATCTCCCCCTAATGCCGGAAAATGTTCCTCACTAAATATGCAATTAGTGTGACGGGCTATGAACAGATCCCAGTCAGGGGTTCCAGGTACTTGATAATCGACAATGATCTGTACCCCACATAGATCCCCAACTTCTTGTGTGGGCCCATAGATGTCCGTTGTGGTGGTGAGATCGGTATGTATGCAGCACATCCGAACTTACGCAGATGGTTAATGCTAGGTGGATTTCCACGTACCAATTCCAGAGGGGAAAAATTGTGATATGCAGTTGGCCTCAATTGTATCAGGTCAGCAGCGTGTAAAACAATGTGACCCCAACAAGAGGTTGGCAAGTTGCAATTCGTCAACAAAGGTCTTGCAATAGTTTGATCCTCTTAATCAATGATTTAGCCAAACCATTTTGTGTAAGGACATATGGAACAGAGTACTGAACTTCAATCCCCAAAGCCATGTAATAATCATTGAAAGCACGTGAGGAGAATTCTGCAACATTGTCTATTCGAATTGACTTAATTTGACTTTCTGGATAATGGGCTTGCAACTTAATGACTTGCCTCATTATCTTGGCAAATGCATGGTTCTGTGTGGATAGAAGACACACATGTAACCATCGTGTAGATGCGTCAATGAGAACCATGAAATACCTATAAGCTCCAGATAATTGTTGAATGGGACCACAAATGTCTCCTTGAATACGTTCAAGGAACTGAGGTGGTTCAGTTTGTATTTTGAGGTGCGAGGGCCTCAAAATTAGCTTTCCTGTGGCACAAGATGTGCACACACAATCTGAAGATTGATGAAATTTTGACTCAAGCAAATTATGACCAATAGAATTGCTAGTAATTTTTCTCATCATGCCGATTCTGGGATGGCCTAGGCGATCATGCCAGGTTTGGGATGCGTTCACATTCTGAAAAATTACTTTGTATGCAACATGTTCCATGGGTTTGATGTACGTATAGTACAAACCGAATGATAGAGAAGGAATTTTCTCATGTACCTTTTTGCCATATCCGTGATTTTTAGTAAAGAGTAGATACTCCTCTTTGATGTCTTCATGGGTTTCAATATGAAAACCATTTTTATGGATATCTCGACAACTGATCAGGGTACGTGAAGAATCAGAATAAAATAAAGCATCCTCAATCGTCACTTGTGTACCACTTGGGAGGTTGAATATGGCACGTCCAGTACCAACAATCACTGTATCGCGTCGAGCGATAGTTAGAATATCTCCATTCATCTTTTTCAGAGTTTGGAAATATTTCATCTCCCTCAGTATGGAGTTTGTGGTACCGCTGTTCACAAGGCATAATTCCTCTTCCATCGGATTGTACCCGTAGAGAACGGCGGCGAGTGCTCCCTCCTTTCTTTCTCTGCTGTTTTTCTTGCTCTCGCTGGCTGTTCTAGCGTGCTGATAACGTGTTTGAGAAAATCAGATCTCTGTTGGATTGATGGTTTCAGGCGCTACTTAAAGCATCTGGAGAGACACGAGCGAAGGGAGGCGTCGGTTCCAGAAGGCAAGAGCGAGAGGCGCCTGTGCGAGACAAACCTCACGACGGTTGGGGCAAGGGGAGATTTTCTCCTAATTACAAATTGTAATTAATTCTAACGGTGATAGAGTGGTGACCGAGAGGGTCTTTCTACGACGCGCCTCTGACACTATTATTTTTTTTTAAATTTCTTGCGTTCCTGCAACACTGGCACCCGCTCAATAGGCAACGGGACCTGGCGCGCCTTGGGCGGATGCTGGATGCACTATAGGCCATGGCTCATCGACTTGCTTCGCCGGTGACCGCTTGATGTGTCGACCACTTGGTGGTCTTTTTTTATGCCTTTTTTTATGGGCATGCTTGTGTTGTGCCCCAACACATTATGTGTGTCGGTTGTTTTATTTACAAAACGGGGCAAAAGTCTGTTTCAAGATGGTTGCGTTGCACCTCCTTAGATGCCCTATGCACCTAGACTCAGGGGGTATGATATTTAGGATGTTTTGTACGTCTTCTGAACATTGCAAAAGACAACTAACACCTCTGCGTCAAAGCAGAAAATGATTTGGGTTGCAAGTTGCAACACGAGCAGCAGACAAATGAAATACCCGGTTTACCAACGGCAACAAGCAGCTAGCGCACATGAGGTCGTCACATCACAAACTGATAGAGCAAGGCGGAAGGTTCACATAAGCGCAAGAGCAGACAGAAAATCCACCTTCAGACTTAAATCAGAGTCGTCACATCACATCAACCGGTCGATCGCTACCAACCACCGGGATCACGAGGAGCAGGAACCGGCCTGCGCAGCTCGCTCTCGCCGTGGGCGAAGCGGCACCCGTCGCCATGAGTGCAGCATCCCCTGGCGAAGTGCCCGCAGAGCTTGGTCTTGAAGCTGTCTAATTGCCATCCGCCGCCGTGAGACGTCGTGTTTCCTCCCGCCGCAGGCGAAGGGGCACCGCCGCCGTCGTGGTTGACAACGTGGATCAGCTGCTCCATGGCCATATCGTAAGCGTTCTTGATCTGATCGAACGTGCCCTCCAGCTCCACGTTCTTCAAGTCGGCGTCCCAGTCGTGGTCGCGGACGCGCAGCCTGGCGCCGCTGGTCCGGGATATCTGCTTTATGGTGGCTCCGCCACGCCCGATGATGGCGCCCGTGAGGGAGGCGTCCACGCTGATCTTGGCCGTCGCCGAAGCGCCGAAGCTCGCCACCGCTTCCTTGCGGGGGTCGGGCTCCATCTGTGCTTGATGTGCATGGTTACCGGTGGGGGTTGGTTCCATGGGTGGTGGCGTCGCGTTGTCCGTGGACAAATGCTTGGCAGGCTTCTCCTCGCCTTGTGCTGGTGGAGGAGCAGGAGCTGCGGCACTCAGGATGCCCAGTTTCTCGACGGCCCGGTAGCCGCCCGGGAAGTCATGGATGAAGTGACAATCATCACCAAAGCGGCAACCTGCAGTACTGCACGATGGGAAACATCATGAGGACAAACAACCGAACCAGCAGAATGCAAACAAGACAGCAACTGTTGAAATATTCGAGCACCTGAAGAATCTGATGCATGGCTTCGATTTGCTTCCTAGGCCTGCTTGAAAAGACTCCGGCTCTGTTTCACCAAAACAACCGATCATGCGGTTCCAAGTTAGTACTAAAGCTCTGAATGGAAATTCTGGAGACGGAACGACGAAGCCAGTTTCGCCTGGATCCAGATCCAGCTCGACTGACCTCGCACTCGGTGAGGCAATTCCGACTTCCCTTGGCGTCCAACCGAGCGGGCAGACCAAGTCTCGGCGCGAACCCAGAGTTTCACGTCATCGGGGTGCTTGGACAGGTCGACGCCAGCGGGCAGCACCTTGCAGGCGTCGGAGCTGGCGACGGCGAGCAGGAGCTCCCTCGAGTACTTGGTCCTCTGCCCCTCCCTTGCATCGATCGGCCCCGGTCAGATATATATCAGATCAGTCACGAAGGAAGGAACTCAACTAACCATGCATGCATGCATGCCACGATGGACAGTCGCATGCAGCATGAACAGGCGTGCGTACCTGGGCAGGGTCACGGAGGTAGGAATAGTGGCATCGTCAGGAGGCGCCGAGCTCATGTCGCCGGCAGCGGAAGAACGGTCTAATACATGCTGTTTCTACGGTGGTTCACTGCGTCGCCAAGAAGTAGGCAATGGCGTGAAAAAAGCTGGGAGCAGAGAAGTCGCGGTATGTAAATACCCCTGGGGTGGGGGAGGCCAGCGGGCGTACGGCCGGCGGCGCCCTCCTCCTATGGTAATGGTAGGGAGCGTTACTGGTAAATTGATTGACGGGACAAGTCCCGGGCCCCGGCGCAAGCTCGATCGCCAATAAAGAGCCTTTGCCTCTGGCGCAGTCGCGCATGCAGGAACGAGGCGTCGCTTGTGACGTTGATCCATCGCGACGATTGGGTTGAGCCGCTGCATGCACATTCAGCCTCTTCGGCTTCAACTCCCCAGGGGCTGCAACAGCACGCGGATCTTCTCCCGAATATGTGGGCAGAGCACAAACGTGGAGGTGAATCGTCCGGTTGGTCAGGGTGGCGACTCTGCAACTCGGAGCTTCAAATTTCAACCTCGAAGTTCAGAGGCGAACTTTTTTTTTCCGGGTGAAACGAGAATGTATTAATTAATGAATGGTGTTACACTCGTTTTCACAAATATGACAAAGATCATTAGAGCATGGTTAATAATATAGCCGGCAGCTGGCTATATGATGTTGCCATGCCACATATAGTAAGCTTAGAGCAAGTACAATAAGTCCTAGTCAGCTGGCTATATGCTGCTCCACGTAATTAAAGTCATTGCTGGAGGAGAGAGAATGGAGGAAAGAGAAGGAGGCGGGCGATTCAGCTAGCGCCGCCTCCAGCACAAGAAACAAGAAAAAGAATTCTGCATGCAGTCTTGTGAGCCAGCATTCAACTCTTCTCACCAATCACATGTCTCTCTTTGCCTTTCCCCACTTGCAAACATTAAATACCAATAGCTAGACTATAGCTAATCTGTTGTACTAGTGGGCTTTTATGAAGGCTTTATGTGACATGGCACTCATATATAGCCAGCAGCGGGCTTTCTTATTAACCATGCTCTTATAGCGAACAAGTATAATACCTACTTTGTTGATACATGCCCCACCCCACTCTCTCACAAAGTACCTAGGACCACGTGCTGCAGCTGGCTGTTAACTAGTAGCCCGCTTCTCTTCTCTCTCCTCCAAGTAAGCAAGAATATAATATTTAATGTCTTACAGCCCGCCTACATCATCTTATTGTACTTGTTCTTAGGCCCGGAGCCTAGCCACACCAATGTACGCTGGGTGGTTCGTCCCCTATGAGCTAGACAGTGCGCAACACTATTAACTGATCTCCGGACATGGGCAAAACTATGCCTCCAGATGCCATGCAGGGCCCTCTTCGTGTCCTCCACCCAGATCGCCAGTGAGGATCTGTTGACGCTGCTATCCATCAAGGCATCCACTCCCACTTTGCAATCCAGCTCAATGATAAGGGGCTTCTCTGTTCGTTGCAGCGCCAAGGACGTGCCCTCGAGACATGCTGCCATTTCCGCCTCCATCGGGGAGCGACATGATCGAAGGAAGCGACACGAAGAGAAGATAATGGCTACCGTGTCGTCCCTTAGTACCATGCCTGCACCCCCTATACTCTCGCCATGGACATACGATCCATCCACGTTTAGCTTCGCCCATCCGGCCGGAGGTTTCTCCCAAGTTGTGTCAGCTGGCGTACCTTTTAGTGATGCTATTGTTTGCTTCACCACATGCGATATACTCTGAACCACCATCGTGCCTTTCACCAAATCAAGGTAAGGAGCCATGTTCAGATATGTACATATAGTTTGTCGTATGGTATGAAAAAAAAGATTACCATCCATTTTTTTTCTTTTGATAAAGCACCATCTGGTGGTATGAATAAGTTATGTTTCACATTGTTCAGCCATGTTCATGCGAGAACATAGCACGGAGTTTGTCATGTTCACGATAAAAAAAGTGCACCTATATGTTAAATTGTTTGGCATATTCATGATTAATGTATTGAAAAATTGCCATGTTATGTACTAAAACATGGCAGTATTTGCCATGGGACACATGTAAAAATTGCACTAGCACAGTTTCGGAACAAGTAAACACAAGCACAGAGTAAATTGCCATGATCCATGGCAAACACTACATAAATCCTATACAGGTCACGGCGAAATTGTCTGGTCACATGGCAAATCCTAAAGAAAAAAATGTCTACATCTTGGACAGTGTGGGCAAATTTGTACTTGTGACATCGCAAATTCAGAAGAAAAAAATGTCTATATCTTGGGAAATATAGGTAAATTTGTGTTTGTGACATGGCAAATGAAAGTAACTTTTTTGCTAGTGACATGACAAATTACTGAAAAAGTTGTCATGTTAATTATGTACAATTTTTTTGCCATGGACACGTGTTATATACAACAATTTGGCCATGCTACAAGACTATGCTCCAAAAAACTTTACATTTTAGTTCGCAAGGCAAAAGAAGGAAATTAAACTTAATTTGCCATGTGAACCGAAACTTGGCAGGGCAGAAGTTTGCCATGCTACAAAACTATGCACCGAGAACTCTAATTAAGGTGGCATGGCAGTAATGAAACTTAATTTATAAAAGGTTCACCAATGTTTGGCAAACACTATATAAATCCTATACACGTCACGGCGAAATTGTCTAGTGACATGGCAAATCTAGAAGAAAAAAATGTCTACATCTTGGACAGTGTGGGAAAATTTGTACTTGTGACATCATAAATTCAGAAAAAAAAATACATACCTTGGGAAATATAGGTAGATTTGTGTTTGTGACATGGCAAATGAAAGTAAAATTTGTGCTAGTTAAATGACAAATTCATGAAAAAGTTGTCGTGTTATCTACAAAAAATTTGCCATGGACACATGTTATATACAACAAAGCTGCCATGCTACAAAAAACTCTATATTTTAGTTGGCACGGCAAAAGAAGGAAACTGAACTTAATTTGCATGTGGACCTAAATTTGGGAGGGTACAAGTTCGCCATGCTACAAAACTATACACCAAAAAATATAATCAAAGTTGATTGCGTGGAAACGATGAAAATCTGAAAAGTTACATCACGGGACATCGGATTAAGAATAAACGACACAGATTCAAGGTGAAATTTTAACCTTCCACTTAAATGCCTATTAGCAGATAACTCCCTCCGTCTATTCTCTAACTAGGTTCCTAATCCATCAATCCACCCACGATCAATTCATCTTCGATCGTCTGGTGCGATGGATACTTGCCCTACGCCGACCACCAAGCACCCACCGCCGGCCGTAAACTCTCTCCCTCCATCGGACATAAACTCTCTCCCTCAGCCGACTGTGACGCATCCTCGGACGACCATGATCCCTGACTTTTGCCTTTCGGAACACATGAAATCTCTACCTCTCGGAACCGTCGATCTCGCCACCATGCCTCAGCTTTCTTGTAGCCCTATTTGTTTTGATGAGCAGCGCAGTACTTGCGACGAATCTAAAGGACATGGGCTCAAAGGACTGGTTGTCAGGAGAATCTATAGGCCACGGCCCCACAACAGTTGTGATATGGCTCCATATACACACAACAGAATATCACATGACCAGGGAATACACAGCATGGCTGACAACATAGTGGGTAGGTTGATTGGACATCACACTAGATGGACGACAAAGATTCGGGTTGTGCACACAATCAATTAGGAAAAATTCACATCCCTCACATAAGTGACATGCAATTTTTTGTAAACTAGATAACGCCCCTCAGATTGGTGTGAAATTTTTTAGTAATGAACTTATCAAAATTAAAATTAGAATATATTAGAATTCTACTATATCACATATCACATTCAACCTAACCTCACATTAGAAGCCGAGATATTTAACCCAGGGTCAATGCCCCCCCCCCTCAAAAAATGGTTATTGTCTTAAATTTACTATGGCAATTGTAGAAAAACAAAAATCTTAGTTTTGCCATGTGAGTAGTACACATGGTGGCAATCTAGAAAAATACATAGAGCGAATATGCTACTGGTTGCGCGAAACGCGAGGTTGCTATCGCTGAATCATGAGGATCAGCGCGAGCCTGCCCCACATGGCCCCACCCATATATGGCTATTCCTGTCTTCTTAGCGCCATTCATAAGACTAGCCACGGCGGGGAGTAACTTAGAGTAGTAACATGCATATGTTACTAGTCTATGTTACTACCTCCATAATGGGGATAGTAACATATGTGTGGTGTCATGCAACACTTTATTTATTAAGTTATAGACTCGTCTTGTCTTGGTATGTGTGATGTTACTCATACTATCAGTAACCAGCTATGTTATCACATCACTCTCTTTCTTCATTAATTACTTGCCACATCATCTATTTTGTCTAAGTATGTGTGATGTTACCATCTATGTTGTTGAGGAGCGTAGTAATTTCAAAAAATTTCCTACGCACACGCAAGATCATGGTGATGCATAGCAACGAGAGGGGAGAGTGTTGTCTACGTACCCTCGTGAGACCAAGCGGAGCGTTGGCATAACGTAGAGGAAGTAGTCGACGCCTTCCGGTCCAACCGATCCAAGCACCATTACTCCGGCACCTCCGAGTTCTTGACACACGTACAACTCGATGACGCACCCGAACTCCGATCCAGCAGAGGTACGGGGAGGAGTTCCGTCAGCACGATGGCGTGGTGACGATCTTGATGTTGAACCGTCGCAGGGCTTCGCCTAAGCACCGCTACAATATGAATGAGGTGTAATATCATGGAGGGGGGCACCGCACACGGCTAAGGAACGATCACGAAGATCAACTTGTGTGTCTATGGGGTGCCCCCTGCCCCCGTATATAAAGGAGTGGAGGAGGGGAGGGCCGGCCCTCTCTATGGCGCGCCCTAGGGGAGTCCTACTCCCACCGGGAGTAGGATTCCCCCTTTCCTAGTCCAACTAGGAGCCCTTCCATGTAGTAGGAGTAGGAGAGAAGGAAAGGGAAGAGAGAAGGAGAAGGAAGGAAGGGGGCGCCCCCCCTCCCTAGTCCAATTCGGACTAGTCCATGGGGAGGGGTGCGGCCACCCTTTTGGCCCTTTCTCTCCTTTCCCGTATGGCCCATTAAGGCCCAATACGAATTCCCGTAACTCTTCGGTACTCCGAAAAATACTCGAATCACTCGGAACCTTTCCGAACTCCGAATATAGTCGTCCAATATATCGATCTTTACGTCTCGACCATTTCGAGACTCCTCGTCATGTCCCCGATCTCATCCGGGACTCCGAACTCCTTCAGTACATCAAAACTCATAAACTCATAATATAACTGTCATCGAAACCTTAAGCGTGCGGACCCTACGGGTTCGAGAACTATGTAGACATGACCTAGAACTATTCTCGGTCAATAACCAATAGCGGGACCTAGATGCCCATATTGGCTCCTACATATTCTACGAAGATCTTTATCGGTCAAACCGCATAACAACATACGTTGTTCCCTTTGTCATCGGTATGTTACTTGCCCGAGATTCGATCGTCGGTATCCAATACCTAGTTCAATCTCGTCACCGGCAAGTCTCTTTACTCGTTCTATAATGCATCATCCCGTAACCAACTCATTGGTCACATTGCTTGCAAGGCTTATAATGATGTGCATTACCGAGAGGGCCCAGAGATACCTCTCCGACAATCGGAGTGACAAAACCTAATCTCGAAATACGCCAACTCAACATGTACCTTCGGAGACACCTGTAGTACTCCTTTATAATCACCCAGTTACGTTGTGACGTTTGGTAGTACCCAGTCACACATGTATAAGTCATGAAGAAATCAATAGCAACATACTAAACGATCAAGTGCTAAGCTAACGGAATGGGTCAAGTCAATCAGATCATTCAACTAATGATGTGATCCCGTTAATCAAATAACAATTCTTTGTCCATGGTTAGGAAACATAACCATCTTTGATTAACAAGCTAGTCAAGTAGAGGCATACTAGTGACACTCTGTTTGTCTATATATTCACACATGTATTATGTTTCCGGTTAATACAATTCTAGCATGAATAATAAACATTTATCATGATACAAGAAAATAAATAATAACTTTATTATTGCCTCTAGGGCATATTTCCTTCATATGTTACTCCCATTATGGGTAGTCTAACGAATAAAGTCACATCGTATTTGCCAACATATCTACTCCTGCACCTATCGCATACTCGCCTACGGGCCGTGTCTCATCACCCGAGCGGGACACAATTCAAAATCCGAATCCCCTTGGGCAGCCTCATCACCACGAACCACCATGACCCCCATCCCCGCACGACTACACCTAGATTTGCATATTAATTCATGATTCACGAGCGAATCTTGGTGCAGAGCCATTCGCGGATCTTTTCTGCATAACTTTATGGTGTAATTCCACAAAAAATGTTCATGGTACTACGAGATAATTATGTACCAGACTAAACATACATGTGTCATTTCTTAAATAGCAGCCTCAAATGTTATGCGTAACAGATTTTGTGCCTAGACTACCATAGCTTTCTTTTGCGGGGCTAGACTAGCATAGCTAATGAGCAGTGCAGTACTTGCGACAAACTTGAAGGACATGGGCCCAAAGGACTTGTTGACATGAGAATCTATAGGCTACGACCCCACAATTGTTGTGGTACGGCTTCATATACACACAACAGAATATTAGATGACCACGGAATACATTGCATAGCTGGGAACATGGTGGAGTAGGTTGATTGGACATCACCCCATATGGATGGCAAAAATTCGGGTACAAGCATGACATATTGCTTGTTTGGATAACGCCCCGCGGATTGCTGCGGAATTCTTTAGCAATGAACATATCCGAAATAAAATTATAATATATTAGAATAGTACTGTATCACATTCAAACTAAAGGTAAATGTTTACAACACGAATACAACATACCAACATGGTGGTAGAGGCCGAAATATTTAACCGAGGGGGGCAATGCCCCCACCCCCATGTTTGAGAAGAACTTATTTTCATGGGAGGGCTTAGATGGGAACTTTTTTGAGTCCTTTTATATCTTTCCCGCATCCAGGGCTTCTCACCACCACTGTTCCAGACCACATCGTTTCCACCTTATTCCTTGGTTGTCAGTTGCATATTTCTTCAAGGGGCAGCAAGTTCTGAAAATCGGCAGGCTCCTACTGGCCACCATCGTCGTCGTTATGGTCGCCCTTTGGCCATTGTTCAAATTTATCATGTAGAGGGCAAGCCACCAGGCGATGATGATGTCGCAACCTGGCATGAGGCGCGGGCCTTTCATGGTTGTTCCACGCCGCTATAGCAGTCTAGTCTTTTTTTCTGAGTTTGAGCAGGTAGGAGCATCACCCTGAGTTACGTGATTATGTACATCAAATTACCTGAGACCATTCATTTTTCCCGACCAAAGGTCTAGATTAGGCAATACTACATAAGAATTCTGATAGTATATCCAGGCTTCAAGGGCATTTGGGGTAGTTAATTATTATAAATCACCTGACAGAACGTTGGAGCTATCAAATATTCTAGGCTGTAAAATTGGTACTCTTCCCCATGCCTATCTTGGCTTGCCTGTCAATATCAATAAACCAAGAATTGTGGACTTTATGCCCATGTTGAAGAGGATTGAGAATATACTCTTGAGTTGTTCCACTTTATTATCCACTGGTGATAAACTTACCTTGGTCAAATCAGTTTCTGCCAGCATGCCAATCTTTTTCATGTGTTCCTTGATGTTGCCCAAATCTATGATCAAACAAATTGAGGGCTAGAGAAAGTTTGGGTCAATTGACTCTCGACCTGCTTTGATTGCTTGGGATGCAGTTTTCTTGATATCACTGTCCACAACAAAGCTCTGCTGATGAAATTTCTTCATAAATTTCTGAATAAAGTGGACACTCCTTGGGTACTCATCATTTAAGAAACTTACTACCACAATGGCCTTCCTAGTGACAAGTTACTTGGCTCCTTTTGGTGGAAAACCCTGTTAAAGATCATGCCACCGTACAAATCGCATACCATTTATCAGGCTGGTCAAGGAGACACCATTTTCTTTTGGACAGATAATTGGGATGGACAACCTCTGCAAGCAAAATTCCCTGAGTTATTCTCCTTTGCTATTCACAAGGATTGTACTCTCCATTTTGTGGTTAATCAAGAAGATATCAGCACCCTCTTCCATAGACCACTCTCTTACAAGCTTACCAGCAATTGAACAGGGTTGAGGACATGTTAGCCTCCAGAGAACAATCTGATAGCAGAGACATTTGGAAATATCATTGGACATCAGGGTAGTACTCCTCTATGAAAATGTACAAGCACCTCATGGATACATATACTACCCATAGCATCTTTCAAAACATCTGGGGTACCTCTTGCAGATTGAGGCACAAGATTTTTTGCTGGCTACTCCTGCATGACAGAATTAATACAAGAAATATGCTCCATCGACGTAATATGTACCTCCGTGACTAACTATGACTTATGCTCTGACAAGGTGGAAGAGACTTTGAACCACTTATTCTGGAACTGCCCATTTGCACTCTCTTGCTGGGATATCATAGCACCTGGGAGGGCCAGAGGCATCTCCACTTTTGATGAGATCTTAGAGGGTGCTTGGATCAAAGGGACTATTTTTAGTCTGACTAAAAATAGTCTCTTTTAGAAGCTAAAGTTCCAAGCACCCCTGACTAAAGAGAGGCTAGGACTAGTCTTGAGGCTAAAAAAATTTAGTCATAGGAAACCTACTAAAATATGTATTAGCCCTCTCTCTCCTCATTTAATTCCTCTCCTTTAACACATGCGAGTTCTGGATTGGAGGGTTTGGAGGATAATAAATGCTCAATAACTTGATTTTAGTCTCTTTAGTATTTGGATCCAAGCATGGATGAGGCTAGCAAGTTTTAGTCCCACTACTTTTAGTCATGAGACTAAAACGTATCCAAGTACCCTCTTACTCATTGCTAATCAGTTACCAAAAGACTTGGCACTGGATATTATAGTTATGAGTTGCTGGGGTATTTGGTCCGTGAGAAATGATAAGATCTTTCGGTCTGCGGCACCTGCTATTGATTCATGGAAATTTCATGATCAAGGAATGGATTGATTTAAATCTATAATGGGTTTGTCCATGATTCCTAGAACTGGGATTGGCTGAGTGAGCTTTGCTCCTTTTTTTGTATTTTTGTAACGTTCTTTGTACCCACTTTATTATTAATAAAAATACCGTAGTTAGGGCTAAAAAAAAGCAAGCTAAAAAGTAGATTAGAATTTCAGGATTCGTTGATTCACTTTGGACGTTGTTGGTCTGCTGCTACAAATCCTCAACTCAATCTAGGTTGTTGGCCCGCTTCTGGGCAGCAAATCGATCTCCTCAACATCTCGATCAATGCTGCTTCAAATCTCGAAACAATAAGAAGATCAAATTAGCCAAATCATTGGGGTTGTTCTCACGCCAGGCTCAATAGGTTTGTCAATAGGCCTGCATTTGCGCCTTTGACTATTTGAATTCACGTGAAAGCATAATTCCACGTTACGAAGTTAGCCTTCGACCAAACTCTGAGGGAAATCATATTAACCATTGGATCAACTTAATACTCCCTCCGTTCCAAATTACTCGTCGCTAAAATGGATATATCTATAATTAAAATACATCTAGATACATCCATATGTGCGACAAGTAATTCAAAACGGAGGGAGTACTTGGTAGTGCGGTGTATCCTGAAACCTCTCGATTTTTTATAGCACAGATACTTGAGAAAAGGCGACCACTAGGTGTCGGCGCGCCGGCCGAATCCTTTCGGCCGGTCCGCTCCTAGCCGAATTCGGCCGGTCCGCTCCTAGCCGCCCGATACATGCATCCACAGCCGCTCGATTGGATCCGCAATATTTTTTCCTTCGCCGCAGAAAACAAAAACAAAAAAACATCGTCCGCTCGCATCGGGCAAGGCCGTGCCCCGCGCCCTCCAGCTGACTCGAAGTTCCCCTCCGGCTCGCCTCACTGCCGATGCTCGTCGCCGTCGTGCAGCACGCGTGCCCCTCGCCGGTGTTGCCCACCCTCGCCCCCTTCCTCCCCGCCCCCTCCCCCCTCGCCCCCAACAAAATCAATGGCGACGCTGCCATGGTTGGCCATGGTAGCAAAAATAGGGATGGTTCCAGCAAACCCAGAAACACTCGTAGTACCAAAAAATGGAGCCGGTTCAGCAAATCAAAACGGGTGTGGTAGCAAAAAATGCAACAATTTGGCGCTAATTCCAAGAAAAGATCGAAATTATGTGGTAGCAAAATATAAACATAGTTCCAAAGAAAAAGAATATTGGTTGTAGCAAACGCCGATGACGGTTGTAACAAAAATTGTCGCATACCCTCGGTTGTAGCTCATCACACCATGGACGCCGACCGCACCATGCAGGTTGCAACATCTTTTGGAGCGGGTTCCAAAAAAACCAAATCCGTGGAAGCATATTGGGCGGTTTCGTAACCTCATCGCTAGGGTCTCCGTAACCTCATGAAAAAATGGATGTAACAAATCAACATGGCGGTAGTAGCAAAAAATCAAAACGTTTGTAGCAAAAGTGATACAATGGTTCCAGCAAGAAATGACATGGAAGCAAAAAAAATATTAGTTCCACAAAAAATTGAAGACAGTTGTAGCAAAAAATACACTGGTTCCAGCAAGGGAAGAAGCATGGAAGCAAAAGAATTGGTTCACTCCAAACAAAAACCCAAATACTTGGTAGCAAAATTTGAAGCTGGTTCCAGTACACTTCGTTGCAGCAAAAAAAAACTGGCCAAGATCTTGAACGCCGACCGCCACGGGGTCTCCACCACTTGTGTCCGTCCTAGTTGCAGCACTTGTCGCCGCCGTTGTCGTCCCACGTTGCTGCTCACCGCCGTTGGTTTGCCACCAAAAACTGCATCTCCTCTCCGCGTTGGTCGCCGCCGTGCGGCAGCAAGGATTGAATGTGGAGGAGGGGGAAGGGAGGAGGGTCGCCGGAGTTGCAAAACGGGGGCCATGCCCAGCAGTGAGCTCGTGTTTCATGTGGTGGTCCCGGTCCTCAATAGTCTGCGTCTAAGATTTTTCCATTTTCCCCTAAATGCTCTGCATGATCCACTTTTCCAGCAACAGTTGCCAAGTTTACCCCCTGATTTATAGCAGCGCATGCAGCCAGGGAGTAAGACTAGCCACAGTGGGAGTAACTTCGGTAGTAACATCGAGTCCAACTCAGCAAATTTGCTTATGTGGCAATGAGTTAATGAGAAAAGATGTAATACTAGTAAGGCTGGTCACAGTGGGGAGGAACTTAGGAGTAACATCACACACTCCAATACAACTTTGCTTATGTGGCACGTATTTAATGAAGAGAGAGGTGCTTGTGGTAACTAGCTAAGTTACCGGAACATCACACACTCCAAGAAACAATGAGTCTATAACCTAATAAATACATCGTTGCATGACACTACATAGATGTTCCTACCCACTATGGAGGTAGTAACATAGTCTAGGGAAGTGTGTAAGTTACTAGTTTATGTTCTTGCCCATTGTGACCAGCCTAACTTAGCTAGTTACTACTGTAACATCACATGTCCCAATGCAATATGAGTCTATAAGCTAATAAATGAAGCTTTGCATGTTACCACACTTATGTTACTACCCACTATTGAGGTAGTAACATAGTCTAACAATATGTGTATGTTACTAGTGTATGTTACTCTCCATTGTGACTAGTCTAATGTTAGTCCAAAACGCATGCATGCATAAAGGAGGCCGGGGAAGCGTGCACAGAGAAACCGAGGAGACTAAAGCACGAATCAAGGAAAAGGGGGCAATGACTTCATGCGTTTTACTAGCCATGCATGTCTCTAGACCGTTGCATGCAGGGGTAAAATATTCCAAAATAACCCATCTGATGGTCTGCTTGGTATGCGTGTGCTGAGTTATACGTGAACTAAAAAAGGTACTACCTCCGTCCCGGTGAATAAGTCATTCGCGTAGTTCTAGGTTGACGATTTAACTATCTAAATATGTATTATATGTGACAAAAAATATATATTTAAAAACTACATCCTTGTAGAAATCTAGTGATGTACTTTTCATAACATATAACACATATTTAATTGCTCAAATCGATGACCTAGAACTACGTGAATGACTTATTCACCTGGACGGAGGTAGTAAACGTTTGTGACCGGCGGACCGGCCGAAGCTTCGGCCGGTCGCGCACGCGCCGTGTGATTGTTTCACGCCTCGCACCTCCCACGCTGGCACAAGCTAGGCCCACACTTTTTTGCAACTACACTGAGCATCCCTATCCATTCCTTTCTTCTTCCCCGCAATGCAAATTCAGCTCTTTGTTTCTTTCTCCACCAGCGCAGCTCACGCCATGGTTCATGCCTGCTCTCAGACCGGTGCGCGCGAGGCCATCTTTGCTGCAATCACTTGGTGCTACGGACGCCCTGGTCCACTTTTTTATCTTGCTG
This sequence comes from Aegilops speltoides, assembly GCA_021437245.1. Taxonomy (NCBI): domain Eukaryota; kingdom Viridiplantae; phylum Streptophyta; class Magnoliopsida; order Poales; family Poaceae; genus Aegilops; species Aegilops speltoides. Next base: position 165,763,910 of record CM038146.1, read on the forward strand.
GGAGCAGCCAGTCCCGCGAGCAGCCGACAGCAGCACTTCAACCCTTCGACGGCGAAGCTGCGACCGCGGGGGAAGAAGCCCGGTGCCGGCGAGGCCACCTAAGGAAGTTGCATTTGAAGTGTTGCAACCGACGTGGTAGAAAGCTGGAACCGACGTATGCAGAAGTTGGGACCGACGAAATCTCGAGCTGCAATCGGCGGGCACGGTCACCACGAGACGCTACCAACGGCGTCGACATTTGCTGGAACCGGTGTCTCCGGTTGCTGTGACCGTTGGTGCCAGATGCTGGAAGGGCTGCAGTAGTGCTACAAGCGCGGGCGCGTCGACATATGATGCTACGACTCGGGACGTTGGTGCTGGAATCATTGACGGCCAAAGCTTCAACCTTTGACTCAGAAAGCTTCAACCATAGAGATGGCCTGCTACAACCGGCAGGAGGAGATGCACCGACGGCTAGCCGGAAAGCTGCAACTGGAAAGAAGAGATGCATCGACGGCTAGTAGATGCTACCACGGCCACTTCAGGATGTTGCGTCCACGACCAATTCAGGATGCTACCATAGCCAATTCAGGATGCTACCATGACGGCGGCGGCTGGACAGCAAGCTTTTTGCTGGAACGGGAGACTTGCAGAGCTACAACGATGATCTATTTTTGCTGGAAGCGGCGAGCATCTTTGCTGGGAACGGCGAGCTATTTTGCTACAAGCCTGCAACCAGCAAGCTCGGATGGTATGTCGGGCGAGACGAGATGCCGGTGACCGGTGAGGTGCTACGACGGCGGCGACTAGCTCGCTGGTGGATGTTGGAGCACGATTAGGGATGTGTCCAGTGAGGGGCGGCCGTCCATGCTTTGAACGACGACTGTCGGGGAGCTGCGAACAGCGACCACCGGTGCAGGGAGCAGCAACCATGGCAAGGCGGTGGACGGCGAGGACGGCTGGTGAGGGTGGTCGGCGACATGGAGTGTTCATCGGGCATCGGGGCAAAAAATTTACGGCTCCTGTTTTTCACGTGAAGAAGAGCAGAGGATGCGCGCGAGGGAAAGGAGGAAGGAACAAGGGAATCGTTCGGCTGTACTCAGTTATATCGAATGGCCTGCAGCTGACCGGCCGAAACTTATGCCGGTCCGCCGACGCGTAGCATCGGCCACTAAAAAAGGACGAAGGGAGTACGTGCCGCGTGCGACCGGCCCAATCTTCGGCCGGCGCACCGGCCACAAACGTTTCCCTTGATAAAATGGATTACAGTACTAAAAACAGAACATGCTGATAAGAGTCATGACTAAAATGCAATATGGAATCCATAAACTCGACGGCATAATCCCAAGTTTAGAGTTACACCGATCTCATCCGGCCACTGATCTCATCCGGCGGTTGGTAGATCGCTACCAACCACACGGCTCTCGAGCAGCAGGAGCCGGCCTGCGGAGCTCGCTCTCGCAGTGGGCGAAGCGGCAGCCGTCGCCATAGGTGCAGGACCCTGTGGCGAAGTGCGCGCACAGCCTGGTCTTGACGCCCTTGTACTGCCCTCCGCCCGGCACCGGCAGATGCTCCCAGACCATACCGCTGGCGTGCCTGATCTGGTCGGTCGTGCCCTCCAGCTCCACGTTCTTCAAGCGGGCGTCCCGCTCGTGGTCGCGGATGCGCAGCCTGGCGCCGCTGGCCCGGGATATCTCCCTTATGGTCGCTCCGCCACGCCCGATGACGGCGCCCGCGAGCGACGCGTCCACGGTGATCCTGGCCGTCGCCGGAGAGCCGAAACCCGCCGGAGCTGCCTTGCTGGGGTTGGGCGCCAGTGGAGGTGCGTGGCGACCAGCGGTCCCTTGCTCTATGTGTGGTGGCGCTGAGTTGTCCTGGGGCAGATGCTCGGAAAGTTCCTTCTCGCCTTGCAAAGGAGCTTCACCGCCCAGGCTGCCCAGGTTTGCGACGGCCTGGTAGCCGCCCGGGAAGTCGTGGGTGAAGAGGCAATCCTCACCAAAGCGGCAGCCTGCAGTACTGCACGATGGCAATATGAATATCACGCGGATGAGCTTAAAGCAACCGGACAAGAGCTTGTACGTGTTCACGCTGACAGCAGTTATCATGAAATCTAATTAATTCATTTTGTTAGAGTGCACCTATACTTCCATACACAAATTAATGTACAACTATTACAAAAAGAACTAAACTATCATGGCGGGCGGCATGCAACTAGCAAAATGTCCTTCGCTCCGTCCACAGCCCAGGAATCTACGGCATTATGTTAAACAAGATAATAATTACCTGCAGAATCGTGTGCATGGCCACGGCTTGGATTTACTCCCTACGCCCGTCTGGAATGACTCCGGCTCTGTTAGGCTGGTCATAGTGAGGAGTAACTTAGACTAGTAACATACATATGTTATTAGTCTATGTTATTACCTTCATAATGAGTAGTGTCATAGATGTGGTAACATAGTTGCCTCCATTTATTACTTTGTAGACTCATTATGCATTGGAAACCGCTACGTGATGGTAACATATTATGTTACTCTATTTGCCTCTCTCCTCATTAACTACTTGCCACATCACCATTTTTGCTTATGTGACATCTATGTTACTACCTATGTTACTCCCACTATGACCAGCCTTACACCAAATCAATCGATGAGTCATCATCAAGTGCACCAAGTCGATCAATACGACGTGGCAGAAACGAAGATGGATCTGTAGCCGGTTTCTGTGGGCCGGAGTCGCTGGACTCCATATCCAATCGACCCACCTCGGGCTCGCCGAGGCAAAACCCCGCGGCCAGCTCCGCATGCTCTTCCAGCCGGGCGGGCGCCCCGAGCCTCCGCGCGAGACGAGCAATCGCAACCCCTCGCCGCTCCCGACGCCCAGAGTGTCACGGTGCTCGGGTCGTTGGACAGCAGGTGGAAGCCGGCGGGCAGCGCCTTGCAGGCCTCCGAGCCGCCGACGGCGAGCAGCAGCTCCCTCGAGTACGTGATCCTCTTTGCCCGCCCCTCCTCCTCCCTGGCATCTATCGGCCGGTCAGATTAATCAGATCAGTGTAAAGAAGGAACTAACCATGCGTGCCTCGATTGATGGCCCGCGCTGCCTGACGGTGGCGGCATGAACCAGCGCGCGTGCCTACCTGGGCATGGCGACGGGGGTAGGGATAGTGGCATCGTCACGAGGCACCCAGCCCATCTCGCCGGCACCGGAAGTTCAGTCTAAGGAGGCCAGTGGGCCTATGCACGATTGGTTGGTGGCTTGGTGCGGTAATGGCTCAGCCGCTGCATGCACATTGAGCTTCTTCAACTCCTCAAGAGCTGCACGAGCACGCGGATCTTCTCCCCAGGCTTATTAATGTGTCTGCCGAGCACAAACGTTGAGGTTGCAGACCAAGGCCCAGTTTTTTTTTTGCTAGAATACGAGGGTTCTCCTAGAATCCGACCCCTACCCAGCATCTCCCAGAATTTTTGAGCTTCATTTGTTTTACAATCCTACTCCCTCCGTCCGGCTTTATTAGGCCTAATGTTAGATAATAACGAGAAATAAACGAGACAAAGAGACACAGGGATTTTTACGTGGAAACCCTTGCGGGAGAAAACCACGGACGCACGAAGGCGCAATCACTATGAGGAGAAGTATTACAAGCACGAGACGACAGACCGTCTGAAGTGCGACTATATGGGGTATATAAGAGGGCAATACATGAGAGTCCTTGGAGGACAAGTAAACGAGTTGTACTCAGACGCGTCGACGCTAACGCATAACGCCCACACGGTTGTACTACGCCTAGTCAACCCGGTACTAGAATTTGGATCACAATTTAACAATCTCCACCTCGAGCCAAATTCCCTCCAAGAGTCGAAGAAAGTGAATAACTCCATCCAAATCAGCATAAACACCTTTAGCGCCAAAGTCCATAGGACTAGTGAGAGATACTAACTAAGCTCGAGCAAAGCTCAAACTTATTGGTAGGAACCGGCTTTGTCATCATATCGGCAGGATTATCATGAGTACTTATCTTGCATACCTTCAAATTGCCTTCAAAGAACAACATCTCGAATATAATGAAATCGACATCAATGTGCTTTGTCCTCTCATGATACATTGGATTCTTTGTAAGATATATGGCACTTTGACTATCGTAAAATATGGTAGGGCAAGATGAATCTCCACAAAGCTCAAGTGTACAAACCTCTCAACCAGATAGCTTCTTTGCATGCCTCGTAAATAGCCATATACTCGGCATCGAGTGGAACAAGCCACAATAGATCGCAAAGTTGCTCTTCAACTCACAAAGACAACCACCAATGGTGAAAACATAACCGTGAGTGATCTTTCTTATCCAAATCACCAGCAAAATCAGAATCAACAAAACCAATAAGTCCATCTCTAGTTTTCCCAAAGCTGTAAATAAGCATTAGAAGTACCATGCGGTATCCGAAAATCCACCGAATCGCTCTGCAATGCTCTTTTTCAGGATTAGCCATGTATCTACCGACAACACTCAACGATAAGATAAATCCGGACGAGAACAAACCATGGCATACATAAGGAACCAACTGCACTCGAATAGGGAACTCTAGACATGTACTCAATATCGTGATCGACTTAGGACATAAAGTCGATGATAATTTGAAGTGTGCACTAACGGTGTACTCACCGCTTGGCATTATGCATATTAAAACGACGAAGAACTTTATCAATATATCCCTTCTGACTTAGATATACTTTTCCAGACGGTCTATCTCTGGATATTTCCATGCCAAGAATTTTCTTTGCTGCAACCAAATCCTTCATCTCAAATTCATTACTCAATTGCTTCTTTAGTTCATTAATCTCTGACATACTCTTTGCGAGAATTAGCATATCATCAACATAAAGGAGCAAATAAATAGTTGAACCATTTACGCTTTCAAATAAACACAACTATCATAATTAGACCTTTTGGAACCTTGAGAGAGCATAAAGGTGTCAAATCTCTTGTACCACTGCCTAGGGATTGCTTCAATCCATAAAGAGATTTCTTTAACTTACGCATGCTTTTCTTTTCCAGAATAGCAAAACCTTCAAAGTTGTTCCATATAAATATCCTCTTCTAAATCTCCATGTAAGAATGCAGTTTTAACATCCAATTGTTCAAGTCAAGATCATGCATGGCAACAATCTCGAGTAAAGTGCTAATAGAGCTATGCTTCACAACAGAGAAAATACTTCGTCATAGTCAATACCGAATCGATCAGAACCTTTAGCAACTAACCTTGCTTTATATCTTGTCTCATCATTAGGAGAAACACCTTCTTTCCTTTTGAAACCCCACTTGCAACGAATAGGTTTCTTCTCTCTAGGCAATTTTACTAAATCCCAAGTGCCATTCTTTTCAAGTGATTCCATCTCATCATGCATAGCGCTTATCCACTTATTACTATCACCGTAAATAATAGCCTCGGAATATGAAGAAGGCTCAAGATTACCTTCAATTTCTTACGCAGCAGATAAAGCAAAAGAAACAATATTGCACTCTTCAATTAACTCGTCAGTTTATTAATACCCCGCCTAACTCTATCACGTGCAAGATTCCAACTGGGTGGAACAATAGGCTGATTTGGAGTGTGAGTGACATGATCATCATTAACGACGGGTTCATCATGTGCATCAACAATTTCATTACCAGATGTATCACCTGTTTCAATAACATGCTCCCCCTGAATAGTAGACTGCTGAATAATAGGCTGCTATTCACTCTCAACAAGAACATTAGTAGATGAAACATCATGTAACACAGCAGATTCATTAAAGATAATATTTCTGCTAATAACAACCTTCTGGGTTTCAGGATTCCACAATTTAAAACCTTTAACACCAGACTTATAACCAAGAAAGATGCACTTAACAGCCCTAGGCTCCAAGTTTCCATTATCAACATGAGCATAAGCAGTGCAACCAAAAACTCTCAACTGTGAATAATCAGCAGGTGAACCAGACCATACCTCAATTGGAGTTTTCTTATTAAGTGCAATAGATGGTGAACGGTTAATGAGATAACAAGCGGAAGCGGCCTCATTCAAAAACGCTTATGCAAACTCGCATTGGACAACATGCAACGGCTCGAAATAATGGTCCTGTTCATACGCCAAAGAACACCGCTTTGTTGAGGAGTATAAGGAACGTGTATTGTCCGACAATGCCTTCAGACTTGCAATAATTCTTAAATTGCTTAGAACAGAATTCCATACCATTATCGGTCTGAAGTATTTTTACCTTCCTTTCAGGTTTGTCTTTCAACCATTATCTTCCACTCCTTAAATCTGAGAATGCTTCATATTTATGCTTCAAGAAATAAGGCCAAACTTTTCTCGAATAATCATCAATAATAGTCAAGATGTAACTTGCACCACCTAGTGACTTCTTAAGAGATGGCCCCATAAATCGTAATGCACATAATCAAGAATACCTTCAGTTGTATGGGTCAAGTATTGAACTTCACCCTCTTGTGCTTGCCAAGATACAATGCTCACAAAATTTCAATTTACTGTGTTCATATCCATCAAGGAAACCTCTCTTATTTAACTCGCTAAACCAAGTTCACTCATATGTCCAAGACGATATGCCAAAGGTTAGCAAAGATCACAATCGTAATTGTTTGAAACAACTGGAGAAGCGTTCAAACGGTAGAACCTCGAAGGTAATAAAGACCATTGGTCGAACTTAAGTCACCTTTCATCACAACAAGGAGCCTTTGGTGACCTTCAAAACACTATCTCCACTGAATACTTGTATCCCTTTGCGTCAAGGGCACTCATAGAAATAAGATTTCTCTTCATCTTCGAATATACCGAACATCTGTCAAAGTTCGATTATGCCATCAAACATCTTGATTCGAATAGAACCTATGCCTTCAATCTTGCATGGTGAATTATCAAAACCCAAAACAGAACCAGCGAAGTAGTGGAATCAAAAGTATTAAACCAATCTCTATGCGGGCACATATGGAAAGTACATGCAAAGGTCAAGTACCCACTCATCATTGGTCTCAAAGACATCCAAAGAATAACGACAAGAGCATCATCGAACTATCATCACGAGCAACGTTAGCGTAATTTGTCACCTTGTTTGTTACCTTTCCTCTTTTCCTTGTTACGCAACTTGAAACACTCGGAGATGTCATGCCCGTCTCTCTTGCAATACCTGCAATACTTCTTGTCTCGGATTGCGACCGGCCCTCGTAGCCGTTCTTACTTTTGCCTCTGCTTCCATTATTGGAGTTCTTCTCCTTTGTCCCGCCACGAGCAGATAATCCTCTACTTGGGATGAACTTGAACCATCATGAGGCACCATTAGTTTCATCTTCTCCTTAGAGTTCAAAGCTTCATAAACTTCATTAAGTGTGAGAGTATCACGGTGTATAATATGGTGTCTCAAAATTGGTATAAGAACTCGGCAGTGAACAAAGTAACATTAAAGCAGTATCCTCCTCTTCATACTTAACCTCCATTGCAGCTAGATCAGATATGATCTCCTTAAATTCTGAAATATGATTCAAAACATTACCTCCCTCGGGTAACCTGTGCAGGAATAATTTTTGCTTCAAATGCATCTTGCTGGTGAGATCCTTGGTCATGCAAATCCCTTCCAGCTTTAACCATAGAGCGGCGGCTGTTTTCTCGCTCAAAACTTCCTGCAAAATATTATTATGCAAATGGAGTTGAATTTTTGACAAAGCCTTACGATCAATTCTTTTCTCCTCGTCGGTCCAGTCCTGAATTCTATTCTTTCCAAAACTATCCAGTGCTTCATCATAGTCAGACTATGCCAACAACGCCCGCATCTTGACTTGCCATAGGGTAAACCTCGTGTCACGGTCCAGTAGCGGAAGATCGTACTTCATGGAAGCCATGAGTAGATAAAGCTGTATACACAAAGCAGTACAAGCCCGTAGAAAAATTCTTGACAGAATTTAATATGCGAAGCAAAAAAACTGAAAGAGATAGCACCGGGATATTTACGGGCAGTGGACGTAGCAACCAAAGTCAGGACGAAAATAATCTGATCTGTAGATCAGCCTTAACCACCACGTGAGAAGTACTAGTGGTACTGTAGTACTAATTGTACGGTTGACGATGGCTGACGCGATGTAACGTCGTAATTTCACGTAAGTAGTAGTTGTAGCAGCAACGTTTGATCCAATCTCCTCGGGACTTGAAGCCGGTTGCTTTATTAGCACCAGTGGCAACCCGGTGGATTAATGCGTGCGCTTGCAGCAACGCGTGGCTCCGGCGGATCGAAAGAGCGGCTTCAACAGCGCACAGCTTTGTAGGCAGGACAGTAGCGCAGATTGATTTCCTGTCGGTCTCTGTTTCAACAGCGGCTGCAGCAGCGATCTGTCTTCGGATTCGACGGATCACAGAGACGCCTGCGGCGGCGCACCCGGAAACCCAAATCACCCGGAAACCCAAATCCTCTCGTCTCAAATCTCGTATCTGCAACTTGGCTCTGTATACCACTTGTTAGATAATAACGAGAAATAAATGAGACAAAGAGACACAGGGATTTTTACGTGGAAACCCTTGCGGGAGAAAACCACGGACGCACGAAGGCGCAATCACTATGAGGAGAAGTATTACAAGCACGAGACGACAGACCGTCTGAGGTGCGACTATATGGGGTATATAAGAGGGCAATACATGAGTCCTTGGAGGACAAGTAAACGAGTTGTACTCGTACGCGTCGACGTCAACGCAACGCCCACACCGGTTGTACTACGTCTAGTCAACCCGGTACTAGAATTTGGATCACAATTTAACACCTAAAGACAACTTCTCTTAGACCAAGACACATAGTAATTTGCTCACATTAATTCTTCTATTCCACTCCCAATGTACTCTCTCACATGCATGCATCCAATGAAAAAACATGCATGAAGTGTATTAATTGTTCAGTCATGGCACCAACAACAATGTCTTTCAATGCAACCAATGAAATGGTTGAATGCATGCACCTTTCCAAAGCGGGGCCTTATAAAAGGGGACATGCTTGTGATGCTGAGAGGCCTAATAAACCCGGACGGAGGGAGTGTCTTATTAGACCCTAACTAGATAGGATTGTAGTAAAACAAAGGGAAACGCTTGTATCCGGTGGACCAGCTAAAAATTGCACCAGTCGCGCACGGGGGTCACGCGTACGCATCTTCAGTGGTGGGGCCCATCCACCGCCATCCCCTCATCTTATCTTCTCAGAGTCTCAAACGACCACGTCCACTCCTCCCATCCCGTGACGCTCTCATCTCATCCGCTCCGTAGCTCTGCTCCACCTCATCTCGCATGCCGCCGCCGGGATTCTCTGCCACCGGCGACGCGATCCTGGCTGGCCATGACCACCACTCACCTTCTGTTTCTTCTATCTCTGCCATGGCTGCTCCACTAATCGCAGCCGTAGTGTCCAAGGGAGCTGGAAGCGGCACCGCAACTCCCAGCGGTGACCATGCCAACGTGTGCTGCAACCATGGTGGCAAAACGCTGGAATCATGACGGAGGATGCTGGAACCGGCGTCCGCCGGTGCTGGAACCGGACGCGGCCTCTCGGCGTGGATGGTTTTCTGTTGGAACTTGCTGTGTCTTTTGTTATTGCTGGAAACAACCTTTTTTGCTACCACCGGGTTGCTTTTTTGCTGGAACTAGTATCCATTCTTGCTCTGTGTTTTCGTTGGAAACAACACATTCTTGCTACCGCCGTATTCGAGTTTTGCTGGAACCAGCGCCTAGTTTTGCTACAATCGGCTTTTTGAGTTTTGCTGTAACCAGCAACCACTCCCCGGCCATGTCCAAATGTGATATGGCCGGCGACCAAGCTACATCCGGTTAACATTTTTGCTACAATGGCGACGACGGGTGGCAGCGGCGAGTCTTTTTTGCTGGAACCGATATTGTTTTTTGCTACAACCGACCAACTTTTTTGCTGCTACTGGCAGTCCCGGGGAATAGTACATATCTTCGCGAGGGCGTCGCCGGAGGTGCTCTGGCCGACGATCGCCGCCACCGGAAGCTGCGGCCGCTGCCCCTGGAGCAGCGACCGTCGCCACGAGGAGCCGCAACCAGGGGCACTTCATGCATGAAGACTGCAAGCAACACAGGAGACGACAGGCAGCGAGGGAGGTGACCAGCGACGACCAGCAGCGCCCGACAGAGAGCAGCGTGCCCGGCGGCGAGGTGGTAACCGGCCAGAGACCCAAGCATTGCTTCGAGGACGGGCGTGTCGCTCGTCCATGGCGGCGCGATGGGGATTTGTTTTCTGTAGAGAAGAAGAATGCGTAGGGGTAGATGAAGGGAGATCGTGTGGCCCAAAAGGCTTCAATCGTACGTCTGGGATGTGACCTGCCGAAAGTTTAGGCCGGCGCACCGACGCGGATAAGTTCCCTAAAACAAATGGGGCTCAAAGATTCTGGGAGAAACTGGGTAGGGGTCGGATTCTGGGAGAATCCCGAGATTCTAGCAAAAGAACTGGGCCCAAGTGTCGAGGGAAATCATATACTACTAGGAACTGTTGGTCAGTGTCGCGACTATATGCAACTTAAATGATGAATAGTTCAAATTTCAACCAAAAAGTTGAGTGGCCAATTTGGGGTGACAAGGCAAGGAAAATATGATGTATCATACTTCAGTAGAGGCCTGTAACGTGCCTTGCTCGTGGCGGATCTGGGTGGCGAAGGGAAGGGAGGAAGAAGATGGGGATCTATTGCTTAGAAGGGAAGGAAGGAGTTCTGGAGATCAGCTCCGATACAAGTCGAGTACAAAATGCATACCCACTCCCACACACACGCTAGACTATATGTAGCGGCCGCCAGCTGGCATCCGTATCCAATCACTGCGCATGTCCTCGTCACGCCTTGTCCACCTGGTTGTCGACTAGGTCAATGGTTGCTTGACTTGGGCCGGCCTGGCTCCGGGGCCCATCGTCAGGTGGCTCCAGGGTGGCCTTGACATTCTCCCCCCTTGGGAAACGGCTTGCCCCCAAGCCATGAAGAAAGGAAAACGCTGGCGCAGTTGCCTTGGATCTTCCCAGGTGGTCAAGGAAATGGGCAACCCGGACCAGTGCACACAAACCTTCTGGACAGCCCCAATGTTCGTCTTGACCGTGCGCTCTCCGATGATCGCCACTGGTTCATGCTCCATACCAAGGATCTCAGTGTTCGGGGTAATTCTTGTTCGACTAAGGCGTCGCTGCCAATCGCTTTCTTCAGCTGCGACACGTGCACCACTGGATGGATCTTGCTCCCTGCTGGCAAGTGAAGTTTGTAAGCTACCTTGCCAACTCTAGCCACAATCTTGTATGGTCCATAGTGACAAAATGCAAGCTTCTGGAACGGGCGTTGTGCGTCGGATGTCTGAATGAAGGGTTGTAAGCGCAAGAAGACTGAATCACCCACTTCAAACTCCCGGTCTATGCGCTTTTTGTCTGCTTGCCTTTTCATCCTGTCCTGAGCCTGTTTCAGTTGTTGTTGTAGCAGTCCATCATCACTTCCCTTTCCTTCAGCCATGTTGCTAGGTCGGGCACACTTCAATCATCCACTTGAGTGACCCCAAATTCTCTCGCAGAGTGCCATAGATCACTTCATATGGAGTTCTTCCCAGAGCTAAGTGAAAGGTGGTATTATACCAGTATTCTGCAAGGAATAGCCATCTGTACCAATTCATGGGGCAACCATGGACAGAGCACTGAAGGTATGTCTCTATGCATTGATTTACCCGTTCCGTCTGTCCGTCCGTCTGCGGGTGGTATGACGAGCTCATGCGCAACTGAGTTTGAGCTAACTTAAAGAGTTCCTGCCACAAACTGCTAGTGAATATCCTGTCGCGATCCGAGATGATAGCCAACGGAAGACCATGCAGCTTGAAGATGTGTTGCATGAAGGCTGTAGCCACTGAGAAGGCTGTGTATGGATGCTTCAGTGGCACAAAATGGCTATATTTCAAAAACTTGTCAACCACCACTAGGATCACATCATAGCCATTGGATTTTGGAAGGCCTTCAATGAAATCCAATGATATGACTGCCCATGGACGCTTCGAATTGGTAGAGGCTGAAGCAGCCCCGCTGGAGCGACCCGTTCTGTCTTTGCTTGCTGACAAGTTGTGCACTGATGAACAAACTGACGAACCATGTCTTTGAGTCCTTTCCAAGCAAACAAGCATCACACTCTATGATAGGTGGCGTGGAATCCCGAGTGCCCCCCGGCTGCACTGTCATGTAGGACCTTGATCAAAGATTCTTGAGTTTGAGGATCATCCCCTATCTAGATGCGTCCTTGAAAACGAATCACTCCCTCCTATATAGCATATCCAGGATCGCCGTTTTCATCAAGCGCAAGTCGCGACATCAGCCGTTGAGCTGCGGGGTCTTGTTGATAGCTGTCCAAAATTGCTTGGAGCCAAGCTGGTTTGGCCAGGGCGATTGCCGCCAGCTCCTGGGATTTGTCTTGGGCGCGTCGGGACAGGGCATCAATAGCCCTATTAGACACTCCAGCCTTGTATTGAATTTGGAATCGTAGCCCCACCAACTTGGTAAAAGCCCTCTGCTGGATAGGCGTATTGAGTCTCTGATCCTTCAAGTTGAGCAGGCTGCGTTGATCGGTGCGGATAATGGATTCTGAATGTTGCAAGTATGGGCGCCAATGATCAACAGTAAGGAGTAGAGCCAGGCATTCCTTCTCATAAGCCGACAACCCAAGGTTACGAGGAGCTAAACTCTTGCTCAAGTACGCGATGGGATGCCCTTCTTGCATGAGCACCGCGCCAATTCTTGTGCCACTGGCATCTGTTTACACCACGAATTGCTTCGAGAAATCCGGCAAGGCCAACACCGGAGCAGTAACTGTTGGGGAACGTAGTAATTCCAAAAAAATTCCTATGCACACGCAAGATCATGGTGATGCATAGCAACGAGAGGGGAGAGTGTTGTCCATGTACCCTTGTAGACCGAAAGTGGGAGCGTTATGACAACGCGGTTGATGTAGTCGTACGTCTTCACGATCTGACCGATCCAAGCACCGAACGTACGGCACCTCCGAGTTCAGCACACGTTCAGCTCGATGACGATCCCCGGACTCCGATCCAGCAGGTGTCGGGATGAGTTTCACAAGACGACGGCGTGGTGACGGTGATGATGTTCTACTGGCGCGGGCTTCGCCTAAGCACCGTTACGATATGACCGAGGTGGAATATGGTGGGGGGGACAATGCACACGGCTAAGGAAAGATCACAAAGATCAACTTGTGTGTCTAGAGGTGCCCCCCCCCGTGATATAAAGGAGCAAGGGGAGGCCGGCCGCCCTAGGCGCGCCAAGGGGGGAGTCCTCCTCCTAGTAGGAGTAGGACTCTCCTTTCCTAGTCCAACTAGGAAGAGAGAAGGGGAAGGAAAGAGAGGAGAGGAGAGGGAAGAGGGCGCGCCCCCCCTAGTCCATTCGGACTCCTCATGGGAGGGCGCCACCTCCTGGCTACTGCCCTCTCTCTCCCTCGGGCCCACTAAGGCCCAATACTTCCCGGGGGTTCAGTAACCCCCCCGGACTCCGTTTTCTCCGAAATCACCCGAAACACTTCCGGTGTCCGAATATAGTCGTCCAATATATCAATCTTTATATCTTGACCATTTCGAGACTCCTCGTCATGTCCGTGATCACATCCGGGACTCCGAACAACCTTCGGTACATCAAAACTTATAAACTCATAATAAAACTGTCATCGTAACGTTAAGCGTGCGGACCCTACGGGTTCGAGAACTATGCAGACATGACCTAGAACTGTTTCTGGTCAATAACCAATAGCGGAATCTAGATGCTCATATTGGCTCCTACATATTCTACGAAGATCTTTATCGGTCAAATCGCATAACAACATACGTTGTTCCCTTTGTCATCGGTATGTTACTTGCCCGAGATTTGATCGTCGCTATCCAATACCTAGTTCAATCTCGTTATCGCAAGTCTCTTTACTCGTTCGTAATGCATCATTCTCAGAACTAACTCATTAGCTACATTGCTTGCAAGGCTTATAGTGATGTGCATTACCGAGAGGGCCCAGAGATATCTCTCCGACAATCGGAGTGACAAAACCTAATCTCGAAATACGCCAACTCAACATGTACCTTTGGAGACACTTGTAGAGCTCCTTTATAATCATCTAGTTATGTTGTGACGTTTGGTAGCACACAAAGTGTTCCTCCGGTAAATGGGAGTTCCATAATCTTATAATTATAGGAACTTTGTATAAGTCATGAAGAAAGCAATAGCAACATACTAAACGATCAAGTGCTAAGCTAACGGAATGGGTCAAGTCAATCACATCATTCTCCTAATGATGTGATCCCGTTAATCAAATGACAACACATGTCTATGGTTAGGAAACATAACCATCTTCGATTAATGAGCTAGTCAAGTAGAGGCATACTAGTGACATTAAGTTTGTCTATGTATTCACACATGTATCATGTTTCCGGTTAATACAATTATAGCATGAATAATAAACATTTATCATGATATGAGGAAATAAATAATAACTTTATTATTGCCTCTAGGGCATATTTCCTTGATCTTCCACTTGCACTAGAGTCAATAATCTAGATTACACAAGAATGATTCTAACACCCATGGAGTCTTGGTGCTGATCATGTTTTGCTCGTGGAAGAGGCTTAGTCAACGGGTCTGCAACATTCAGATCCGTATGTATCTTGCAAATCTCTATGTCTCCCACCTAGACTTGGTCCCGGATGGAATTGAAGCGTCTCTTGATGTGCTTGGTCCTCTTGTGAAATCTGGATTCCTTTGCCAAGGCAATTGCACCAGTATTGTCACAGAAGATCTTCATTGGTCCCGATGCACTAGGTATGACACCTAGATCGGAAATGAACTCCTTCATCCAGACTCCTTCATTTGCTGCTTCCGAAGCAGCTATGTACTCCGCTTCGCATGTAGATCCCGCCACGACGCTTTGTTTAGAACTGCACCAACTTACAACCCCACCGTTTAATAAAAACACGTATTCAGTTTGCGATTTAGAATCGTCTGGATCAGTGTCAAAGCTTACATCGACGTAACCATTTACGACTAGCTCTTTGTCACCTCCATAAACGAGAAACATATCCTTAGTCCTTTTCAGGTATTTCAGGATGTTCCTGACCGCTGTCCAGTGATCCACTCCTAGATTACTTTGGTACCTACATGCCAAGCTTATTGCTAAGCATACATCGTGTCCAGTACACAAGATTGCATACATGATAGAGCCTATGGCTGAAGCATAGGAACATCTTTCATTTTCTCTCTATCTTCTGTTGTGGTGGGCATTGAGTCGACTCAACTTCACACCTTGTAATCTGAGCAAGAACCCTTTCTTTGCTCGATCCATTTTGAACTTTTTCAAAACTTTATCAAGGTATGTGCTTTGTGAAAGTCCAATTAAGCGCCTTGATCTATCTCTATAGATCTTGATGCCCAATATGTAAGCAGCTTCACCGAGGTATTTCATTGAAAAACTTTTATTCAAGTATCCCTTTATGCTATCCAGAAATTCTATATCATTTCCAATTAACAATATGTCATCTACATATAATATTAGAAATGCTACAGAGCTCCCACTCACTTTCTTGTAAATACAAGCTTCTCCAAAAGTCTCAGATAAAACCATATGCTTTGATCACACTATCAAAGCGTTTATTCCAACTCCGAGATGCTTGCACCAGTCCATAAATGGATCGCTGGAGTTTGCACACTTTGTTAGCACCTTTTGGATCGACAAAACCTTCTGGTTGCATCATATACAACTCTTCTTCCGTAAATCCATTCAGAATGCAGTTTTAACATCCATTTGCCAAATTTCATAATCATAAAATGCGGCCATTGCTAACATGATTCGAGAGACTTAAGCATCGCCACGGGTGAGAAAGTCTCATCGTAGTCAACCCTTGAACTTGTCGAAAACCTTTCGCAACAAGTCGAGCTTTGTAGACGATTACATTACCATCGATGTCGGTCTTCTTCTTGAAGATCCATTTATTCTTGATGGCTTGCCGATCATCGGCAAGTCAACCAAAGTCCATTGTTCTCATACATGGATCCCATCTCGATTTCATGGCCTCAAGCCATTTCGCGAATCTGGGGTCATCATCGCTTCCTCATAGTTCGTAGGTTCGCCATGGTCAAGTAACATGACTTCGAATAGGATTACCGCACCACTCAGTGCGGATCTTACTCGTAGACCCACGAGGTTTAGTAGTAACTTGATCTGAAGTTTCATGATCAATATCATTAGCTTCCTCACTGATTGGTGTAGTTGTCACAGGAACCGGTTCTTGTGATGAACTACTTTCCAACAAGGGAGCAGGTACAGTTACCTCATCAAGTTCTACTTTCCTCCCACTCACTTCTTTCGAGAGAAACTCCTCTAGAAAGGATCCAAATTTAGCAACAAAAATATTGCCCTCAGATCTGTGATAGAAGGTGTACCCAATAGTCTCTTTTGGGTATCCTATGAAGACACATTTCTCAGATTTGGGTTCGAGCTTATCTGGTTGAAGTTTCTTCACATAAGCATCGCAACCCCAAACTTTAAGAAATGACAACTATGGTTTCTTGCCAAACCACAGTTCATAAGGCGTCGTCTCAATGGATTTTGATGGTGCCCTATTTAACGTGAATGCGGCCGTCTCTAAAGCATAACCCCGAAACGATGGCGGTAAATCAGTAAGAGACATCATAGATCGCACCATATCTAGTAAAGTATGATTACGACGTTCGGACACACCATTTCGTTGTGGTGTTTCGGGTGGCGTGAGTTGTGAAACTATTCCGCATTGTTTCAAATGTAAACCAAACTCATAACTCAAATATTCTCCTCCACGATTAGATCGTAGAAATTTTATTTTCTTGTTACGATGATTTTCCACTTCACTCTGAAATTCTTTGAACTTTTCAAATGTTTCAGACTTGTGTTTCATCAAGTAGATATACCCATATCTTCTCAAATCATCTGTGAAGGTGAGAAAATAACGATACCCGTCGCGAGCTTCAATATTCGTTGGACCACATACATCAGTATGTATGATTTCCAATAAATCAGTTGCTCGCTCCATAGTTCCGGAGAACGGCGTTTTAGTCATCTTGCCCATGAGGCACGGTTCACAAGTACTAAGTGATTCATAATCAAGTGATTCCAAAAGTCTATCAGTATGGAGTTTCTTCATGCGCTTTACACCGATATGACCTAAACGGCAGTGCCACAAATAAGTTGCACTATCATTATCAATGATGCATCTTTTGGCTTCAACATTATGAATATGTGTATCACTACTTTCGAGATTCAATAAAAATAGACCACTTTTCAAGGGTGCATGACCATAAAAGATATTACTCATATAAATAGAACAACCATTATTCTCTGATTTAAATGAATAACCGTCTCGCATCAAACAAGATCCAGATATAATGTTCATGCTCAACGCTGGCACCAAATAATAATTATTTAGATCTAAAACTAATCCCGATGGTAGATGTAGAGGTAGCGTGCCGACCGCGATCACATCGACTTTGGAACCATTTCCCACGCGCTTCGTCACCTCGTCCTTAGCCAATCTTTGCTTAATCCGTAGTCCCTATTTCAAGTTGCATATATTAGCAACAGAATCAGTATCAAATACCCAGGTGCTACTGTGAGCATTAGTAAGGTACACATCAATAACATGTATATCACATATACCTTTGTTCACTTTGCCATCCTTCTTATCCGCCAAATACTTGGGGCAGTTCCGCTTCCAGTGTCCAGTTTGCTTGCAGTAGAAGCACTCAGTCTCAGGCTTAGGTCCAGACTTGGGTTTCTTCTCTTGAGCAGCAACTTGTTTGCTGTTCTTCTTGAAGTTCCCCTTCTTCTTCCCTTTGCCTTTTTTCTTGAAACTGGTGGTCTTATTGACCATCAACACTTGATGTTCCTTCTTGATTTCTACCTCCACAGCCTTTAGCATTGCGAAGAGCTCGGGAATAGTCTTGTCCATCCCTTGCATATTATAGTTCATCACGAAGCTCTTGTAGCTTGGTGGCAGTGATTGAAGAATTCTGTCAATGACACTATCATCAGGAAGATTAACTCCCAGTTGAATCAAGTGATTATTATACCCAAACATTTTGAGTATGTGTTCACTGATAGAACTATTCTCCTCCATCTTACAGCTATAGAACTTATTGGAGACTTCATATCTCTCAATCCGGGCATTTGCTTGAAATATTAACTTCAAATCCTGGAACTTCTCATATGCTCCATGACGTTCAAAACGTCGTTGAAGACTCGGTTCCAAGCCGTAAAGCATGGCACACTGAACTATCAAGAGTCATCGACTTTGCTCGCCAGATGTTCTTAACGCCGTCGTCAGATTGCATCAGCGGTTCGGCACCCAGCGGTGCTTCGGGGCGTAATTCTTACATGCGACAATGAGGATAATCCTCAGGTTACGGACCCAATCCGTGTAATTGCTACCATCATCTTTCAACTTAGCTTTCTCAAGGAACGCATTAAAATTCAACGGAACAACAACACGAGCCATCTATCTACAACAAACATAGACAAGCAAAATACTATCAGGTACTAAGTTCATGATAAATTTAAGTTCAATTAATCATATTACTTAAGAACTCCCACTTAGACAGACATCTCTCTAGTCATCTAAGTGATCACGTGATCCAAATCAAGTAAACCATGTCCGATCATCACGTGAGATGGAGTAGTTTCAATGGCGAACATCACTATGTTGATCATATCTACTATATGATTCACGTTCGACCTTTCGGTCTCCGTGTTCCGAGGCCATATTTGTATATGCTAGGCTCGTCAAGTTTAACCTGAGTATTCTGCGTGTGCAACTGTTTTGCACCCGTTGTATTTGAACGTAGAGCCTATCACACCCGATCATCACGTGGTGTCTCAGCACAAAGAACTTTCGCAATGATGCATACTCAGGGAGAACAGTTCTTGATAATTTAGTGAGAGATCATCTTAAAATGCTACCATCAATCAAAGAAAGATAAGATGCATAAAGGATAAACATCACATGCAATCAATATAAGTGATATGATATGGCCATCATCATCTTGTGCTTGTGATCTCCATCTCCGAAGCACCGTCGTGATCACCATCGTCACTGGCGCGACACCTTGATCTCCATCGTAGCATCGTTGTTGTTACGCCATCTATTGCTTCTACGACTATCGCTACCGCTTAGTGATAAAGTAAAGCAATTACTGATGCGTTGCATTTCATACAATAAAGCGACAACCATATGGCTCCGCCGATTGCCGATAACTTGGTTACAAAACATGATCATCTCATACAATAAAATATAGCATCACGTCTTGACCATATCACATCACAACATGCCCTGCAAAAACAAGTTAGACGTCCTCTACTTTGTTGTTGCACATTTTACGTGGCTGCTACGGGCTGAGCAAGAACCGTTCTTACCTATGCATCAAAACCACAATGATAGTTCATCAAGTTAGTGCTGTTTTAACCTTCGCAAGGACCGGGCGTAGCTTTTCAGTTCAAGTAAAGTGAGAGAGACAGACACCCGCCAGTCACCTTTAAGCACGAGTGCTCGTAACGGTGAAACCAGTCTCGCGTAAGCGTACGCGTAATGTCGGTCCGGGCCGCTTCATCTCACAATACCGCTGAACCAAAGTATGATATGCTGGTAAGCAGTATGACTTGTATCGCCCACAACTCACTTGTGTTCTACTCGTGCATATGACATCTACACATAAAACCTGGCTCGGATGCCACTGTTGGGGAACGTAGTAATTTCAAAAAACATCCTACGCACACGCAAGATCATGGTGATGCATAGCAACGAGAGGGGAGAGTGTTGTCCACGTACCCTCGTAGACCGAAAGCGGAAGCGTTATGACAACACGGTTGATGTAGTCATACGTCTTCACGATCCGACCGATCCAAGCACCGAACGTACGGCACCTCCGAGTTCAGCACACGTTCAGCTCGATGACGATCCCCGGACTCAGATCCAGCAGGGTGTCGGGGATGAGTTCTGTAAGCACGACGGCGTGGTGACGGTGATGATGTTCTACCGACGCAGGGCTTCGCCTAAGCACCGCTATGATATGACCGAGGTGGAATATGGTGGGGGGGGGGACCGCACATGGCTAAGGAACGATCACGAAGATCAACTTGTGTGTCTAGAGGTGCCCCCCTGCTCCCGTATATAAAGGAGCAAGGGGGGAGGCCGGCCGTCCCTAGGGGCGCGCCAAGGAGGGGGGAGTCCTCCTCCTAGTAGGAGTAGGACTCTCCTTTCCTAGTCCAACTAGGAAGAGAGAAGGGGGAAGGAAAGAGAGGGAGAGGGGGAGGGAAAGAGGGGCCGCGCCCCCCTCCCCTAGTCCAATTTGGACTCCTCATGGGAGGGGGCGTGCCACCTCCTGGGCTGCTGCCCTCTCTCTCCCCTCAGGCCCACTAAGGCCCAATACTTCCCCGGGGGGTTCCGGTAACCCCTCTGGCACTCCGGTTTTCTCCGAAATCACCCGGAACACTTTCGGTGTCCGAATATAGTCGTCCAATATATCAATCTTTATGTCTCGACCATTTCGAGACTCCTCGTCATGTCCGTGATCACATCCGTGACTCCGAACAACCTTCGGTACATCAAAACTTATAAACTCATAATAAAACTGTCATCGTAACGTTAAGCGTGCGAACCCTACGGGTTCGAGAACTATGTAGACATGACCTAGAACTGTTTCTGGTCAATAACCAATACCGGAACCTGGATGCTCATATTGGCTCCTGCATATTCTACGAAGATCTTTATCGGTCAAACCGCATAACAATATACGTTGTTCCCTTTGTCATCGGTATGTTACTTGCCCGAGATTTGATCGTCGGTATCCAATACCTAGTTCAATCTCATTACCGGCAAGTCTCTTTACTCGTTACGTAATGCATCATTCCGTAACTAACTCATTAGCTACATTGTTTGCAAGGCTTATGGTGATGTGCATTACCCAGAGGGCCCAGAGATACCTCTTCGACAATCGGAGTGACAAAACCTAATCTCGAAATACGCCAACTCAACATGTACCTTTGGAGACACCTGTAGAGCTCCTTTATAATCACCCAGTTACGTTGTGATGTTTGGTAGCACACAAAGTGTTCCTCCGGTAAACAGGAGTTGCATAATCTCATAGTTATAGGTGTAAGTGCATCTAGTGCCCCTTAGTGATTTAGGTGTATTGAAGACTTATAGGTTAAGGGACTAATGTGTTTATGAGTGTACACAGGTCTATAAGTCTATGAGGAGTTTGATATTTACAGAGAAAGTCGACCCCTAAAAATGAATATCTTCGACTGAAGATTTTGGTATTCCTGAAGACTTTCATGAAGACTTTGAAAGTGAAGAAATTGGTGTGTCCGTGAAGACTTGATATTCATGCGAGGAATATGAAGCTTGAAGACTTTCGTTTTCATAGTTTTATTTTTCTCTTTCTTGAGTCATAGGAAACACCGTACTGTTAAAGGGGGCCGAGGAAATACTGAGAAAAAATTTCCCTGTGATGCTCAACTCAAGATCCTACACCTACCAATCCCTTCGAGTGAAGCCATTGGAAATCTCATACAGTTCAGTCAATTTCTTTGATGTAGACGAAGTTCTTACAGTCACGAGGAGTTTGTTCGACCGAGGAGTTAGGAATTCGCCAAAGGCTGATTGCCTACATAGTGAGGAACATGATAGCCCTGAGGAATTTTGAGAGTCAAATTTCCGACCGTTGTTGTGCTTTGCGCCAGCTGTCCCAAAATATCTTATCCACATAACGGTCATATCATTGAAGGGCATTTATGTCTTATCATGTCGGGCTGCTCCATAGGCTATAAATAGCCGCCCCTACAACCACTAGCTGGTTGGCTGCTTCGAGAGAAACTGACACTTGTCATTTGAGAGCAACCCATCCTCCGAGGACTTTGAGTGAAAATCATCGAGTGAGGAAAATCCAAACCCAGACACCCACAAACCCAAAGTGATTGAGCATCACTGAAGAGATTGATCCTGCATGGATCCGACGCTTATTACCTTTGAAGACTGTGCTTCTTCCAAACGGTTAGGCGTCATGGTCTAGCGCATCCAAGAGGAATTGTGGATCACCGAGTGACCAAAGTCTGTGAAGGTTTGGAAGTCGCCTGAAGACTTACCACGAGTGATTGGACGGGTTCTGTGTGACCTTAGTTCAAGGAGAATACGATGAGGACTTGTGTCCTGAGCTGCGCGCTCAGAGACTAGGTGTCCGGGACTGTGTGTCCTCGAGTTTAAATACTCAGCTGCTCCAACCAGACGTACAACTGAGACAGCAGTTGGAACTGGTCTACCAAATCATTGTCTTCACCAACCTTACTGGTTCTATTTCCTCAACTCTTTCATTTCCTCATTACTGTGTTGAGTGATTGTTCATATCTGTGTTTGAAGACTTTGACTGAAGACTTTATCAATTTCCTCAGTTCAATTTCTTCAGTCTGTTTGTCTTCATCTTGTGTTATCCTGTGTTTACACTTTTTGTACTCTGTGATTGTCTTCATTTCATCATGATGACTATGCATGTCTTCTGTTATGCTTACTTCTGAGTACTTATTCCGCTGCAAGTAGTTCTTCGCTAAGGAATTTCCTCACCGGCAAATTCCTCAGTGAAGAATTCATAAAAATCGCCTATTCACCACCCCCCCTCTAGTCGATATATTGCACTTTCAATTGGTATCAGAGCAAGGTACTCCCTTGTTCTGTGTGATTTTGGTTTAACCGCCTGGAGTTTCAGTTATATCGACCGCAGGTATGATCAAGGTCTCTGCTGGGTGTCCTACCTTCGATGGCACGGACTACCCCTACTGGAAGAATAAGATGCGAATGCATCTTGAAGCAATTGACAACAATCTCTGGTACGTTGTGGAAAATGGTGTTCCCTCTGTCACACCTTCCCTGAATGTTGCTGATGTGAAGAGATTCAAGCAACTCGATTCTCAAGCGAAGAATATCATATGTGATCATCTGAGTAAAGGGCAGTATGTTAGAGTGAGTGCTTTGGAAACTGCTAAGCTTATCTGGGATAGGCTCTCCAAAGTAAACGAAGGAGTCTCAACTCAACGTGACTCTCGTGTTGATGTTCTTCGCAATCTCTTCAACCGCTTCAAAAGAGTCGACAATGAAAATGTTCAGCAAACCTTGGATCGCCTCACTGATATCTCAAAATGAGCTTCAAGCGCTCGGTGCCACTTACATCACCGATCATGAGGTGGTGAAGAAATTGCTGAGATCACTCGGTTCGTCATTTGACACTCTGGCACTGATGATTCAAGAGTGTGCTGATTACAAGTCATTAGATCCCGCTGATATCCTCGAGAGGCTAAACACTCATGAGTTCCAGCTTGCTGAAAAGAGAGATCTCTATGGTTCAAGCTATGGTAAACCACGTGCCTTGAAGGCCAAGGCAGTGTCTGAATCTGAGTGTGAAGATTCTGGTAGTAGCCTTGGTGACCCTGAAGAATTGAGCTAGGAGCTAGCGCTGCTCGTGAAGAAGTTCCAGAAATTCTCAAGACGTGGTCGCTCTGGAAAATCTTCAAGGAGCAGTGATTCCTCATCAAGTGACTATAAGAGAAGGCTATGCCACAAATGCAAGAAGCCTGATCACTACATTCAAGATTGTCCTCAGTGGGACAAGGAACTAAAGAAGAAGAAATACAAGGATTACAGTTCTGATGATGCCAAGAAGAAGAAGAAATCTTCAAAGTCCTCATCATCAAATTCCTCGATGTCTTTGTCCCACAAGAAGAGCACCTCCAAGAAGGCTCGGGCATTCATTGGCAAGGAAATGGATTCTGAGGCTGAATCTGAGGATAATGAGGAAGAAGAGTAATCCGAGGAGTCTGAGTCAGGTGTGGAGAGTCTAGCTCTTGCCACTGCATTTGTCAGTAAGTCTATCTTCAACTCTGAAGAAAATGGCAACACCAACAACGCTGATGAAGGCAATGATGACTATGCCCCCACCTATTGCTTCATGGCAAAGGCTGCTAAGGTAACTAAATACCCCTCCTCTGAATCAAGTGAGGATGAATCTGATGAAAATCTTAAGCCTAGCTACTCTAAACTTGCTAAGATTGCTATGAAACAACAAAAGGCTATTGAAAAACTTCAAAACATGCTAGATAAAAGTGATGATATGTTGGGTGAAGAAATGGACCGCACTAAAGACTTAACTGAAAATCTTCAGAGACTTTAGTCTAAGTTTGACAACCTTCAGAGTCATCATAAAACACTCTTAACTGATCATGAGAAGATTTCTTATGAATTTCTTCAAAGAAAGCAAGATCTTGAGAAGCTAAGAGTGAGTTATGAAGATCTACAGAAGGAGCGCGATTCATTACTTGCTCAACAAATCAGCGCCACTCAGGAACAATTTGATCCTCCATGTTTAAAGTGCATTGAACGTGAATCGCTAATTCTTCACGAATGTTCAAATGCTTCAAATGTTACAAATTCTTCACCGCCTCGCTATCACTAATTCCTTATCCGAGGACATTGCTAGTATCCCGACAATGCAGGTTGAAGGAATTGTACATGACAGCATGTACAAAAGCCTCAAAGGGCATCAAACTCTTTGTGATGTGCTTAAAAGCAGATCCTCAACGAAACCCTAGGAAAGAGGGTATTGCCTTTGAGAGGAAACTCAATGCTGATGGAACATATTGGAAGCCTGAGCAGTACCCCAAAACCTCATGGGTTGCTGCAAAGGGACCTCCAATTGATCCATCTAACTTATCTGGCTTTACATGTGAATCTCCTCGTTCTTCTGATGAGTCACTTGACTCCAACTATAAACTGTTCAAAAATCAGAATGGTGAAGTATTTGCTAGATATGTTGGCACTAAATGCAGGAACGGTTCCCCTATGAAGAAAATCTAGGTTCCCAAAAGTTGTGTTCAAAGTCTTCAGGTGAATGTCCTCATGACACCACCAGTGAAGAATAGGAACCCCAGATCAAACTCTTCATATGGACCAAATTCTTCATATGGATCCAAGTCCTGATATGGACCAAATTCCTCACATGGATCAAATTCCTCAAAAGGATCAAAGTCCTCATATGAACATCATCGTGCTAACAACTCTGTTTCGCAGGGTAAAGCTAAGGGATATGAATATGAGCATTATTCTTCAAATCATTATGTTCATAAGTCCTCGAAGAATTTCTCTGCTTATTCATATGCTTACCCTAACCCTTCTTATGTGAAACGAAATGGGTTGGCATCTTTGCCACCTTTCTCATATGGTGCTCGCAGAGTGATGAACTCTTTGCCAACCCTCCAGATGTGGGTGGTGAAGAAAAAGAACTAATCTCTTATGCAGGGTCAGGTCTCCAGACGTGCTTTAACGTCTGAAGAATTTGATGGGGGCCTGACAAAATGCCTGAAAGGACGCAGGATAATCATGATGAAATGAACCTTCATTTCACACGTCCTCATACTGCTTATCTGTGCTATTGCTTGATGAAATTGAACTGATGATACTGATGTCATATTCTTCACTGATGAAGTATATGAGTTTGTAAGCTACACTAATTCATCTGCAGGATGATCAACCCAAAGCAAATGAGTGGGTCCTCGATAGTGGATGTACAAATCACATGACTGGTGACAAGAATCTATTGATGTATGCTCCATTAACACCGCCACATCTCAAGCATATCATCTTCACGACAAAGGCAAAAGTCGTATTGGGTCTAGGTAAGGTTGCGATTCTAAGGATCGACACATGGACAAAGTCATGCTTGTCGAGTCCTTAGGATACAACCTCATGTCTATCTCAATGCTTTGTGATCTGGATATGGTTGTTGTCTTTGGCAAGTATCGTTGTGTTGTGATCATGGAAGCTGACAATTCCAAAGTCTTCGAAGGCTTTAGGTGAGGAGACTTGTACATTATTGATTTCTCTACAAGACCACTGTTGGGGAACATTGCAGAAAATTAAAAAAATTCCTACGGTTTCACCAAGATCCATCTATGAGTTCATCTAAGCAACGAGTCATGGGAGAGAGATTGCATCTACATACCACTTGTAGATCACATGAAGCGTTCAAGAGAACGGGATGATGGAGTCGCACTCGCCGTGATCCAAATCACCGATGACCAAGTGCTGAACGGACAGCACCTCCGCGCTCACACACACGACGGACGGAGACGTCTCCTCCTTCTTGATCCAGCAAGGGGAAGGAGAGGTTGATGATGATTCAGCAGCACGACGGTGTGGTGGTGGATGCAGTAGAACTCCGGCAGGGATTCGCCAAGCTGCTGCGGGAGGAGGACGAGGTGTAGCAGGAGAGGGAGGCGCCAATGCACAGGGTGCCGCTGCCCTCCCCTTTGCCCTCCTTTATATAGGCCCTGGGAGATGCCATCTCCCAAGGGGGGCGGCGGCCAGGGGGTGGAGTGCCCCCCAAGGCAAGTGGGCGCCCCCACCCTAGGGTTTCAACCCTAGGCACAAGGGGTGGGCCTAGGGGGGCGCACCAGCCCACTATGGGCTGGTTCCCCTCCCCACTTCAGCCCTTGGGGCCCTCCGGGATAGGTGGCCCCACCCGGTGGACCCCCGGGACCCTTCCGGTGGTCCCGGTACAATACCGGGTGACCCCGAAACTTTCCCGATGGCCAAAACAACACTTCCTATATATAATTCTTTACCTCCGGACCATTCCGAACTCCTCTGACGTCCGGGATCTCATCCGGACTCGAATAACATTCGGTATGCTGCATACTCATATTCATACAACCCTAGCGCCACCAGAACCTTAGTGTGTAGACCCTACGGGTTCGGAGACACGAGACATGACCGAGACGACTCTCGGCAATAACCAATAGCGGATCTGGATACCCATGTTGGCTCCTACATGCTCCTCGATGATCTCATCGGATGAACCACGATGTCGAGGATTAAACAACCCGTATTCAATTCCTTTGTCAATCGATACGTTATTTGCCCGAGACTCGATCGTCGGTATCCCAATACCTCGCTCGGCCTCGTTGCCGCAAGTCACTTTACTTGCATCGTAATGCATCATCCCGTGACCAAACACTTGGTCACTTTGAGCTCATTATGATGATGCATTACCGAGTGGGCCCAGAGATACCTCTCCGTCATACGGAGTGACAAATCCAGCCTCGATCCGTGTCAACCCAACAGACACTTTCGGAGATACCTGTAGTGCACCTTTATAGTCACCCAGTTATGTTGTGACGTTTGGTACACCCAAAGCACTCCTACGGCATCCGTGAGTTACACGATCTCATGGTCTAAGGAAAGGATACTTGACATTGGAAAAAACTCTAGCAAATGAACTACACGATCTTGTGCTATGCTTAGGATTGGGTCTTGTCCATCACATCATTCTCCTAATGATGTGATCCCGTTATCAACGACATCAAATGTCCATAGCCAGGAAACCATGACTATCTGTTGATCAACGAGCTAGTCAACTAGAGGCTTACTAGGGACATATTATGGTCTATGTATTCACACATGTATTACGATTTCCGGATAATACAGTTATAGCATGAATAAAGACAATTATCATGAACAAAGCAATATAATAATAATACTTTTATTATTGCCTCTAGGGCATATTTCCAACAGTCTCCCATTTGCACTAGAGTCAATAATCTAGTTACATTGTGATGTATCGAACACCCATAGAGTTCTGGTGTTGATCATGTTTTGCTCGCGAGAGAGGTTTAGTCAACGGATCTGCGACATTCAGATCCGTATGTACTTTGCAAATATCTATGTCTCCATCTTGAACATTTTCACGGATGGAGTTGAAGCGACGCTTGATGTGTCTAGTCTTCTTGTGAAACCTGGGCTCCTTGGCAAGGGCAATAGCTCCAGTGTTGTCACAGAAGAGTTTGATCGGCCCCGACACATTGGGTATGACTCCTAGGTCGGTGATGAACTCCTTCACCCAAATTGCTTCATGCGCTGCCTCCGAGGCTGCCATGTACTCCGCTTCACATGTAGATCCCGCCACGACGCGCTCGCTTGCGGTGCACCAGCTCCTTTGCTCCACCATTCAACATATACATGTATCCGGTTTGTGACTTAGAGTCATCAGATCGTGTCGAAGCTAGCGCCGACGTAACCCTTCTGACGAGCTCTTCGTCACCTCCATAAACGAAACATGTCCTTTGCCTTTTCGGTACTTTAGGATATTCTTGACCGCTGTCCGGTGTTCCTTGCGGGATTACTTTGGTACCTTCCTACCAAACTTACGGCAAGGTTTACATCAGGTCGGTACACAACATGGCATACATAATAGATCCTATGGCTGAAGCATAGGGATGACACTCATCTCTTCTTTATCTTTTGTCGTGGTCGGGATCGAGCCGAGCTCAATCTCACACCTTGCAACATGTGCAAGAACCCTTTCTTGGACTGATCCATTTTGAACTTCTTCAAAATCTTATCAAGGTATGTGCTCTGTGAAAGACCTATGAGGCGTCTCGATCTATCCCTATAGATCTTGATGCCTAATATGTAAGCAGCTTCTTCAAGGTCCTTCATTGAAAAACACTTATTCAAGTAGGCCTTAATGCTGTCCAGAAGTTCTATATCATTTCCCATCAAGAGTATGTCATCTACATATAATATGAGAAATGCTACAGAGCTCCCACTCACTTTCTTGTAAACGCAGGCTTCTCCATAAGTGCAAGATAAACCCAAACGCTTTGATCATCTCATCAAAGCGAATGTTCCAACTCCGAGATGCTTGCACCAGCCCATAAATGGATCGCTGGAGCTTGCATACTTTGTTAGCATTGTTAGGATCGACAAAACCTTCCGGCTGCATCATATATAGCTCTTCCTTAAGATGTCCGTTAAGGAATGCCATTTTGACATCCATCTGCCATATCTCATAATCATAGTATGCGGCAATTGCTAACATGATTCGGACGGACTTCACTTCGCCACGGAGAGAATGTCTCGTCGTAGTCAATCCCTTGAACTTGTCGATAACCCTTAGCGACAAGTCGAGCTTTATAGATGGTAGCATTTCCATCCGCGTCCGTCTTCTTCTTAAAGATCCATTTGTTTTCTATCGCTCGCCGATCATCGGGCAAGCCTATCAAAGTCCATACTTTGTTTTCATACATGGATTCTATCTCGGATTTCGTGGCTTCAAGCCATTTGTTGGAATCTGGGCCCGCCATCGCTTCTTCATAGTTTGAAGGTTCACCGTTGTCTAACAACATGATTTCCAGGACAGGGTTGCCGTACCACTCAGTGCGGAACGTGTCCTTATGGACCCTGAAGTTCAAGAGCAACTTGATCCAAGTACCTTGATCATCATCATTATTTTCCTCTTCAGTTGGTGTAGGCATCACATGAACATTTTCCTGAGCTGCACTACTATCCCGTTCGAGAGGTAGTACTTCATCGAGTTCTACTTTCCTCCCACTTACTTCTTTCGAGAGAAACTCTTTTTCTAGAAAGGTTCCGTTCTTGGCAACAAAGATCTTGCCCTCGGATCTTAAGTATAAGGTATACCCAATGGTTTCCTTAGGGTATCCTATGAAGACGCATTTTTCCGACTTGGGTTCGAGCTTTTCAGGTTGAAGTTTCTTGACATAAGCATCGCATCCCCAAACTTTTAGAAACGACAGCTTAGGTTTCTTCCCAAACCATAATTCATACGGTGTCGTCTTAACGGATTTAGACGGTGCCCTATTTAAAGTGAATGTAGTTGTCTCTAGAGTGTATCCCCAAAATGATAGCGGTAAGTCGGTAAGAGACATTATAGACCGCACCATATCCAATAGAGTGCGATTACGATGTTCGGACACACCGTTACGCTGAGGTGTTCCAGGCGGCGTGAGTTGTGAAACGATTCCACATTTCCTTAAGTGTGTACCATATTCGTGTCTTAAATATTCTCCTCCACGATCTGATCGTAGGAACTTTATTTTTCGGTCACGTTGATTCTCTACCTCATTCTGAAATTCTTTGAACTTTTCAAAGGTCTCAGACTTGTGTTTCATTTAGTAGACATACCCATATCTACTCAAGTCATCAGTGAGAGTGAGAACATAACGATATCCTCCACGAGCCTCAACGCTCATTGGACCGCACACATCGGTATGTATGATTTCCAACAAGTTGGTTGCTCGCTCCATTGTTCCGGAGAATGGAGTCTTGGTCATTTTGCCCATGAGGCATGGTTCACATGTGTCAAATGATTCATAATCAAGAGACTCTAAAAGTCCATCAGCATGGAGCTTCTTCATGCGCTTGACACCAATGTGACCAAGGCGGCAGTGCCACAAGTATGTGGGACTATCGTTATCAACTTTACATCTTTTGACATTCACACTATGAATATGTTTAATATTACGCTCGAGATTCATTAAGAATAAACCATTGACCATTGGGGCATGACCATAAAACATATCTCTCATATAGATAGAACAACCATTATTCTCGGATTTAAATGAGTAGCCATCTCGTATCAAACGAGATCCAGATACAATGTTCATGCTCAAACTTGGCACTAAATAACAATTATTAAGGTTTATAACTAATCACGTAGGTAAATGTAGAGGTAGCGTGCCGACAGCGATCACATCGACCTTGGAACCATTCCTGACGCGCATCGTCACCTCGTCCTTTGCCAGTCTCCGCTTATTCCGCAGCTCCTGCTGTGAGTTACAAATATGAGCAACAGCACCGGTATCAAATACCGGGAGTTACTACGATAATCGATAAGGTACACATCAATTACATGTATATCAAATATACCTTTAGTGTTGCGGCCTTCTTATCCGCTAAGTATTTGGGGCAGTTCCGCTCAAATGACCCTTCCCTTGCAATAAAAGCACTCGATCTCGAGATTGGGTCCATTCTTTGACTTCTTCTCGGCAATCGGCTTACGGGCGCGGCAACATCCTTGCCGTCCCTCTTGAAGTTCTTCTTGCCCTTGCCCTTCTTGAACTTAGTGGTCTTATTGACCATCAACACTTGATGTTCTTTCTTGATTTCAACCTCTCTGACTTGACATTGAAAATACTTCAGGAATGGTCTTCACCATCCCCACATATTGTAGTTCATCACAAAGCTCTTGTAGCTTGGTGGGAGCGATCAAGGATTCTGTCAATGACCGCCTCGTCCGGGAGGTTAATGTCCAGTGGGATGACGGTTGTGCAACCCGGACATTTTGAGTATGTGCTCACCGATGAACTATTTTCCTCCATCTTACAACTATAGAACTTGTCGGAGACTTCATATCTCTCGACACGGGCATGATCTTGGAAAACTAGTTTCAGCTCCTCGAACATCTCATATGCTCGTGTTGCTCAAAATGCTTTTGGAGCCCGGTTCTAAGTCTGTAAAGCATGCCGCCTTGAACGAGGGAGTAATCATCAGCGAGGCGCCAAGCGTTCATAACGTCTTGGTTCTATGGGACGGAGCGTCACCTAGCGGTCCTTCTAGGACATATTGTTTCTGGCAGCTATGAGGATGATCCTCGGGTTCGGACCCGATCCGTATAGTTGCTGCCATCATCTTTCAGCTTGGTTTTCTCTAGGCAGCGTTGAAGTTCATGTTGACATGGCGTTGGCCATTTGATCTACAAGACATATTTGCAAAGGTTTTAGACTAAGTTCATGATAATTAAGTTCATCTAATCAAATTATTACAATGAACTCCCACTCAGATTAGACATCCCTCTAGTCATCTAAGTGTTACACGACCGAGTCGACTAGGCCGTGTCCGATCATCACGTGAGACGGACTAGTCATCGTCGGTGAACATCTTCATATTGATCGTATCTTCCATACGACTCGTGTTCGACCTTTCGGTCTCGTGTTCCGAGGCCATATGCGTACATGCTAGGCTCGTCAAGTTAACCCTAAGTGTTTTGCATGTGTAAAACTGTCTTACACCGTTGTATGTGAGCGTAAGGATCTATCACACCGATCATCACGTGGTGCTTCAAACGACGAACTTTAGCAACGGTGCACGTTAGGGAGAACACTTCTTGAAATTGTTGTAAGGGATCATCTTATTTACTACCGTCGTTCTAAGTAAACAAGATGCATAAACATAATAAACATCACATGCAATTATATAGTAGTGACATGATATGGCCAATATCATATAGCTCCATTGATGTCCATCTTCGGGGCTCCATGATCATCTTGTCACCGGCATGACACCATGATCTCCATCATCGTGTCTTCATGAAGTTGTCACGCCAACGACTACTTCTACTTCTATGGCTAACGCGTTTAGCAATAAAGTAAAGTAATTTACATGGCGTTCTTCAATGACACGCAGGTCATACAAAAATAAAGACAACTCCTATGGCTCTGCGGTTGTCATACTCATCGACATGCAAGTCGTGATTCCTATTACAAGAACATGATCTCATACATCACAATATATCATTCATCATCCATCACAACTTCTGGCCATATCACATCACATGACAATTGCTGCAAAAACAAGTTAGACGTCCTCTAATTGTTGTTGCATCTTTTACGTGGCTGCAATTGGGTTCTAGCAAGAATGTTTTCTTACCTACGAATAACCACAACGTGATTTTGTCAACTTCTATTTACCCTTCATAAGGACCCTTTTCATCGAATATGCTCCAACAAAAGTGGGAGAGACAGACACCCGCCAGCCACCTTATGCAACTAGTGCATGTTTGTCGGTGGAACCGGTCTCACGTAAGCGTACGTGTAAGGTTGGTCCGGGCCGCTTCATCCCACAATACCGCTGAAGCAAGAAAAGACTAGTAGTGGCAAGCAAGTTGACAAGATCTACGCCCACAACAAAATTGTGTTCTACTCATGCAGTAGAGAACTACGCATAGACCTAGCTCTGATACCACTGTTGGGGCCCGTTGCAGAAAATTAAAAAATTTCCTACGGTTTCACCAAGATCCATCTATGAGTTCATCTAAGCAACGAGTCATGGGAGAGAGATTGCATCTACATACCACTTGTAGATCACGCGCGGAAGCGTTCAAGAGAATGGGGATGATGGAGTCGTACTCGCCGTGATCCAAATCACCGATGACCAAATGCTGAACGGATAGCACCACCGCGTTCAACACACGTACGGGACGGGAGACGTCTCCTCCTTCTTGATCCAGCAAGGGGGAAGGAGAGGTTGATGATGATCCAAAGAAGACGACGGCGTGGTGGTGGATGCAGAGAACTCGGCGCAGGCTTCGCCAAGCTGCTGCGAGAGGAGTACGAGGTGTAGCAGGAGGAGGCGCCAATGCACAGTGGTGCGCTGCCTCCCTTTGCCCTCCTTTATATAGGCCCCGAGGGCGCCGCCCGGGAGATGCCATCTCCCAAGGGGCGGCGGCTGGGGTGGAGTGCCCCAAGGCAGTGGGCGCCCCACCCTAGGGTTTCAACCCTAGGCGCAGGGGGTGGGCCTAGGGGGCGCACCAGCCCACTATGGGCTGGTTCCCCTCCCCACTTCAGCCCTTGGGACCCTCCGGGATAGGTGGCCCCACCCGGTGGACCCCCGGGACCCTTCCGGTGGTCCCGGTACAATACCGGGTACCCCAAAACTTTCCCGATGGCCGAAACAACACTTCCTATATATAATTCTTTACCTCTGGACCATTCCGGAACTCCTCGTGACGTCCGGGATCTCATTCGGGACTCCGAACAACATTCGGTATGCTGCATACTCATATTCATACAACCCTAGCGTCACCGAACCTTAAGTGTGTAGACCCTACGGGTTCGGGAGGCACGTAGACATGACCGAGACGACTCTCGGGCAATAACCAACAGCGGGATCTGGATACCCATGTTGGCTCCCACATGCTCCTCGATGATCTCATCGGATGAACCATGATGTCGAGGATTAAACAACCCGTATTCAATTCCTTTGTCAATCGGTGCGTTACTTGCCCGAGACTCGATCGTCGGTATCCCAATACCTCATTCGGTCTCGTTACGGCAAGTCACTTTACTCGCACAGTAATGCATGATCCCTGACCAAACACTTGGTCACTTTGAGCTCATTATGATGATGCATTACCGAGTGGGCCCAGAGATACCTCTCCGTCATACGGAGTGACAAATCGATCTCGATCCGTGTCAACCCGCAGACACTTTCGGAGATACCGTAGTGCACCTTTATAGTCACCCGATTCGTTGTGACGTTTGGTACACCCAAAGCACTCCTATGGCATCCGGGAGTTACACGATCTCATGGTCTAAGGAAAGGATACTTGACATTGGAAAAGCTCTAGCAAATGAACTACGATCTTGTGCTATGCTTAGGATTGGGTCTTGTCCATCACATCATTCTCCTAATGATGTGATCCGTTATCAACGACATCCAATGTCCATAGCGAGAAACCATGACTATCTCATTGATCAACGAGCTAGTCAACTAGAGGCTTACTAGGGACATATTATGGTCTATGTATTCATACGTGTATTACGATTTCCGGATAATACAGTTATAGCATGAATAAAGACAATTATCATGAACAAAGAAATATAATAATAATACTTTTATTATTGCCTCTAGGGCATATTTCCAACAACCAAAACCTGCCGTATGCTTATTTGCGAAAGCTTCAGAAGGCTGGCTATGGCATCGACAACTTGGTCATGCTGGCATGAGGAATCTGCACACGCTCGCAAAGAAGAAGCATGTCATTGGCATAGAGAATGTCAAATTCCTCATGGATCACCTGTGTGGTGCCTGTGAAGCTGGAAAAATGACCAAGGCCAAGCATCCAGCTAAGACTATCATGACTACCACTCGACCATTTGAATTGCTTCACATGGATCTCTTCGGTCCCAATCATTATTCTGCTGTGACTACTGACGCATCTCTATATGGCTTTGTTATCGTTGATGATTACTCTCGTTACACAT
This sequence comes from Aegilops speltoides, assembly GCA_021437245.1. Classification (NCBI taxonomy): domain Eukaryota; kingdom Viridiplantae; phylum Streptophyta; class Magnoliopsida; order Poales; family Poaceae; genus Aegilops; species Aegilops speltoides. The sequence continues at coordinate 165,798,840 of CM038146.1, forward strand.
GGGTGCACATTGTTACTTACAAGCATGAAGTGCAGGAAGTCTTCAAACGATTTTCCTCAAGGGCTTCAACCAACTTTGGTGTGAAGATCAAGCACATCAGGAGTGACAATGGAACTGAGTTCAAGAATTCAGGTCTTGATGGCTATCTTGATGAACTTGGTATTACTCATGAATTATCTGCTCCTTATACTCCTCAGCAAAATGGCGTCGTGGAGCGCAAGAATAGAACTCTTGTTGATATGGCTCGCACTATGCTTGATGAATACAAAACCCCTCATCGGTTTTGGATTGATGCAATTGATACCGCGTGCCACATCATCAGCAGAGTATATTTCACAAATTCTTCAAAAAGGCGCCTATGAACTCCTCAGCGACAAGAAACCCAATGTGAGTTATTTCAAAGTCTTGATTGCTAAATGTTGGATTAGAGATCCTCATCACAATGCTAAATTTGCACCAAAGCACATGAAGGTTTTATGCTTGGTTACGGAAAGGACTCGCACACCTCTGAGTCTTCAACATCGCTCTTCACAAGATTGTTGAAAGCTGTAGATGTCTTGATTCGATGAAACTAATGGCTCGCAAAGAGAGCACCTACCTTCGTGATTGATGAACCAGACCTGAAGATTCTATCAAGTTCAAGGCTACCGAGGATGTCATTCCTACCAAGAAAGCTGTTGAAAAATTCATTCCGTAACGCGAAGATCGTCGGCAGATGCACTGAAGATAATTTGAAGAAAATGGTTTGAAGAAAATGCTGATCAAATTCCTCGACGACAACCAGCTCATCCTCGCGTTGCAAAAGAAGTGCAAGTTGAAAAGATCCTTGATGACATTGAAGCACCAGGTCCTCTCACATGCTCAAAAGCTTCACATTTATCTAACTTTTGTGGGCACTATGCTTTTGTCTCTATCACAGAGCCCACCAAGGTAGATGAAGCATTTCTGGAGCCTGAGTGGATCCAGGCCATGCAAGAAGAATTACATCAGTTCGAGCTCAATAATGTCTGGGAATTGGTCAAACGTCCAGATCCTCGCAAGCATAATATCATCAGCACAAAGTGGATCTACCGCAACAAGCAAGATGAAAATGGCCTTGTGGTGAGGAATAAGGCACGACTTGTAGCTCAAGGCTACACACATGTTGAAGGAGTTGATTTCGATGAAACTTTTGCACCTATGGCTAGACTCGAGGCCATTCGCATATTACTTGCATATGCTAACCATCATAATATCACTTTATATCAAATGGATGTGAAAAGTGCATTCCTCAATGGTAAGCTTGAGGAAGAAGTGTATGTTGCACAACCCCTAGGTTTTGAAGATCCTAAGAATCCCGACAAAGTCTTCAGACTCAACAAGGCCCTGTATGGCCTCAAGCAGGCCCCTCGGGCGTGGTATGACACTTTGAAGGATTTCTTCGTGAAGAATGGCTTCACACCCAGTTCACTCGACCCTACTCTCTTTACTAAATCTTATGATGGTGAACTGTTTGTGTGCCAAATATACGTTGATGATATTATCTTTGGCTGTACGGACAAACGTTATAGTTATGAATTTGCCTACATGATGAGTGAAGAATATCAAATGTCTATGATGGGAGAGTTGAAATTCTTTTTAGGTCTTCAAATTCATCAACAACAAAATGGCATATTCATATCTCAGGAGAAATACCTCAAGGATGTACTGAGGAAATTCGGCATGCAAGATTGCAAAGGAGTCAAAATTCCTATGCCCACAAATGGCCATCTATGCACTGATGAAAATGGTATTGACTTCGATCACAAGGTATACCGCTCCATGATTGGTTCTTTATTGTACTTATGTGCATCTAGGCCAGATATAATGCTTAGTGTTCGATTTCAAGCTTCACCGAAGGAATCACACCATAAGGCTGTGAAGCATATTCTTCGATACCTAGCTCACACACCAACACTAGGATTATGGTACCCCAAGGGCTCTACTTTTGATCTCATTGGATATTACATTTGTGACTATCTTTGGTGATCGTGTGGACCGCAAGTCAACATCTGGTACTTGTCATTTCCTCGGACGATCTACGTGCTGTTGGTCCTCGAAGAAAGCAATCTGCGTATCCTTTGTGAATCGCTGAAGTTGAGTATATTGCTGCTGGTTCTTCTGTGCTCAATTCTTTGTGGACGAAGCAAACTCTCAAGGACTACGACATCAACATGAAGAACGTGCCTCTCTACTGTGACAATGAGAGCGCCATCAAGATTGCTCATAACTCAGTTCAGCACTCGAAGACAAAGCACATTCAGATCCGTCATCACTTTCTTCGTGATCATGTGTTGAAGGGCGACATTGCTATTGAACATGTGAAGACTGAAGAACAGCTAGCCGATATCTTCACAAAGCCCTTGGATGAGAAGAAATTTAGCAAGTTGTGGTGTGAGCTAAATATCTTAGAGTCTTCGAATGTTCTTTGAAAAGGACACACATCCTAACACTTATGCAAAATTGATGACTTAGATGTGCAACACATGAAGAAACGTTTTTTCAATCAATGAAGAATAACACTCTAAGTGTGAAGAAATTAATGAAGAATTTGATTCTCGGAACCCTACGATAATTGTACGCGGTGTCTGAAATCATCATTCTTATACGGTGGGTCACGCCACCACCAAAGTTGAAAATCTTCAATTTGAGTTATTCCTCAGTTTTGAAATTCTTCAGTTTTTCAAATTCTTCAACTTTGCAAAGTCTTCACTGTTTCCGTCGTCTTTCTTCATTGGTTATATATATATATATGGGTTTATGTCCTCTACAACATTCACTTATGGCTATTTCTTCAAGTTGCATTTTCTGCTAAGTGAATGTGACCGGACCCTTCCCCCTCTATGCTATACTCAACCCAATCTATTCACAAATTCGTCATGTGCGTTCTATTTGAAACTCGTTCAAAATCTTCACTGTGTCCTGTCAGCTGAAGAAATTGTGAACAGAACTTTAAAACTAATCTTATCCAAACTTTCGGTTTTGCCGCTCAAACCGTCCCGTTTCCCATGATAGACTTATCTATTCACCCACGATCTAACATGATCTCCACTATTCAGTACGTGGGTGACACATGTCAAGCGAATGAGAAGGGCGAGGGCACGTTAGTCCCTAAATCTTGGCGAACAGTTTTTCATCTGCGACTATAAATACCCTCACCCTTCCTCACTTCCTTTACTCCGCTCAACCGCTCTCTCCCCTTTCGAGCTTCTCAAACCCTAAGCGCGCCGCTACTCCATCATCGCCGGAGAGGAAGAGCTTCACTGCCTTGACCTCGTCGCCGTTGTACTCCCGCCGGCCGCGGAAATCTTCACTCCGCCGCCACCGTAGCTGTCTTCCTCTGCCAAGTTAGGGCGTGGAAGATCTGAACTGACGAGCTTCTAATCTACTCTTCTCGGTTAAATCGTGTTCTTCAATCGAGGGTAATTAAAAGTTACTTTTATCGCCCTCTTTGATTCAGTTTTTCTCCACAAAATCTTCAAAGGTGTTTTATTCTTCAAATTCTCACACACAAAACACCTCACAAATTATCTGTTCTTGATTCGTTTTCCTAAGCTTCATTTTCTTCAAGATTCCTCAATTGTGTGGACTGTAGATCAATACAACTCTGGAACCTAACACAAAGTACGCGTAGTGAAATTCCTCAAGACTCATCTGGTCAAATTCCTCAAACTTGTTCATTTTGAAAACCTTCTGAGAACGCATATGACCTCTTTAAATTCCTCGCAACTATACTCTGTTCACAGGTACTCATGTCATTCTTTGAATCACTAGGTTCTCATCAACTTAACTCATTTGCAGGGTTCCTTGAAGAAAAATTGCATACTTCTTCAGAGTGTTCAATTGTTCAAATTCCTCATCTGAAGAATATGGCTGAAGTTAAGAAACCGCAGAAAGGAGGAAAGAAGCCTGAGGTCATGACTGCTTTCGAGATCCTTGATGACATTTATAAGGACTATTGCACACCTGATGAGGCCAAGTTCGGCAAAGAGAACAAAAATCAGCGCAAGGTGCGCATTCAGAGGATTGAAAGGAGATGGGCAAGAGAATGGAGGGAGTACAGATATGTTACTCCAAAGTATATGAAGAAATTTGCTCTAAATCCTCCATGCCCAAGAGCTCCATTGGCACTTGGCCAAGTAGCTGATCCTACCAGCATCAAGCATGGTGAGGATTTTCCTGAAGAATGGGCCAGGCAGCAAGCCAAGTTGGCTAGACAAGCCAAAGAAGCAGTGAGGAAATTTAATGAAGACTCTGTTGCTGTTGCTGCCACAAAGGCCTCTGACAAGCCTAGGAAATCTATGGCAAAGAAGCCCGCACACAAGCCAAGTGCTTCATCAACTGTGCCCTCACGGCCAAGTTCCTCAGCAACGCCCTCACGGCCAGTATCTTCAAAGCCCTCACGACCAATTCCTCATGCTGGTCCTGCTCCTCCAAAGTCCTCAGTTGCTCCGGCAAAGTCCTCAACACCTGTACATCTAGCTACATGCCGAAGAACTACAGGCATCTCCATTGCCTCTGGTGTCTTAGCAAGTTCCTCAGCTGCACCAAATTCTTCATCTGGCCCCACTACGCTGAAGACAAAGGCCACTGCTGGACGAGGTCCTCGCCCTAGTCCGAAGGAGAAACAAGTTGCTTTCCATGTGCCATCTGACGATGAAGCTGATGATGAAGAACTTGCAGATATCATCAGAGACAGGCAAGAAAGGGCCGCTAGAGCCAAAGGCACAAATGTGCCACTGCTTTTGGATCCTAAAGTGATCCTCGACTACATTGATCTCTGGCACAAGGATCCAAACACTCCTATGCCTAATTTTCATCTGACACCTGGCCAAAGTCACGTGCTGACCCACTTCATCAATGAAGAAAAATGGAAATTTGAGAAGGCCAGGCAAACCAAGAAGGCTCAGTTCAGGAAAGAGAAGTACCTGAAGAACAATGTTGTCAAAATGACACCTGATGAACTCCTCAAGATCCAGTCTGAGATCAAAACACTCAGCGACAACTTCAATTCCTATTATGCTGATTGGCAAGGAGCCAAAGTCAGGTTTGTTAAACTGACCGAGAAGTTCACCAATGTTGCAGAACCATCGCAACATGAAATTCCTCATGCTAAAGCCTCTGCTCAGCAAACTGAAGAACATGCCAGCACCGCTGATGATTCTCAGCCTGCTGAAGAAAATGCTAGTTCCAGAGCTGATGACTCCATCCCAGCTGCTGAAGAAACTGCCAGGGCATCCACTAGTGGTGCGCCTGAAGAAACTGAAGAAGTCAGGGCAACTACATCAGCTGCACCTGAGGAAATTCAACCAGATGCCTCAACTCCTCCTGCGCCTACACCAACTCCTACCCTTCCATCTGCATCAGATGTGAGGAAGACCAAGGCTGCAGGGAAAGCTGCAGTGAAGAAAAGGAAAGCATCATCTGCTTCAAATTCTTCAACTCCGAAGAAAATGAAGACTATGACCAGCTCTTATGAAAACCCTATTGATGTTGTTCCGATTTCCACCATGACATCAAAGGAACTTGTTCCTTATGGTGTAGAATATGTGATCCCCAGCGGATCTGATGAAGAACATCATTCTGCTGCTTCGTCAGAGCAGATTGATGAAGAAATTGAAGTGGATGCGATCCCTTCAACTCCTGCTGCTTCCTCGCCCATGCCTCAGTTCACAGCTGAAGAGGCTGGCGTTGAAGAACTTGAAGACGAAGACGTGGACATTGGATGCACCACGCCTATGATGAATGATGACTTTTGGGAAAATCAGCATCCAAATTCTCCACACTTCACCCCACTACAGCAAATACCTCAGTCCCCTGCACCAACTGTTCAAATGGGCTCTGAAGAAACTCAGTCTGTGCATGAAGAAATTCCAGTCACTAGTGCTGAAGAAACTGTTGCTGCTGATACCCTGAACATGCAGACTGCCACTGAAGAGGAACCAGAAACTCCTCAGCCTGAAGAACCTGAGATTATGATTCCAGAGGTTGTGATGCAACTCACTGACACTCCTGTGCCCAAGCCAAAGGATCCCTTCTCAAAGAAGCAAAAGTTCAAGGCTGCTGATTTCTTCAACGAGCATGTGTTCTTCACTAATTATAATCCCTATGACTCTACTCGCATACGGAAGAGGCGTTTCTGGACTACTAGTCAAGCAAACTTTTATTCCTCTATACTATTCGACAAAGACAAAGTCTTCGAGCATGCACACATTCCTCACGTGGACATGGAATCTCTGCCGTGCTTCGAGCCTGTCCTCAGTGTTCTTCACGATGCTGGATTACTAAATTTCAGCACTGACATCTGTGATTGGAATGAAGAACTCATTCTTCAACTCTATGCAACGCTGCACATCACAGGAAATTCTGAAGATGTGAACACTTGGGTGCTGGAATGGATGTCTGAAAATACTCACTACAAGGCACCAGCAACTAAATTGCTTCGTGTCCTTCCACTCAGTCCTCCCCTTGATGGTGCTCGTTGCATCTACAATGAACCTGAGCTTACAAATCATTACAAGCAAGTACTGATGAAGCCTTTAAAGCCAGGGCAGGCCCCATGAACCAAATTCCTCATCAAGGAGTTACTGTATGTGCCACGAGCTGTCTATCACATTCTGACAAAGACAATGAGTCCTATCAAAGGCCACGACTCAAATGATGAAGAAGTCGTTGGCATCATGAAGAATATGCTTTCAACATCATTCATGGCGTTCCCATTAACTTCCATGATTTCTTCATGAGGACTCCGACCAATATTGCTATGTCACCGTTTGAGCTAAAGCCTTATGCACCATGGATTATGAAATTCATCAGGACAAGGTCTTCACTCAATTATAAGGCTGATACTCTGAACCATGGCAGTTTCTTGCCTCCAATTGAAGTCCTCAAAAGGACATATTCCTCAGCTGATGACAAAGGCAAGGCAACTGCTATGATAGATGAAGGCATTCGTCCATTGGATGGTCAATTTCGTAAGGCTGCATCTTACTCCACCAATGATGACTCGCCACACATGATTACGCCGCCAACACCTCGCCAAGCAAATTCCTCAACAAAGACACTGTGGTGATGGTGATCGTGAGTTACTCCTCAGTCTTCATCAGAAAGTTGATCGCAATCACAAATGGGTCAAGCGTCAGTTTGGTTCAATTCTTCACAACATGACCTCAACCCACAATGCAGTGAGGAAGAACCAATACTACCTCCATGAAACCTTCAACCGTACCTGGGCTGTTCTATCTCATATCTATAGTGCAGAAGATCTGAAGAGCATGGGTCTCAAGAAAGAATTTGAGTGGTCTGCACCTCCACCGAAGAAATTCAAGAAGGTCAAGGTTCCTTCCTTGGAAGCCAGCTCATATTCTTCATCGCGCGCCACTAATGAAAATGAAGACTTGGACGACACTACGGCAGGCCCTACTACGACAACCAACCCTGACAACGCTGGCGCTCCTCCATCAACTTGATAATCTTCAGCGGCGTTAGTCCTCAGTTTCAATCCTTTTGGTCATTCGATGACAAAGGGGGAGAAATCTGAGTTAGTCTTCAAGCGGGTCTATTATATGGGCGTTTTTTGTTAAGTTACAACTCTCGCTCTTCTGAAACTTTTATTGGATCGAGTTGTAATCTTAAACCCGATGGTGCTCTGATACTTTTGATGCATTGTGCTCTAATTTTGCATGCTTATTCCTCGTTAATATTATTGCTCGCATGCTAAATCTCTTCAGGCACCATATTTCATCATGCATTTCAAATTCTTCATATTATATGCATGTATGAATTACAAGATATAGGGGGAGATCTCCATGATTCAACTCTTCAAGTGTGCATTGCTTCAAAAGCAAATTCCTCACTATGCACATCTTCAGGGGGAGTTCTTCTATATCTTGCAATCAAATTCCTCAATATCAGTACTTACACTTCATATGTTTATCCTCGTTGAAAACTTAACCTATGTTGTCATCAATCACCAAAAAGGGGGAGATTGTTAGTGCATCTAGTGCCCCTTAGTGATTTTGGTGTATTGAAGACTTATAGGTTAAGGGACTAATGTGTTTATGAGTGTACACAGGTCTATAAGTCTATGAGGAGTTTGATATTTACAGAGAAAGTCGACCCCTAAAAATGAATATCTTCGACTGAAGATTTTGGTATTCCTGAAGACTTTCATGAAGACTTTGAAAGTGAAGAAATTTGTGTGTCCGTGAAGACTTGATATTCATGCGAGGAATATGAAGCTTGAAGACTTTCGTTTTCATAGTTTTGTTTTTCTCTTTCTTGAGTCATAGGAAACATCGTACTATTAAAGGGGGTCGACGATATACTAAGGAAAAATTTCCCTGTGATGCTCAACTCAAAATCCTACACCTACCAATCCCTTCGAGTGAAGCCATTGGAAATCTCATACAGTTCAGTCAATTTCTTGATGATAGAGAAGAAGTTCTTACGGTCACGAGGAATTTGTTCGAATGAGGAGTTAGGAATTCGCCAAAGGGATTGCCTACGATGAGGAACATGATAGCCCCGAGGAATTTGAGAGTCAAATTTCTGACCGTTGCTGTGCTTTGCGCCAGCTGTCCCAAAATATCTTATCCACATAATGGTCATATCATTGAAGGGCATTTATGTCTTACCATGTCGGGCTGCTCCATAGGCTATAAATAGTCGCCCCCTACAACCACTAGCTGGTTGGCTGCTCTGAGAGAAACTAACACTTGTCATTTGAGAGCAACCCATCCTCCGAGGACTTTGAGTGAAAATCATCGAGTGAAGAAAATCCAAACCCAAACACCCACAAACCCAAAGTGATTGAGCATCACTAAAGAGAATGATCCTGCATGGATCCGACGCTTGTTACCTTTGAAGACTGTGCTTCTTCCAGACGGTTAGGCGTCATGGTCTAGAGCATCCAAGAGGAATTGTGGATCTCCGAGTGACCAAAGTCTGTGAAGGTTTGGAAGTCGCCTGAAGACTTACCACGAGTGATTGGATGGGGTCTGTGTGACCTTAGTTCAAGGAGAATGCGGTGAGGACTTGGTGTCCTGAGCTGCGTGCTTAGAGACTGGGTGTCCGGGACTGTGTGTCCTCAAGTTTAAATACTCAGCCGCTCCAACCAGACGTACAACTGAGACAGCGGTTGGAACTGGTCTACCAAATCATTGTCTTCACCAACCTTACTGGTTCTATTTCCTCAACTCTTTCATTTCCTCATTACTGTGTTGAGTGATTGTTCATATCTGTGTTTGAAGACTTTGACTAAAGACTTTATCAATTTCCCCAGTTCAATTTCTTCAGTCTGTTTGTCTTCATCTTGTGTTATCCTGTGTTTACGCTTTCTGTACTCTGTGATTGTCTTCATTTCATCATGATGATTGTGCATGTCTTCTGTTATGCTTACTTCTGAGTACTTATTCCGCTGCAAGTAGTTCTTCGCTAAGGAATTTCCTCACCGGCAAATTCTTCAGTGAAGAATTCATAAAAATCGCCTATTCCCCCCCCTCTAGTCAATATAACGCACTTTCAATAGGAACTTTGTATAAGTCATGAAGAAAGCAATAGCAGCATACTAAATGATTGAGTGCTAAGCTAACGGAATGGGTCAAGTCAATCACATCATTCTCCTAATGATGTGATCCCGTTAATCAAATGACAACACATGTCTATGGTTAGGAAACATAACCATCTTTGATTAATGAGCTAGTCAAGTAGAGGCATACTAGTGACATTAAGTTTGTCTATGTATTCACACATGTATCATGTTTCCGGTTAATACAATTATAGCATGAATAATAAACATTTATCATGATATGAGGAAATAAATAATAACTTTATTATTGCCTCTAGGGCATATTTCATTCAGTAACTAGGGCTCGTTTCAGACTCTGAAATGCCTTGTCTGCCAATGGAGTCCAGACAAACACCGCTCCTTTCTTGAGCATATCATTCAGCGGTCGGCTGAGCAGACCAAAAATTTTGACAGATTTTCGATAGTATCCTGCCAGTCCTAGAAATCCTCTTAACTCTTTGACATTGGACGGTTGCTCCCAGTTCTGCACTGCCCGAACATGCTCTGGTAAGGTGGACACTCCATCCCCGCTGATCTGATGCCCTAGATATGCGATCTGATTTGTGGCAAATGTACACTTGGAGCGCTTGGCCACTAACTCGTTGTCCGCTAGCAGTTGCAGGACTTGACGTAAGAGAGTGAGATGTTGTTAAAATGTGGCGAGTGGATCAGGATGTCATCCATGAAAACCAACACTCCTTTGCGCAATACTGGCGACAAGACAAAGTTCGCAACTGACTGAAACATGCTAGGGCCTCCTGTAACCCCGTATGGCAGCACTCGAAACTGAAAGTGTCCTTGGTGGGTTGTGAAGGACGTCTTCTCTTCGTCTTCTTCCACCAAACGTATCTGGTGGTATCCCGCGCGCAAGTCCAACTTGGAGAACCAGTGCGAGCCTGCAAGCTCATCCAGCAATTCATCGATGACAGGTAGGGGAAAGCACTTCTTCACTGTGATTGCATTCAGGTGACAAAAGTCGACACTAAGGCGCCATGTTTGATCCTTCTTCTTCACAAGTAGAACTGGGGAGGAGAAGGGGCTCACACTTGGAACAATCAGCCCTTGCTTCAACATTTCTACGACTTGTTTTTCAATCTCAGATTTCTGCTCTGGGGTGTATCGATAGGGTCTGATATTAACTGGTTTGGTCCCTTCCAACAGCTGAATTTAGTGATCCCACACTCGATGTTTAGGTAAAGTGGTTGGTTCAGCGAACACTTGCTGAAACTCCTCGAGAATTGCCGCCACTGCTGGGTGCTGCTCCCCAGACTCCTGGCTGTTCACGGCATCTATCACACTACACAGAAGAACTACATGTTCCACTGCATGTTGCTCCTCTAGTTCCTGCAGCTGAGCAGCTGAAATCTGTTCGACTGGTTGTAACTGAGGCTGCACACCGACAAGCTCAATCCATTGCTCATGATGATGAAACTGCAACCGCTTCTGCTCCCAGTCGATCCACATAGGTCCACAGCACTGCAGCTAGTCCATGCCCACAACAACATCATAGCAGCCCAACGATAACACCCGGGGGTCAGTTTCAAACACTTGCCCTTGCGTTGTCCACGAGCATCGAGGGATCATGCTGTCACATTGAAGAATTCCCCCATCAGCAATCTTAACAGATGAACAGTTGGTCTTCTGCTCGCAGCGGCCACTGCCTGACTCACAAAACTATGAGAACTGCCAGAATCTACCAAGACCAAGACTTCCTTAGACTCAATCATCCCCACTAATCGAACTGTGTGTGGTGTAGTCTGCCCTGTAGTGGCTAGTTTGGAGATGGACATGAGTACTTCGTCATCTGACTCTGCTTCTGTGTGACGCCCCTGATTCAATCCTACACTAATCATGCACGCAAACGTGTACGATCAAGATTAGGGACTCATGGGAAGATATCACAACACAACTCTAAAACATAAATAAGTCATACAAGCATCATATTACAAGCCAGGGGCCTCGAGGGCTCGAATACAAGTGCTCGATCATAGACGAGTCAGCGGAAGCAACAATATCTGAGTACAGACATAAGTTAAACAAGTTGCTATAAGATGGCTAGCACAAACTAGGATACAGATCGAAGAGGCGCAGCCTCCTGCAGGATCCTCCTAACTACTCCAGTCGTCGTCGTGGGCTGCACGTAGTAGTAGGCACCTCCGTGTAGTAGGAGTCGTCATCGACGGTGGTGTCGCTCTGGACTCCAACATCTGGTTGCGACAACCGTAAAGAAAGGAAAGGGGAAAGGGGAGAAAGCAACCGTGAGTACTCATCCAAAGTACTGCGCAAGCAAGGAGCTACACTACATATGCATGGGTATATGTGTAAAGGCCCATATCGATGGGTGAAGCTGCAGAATGCCGAATAAGAGGGGATAGCTAATCACGTCGAAGACTACGCTTGGCAGCCTCCGTCTTGCAAACATGTAGAAGAGAGTAGATTGAAGTCCTCCAAGTAGCATCGCATAGCATAATCCTACCCGGCGATCCTCTCCTCGTCGCCTGCTAGAGAGCGATCACGGGTTGTATCCGCACTTGGAAGGGTGTGTTTTATTAAGTATCTGGTTCTAGTTGTCATAAGGTCAAGGTACAACTCCAAGTCGCCCTGTTATCGAAGATCACGGCTATTCGAATAGATTAACTTCCTGCAGGGTGCACCACATAACCCAACACGCCGATCCCATTTGGCGGACACACTTTCTCGGTCATGCCCGCCTCGGAAGATCAACACGCCGCAGCCCCACCTAGGCACGACAGAGAGGTCAAGACGCCGGTCTAACTCCTATGGCGCAGGGTGCAGGCCCATCGCCTTTGCACACCAAGACGTTGCAAACGCGCGCGGAAGCGTAACTAGCCCCTTAATACAAGAGCGGGCTTACGTTCCAATCCGCGCGCTTCTCGATCGGCGATGTCACGAAGGCTTGGTGATACCACGACGTCGAAAGTGCCCATAAGCTGTTCCGCGTAGTTGGTTAGTGCGTATAGGCGGTGGCGGACTCAGATCAAATACCAAGATCTCGTTAAGCGTGTTATTATGAAGCAAGCTGCGAACGCCGACAGGGCGAGCCCACTGCCTCCTAGGTGGTCTCAATCTTCCCTGCCGCTCCGCCACAAAGTGTGATCGGGGCCCTCGGGAACCCAGGCCCACCTCTACCGGGATGGAGCCACTGTCCTTTCCCACATCGGGATCGATTCGCGGGTACTCAACGAGTGACCCGACTTTAGTCACCATTTGCATAATATGTATGTATGTATAGTATATACCCGTGATCACCTCCCGAGTGATCACGACCCCATAGTATAGCAAGGCAGACTGACAACAATGTAGGGCCAATGATGATAAACTAGCATCCTATACTAAGTATTTAGATTTGCAGGTAAGGTATCAACAGATGTAGCAACAATGTCAGGCTATGCATCAGAATAGGATTAACGGAAAGCAGTAACATGCTACACTACTCTAATGCAAGCAGTATAGAGGAGAATAGGCGATATCTGGTGATCAAGGGGGGGCTTGCCTGGTTGCTCTGGCAAGAAGGAGGGGTCGTCAACTCCGTAGTCGAACTGGGGGGTCGTCGGCGGTCTCGGGGTTTACCGGAAAGAAGTAACAGAGGGGGAACACAATAAATAACTGAGCAATCAAAGTATCACAAAGCGTAGCATGGTAATGTGCGGTGCTAGAGGTGACCTAACGCATGGGAGGTGATACCGGTGAAGGGGGAACATCCGGGAAAGTATCCCCGGTGTTTCACGTTTTCAGACAGATGAATCGGAGGGGGAAAGTTGCGTGTTCGCTATGCTAGGGATGTGGGGTGGACAAACGGGCTGCGTATCAGGATTCGTCTCGTCGTTTTGAGCAACTTTCATGTACAAAGTATTTTCATCCGGGTTACGGATTATTTTATATTAATTTTTAAAGATTTAATTCATTTTTAGATTTTATTTAATTATTTAATTCTAACATTATCCAGAATAGTGCATGCTGACATCAGCATGACATCGTGATCAGCAGGCGTTGGTGGTCGGTGACGATGGGTCCCAGCTGTCATTGACTAACTAAACAGAATTAATTAGTTTTAACTAGTGATTAGGTTAATCTAAACAGTATTAATTAACTTAATTAATTAATTAATTAATATTTTATTTATTATATTTTTCAAATTCTTTTTTTTATAAAACGTTCCAGGGCGTGGGGCCCATCATCATAGGCCCTGGGGCCATAACGGTCTGGTCGCTAGTGGTTGCGGGCGAACGCACGACCCGAACAGCCACGACGCCCAGTGCTTGAGCGGACTGGGAGGGTACGGAAGCAGGGAGGCCGATGGCCTGGCAAGGCCATGGCCGGGCGAAGCGAGGTCATGGTGGTCTGTGGCGGCCGGAGGCGACGTCGAGTGGGGCAGCATGGACGGGCGCCATAGAGGAGGAGAAGCACGGCGGGCAGCTCAAGCGAGGGCAGGGGCGCGATCTACGGCGATGTAAGCAAGGGAGAAGAGGGGGCAGAAGGTGCTCACATCGGAGCATGTAGGGGGCCCAGGGGAGCCAGAGGAACCCTGCCGGCGAGGTCCAGCGGCCGGACGGCCGGCAGGCGCGAGGGCGATGCAGAGATGCTGGTTGCGGGAGGCCTTCGTGTGGAGGAAGAGGAGTCGCAGGGGCGGCCTCGGCGATGTCCAGGCGGCGACGACGATCTGCGTGGCGACGTGGCTCCTGTGACGGAGGTGCGAGGAGGTCCAGCGACGAGGTGATCGGCAGCGACGAGGTAGGGACATGGACAGGCGGCGTCGGTTGTTGTGGCGAGGGCGACGTCACGTTCCCGATCCAGATCGGGACCGAGAGGAGGGGCGCGAGGGGAGAGTGGGGGATCGGGAGGAGAAGTGGGACGGTTAGGGTTTCGGTCGGGTGGACCGGGGGGTAAGTAGGCTGGGGCGCGGGGTGGGCTGGCCTGGTCGCTAGGCCAACTGGGCCTTGGCCCGGGGGTGGGGGGGGTTCTTTGTTTTCCGCTTTATCTTTTGTTTAGTTTTCCTGTTAATTAGTTTTGCTATTTTATTTACTACTCATTTTAGTTTTGTTCATTGTAAAAAAACAACACCTAATGTAGTATTACCAGTTATACCACTGCCAATACTAGTTAGGCATTTAATTAAAAATAGTTTCTAACCTTATCGCTTGAAAAAATATGTAATTAATTGTTCTAGTTGCTGCTTTAATTAATTTAGAGCATTTAACTATTTTATAAAAATGTGGTTTCTCCACCGTTACTACTTACGATTTATTTGACACAAGCCGATCATTTTAGTTTCAGTTTTTGAAGACTTTTATTGTTTGCTTGATTTTGAATTTGAATCTGAATCGATTTCGAATTAACGCGAGATTAGCAACGGTAATCAAGGTGAGGTGGCATCATTAGTAGATGGTTACTGTAGCTTGATTATCCAGGCGTCACATTCTGGCTGCTCTTGATAGTGTTGGTCAGCTTGAAGGAGTTCCAGTAATTCTTCCACCACATGCAATTGGACCGTGGCGGCACACTGGTGGCCTTGGCCCCAGCGTGCCCCACATTTGAAGCATAAGCCCCGCGCGCGACGATAGTTGTGGAGCGCGGCGACCCGATCATCACCCGCCCGCGGACGGTGCAGTGGATTGGCGTCGACCTGCTGCTCGTCTTCGGCCCAGAACCGGCGCTCCCGGCACCGTAGCGCGAGCTGGTGGTGCTCCGAGCGCTATCAGCGGCCGAGCGCCTCCGCGCTGTACTGGCCCCTCCTGCCGACGGTACTCCCGCCTTGGCAACGCCTCCAGTAGCTCTTCCTGCATCGAAGCCAAAGAAAAAGCGGAGTCCAAGTCCTTTGATTGATGAAGAACTACACTAGCCCGAATTTCGTGTCTCAATCCTTCCAAAAATTGGGTAGTGAAAAACACAGGATCAAATGAAGGATTATGTGCAAGTAACTGGTGCATGAGTTCCTCGAATTGCAGCATGTAATTGTGCACGGTGCCTGTCTGACGCAGTGCGCGGAACTGACGAAAGTGAGCTTGGTACTACTCCCAGCCAAATTTGCCGCATAGTGCCGCGCACAATTCCTCCCATGACATCGATTTGCTATGTGACTCATGCAATTGCAACCAACGGGCCGTGTTGCCGGTGAAGTGAAGGGTAGCCACACGCACCCAGAGATCTGAGTGAACACCATAGACTGAAAAATACTTTTCGCAACGAGTTCGCCAGAATTGGGGATTTTCTCCATCGAAGGGAGGAAAATCCAGTTTGGGCAATGACCAACTAAACGGAGTGGAGTGTGGTGCGGGCGGCTCGATCACTGTCGTATGGTTGGTAAGGGAGGAGGAAGGCCCGGTCAGGAACGTACCCTTGACCGGAGGCAGCACATGGGTGGTGACCACGCCATATGTCTGGCCGCCGGTGTCGTCGATCTCGCTGCGGCCTCGTGGCCCGTGGTGGTCGGGGGCGCTCATAGTTGTCGTCGCCGCCGGTCACACCACCGCGTCGCCCTCCGGGATAGGATCCGGAGGCGCCACCAGGGTCGGGTGAAGGGCGATGCGCCCCACTTGGGTACGCAGCTCATCCACTTGTTGCTGGAGATGGGACACCGTCGGCCTCCAGAGTTCCAACGACGTCTGGATCGCGTCGAATCGGGCCTCGCTGGCCACTCTGCCGTCGTTGACCGATTTGATGAGCGCGGCGAATTGCTCCTCCATCTCCGCCGTCTTGAGTGCTTGTTTGGTGTGGTAGCGGGGCTTGGAGTATGCGGCCTCCAGATCGATGGACTGGACCTCTGATACCAGATGTAACGTGCCTTGCTCGTGGCGGATCTGGGTGGCGAAGGGAAGGGTGGAAGAAGATGGGGATCTATTGCTTAGAAGGGAAGGAAGGAGTTCTGGAGATCAGCTCCGATACAAGTCGAGTACAAAATGCATACCCACTCCCACACACACGCTAGACTATATGTAGCGGCCGCCAGTTGGCATCCGTATCCAATCGTTGCGCATCTCCTCGTCACACCTTGTCCACCTGGTTGTCGACTGGGTCAATGGTTGCTTGACCGGGGCCGGCCTGGCTCCGGGGCCCATCGTCAGGTGGCTCCAGGGTGGCCTTGACAAGGCCTCTCACAAGCCGCTACGGCCTAGGTAGAACGTGACAGGGCTAAACTGTTGGTCACTCAGACAAATGACCCACAGTACTAGTACTGAAAACAGAAGAGCCTCATAAAAGTCATGAGTGACTAAGGTGCATTACAAAATCCATAAACTTGACGGCATAATCCCAAGTTTAGAGTTACACTGATCTCATCCGGCTGTCGGTCGACCGCTACCAACCACGCGGATCTCGGGCAGCAGGAGCCGGCCTGCGAAGCTCGCTCTCGCCGTGGGCGAAGCGGCAGCCGTCGCCATAGGTGCAGGATCCTCTGGCGAAGTGCGCGCACAGCCTGGTCTTGACGCCGTTATATCGCCCTCCGCCGGGCACCGGGAGATGCTCCCAGACCATGGCGCTGGCGTGCTTGATCTGCTCTGGCGTGCCCTCCAGCTCCACGTTCTTCAAGCCGGCGTCCAGCTCGTGGTCGCGGATGCGCAGCCTGGCGCCGCTGGCCCGGGATATCTCCTTTATGGTCGCTCCGCCCCGCCCGATGACGGCGCCTGCGAGGGACGCGTCCACGCTGATCTTGGCCGTCGCCCAAGCGCCGAAGCTCGCCGGAGCTGCGTTGGGCGGCGTCGGTGCTCTGAGTGCATGGTCGCCGGTGGGGCTTGGTAGGTCCATGCCCATGGGTGGCGGCGTTGGATTGAGCCTGGCAAGCTCCTCCGCGCCTTGTGCTGGAGCTGGAGCTGGGCCACTCGGGATGCTCGTTTCAGCGACGGCCTGGGAGCCGCCCGGGATGTCGTGGATGAAGTGGCACTTGGAGCCAAAGCGGCAACCTGCGGTGCTGCACGATGGGGAACAAGAAAGTGATCAGATCCCGTATCAGGGAAGCTGGTGGTTCAGTGACTAGCTGAGACACTACAATCAGAATGCAAACAACAATGTTCGTATAATACAAGTTGGGCAAACTTGAGAACCATCGAGTCGAACCGATCCATACAACTCATCTCATCCAACTCGCCCATCATGTTCATTTAGCGCTGTCCCAGGAAGGGGTTACCTGAAGAACCTGACGCATGGCTTGGATTTGCTTCCTGCGCCTGCTTCAAACGCCTCCGGCTCTGCTACACCAAAACAACCGGTCATGCGGTTCCAAGTTCATACGACAGTAAGTACTACATACAGCATACGCATCGTAGAATGGAAAATCTGGAGACGAAACGAGCAAGCCAGTTTCGTCTGCACTCATTTGGCTCGCTCACCTCGGTTTCGCCGAGGCAGTTCCTGATCCCCTAGGCCTCCAGGTGCACCACCAGCCAGGGTTTGGGAAGGAGCCCACAGTGCGGCGTCATCGGGGTGCTTGGACAAGTCGGCGTCGGCGGGCAGCAGCTTGCATGCCTCCAAGCTGCCGACGGCGAGCAGGAGCTCCCTCGAGTACGTCATCCTCTCCGTCCGCCTCGCGATGACGGCATCCCTCTCCTCCTCCTCCCTTGCAAGTTGCAACGACGGGCCGGTCAGATTAATCGCATAATTAAGTCGGGAAGGAATTAACGACGCGCATGCCTCCGTCAGTCGGCAGACCGCACGACGGTCGCTGTACGAACGAGCGTACCTCGGCATAGTGGCGTCATCACGAGGCGCCGAGGACGAGCTCATCTCGCCGGCGGCGGAAATTTTCAGCCTAATACATTTACTGTGGTTCACTGAATCTCTCCGCGATATATTGTAAATAATCCGGGGGTGGGGGAGGCCAGTGGACGTACGGCCGGCGACGCCCCTCCTATGCTGCCATGCTGGGGAGCGTTACTGGTAATTGAAGCGATTGATTAATGCGAACGAGGCGTCGATTGTGACGTTGATCCATGCATGGCGACGATTGGCTGGTGCAACTGCTTCAACCGCTGCATGCGCGAGACGTAGCAGAGCTTCTTCAACTCCCCAGGAGCTGCACGAGCGTGCGTGCGTGCGGATCTTCTCCCCAGGCGAGCACAAACGTTGAGAACGCAGACCAGGAGTCTGAGGGAAATCCCGTTGTTGGTCAGTGTTGTGACTCTGCAACTTAACATGTCTCCCCCGGCCTCGCGGACGTTCAGGTTTCAACATGAAAGTTCAGATGCCGACTTGTAGGAAATGAAACATGTCAAGCTTTCAACTAATAAAACCACAAAAGGCCGATAGAAGTCATGACAGATATGAAAATCCATAAAATCGATGGCATTATCCCAAAGACAATCAGAGAATAAATCTTCAGCCTTCAAGGGTTCACAGTTACACTGACTAATGGGTGGGTAAATCAACCTCACGCTGCAGCCTACTTGCGCAGTTCGTTTTCACCGTGGGCAAAGTGGCATCTGACGCCAAATGTGCACGATCCTTTCATGAAGTTGTCGCACAGCTTGGTCTTGAAGTTACTTCCCTGCCCACCGGCGCCGCCGCGGTGATATCCTCCGGCCAGGTTCTCACTCGGCGGAGGGGTGTTGGCGCTGCCGCTGATCCTGAAGAACAACTCCCTGAGCATGGCGCTGGCGTTGTTGATCTGATCAAACGTGCCCTCGAGCTCAATGTTTTTCAAGGCCTCGTTTGATTCGTGGTCCCGGACGGCCAGCTTGGCCCCGGTGACTCGGGATATCTGCTTTGTGTTGACCCCACCTCGCCCGATGATGCCACCTACGAGGGACGCATCGACACTGACCTTGGCTGTGGAAGAAGCCCCGAAGCCTGCTGGGGTGGTCATGGCAGGGCTCGGCATTGCCGGAGGTCCAAAGCGGCCGATGGGCCTTGGTCCCATATGGGGTGGCATGGAATTGTTGATGAACATGTGCTTGCGGAGCTCCCTCTCACCATGTGCAAAGTGGCACTTGTCACCCCATTTGCATCCCTCCGCAGTGTTATACTTGTTGCACAATTTAGTCTTGACAGTTGGTGTAGGGGGGCCATCTGGAACAGCAGATCCTGCGGGCATTCTTCCTTGGGGATGTGCAAATGCCTGGCCACCTAGGTTGCTCATCTTTGCAACAGCCTGGTGGCCACCGGGGAAGTAATGGAGGAAATGGCAACCCTCGCCAAAGGGGCAACCAGCAGTACTGCACAATGAGAATAAGATGTGGGTAAGTAACTTAATTAACAAAGCAATTCATTTAAGCACAACTGATATTGACTAGGAGGATTCAGACATGAGATTTCATAAGCCACAAGGCTCATGATATGATTATAGGTGTTGATAGCATCTGAACAACAATAAACATTCTAGGGCAAACTTTGCCGAAGACAGGAGACATTGTGGAGTACAATCCAAATGGACAGAAGAAAAGTTCTACAATGACTGATGTTCTGATATTACAGTGAACTAATCTACATTTCGAATGTTTATTGATAATAATCATTTCTTTGTGTTGGCTCATTCTGCATCACCAAATCACAGGCAGTTTGGAGGACAAGAAACTATTCATGTGTGTTTCGGCAAAAGAAAAAATGAACAGTTCCATAGTCAACATTGTCAGTTTCGTCAAAGTACTTAAATACTGATGTTTGTTGCACGTCTATTTCAGGAAAGCTCTCTTACGGATCATAAGTTCAAATTTTGTTACTTCCTCATGATTAAGTACCACAAGCTTGTGATGCTTCAGTGACTCAACTAGAAACTGTTGATGGACATATAATTTTAAACCATACACTAAAACTATTCATGCATGTACCAAATGTTAGAATAAATAGCATATATCAAAAAGGATAGGATGTGAAACGTCGGTGACTCTCTTGCGTAACCCCCTCGCGTCGCTCCCGCGAGCGACCAAGGGGGCGAACCCCAGCCGCCGCTCCTAGTCCGCCGCCTCCAGCTCCCTCCCTCGCCGCTGCCGACGTGCGCCGCCGATCCGGTCCGCGTAGGTGGCGGTGGGGATCCCCTTCTCGCACGATGCCGGGCAGGGCGGGACGACGACTTCAGCGACAGCATCTTGCGGATCCATAGCACGGCGGCGCTTGGCGGCACGGGTGGATCGGTTGGGCGTGGCGTGCCGGTCGGCTGGACGTGGCTAGAAGATGGAGGTGGGGCTGGGCGTGGCCGGTGGCGGTGGCGGGCGGCGTCGTCCAGCTCGGATCCGGTCTAGGCGGTGGCGATGGCGACGGCTGACCCGGATCCGACCATGGTGATGACGTGCCAGGTGGTGGGTCCTTGTGGCGGCGCCGGTGGCAGCGGATCTTGGGATCCCGTGTTCGGGCTCGTCGCAGGACGCGCGTGGCGGCCGAAGCTTCCTCCGGCGCCAACGATGCTTGATGCGGGATCGCGACGGCGGTTGCCGTTGTATGGGAGACGACAGCGGCTGGCGCGATGCTGGGTGCTCCCTGTAGCGCCCGGAATCGGGGCGGCGGCCCCTCTTCATTAATGGTGGCGGACTGCGGGGTCATGTGGGTGACTCGGAGTCCGGATCTCGAGATGGTGACGGCCTTCTGAGACTGGTGGCGGTATGGGACGTCCCCTCCATCAACAGACCGGTTCGATGCGGCTCAGCAGGTAACACATGAGCCTCTCTCGGAGTTGTCGGGCGGTGTCTGTCAACGGCAGGTGAAGCCACTGGTGCATGTGCTACCGGCGGATGCTACGCACGATGCCTTATACGGAGACGTCAAGTCATGCCTGCCTACCGACAGGTGATGCACGGCGGCTCTGGCGGAGGTGTCAAGTTTAGCCTGTTGTTGTTGGATCGACGGTAGTGCGACAGTAGCGGGAGGCGGGTGGTATGGGACGTCTTTGTCTTCCGTTGTCTCCTCCAAAGGCATCCAGCTATCGAGGCGTCGGTAGACAGATAAAGGCGGATAGTACAAACAGCTTCAACGATGAGCTTATGCACTCTGGTGGAAACACAAGATCTCTGATCGGGCTATGTCGCCGCGCGCCTGCGTCGTGTCCTTGCTGAAGGTGTTGGATTGAAGCTTTGCTTTTGGGATGAGAATCCGAAGTTCAACCTTGTTGTGGACTCGCTATCATCGGCGCACGTGCGGCGATTCCTTCTTGAAGGGGTAGCCTAGGAGTTGTGTATTTTTCGTTTATGTTGTGTCTTGTATCATAGGGTTAGTGATTATCTTGGGGAGTTACTGTCGCGAGGTATATGGCCTCAGGGTTTGTTTTTCGTTTTTTTTCCGGGTCGATGGTTTCGGCTGCTGGATTTTGCTCTATTAATAATATATGGCTGCATGCATCGTCCTGATGCAGAGGCCGGGGTTATCCTCCTTTTCAAATATATATAACCGGGTGGTAGGATGGATTTTCCCTATATAGGACAAATGTTTCCTACAAGCAGTGGTAGTTACCACCACTTGCGTTTTGTATGTTGTATGTAGTATCTGTCGAAACCGAGAGTATGTACGTGTAGTATGTAGTATATAACAATGATTAGGTAGTATATATACTAATTTTTAGGTAGTATGTACCATTTTTTGAGTATGCTCATTTTTACGTACAAATATGTACGTATTTTATAAATATATCAAAAACTATGGGCTCATATGCAATTTTTCATGTAACTTGCTTTGAAATATCTTAGATATAGTATATGAACATATTTAAAATAATAAAATAGTATATATAGTACCACATGGTAGTATATGAGACATGTGGGGTAACTACCACCGGGTGGTAGGATGGATTTTCCCTATATATATATATATATATATATATATATATATATATATATATCAAAAGGATATATGTGGCAGAATTTCACGTGTCCAACTCATATATTCAATCTTCGTTTCTCTCAATTCGATAAGAGGCTGTATCATGATATTACTGGCTGATTGTTCGTCTGAAAAGCAGTTACATAACCTTATACTGTTCTTGCACTCTCACAAATTCAGAAGCAATTTTGCACAACCCATGCACATTCCAATTTTTAAGCTTGGATTAGAGAGAACCAGTTGCACAATTTTGCTTAAATGATTTGTTAGCAGCAAGCATTCTTTCACAGATAAAAGTAAAGTTTTAGCGAAATAACACGTATGCATAATAAATGTTACCAGGTGGAGTTCATTTTAAGTTGGACTATAACCTGAAAAATTTGGTGCATGGCTTCGATTTGCTTCCCTCACCGGTTTGAAATGACTCCGATTCTGTTGAATCAAATTAATTATGCGCGCCATGTTAATAAGCTGTCGATTAACTAATCGCATACCTGTTATATTTGGAGCTGGAGCTGGAGCTGGGCCACTCGGGATGCTCGTTTCTGTGACGGCCAGGGGGCCACCCGGGATGTCCTGGATGAAGTGGCAGTTGGAACCAAAGCGGCAACCTGCAGTACTGCACAATGGGAAACACCATGCGGATAAGTAACTGAACCTGAACTAACGGAACAAGAAAGTTATCAGAACTGCATCAGATCATGTTTTTCTTTACTCCAAAACCGTAGAGCAATCGTTCTGCGGTAATTTTCAATTTTTGATTGATTAAGGTGTATGTACTACAAAGGATCAAAATAAAAGAAAATACGGTACTCGGATCATGTTGACGCTGTCCCAGAAAGGGATTACCTGAAGAACATGTCGCATGGCTTGGATTTGCTTCCTGCGCCTGCTTCAAATGCCTCCGGCACTGTTACACCAAAACAATCAATCATCACGTGGTTCCAAGTTAAAATACGATAGTACAGTATACAGAGAGGAAAGTGGCCAGTGGGCCTTGGTCCCATATGGGGTGGCATGGAGTTGTTGATGAACGTGTGCTTGCCGAGCTCCCTCTCACCATGTGCAAAGTGGCACTTGTCACCCCATTTGCATCCCTCTGCAGTGTTATACTTGTTGCACCATTTAGTCTTGACAGTTGGTGTAGGGTGGCCATCTGGAACAGCAGATCCCGCGGGAATTCTTCCTTGGGGATGTGCAAATGCTTGGCCACCTAGGTTGCTCATCTTTGCAACAGCCTGGTGGCCACCGGGGAAGTAATGGAGGAAATGGCAATCCTCACCAAAGGGGCAACCAGCAGTACTGCACAATGAGAATAAGATGTGGGTAAGTAACTTAATTAGCAAAACAATTCATTTAAGCACAACTGCTATTGACTAGGAGGATTCAGACATGAGAGTTCATAAGCCACAATGCTCATGAATATGATTACAGGTGTTGATAGCATCTGAAGAACAATAAACATTCTAGGGCAAACTTTGCTGAACCCAGGAGACATTGTGGAGTACAATCCAAATGGACAGAAGAAAAGTTCTACAGTGACTGATGTTCTGATATTACAGAGAACTAATCTACATTTCGATTTTTTATTGATAATAATCATTTCTTTGTGTTGGCTCATTCTGCATCACCAAATCACAGGCAGTTTGGAGGACAAGAAACTATTCATGTGTGTTTCGGCAAAAGAAAAAATGAACAGTTCCATAGTCAACATTGTCAGTTTCGTCAAAGTACTTAAATACTGATGTTTGTTGAACGTCTATTTCAGGAAAGCTCTCTTACGGATCATAAGTTCAAAGTTTGTTACTCCCTCATGATTAACTATCACAAGCTTGTGATGCTTCAGTGACTCAACAAGAAACTATTGATGGACATATAATTTTAAACCATACAGTAAAACTATTCATGCATGTACCAAATGTTAGAATAAATAGCATATATCAAGGATGTATGTGGCAGAATTTCAGGTGTCCAACTCATATATTCAATCTTCGTTTCTCTCAATTCGATAAGAGGTTGTATCATGATATTACTGGCTGGTTGTTCGTCTGAAAAGCAGTTACACATCCTTATACTGTTCTTGCACTTTCACATATTCAGCAGCAATTTTGCACAATCCGTGCACATTCCAATTTTTACTCCAGTGGAAGTTCTTAGAGCATCTCCAGCAGAAGATGCAAATTTGGAGATGTAAAACAGGAGGTGTAAAAATTTACATCTCCAAAAAGTGCCTTTTACATCTCTAAAAAAGAGACAACTCCAACAGATGATGGAAATTGGTGATGTAAAAGTGCAACTCCAATAGATGATGCAATGGAGATTTAAAAACTAGAATTGGGGTGACTGAACGGCCGCGGCCGAAAGCGACGTTTGAATCGGGGCACCGGCCGCGGGGCAAAAGCTTTGCGACGGGGCTGGGCGGTGGCTTGGCGGTGGCGGATGAGCGGCGACGACGGTGGAAACGGCGGCGGGGATGAACCGGGCGGTGACGGTCGAGCGGCGAAAAATACGGTCAATTCGGAGCACGCGGGCGGAGCGGGGTGCGGTGGTGGCTGGGCGGGTGCTTGGCGGTCGGGTGGTGGCTGCGGCGACGGCGGCGGGGACAAACCGGGTGGCGGCGGAAATACGTCCGATTCACGGCGTGCGAGCAGAGCGGCGACGCGATGGTGGCTGGGCGGGTGCTTGGCGGTCCGGTGGTGCCTGCGGCGGGGGGGGTGGCGAAGCGGGGCGGCGGCGGCACGAGTCAGGGCGGCGATTCGAGGCGGAGCGGCACCGGATGAGCGGCGGAACAACGGAGGAGGGGCGGCGGGGGTTGTTGACGGCGGAGGTGGCGCGGACGGGCAGTGGCGCGGGGAAATCGGGGTGGCGGCGGCGCGAATCAGGGCGGCGATTCAAGGCGATGCAGCGGCGAAACAACAGCGGAGGGGCGGCGAGGGTGGTTGACGGCTGGAGGTGGCACGGGTGGGCAGCGGCAGCAGTGCCGCGGGTGAATCGGGGCGGCCATTCAAGGTGGAGCAGCGACGGAACAACGGCAGAGGGGCGGCGGGGGTGGTTGACGGCTGGAGGTGGCGCGGGCGGGCAGCGGCGGCAGTGCCGCGAGTGAATCGGGGCGGCAGCGGCGCGAATCGGGGCGGTGATTCGAGGCGGAGCAGCGGCGGAACAGAGGCGGAGCGGCGGGGGTGGTTGACGGCCGGAGGTGGCACGGGCGGGCAGTGCCGCGGGTGAATCGGGGCGGCGGCTATGCGACTAGCAAAGAGAGGAAGAAGGGAAAGGAAATGAAGGGCGGTTGGCGGTTGGCGCGTGACCACCGTTTTTACATCTACTAGAGGTGGAGATTTTACATCGTGAGGTGTTGTATTTTACATCTCTAAGAGACGGAGATGTAATTGTTAGAGTACGTAATGGGCCTAGGCTGGCGGTATAGCCCGTTAGTCTTAGGGTTAATTAGAGATAAGGGTTGCTTGCTTAGGGGTCAATAAAGCCTTGCTTGGAGTCAAGTAAACCTCTCTATATAAAGAGAGGAGATGTATCAATCTAATCAAGCAAGAGTTAAGAAGGAAATCCTTCCTCTTGCCGGCCGTCAGGCAAAAGGCCCCGGCCGGACCTCTCGCGCCCTCCTTCTAGCAGCGCCATAACAATTTGGTATCAGCTAGCTTCGGTTCGATCATGTCTTCACCTCCGCCAAGCACGTCTCTTCCGCTGCCGGTCACCTTGTCGCCTCCAGCGACCACCACGACCGTCGCCCCGCTCCTGCGCGCGCCGGGATCCTCCGTCGCGCTCGCCCCCGCCGGCCTCACCTGGGAGGAGGTGTCCGGGGTGCTGCGGGACCTAACCCAGGCGGTCCAGGAGATCTGCTTGTTCTTGGCCGGGTCCTATGGGCCGAACCCGGCTGCGCCGCTCATCGCCGCCCCCGCGCCGCCGTGGCTGCCATGGCAGCCGCCGCACCAGGTGGTTTTCGCCGCTTCGCCGGGCCGCTGCAGTTGCCATCCATCGCCACCACCGCCCAGCCCTGGCTGCAGTGGCAGCCGCCGCTCCTGACGGCCTCCGCCGCGCCCGGCGCTCCGCCGCAACAGTTGTTGCCGCTGCCCGGCACGACACTGCAGCAGCCACCGCCGGTCAGCTCTGCCGCCCAGTATGGGATGCCCTACGACGGGAGCGCGACGACCTCGTTCCCATCAGCGCCGCCGCCATCCCAGGGCGTCCACATCCAGCAGATCAAGTCCCCGCCGTCGCCGTCACCGCTTCCGTCTTGGATCACTACCTGCCACGTGTCAGCAGCGGTGAGGCTGCAGGCTGCTGCACGCGGCTTCCTAGCACACCGGCGTGTGCGGGAGATGCGTGGTCTGCAGCTGCCGCTCCTCCAAGTTGCCCTTCGCTGCGCAAAGGACCTCGATCTCATCCGCTGCGTCGGGGATCTTGGGCATGCGGTTTCCCCCACGGGCGGCGGGCATGCTGTTTTCCCCGCGGGCAGCGACCTCAAAGTCTGCGACATCGGTGGTTGGGGAGGCGCACCCCTCCTCGTCATTCTTCATCGCAAGCCCTCCACTCTTCCCTGTGCGGTGCAGACCAACAGCAGTCCGGCGGGGAGAAGGCAGGGTGTCATCGACAGGAGCACACCGCGTAGCACCACTACTTTCCGCCGCCGGCCGCCGCGAGGGCGCCTCTGCTGGTCGCTCTTGCGACCACTTCCAAGTGGCCATACACATGCACTCCTTTGGTCCAGGTGGTGTCCATGGGATCCAGGTGGCTGTACACATGCACGTCCGACGTGCAGATGGTGTCCACTTTTTGTTGAGGGGTTCAAAATAAAGCGTCCCAGTCCATTTCAGTTTGAGAGTCATAAAACAAGCCGAGATGTAAAAGGCTTGTTTTTAGGTGTTAGGTTTGTGTTGCGTCGAGTCATGGTTATAAGTTGGTTAGGCTGCAGCTCGAGGACAAGCTGCATGTCCAGGTGGGGTCTAGTGTTAGAGTACGTAATGGGCCTGGGCTGGCGGTATAGCCCGTTAGTCTTAGGGTTAATTAGGGATAAGGGTCGCTTGCTTAGGGGTCAAGTAAGCCTTGCTTGGGAGTCAAGTAAACCTCTCTATATAAAGAGAGGAGATGTATCAATCTAATCAAGCAAGAATTAAGAAGGAAATCCCTTCCCTCTTGCCCGGCCGTGGGCAAAAAGGCCCCCGGCCGGACCTCTCGCGCCCTCCTTCTAGCAGTGCCATAACAGTAATTTATTTTTTTGCATCTACATCATCTGTTAGAGGTGGGCTTTAGGCCTCGGAGCTGCAAAAGTTAGTTATCTTTGCATCTACATCATGTATTGGAGATGCTCTTAAGCTTGGATTAGAGAGAAACTGTTGCACAATCTTGCTTAAATGATTTGTTAACAGCAAGCATTCTTTCACAGATAAAAGTAAAGTTTTAGCGAAATAACACGTATGCATAATAAATGTTACCAGGTGGAGTTCATTTTAAGTTGGACTATAACCTGAAAAATTTGGTGCATGGCTTCGATTTGCTTCCTACACCGGTTTGAAATGACTCCAATTCTGTTGAATCAAATTAATTATGCGCGCCATGTTAATAAGCTGTTGATTAAATAATCACACCTGTTATTTTTGAAGCTGGAGCTGGGCCACTCGGGATGCTCGTTTCTGCGACGGCCTGGGGTCCGCCCGGGATGTCGTGGATGAAGTGGCAGTTGGAACCAAAGCGGCAACCTGCGGTACTGCACGATGGGAAACACCATGCGGATAAATAACTGAACCTGAACTAACGGAACAAGAAAGTTATCAGAACTACAGTGATGCCGAAAGTAATCAGATCATGTTTCTCCTTACCCCAAAACCGTAGAACAGTCGTTCTGCAGTACTACTTAAGGTATATGTACTAGTACAAAGGATCAAAATAAAAGAAAATACAGTACTCGGATCAAGTTGGCGCTGTCCCAGAAAGGGATTACCTGAAGAACTTGACGCATGGCTTGGATGTGCTTCCTGCGCCTGCTTCAAACGCCTCCGGCACTGTTACACCAAAACAATCGATCATCATGCGGTTCCAAGTTCAGTATACGCATCTGGAGAGGAAACTAGCAAGCCAGTTCCGTCTGCACCTCGGTTTCGCCGAGGCAATTGCGGATCCCCTAGGCCTCCAGGTGCTCTTCCAGCCGAGCGGGCGGCCAGAGTTTGGGAAGGAACCCACAGTGCGGCGTCATCGGGGTGCTTGGCCAAGTCGGAGTCGGCGGGCAGCAGCTTGCATGCCTCCAAGCTGCCGACGGCGAGCAGGAGCTCCCTCGAGTACGTCAGCCTCGCGATGACGTCGTTCCTCTCGTCGTCGTCCTCCTCCTCCCTTGCAACGATCCGCCGGTCAGACGAATCGAATCAGTCGGGATTCGGGAAGGAATTAACCATGCACATGCCTCCATTAAGTGACAGACGGCGGTCGCTGTATGAACGAGCGTACCTCGGCGTGGCGACGGAGGGAGGAATAGCGGCGTCATCAGGAGGCGCCGAGGCCGAGCTCATCTGGCCGGCGGCGGGAATTCAGTCTAGCACGGCAATATGTAAACAAGCCCGGCCGGCAGCGCCCCTCCTATGCTAGCTAGGGAGCTTTACTGTATTAAAATGCACCCACCCACGAACGAGGCGTCGATTGTGACTTTGATCCATCGCGACGATTGGCTGGCTGCATGCACGCGCGAGATGCAGCGGAGCTTCTCCAACTTCTCAGGAGCTGCACGAGCGTTCGTGCGTGCGAATCTTCTCCCCAGGCTTATTAATGTGAGAGCAGAGCACAAACGTTGAGCCTGAGCCGGAATCGTGTTGTTGGTCAGTGTTGCGACCCTGCAACTTAACATGTCTCCCGCGGCCTCGGCAACATCACGGGTTTCAACATGAAAGTTCAGAGGCCGACTTGTTGTGGTATATCAAGTTCAGGTCAGTCAGATACTGTAGGAAATGAACATGTCAAGCTTTCTACTAGAACCACAACAGGCTGATATAAAAGTCATGACAGATATGAAATCCATAAAATCGATGGCATAATCCCAGGGACAGTCAGAAAATGCATCATCAGCCCTCAAGGTTCAGAGTTACACCGACTAATCGCTACTACAAATCACGTTGGGTGGGTTGATCAACCTCACGCAGCAGCCGACTTGCGCAGCTCGTTCTCGCCATGGGCAAAGTGGCATCTGTCGCCAAACGTGCACGATCCTTTCGTGAAGTTGTCACACAGCTTGGTCTTGAAGTTGCTTCCGCGGTGAGACCCTCCAGCCGAGATCACGCCCGGCGGAGGGGCGTTGGCGCCGCCGCTGATCCTGAAGATCAACTCCCTGAGCATGGCGCTGGCGTTGTTGATTTGATCAAACGTGCCCTCGAGCTCAATGTTTTTCAAGGCTTCGTCTGATTCGTGGTCCCGGATGGCCAGCTTGGCCCCGGTGACTCGAGATATCTGCTTTGTGTTGACTCCACCCCGCCCAATGATGGCGCCTGCGAGGGATGCATCGACGCTGACCTTGGCTGTGGAAGAAGCCCCGAAGCCTGCTGGGGTGGCCATGCCAGGGCTGGGCATTGCCGGAGGTCCAAAGTGACCAGTGGGCCTTGGTCCCATATGGGGTGGCATGGAGTTGTTGATGAACGTCTGCTTGCCAAGCTCCCTCTCACCATGTGCAAAGTGGCACTTGTCGCCCCATTTGCATCCCTCTGCAGTGTTATACTTGTTGCACAATTTAGTCTTGACAGTTGGTGTAGGGTGGCCATCTGGAACAGCAGATCCTGCGGGCATTCTTCCTTGGGGATGTGCAAATGCTTGGCCACCCAGGTTGCTCATCTTTGCAACAGCCTGGTGGCCACCGGGGAAGTAATGGAGGAAGTGGCAACCCTCACCAAAGGGGCAACCAGCGGTACTGCACAATGAGAATAAGATGTGGGTAAGTAACTTACTTAGCAAAATAATTCATTTAAGCACAACTGGTATTGACTAGGAGGATTCAGAAATAGATGCGAAGAACAATTTCTAGGGCAAACTTTGCTGAACCCGGTAGACACTGTGGACTACAATCCAAATGGGCAGAAGAAAAGTTCTACAGTGACTGATGTTCTGATATAGAGTGCAACTAATCCACATGTCAAATGTTTGTTGATAATAATCATTTCTTTGTGTTGGCTCGTTCTGCATCACCAAATCACAGGCAGTTTCAAGGACAAAAACTATTCATGTGTGTTTCGGCAAAAGAAAAAATGAGCAGTTCCATAGTCAACATTGTCAGTTTCGTCAAAGTACTCAAATACTGATGTTTGTTGAACGTCTATTTCAGGACGGCTCTCTTACGGATCATAAGTTCAAATTTTATTACTCCTTGTCACAAGCTTGTGATGCTTTAGTGACTCAACAAGAAACTGTTGATGGACATATAATTTTAAACCATGCAGTAAAACTATTCGTGCATGTACAAAATGTTAGAATAAATAGTGTATATCAAGAAGGATATATGTGGCAGAATTTCAAGTGTCCAACTCATATAATCAATCTTCTTTTCTCTCAATTTGATAAGAGGCTGTATCATGGTATTACTGGCTTGTTGTTCGTCTGAAAAGAAGTTACATATCCTTATACTGTTCTTGCACTTTCACATATTCAGAAGCAATTTTGCCCAGCCCATGCACATTCCAATTTTTACTCCAGTGGAAGTTCATAAGCTTGGATTAGGGAGAACCTGTCGCACAATTTTGCTTAAATTATTTGTTAGCAGCAAGCATTCTTTCACAGATAAAAGGAAGTTTTAACGAAATAACAGGTATGCAGAATAAATGTTACCAGGTGGAGTTCATTTTAAGTTGGACTATAACCTGAAAAATTTGGTGCATGGCTTCGATTTGCTTCCTACACCGGTTTGAAATGACTCCGATTCTGTTGAATCAAATTAATTATGTGCGCCAAGTTAATAAGCTGTTGATTAACTAATCGCGATGCATAAAAGGACATTAATAGGCTGTTGACTAATTGTACAATATAGTGCATTAATCGAAGCATAGATTGCTAGTAACTTTTCAGCTTGAACTAGTATCGAGCACTCAGAGCCTCGCTCCAAACTCCAGGCGAATTGTTGAGTAGGGAGCGAGGGCATGCCAAGTATTGATGCGCAGAATCCAGAAAAGAAGAGGCAGCCAGCTCCAATCGAGCAAGGCAACAATACGCGACATTTAATAGGCCAATATTCGTGTGCTCGGGTGAAATTACTGATCCCCAACAAACCAGCATGTGGCGAATTGGCATATCTTAAGCAACACGAGCTTCTGAATACCCCCAAAACCCAACCATGGAGAAGTACAGATCCCATCAGGCCACCGCAACACCTAGCTTCCCCCCAAAAAAATCCCGAAACCCTAACCTAGCAACAGAGCAACTCAGCGGCATTCCCCGAGAACGCTGAGCCGAAAGCTTCACCGGACTAAACAAGCAGGGCGCCCTGAAGTAGCCGCCAGGGAAGATGATTTAGGGCAGGGTTCCACCCGACTCACCTCGCGTGCGCTTGCCTCCGACGGAGGCGCCGTCGGCCGTGCCCCTCTTGCGGCCGCCGCCTTCCATCGCTGCGTGCGCGCGAGCGGTAGCTCCGGCGAGCTTGGCTAGGGTTTGTGGCCTGTGAGTGGTGGCGGCGAGCAGGGGCGGAGGGAGGCTACCGGAACGGCACGGCAGGGTCGCTAAAGAGATCCGGACGGAGGAGTGAGGAAAAAGCTTAAAAGGCGACCCGGTCGGATAGGCTTGGGTGAGCGCGGTGTTGGGTTGGGCGGCCGGGCCGGATGGTTCGAGAAGACATTTTAGTTTTGTTTTTTTCTTCTCCTCTCCGTCTCTTTGTTTCGCGGTACCCAACTTTTTGAAATCTAATCTGCCCACAATCATAATCCACTATGAAACGTGGGAGCTTTGTCAAAATGACATAATTTCATGTAAAACGGTAGCGATATCCATCCCCTTAGTGTGAAGAAACGAATTAGGAGGCTTGACACATTTCTACGAACAAACCACATCTGTTTCACAAAAATCTCTCATGTATTACTCCATGCATGCTACTTTCTTTCGCATTTGGAACCGTTGACACTCCACCTTTAGGGTTGTCATTTGTTCACAAGCTCGATGTCCGCTGTGAGTGTGCCATGATATCACTCAGAGCTTTGCTGCCAACCTCACCCCTGGGCTCATCCTTCACCAACCATCCCCTTTCATGCTCATGTGATCCCTCCCGCGACTTCCTAGTCACCGCCTCCAATGGAGTTGCCACATCATCTTTTGCTCTCACCTTCTTTAATGCCCTGGCAGCTATCCCCCTCGTGTGACGCCATTACTCCATTTCATGCAACGAGAAGATGAGGAACACTACAGAAAAAAGGACGAGGGTTGAACTTGAGGCTGGGTTCCCACATCCATATTTATCCTCACACAAAGTGATACTATGTGAATGCTTATGGTGACAAGAATTATGACATGGTGGGCGGTACCTCCTGAATGGCATTCTTGTGTTGGCGGAATGACAAGGAGCTGAAGGGGGGGGGGGAGAAGCTCTTCATCGTTGTTTGCCGCTCTGTCGACGACGACGTACGCATGGGATTTCTTCCCCTTCACCATTGGTGAGTGTCACCCGGAAGTGCGTAGTCGGTACAACTTCTTGGTCGTCGACTACCCACATGACTCACTGATACGTCTCCGTCGTATCTATAATTTTTGATTGTTCCATGCCAATATTCTACAACTTTCATATACTTTTGGCAACTTTTTATACCATTTTTTGGGACTAACATATTGATCCAATTGCTCAAAGTGCGGTTCACATCGGTTGCATGTTTTATGTTTCGCAGAAACCCAATATCAAACGGAGTCCAAACGGGATAAAAACGGACGGAGAATTATTTTGGAATATTTGGGATTTTCCGGAGGAAGAATCAACGCGAAACGGTGTCCGGGGTGGCCACGAGACAGGGGGCGCGCCCTCCCCCTGGGCGCGCCCTGGACTCTCGTGGGCCACCCGTAAGGCGGTTGACGCTCTTCTTTTGCCGCAAGAAAGCTAATTTTACGAGAAAAATCTGGGCAAAAGATTCACCCCAATCGGAGTTACGGATCTTCAGATATAAAAGAAACGGTGAAGGGGTAGAATCGGAGAACGCAGAAACAGAGAGATAGATCCAAGCTCGGAGGGGCTCTCGCCCCTCCCACGCCTTGGGAGCCAAGGACCAGAGGGGAAACCCTTCTCCCATGTAGGGAGGAGGTCAAGGAAGAAGAAGAAGAAGGGGGGCTCTCTCCCCCTTGCTTCCGATGGTGGGCTGAGCGGCTGCCGGGGCCATCATCATCACCGCGATCTTCACCAACACCTCCGCCATCTTCACCAACATCTCCATCACCTTCCCCCATCTATATCCAGCTGTCCACTCTCCCGCAACCCGTTGTACCCTCTCTTGAACATGGTGCTTTATGCTTCATATTATTTTCCAATGATGTGTTGCCATCCTATGATGTCTGAGTAGATTTTCGTTGTCCTATCGGTGATTGATGAATTGCTATGATTGGTTTGAGTTGCATGTTTATTATTGGTGCTGTCCTATTGTGCCCTCCGTGTCGCGCAAGCGTGAGGGATTCCTGCTGTAGGGTTTGCAATATGTTTATGATTTGCTTATGGTGGGTGGCGTGAGTGATGTAAACACAGATCTTAGTAAGTAGGTTGTTTGCGTATGGGATAAAGGGGACTTGATACTTTAATGCTATGGTTGGGTTTTACCTTAATGAATCTTTAGTATTTGCGGATGCTTGCTAGAGTTCCAATCATAAATGCATATGATCCAAGTAGAGAAAGTATGTTAGCTTATGCCTCTCCCTCAAATAGAATTGCAATAGTGATTACCGGTCTAGTAACGTAGTTAATTGCTTAGGGACAATTTCACAACTCCTACCACCACTTTTCCACACTCGCTATATTTACTTTATTGCATCTTTATCTAAACAGCCCCTAGCCTTTATTTATGTGCTCTTTATTATCTTGCAAACCTATCCTATCACACCTACAAAGTACTTCTAGTTTCATACTTGTTCTAGGTAAAGCGAACGTCAAGCGTGCGTAGAGTTGTATCGGTGGTCAATAGAACTTGAGGAAATATTTGTTCTACCTTTAGCTCCTCATTGGGTTCGATACTCTTACTTATCGAAAACTGTTGCGATCCCCTACACTTGTGGGTTATCAAGACCCTTTTTTGGTGCCGTCGCCGGGACTCATAGAGTGGGGTGAATATTCTCGTGTGTGCTTGTTTGCTTTATCACTAAGCAATTTTTATTTGCTGTTCTTAGTTGTTTTCTATCTTTAGCTATGGGTAGGAAACGCAAAATACCAAAAAATTTAGTTGTACCTACTGAACCAATGGTTGAAGAACCACTCAAAATTTATCACACTACTGAAGCTTTTTACTTGGATCATCTTCGATCCCTTTGTGCTCGTGCTGAAATCCCAACAAGTTTAGTTGAGGGCAAATCTTTAGATGAGCATGCTTGTTTTGTGTGAAACCGTATATCTGAAAAAGGGAAACTATTATGGGATCAAATTCAACGTTTGCAATGCTATGCTTGGAATTTATGTGAAATATATGAGTTTACTTGTTGTTCTGAAGACCCTAAGAAACACCTACCCTATCAATGCTTGTTTAGTGATAATGGAATCGTATCTTCGTATGCTAAGGGTGTATACAATTACTATGATGTTCAACAAATTGAAGAATTTGTTGCTTTTAAAGGTGCTTATGAGATTGCCTCTTTGATTGAAAAGTATGATGCTACTCTTTACAAATCTGAAAATTTTGCCATATTTCAATATTGTTATGATAATTATGCTTCTAATGCCTATGTTAAACCATATATTGAGGACTTCTCTGTTGTCCAAGAAGAGACTAATATTTTGCAGGAAGCTATGGAAGAAGAAATTGATGAAACAGTGAGATCATTGGATGAAAAAGATGATGAGGAGAGCGAAGAACAAAAGGAGGAAGAGCGGATTAGCTACCCATGCCCACCTTCTAATGAGAGTAACCCTCCAACTCATACATTATTTAATTCCCCTTCGTGCTTACCGAAGGATGATTGCTATGATCCCTTGAATTTGTTTGAAATATCCCTTTTTGATGATGCTTGCTATGCTTGTGGCCAAGATGCCAATATGAATTATGCTTATGGAGATGAACTTGCTATAGTTCCTTATGTTAAACATGAAATTGTTGCTACTGCACCCACGCATGATAGTCCTATTATTTATTTGAATTCTCCCGACTACACTATATCGGAGAAGTTTGTGCTTATTAAGGATTATATTGATGGGTTGCCTTTTACCATTGCACATGATGATTTTGATGAATATAATATGCATGTGCTTGCTACTCCTACTTGCAATTATTATGAGAGAGGAACTCTATCTCCGCCTCTTTATGTTTCCAATACGTTAGAATTGCAAGAATCTGCTTATACTATGCATTGGCCTTTACTTGGTGTGCATGAATTGTTCTTTTATGACATGCCGATGCATAGGAAGAGAGTTAGACTTTGTTGTTGCTTCATATATGTTACTTTGTGCTCACTACTAAATTACAAATCATTGTTAATTAAAATTGGCTTTGATATACCTTGGGATCCGGGTGGATTCATTACTTGAGCACTAAATGCCTAGCTTAATGGCTTTAAAGAAAGCGCTGCCAGGGAGACAACCCGGAAGTTTTAGAGAGTCATTTATTTCTGTTGAGTGCTTTAATATAGTTTAAAAACAAAAAAAATAAAGAGGGCAACCTAAAAAACTTTTCAAAAAGGAAAGTGAAAGTGAGAAAGACAAGCATTGTTGAAGTGGGAGCTAGCCTTGAACTTTGTTCATGCTCACGGAAACTTTGTGAATCTTGATTACAGAAACTTTTCAACAAAAATAAGTATCCCCGTGTATAATTCCATTGTATTATAAAAATAATGTGCCAAGGTTTGCCTTTAGGATGTTTACAATTCTTGTTGGTTTGTACGGTGTAGGACAAAAACTTTGGCTGTAGTGCGCGATTTTACATTTTTAACTGGAACGTCAAATGGCTCTGATTCCTTTTGCACTGTCTTAATATACAACTTGTTTATTTTTCCTAATTTTGGTAGAATGTTTGGGATACTAGAAGTATGGTGGATGTTCAGATTGCTACAGACTGTTCTGTTTTTGACAGATTCTGTTTTTAATACATAGTTTGCTTGTTTTGATGAATCTATGAATTTGTATCAGTGGATTAAGCCATGGAAAAGCTATATTATAGTAGACACAATGCAAAAATAAAATATGAATTGGTTTGCAATAGTACTTAGAATGGTGATTTGCTTTATTATACTAACGGATCTTACCGAGTTTTCTGTTGAAGTTTTGTGTGGATGTAGTGTCTAATCGAGGATGTCTCGATATGAGGAAAAGGAAGAGAGGCAAGAGCTCAAGCTTGGGGTTGCCCAAGGCACCCCAAGTAAATATTAGGAGACTCAAGCGTCTAAGCTTGGGGATGCCCCGGAAGGCATCCCCTCTTTCTTCAACAAGTATCGGTATGTTTTCGAATTCGTTTCGTTCATGCATTATGTGCAAGTCTTGGAGCGTCTTTTGCATTTAGTTTTCACTTTTCTTTTATGCACCATTCTGGTATGAGATAGTCCTTGGTTGATTTATAGAATGCTCATTGCACCTCACTTAAATCTTTTGAGTATGGCTTTATAGAATGCTTCATGTGCTTCACTTACATCATTTGAAGTTTGGATTGCCTGTTTCTCTTCACATAGAAAACCGCCATTTGTAGAATGCTCTTTTGCTTCACTTATAATTGTCAGAGCATGGGCATATCTTTTGTCGAAATAATTAAGCTCTCTTGCTTCACTTATACCTATTTAGAGAGATGACAGGAATTGGTCATTCACATGGTTAGTCATAAAATCCTACATAAACTTGTAGATCGCTGAATATGATATGTTTGATTCCTTGCAATAGTTTTGCGATATAAAGATGGTGATATTAGAGTTATGCTAGTGGGTGGTTATGGATTGTAGAGACACTTGTGTTGAGGTTTGCAAGTCCCGTAGCATGCACATATGGTAACCGTTGTGTGACAAATTTGAAGCATGGGGTGTTTCTTTGATTGTCTTCCTTATGAGTGGCGGTCGGGGACGAGCGATGGTATTTTCCTACCAATCTATCCCCCTAGGGGCATGCGTAGTAGTACTTTGCTTCGAGGGCTAATAAACTTTTGCAATAAGTATATGAGTTCTTTATGACTAATGTGAGTCCATGGATTATACGCACTTTTACCTTTCCATCATTGCTAGCCTCTTCGGTATCGTGCATTGCCCTTTCTCACCTCGAGAGTTGGTGCAAACTTCGCCGATGCATCCAAACCCCGTGATATGATACGCTCTATCACACATAAGCCTCCTTATATCTTCCTCAAAATAGCCACCATACCTACCTATTATGGCATTTCCATAGCCATTCCGAGATATATTGCCATGCAACTTCCATCATCATCATATACATGACTTGAGCATTCATTGTCATATTGCTTTGCATGATCGTAAGATAGCTAGCATGATGTTTTCATGGCTTGTCCGTTTTTTGATGTCATTGCTACGCTAGATCATTGCACATCCCGGTACACCGCCGGAAGCATTCATATAGAGTCATATCTTTGTTCCAGTATCGAGTTGTAATATCGAGTTGTAAGTAAATAAAGTGTGATGATCATCATTATAGAACATTGCCCCATAAAAAAAGAAAAAAAAGGAAAGTCCAAAGAAGCCTAAATAAAAAAGGGGGCCAAAGAAGCCCACCCAAAAAAAAGAAAAAAAAAGAAAAAAAAGGAAAAAAAGAAAAAGAAAAGGGGCAATGTTACTATCCTTTTTCCACACTTGTGCTTCAAAGTAGCACCATGTTCTTCATATAGATTGTCTCCTATGTTGTCACTTTCATATACTAGTGGGAATTTTCATTATAGAACTTGGCTTGTATATTCCAACGATGGGCTTCCTCAAATGCCCTAGGTCTTCATGAGCAAGCAAGTTGGATGCACACCCACTTAGTTTCTTTTGTTGAGCTTTCATACACTTATAGCTCTTAGTGCATCTGTTGCACGGCAATCCCTACTCCTCGCATTGACATCAATTGATGGGCATCTCCATAGCCCGTTGATTAGCCGCTTCGATGTGAGACTTTCTCCTTTTTTGTCTTCTCCACATAACCTCCATCATTATATTCTATTCCACCTATAGTTCTATATCCATGGCTTGCGCTCATATATTGCGTGAGGGTTGAAAAGGCTGAAGCACGTTAAAAAGTATGAACCAATTGCTCGGCTTGTCATTGGGGTTGTGCATGATGGGAGCATTTTGTGTGACGAAAATGAAGCATGGCCAAATTGTATGATTTTGTAGGGATAAGCTTGCTTTTGCCTTGTTGTTTTGAAAAAACACGATTGCTTTATCGGTACGCTCAAAGTATTATTGTTTTTTATGTCAAATGATAGACTATTGCTTTGAATCACTCGTGTCTTAATATTCATGCCATGTTTAGACATATGATCAAGATTATGCTAGGTAGCATTCCACATCAAAAATTATCTTTTTTTTATCATTTACCTACTCGAGGACGAGCAGGAATTAAGCTTGGGGATGCTGATACGTCTCCGTAGTATCTATAATTTTTTATTGTTCCATGCCAATATTCTACAACTTTCATATACTTTTGGCAACTTTTTATACCATTTTTTGGGACTAACATATTGATCCAGTGCCCAGTGCCAGTTCCTGTCTGCTGCATGTTTTTTGTTTCGCAGAAACCCAATATCAAACGGAGTCCAAACGGGATAAAAACGAACGAAGAATTATTTTGGAATATTTGGGATTTTCCGGAGGAAGAATCAATGCGAAACAGTGTCCGGGGTGGCCACGAGACAGGGGGCGCGCCCTCCCCCCTGGGCGCACCCTGGACTCTCGTGGGCCACCCGTAAGGCGATTGACGCTCTTCTTTTGCCGCAAGAAAGCTAATTTTATGAGAAAAGTCTGGGCGAAAGATTCACCCCAATCGGAGTTACGAATCTCCACATATAAAAGAAACGTGAAGGGGTAGAATCAGAGAACGCAAAAATAGAGAGATAGATCCAATCTCGGAGGGGCTCTCGCCCCTCCCACGCCATGGGAGCCAAGGACCAGAGGGGAAACCCTTCTCCCATCTAGGGAGGAGGTCAAGGAAGAAGAATAAGAAGGGGGGCTCCCTCCCCCTTGCTTCCGATGGCGCCGGAGCGATGCCGGGGGCCATCATCATCACCGCGATCTTCACCAACACCTCCGCCATCTTCACCAACATCTCCATCACCTTCCCCCATCTATATCCAGTGGTCCACTCTTCCGCAACCCGCTATACCCTCTACTTGAACATGGTGCTTTATGCTTCATATTATTTTCCAATGATGTGTTGCCATCCTATGATGTCTGAGTAGATGTTCGTTGTCCTATCGGTGATTGATGAATTGCTATGATTGGTTTGAGTTGCATGTTTTATTATTTTTGCTGTCCTATTGTGCCCTCCGTGTCGCGCAAGCGTGAGGGATTCCCGATGTAGGGTTTGCAATATGTTTACGATTTGCTTATGGTGGGTGGCGTGAGTGACAGAAGCACAGACCCGAGTAAGTAGGTTGTTTGCGTATGGGATAAAGGGGACTTGATACTTTAATGCTATGGTTGGGTTTTGCCTTAATGAATCTTTAGTATTTGCGGATGCTTGCTAGAGTTCCAATCGTAAGTGCATATGATCCAAGTAGAGAAAGTATGTTAGCTTATGCCTCTCCCTCAAATAGAATTGCAATAGTGATTACCGGTCTAGTAACGTAGTCAATTGCTTAGGGACAATTTCACAACTCCTACCACCACTTTTCCACACTCGCTATATTTACTTTATTGCATCTTTATCTAAACAGCCTCTAGCCTTTATTTACGTGCTCTTTATTATCTTGCAAACCTATCCTATCACACCTACAAAGTACTTCTAGTTTCATACTTGTTTTAGGTAAAGCGAACGTCAAACATGCGTAGAGTTGTATCGGTGGTCGATAGAACTTGAGGGAACATTTGTTCTACCTTTAGCTCCTCGTTGGGTTTGATACTCTTACTTATCAAAATCTGTTGCGATCCCCTACACTTGTGGGTTATCACTCACCTACCACATTGTAATCTGCAGCTTTTCTTATTTTGTCAAGTGATCTTCATAGGGTATAGGCAGTGGCGGAGCCAAGAATCCTGAATGGACAGGGCCAAGACCTGCTAAACTAGCTTGGGGAGGGCCAGACCAACAGAATACAAAGCTAAATAGACTGTTTTAGCAGAAATACTCAGTGTCGTAGTGGAACTATTTGCATGTTAGCCTGGGCCCAGGCCCTGGCTGGCACCCACCTGTCTCCGCCACTGGGTATAGGATGATCATGTTTGATGATTATCAACATGGGTGCGCAGCAAGGGAGTTCACCCAGCATGGCATCCAACACTCCAACCCATGGACATCTCCCAAGTATGCAAATGTCATTACCATTTCAACACATCCAGCTTCCTCTCTTGCGCACCGGGTTGGATCATGATCGAATCCCTTCCTCCAAGCTGGCCATTTTATGCTCTTTTGTGTTTTCTGTTTTGTGTCTTTTTGTGTGTGTGTGTTCACTTACTTAATTTCCCCATGTGGGTTCTTATGTTGTATCGACAAGGCGTACCCCTTTCCTAGAATATGAAATGACGACCTCGAAGTTGCAACACAACACAGGAGAACTGCAACAACCTTGACCCATTGGATTTGTGATTGCTACGAGATGAGAGAGCATGAGTCCATGGATGGAGGAGGGAGACAGTGGGAGAGTGGGAGGTGGGCAGACGCTCTGCGGCGAAAGCGGTGAACCCTAGTGAGTAGCGATAGAGAGAAGAGGCGAGCAAGAAGTGTGTTCTCTTGATTGGGCTATCTCCGGGATAATTACACGCCAATCTTAGGGCACACAGGTAAGAAAGGGCCTTGAGAAATTCGGTAAGCCAGTCTGGACTAGCCTTTTTCTCATAGCGCATCATTTTTTTCCGAAAAGGAGGTTATCCCCCAGCCTCTGCATCAGAACAATTCATACAGCCATATTATTAAACAAGTAAAAGGTTCAACAAAGTCTTCATGTCTCAAAGGTAAACAAAGCTCACAAAGAGCATAAACAGAAAAAAAGCCACAACCGGCTAGCATATAGAAGATAGGAAACTAAACACCAATTCTATTACATGACCGCCATCCAAACCGGTTAAAGATAGCCCATGCTACCGTCTCCCACCGGATAGACCCAGTAACCATACGCTCTCTGGCATCCGTCGGAGTGAGTAGCGACCACATATGGATCAATGCAGTGGCCCGGAAAAGAACCTGCAAGAAATGAAAATTTGTTGTTCTATTAAAAACCATATCATTCCTCCAGTTCCATACTGCCCATAATAAAGCACACACTCCACGAATCTATCTTGCCGTTTCTGAATCTATTCCATCTAGCCACGTCCCAAACAACGTGTTAGTAGTGTTCGGAGGAGTAATATTAAATGCTATGTGGATAGACCACCATAGTATTTTTGCCATTGAGCAATCAAGAAAGAGGTGTTTGATGGATTCATTCTAATCATAGAAGATACATCTTCTAGATCCTGTCCAGTTGCGTTTTGCCAAATTGTCCTTAGTTAGAATGACTTGTTTATGGACAAACCACATAAACACTTTAATTTTTAAAGGAACTTTGACTTTCCAAACATGTTTCGATCGAGGAATATGGACAGTATTAATAAGATTCAGATACATGGACTTGACCGAAAACTCTCCATTCTTAGTGAGTTTCCAGTGTAACTGATCTGGCTATTGAGAGAGGTGAACATCCATCAATCTTCTCACAAGATGGAGCCAAGCTTTCCAACGGTTTCCTGTTAAAGTCCTCCTGAATTGAATATTGAGAGGGTTGGACTGTAATATTGTTGCAACATAAGCGTCTCTTCGCTGAACAATATTATAGAGAGAAGGATATTGGAGAGCAAGGGGCGTCTCCCCTGGCCATGTATCGTCCCAGAATCTCATGGTAGTACCATTTCTAACTAATTTTTTTGTCCTGTTGAAGAAGACTGATTTCACTCTCATCAGTCCCTTCCAAAATGGTGAATCAGTCGGTCTGACCGTCACCTGGGATAGGGTTTCGGAATGTAGGTACTTATTACGCAGAATCTAGGCGCATGTAGCATCGGTCTCTACAGATAGCTTATACAGCCACTTGCTGAGAAGACATCTGTTTTTCACTTCTAGATTCTCTATGCCGAGGCTCCCTTGGTCTTTTGTTCTACAAATAATGTCCCATTTAGCGAGCCTGTACTTTCACTTTAATTCATCACTCCGCCAGAAGAAACGCGACCGATAGAAATCTAGTCTTTTCCGAACTCCAACTGGTACCTTGAAAAAGGACAAGAGAAACATAGGCATACTCGTGAGAACCGAATTAATGAGAATAAGTCGGCCTCCGTATGACATAAGCTTTCCCTTCCAGCAGCTTTCTATCATCAATGCACTTCCATTCTGTGTTGGAAAGCTTGCAATGGTGAATCGCACCTGAACATCTGTTTATAAGCTTCTTGTTCATCTCTAGCTCTTCCAAAGCAGAACAATTCACTTTTATGAAAGTTAATCTTTAAACCCGATAACTGTTCGAATAAGCATAACACAAGCTTCATGTTTCTTGCTTTTGCCAAATCATGCTCCATGAAGATGATAGTATCATCCGCATACTGTAAGATGGACACATCTCCATCTACTAAATGCGGGACAAGGCCGCCTATCTGGCCATTACCCTTGGCTCTTCCTATTAGGATCGTCAACATGTCTACCACAATGTTGAACAGAATCGGTGACATCGGATCTCCCTGCCTCAGACCCTTATGTGTCTGGAAATAATGACCTATGTCATCATTCACTTTGATTCCTACACTCCCTTTTTGCGTGAAAGCATCTACCTGGTTTCTCCAGGCCTGGTCGAATCCTTTCACCCGCAAGGCCTGTTGAAGAAATGGCCATTTTACCTTATCGTATGATTTCTCAAAATCCACTTTAAAACCCACCCCATCTAGTTTTTTCTGAAGGAAATATGCCCTAGAGGCAATAATAAAGTTATTATTTATTTCCTCATATCATGATAAATGTTTATTATTCATGCTAGAATTGTATTAACCGGAAACATGATACATGTGTGAATACATAGACAAACACATAGTCACTAGTATGCCTCTACTTGACTAGCTCATTAATCAAAGATGGTTATGTTTCCTAACCATAGACATGTGTTGTCATTTGATTAAAGGGATCACATCATTAGGAGAATGATGTGATTGACATGACCCATTCATTAGCCTAGCACTTGATCGCTTAGTATCTTGCTATTGCTTTCTTCATGACTTATACAAAGTTCACAGTAACTATGAGATTGTGCAACTCCGTTTACGGAA
This sequence comes from Aegilops speltoides, assembly GCA_021437245.1. Lineage (NCBI taxonomy): Eukaryota > Viridiplantae > Streptophyta > Magnoliopsida > Poales > Poaceae > Aegilops > Aegilops speltoides. Next base: position 165,842,731 of record CM038146.1, read on the forward strand.
GAACACTTTGTGTGCTACCAAACGTCCCAACGAATCGGGTGATTATAAAGGTGCTCTCTGGTGTTTAGAAGGTACATGTTGGGTTGGCATAATTCGAGATTAGGATTTGTCACTCCGATTGCTCGGAGAGGTATCTCTGGCCCTCTCGGTAATACTCATCACCTAAGCCTTGCAAGCATGTAACTAATGAGTTAGTTATGAGATGACATATTACGGAACGAGTAAAGAGACTTGCCGGTAACGAGATTGAACTAGGTATTGGATACCGACGATCAAATCTCGAGCAAGTAACATACCGATGACAAACGGAACAAAGTATGTTGTTATGCGGTTTGACCGATAAAGATCTTCGTAGAATATGTAGGAACCAATATGGGCATCCAGGTCCTGCTATTGGTTATTGACCGAGAATGGTTTTAGGTCATGTCTACATAATTCTCGAACCCATAGGGTCCACACGCTTAACGTTTCGATGACAGCTTTATTATGAGTTTATAAGTTTTGATGTACCGAAGTTTGTTCGGAGTCCCGGATGTGATCACGAACATGACGAGGAGTCTCGGAATGGTCGAGACATAAAGATTGATATATTGGAAGCCTATGTTTGGACATCGAATGGTTCCGTGAATTCGCATTTTACCGAGTACCGGAGGTTACTGGAACCCCGGGGTTAATGGGCCTACATGGGCCAAGAGGGAGAAGAGGAAGGAGCAAGGAGGGGGCCGCGTGCCCCTCCCCCTCCTAGTCCGAATAGGACAAGGGAAGGGGGCGGCGCCCCCCCTTTCCTTCTCGTCTTCCTCCTCTTTCCCCCTCTCTCCTACTCCAACTTGGAAAAGGGGAGTCCTACTCCCGGTGGGAGTAGGACTCCCCCCTTGGCGTGCCCCCTTAGGCCGGCGGCCTCCTCCCCCCTGGCTCCTTTATATACGGGGCGGGGGGCACCCCATAGACACACAAGTTGATCTACGGATCGTTCCTTAGCCGTGTGCGGTGCCCCCTTCCACCATATTCCACCTCGGTCATATCGTCATGAGTTTAGGCGAAGCCTGCGCGCCGTAGAACATCATCATCGCCACCACGCCGTCGTGCTGATGGAACTCATCTCCGGAGCCTTTGCTGGATCGGAGGGCCGGAGATCGTCATCGAGCTGAACGAGTGCTGAACTCGGAGGCTCCGTACGTTCGGTGCTTGGATCGGTCGGATCGTGAAGATGTACGACTACATCAACCGTGTTGTGCTAACGCTTCCGCTTACGGTTTACGAGGGTACGTGGTGTAACGCCCTCGATGCGGCTATATCTCCCACGTGTCGAAGCACGACTTAGAGGCATAACCGCATTGAAAACAATGTCGCAAGTGAGGTAATCTTCACACAACCCATGTAATACATAAGGGAAAGAGATACATAGTTGGCTTACAATCGCCACTTCACACAATTACATGAATAAAGCATTACATCATCCAGATACAATCAAGGTCCGACTACGGAACCAAAATAAAAGAAGAACCCCAAATGCGATAAAGGTCCCCGATCGACCCCTAACTGGGCTCCACTATCGATCAACTAGAACGAAACAACACAAAGGGCAAGATCTTCATCGAGCTCCTCCTTGAGCTCGGATCGCCACCTGCACGGTTTCATCGGCACCGCAAACTGGTTTTGGAAGTATCGTGAGCCACGGGACTCAAAGCAATCTCGCACCGCGAGATCAAGACTATTTAAGCTTATAGGAAGGATGGAGTAATGAGGTGGAGCTGCAGCAAGCGACTAGCATATATGGTGGCTACATTCGCAAAAGAGAGCGAGAAGAGAAGCAAGGCACGGTCGTGAAGCTAGTAGCGATCAAGAAGTGATCCCGAACTACTTACGCCAAACATAACTCCAACACCGTGTTCACTTCCGGACCACGAGAAGAGACCATCACGGTTACACACGCGGTTGATGTATTTTAATTCGGATCTGGTGTCAAGTTATCTACAACCGGACATTAACAAATTCCCATCTGCCACATAACCGCGGGCACGACTCTCAAAAGTTTAAATCCCTGCAGGGGTGTCCCAACTTAGCCCATGACAAGCTCTCATGGTCAACGGAGGAATAGACCTCCACCCGAGACACTCCGATCAGACTCGGTATCCCGGTACATCAAGACATTTCGACAGGGTAAAACTAAACCAACAAGACCACCCGATGTGCCGACAAATCCCGATAGGAGCTGCACATATCTCGTTCTCAGGGCACACCGGATAAGCGAAGCGTACAGGTACCGACGTAATCCAAGTTGCCAAGGAATGGTCCCGCACGGTGCTCTAGTTTGGACCAACACTCAGAGGAGCACTGGCTCGGGGGGTAAAATAAAGATGACCCTTGAGTCTGCAGAACCCAAGGGAAAAAGGCTTAGGTGGCAAATGTTAAAACCAATGTTGGGCCTTGCTGGAGGAGTTTTACTTAAGGCGAACTATCAAGGGGTTCCCATTATAGCCCAACTGTGTAAGGAACGCAAAATCCGGGAACATAACACCGATATGACGGAAACTAGGGCGGCAAGAGTGGAACAAAACACTGCATAAGGCCGAGCCTTCCACCCTTTACCAAGTATATAGATGCATTAATTAAATAAGATATATTGTGATATCCCAACAAGTAAACATGTTCCAACAAGGAACAACATCTCCATGTTCCAACAAGGAACAAACTTCAATCTTCACCTGCAACTAACAACGCTATAAGAGGGGCTGAGCAAAGCGGTAACATAGCCAATCAACGGTTTGCTAGGACATGGTGGGTTAGAGGTTTGACATGGCAACATGGGAGGCATGATATAGCAAGTGGTAGGCATTGTAGCATAGGCATAGCAAAAGAGCGAGCATCTAGCAAGCAAAGATAGAAGTGATTTCGAGGGTATGGTCATCTTGCCTGAGATCCCGCAAGGAAGAAGAATGAGTCCATGAAGAAGACAAACGGACGTAGTCAAACGAATCCTCACAACTCCGGAACGAAACTGAAGCTAACGAGAGAAGCAAACCGGAAAGGAGCAAACAACATAGTAAACACACAAGCATAAACATGTCATGATGCACAAACAAGTATGATGCATGTCCGGTTTAATGAGGCATGGCATGGCAAAATGAAACAAACAACACTACAATTTAAGTGGAGCTCAATATGCAACGAGTTGCATATTGACGAAACACCACATCGAATTATTTTAGTTTCTCTCTCGGTTATGAACAAGACAAGATTAAATGTTGGTTAACATGGCAAGAGGTGAAGCTTAATTAAACTACATATTTAGGCAAGTTTAAATGAGGCCGGAACAACAAACAACAATTCCGGTAAATCCCCACATGTCTTTTAGTAGTTTAATGCAAACACAATTTTAAACATTTTAAATGTTGTTATCATGATGCGGATGACATATACAAGTTATATGCAATTTTTATGAAAATGTTGACATGAGCATGTTATGAAGCATTTGTCGCCATGGTGGAAGGAAAAAGGTGCCACGGCAACTACAACGGAAATGGTGCCACGGCAACATTCCGGTGATCCAACAACTCATTGAGATGTCGGTGCAAAAGAAAGTGGCGTGAGCATCTCATGAAAAGATGGTGGGGTGCTCCCGGTTACCGGGTTCCCACGGGTCGACGGCATGGCAAACGAGAAGGAACATGCACGAAACAAACGGGCACGGTGCAAACATAGGGTGCATCTCATACAACACATGCATTCGGTCCACGGACGGCGTCTCGGGGTTATACCTTCGAGGCATGCATTTTCAAAGCGGACCGGTTCGGAGAGGAAGTAGTCGTTCATGGGTCGTCGAGGGAAGTAGAGGAAGTAGTTGTTCCGCGACGGTAGTAGTGGAAGTAGTCGTTCTCGCACGCTCTAGGGTCGAGGGTAGAGGTTCTCGCGATCTCGGCGACGGTAGTGGTACATGTGACGTCGGGGTACTTGTTGTTCCAGTTTTTGCGTCCGTAGATGTACGCGGCAATCGTAGTGGTACTTGGCGGTTCGATGTAGTCGAACTTGACGATCCGAGGGGGTACTTGGCGCATCACCGTGTAGTTGAACACGTTCAAGAAGAAATTAATGCGACGCCGTGGCACTTGACGCATCCACAGGGTACTTGACGGGTTCCACACGGAGATGCATCGATGGTGCTCGAAGGCAGCAACGGGAGGCTACCCAAACAAGCAAGGGCGCAGGAGGTGAGGGAGACAACTTGCTGCTGGGGACAACCTCATCCATGGTGAGGTGGAGACCGAACGGTGGTGGAGCTCGGTGCCAGGCAGACACAAAGGTGAAGCAGGACGTCGAGGAGGGCAGCAGAGGCGACGGGTGGAGCAGAGGGGCGGCGGAGCTTGACGGATCCAGGCGAGGTCGCCGGCAGCAGAGGCTGCGACGGAGCAGGGGCGATGCGAGGCAGGGGGTGCCGGAGTTGGCCTCCAGTGGCGGCACGAAAAACCAGGCGGTTTGGTGACGACGAGGAGAAGCAGGAGGAGAGGCACGGGAGGAGGCCGCAGGTGAGGGAGGAGGTTGGGCGCGCGGCGCATGGTGGTGGAGGCGAGATCCGGGCGTGGGGTTCCGTTCCCAGCGCCGGAATGGAGGGGGGCGCACCGGCGAGGAGAGGACGGCGGCTTGACGCGGCTATGGCAGGGAGGCGAGCGAGGAGGAGGCAGAAGGGATCGGGCGAGGCGCTCTCTCGTGCGTGGTGACGGCGTGAGGGAGGAGACGAGGGAGAGTGGGGGATCGGGCAGGGGCATCGAGCTAGGGTTAGGAAGGGTTTAGGTGCGGCTGGGCCTTAGGGGTTTAGTGGGCCGGCCTGGTTAGACAGGCCCAAGAGGCCGGCTGGGCTGGATGACCTTAGGTGGGCGCGGGAGGTTGGCTGGGCTCTCTGCTCTCTCTTTAGCAGAAAAAAATAGAGGGCATTTCAAAAGAATTAAAAGAAAAGGCCAAGAACAAGAATAAAATGGTGGGACATATTTGTAAGGCTTTACGGAATATTTCCAACCCAACAAAAATGGTTCCAACAAAATAGGAGAAGTTAAATCTAAAATTATTTAACTTGCACCGAAGGAGTTTGAATGGAGTCTAGACTTTAGGAGTAGCCAAAATGTTGAGATTTTGGTGGAGCTCCTAAGATGATGAAAGAATAAATGGCAAAGTTGGAGATCAAGAATTAAGACAACAAAGGCATTGGGATTTTGCAAGTGGGTTATGGTTAATTCCAAATAAACGGAATAATTTTATTATAGCTCCCTAATAATAGTAGGAGACTTTGAATATGTTTTAAAGAGAAATCACCATGTGAATATCCCTCGATTTAAATAGATCAACGATCTATGCAATTTATTTAGGTGAGTTTTAAAAATTAATGATATGATGGCATGATGACATGGTGCAATGCAAGAGATGGCATGATGAAAGCACAAACAAAACAAATCACACGACAAAACTCGGAATATCTGGAAGTCTTCTGGAGCGTCGGTCTCGGGGCGTTACAACACTCCACCACTACAAGAGGATCTCGTCCCGAGATCTAGGATGGCACCCGAGAGAAATGGAAGAGGAAGAGAAGAGGTAGAAACTAAGTTGCTTCTTCGACAAATGAGTGAAACCACGAACCTTGGGAGGTTGAGTAATTTAAAAGAAAGACTACAATAGAGATGAACGAGATTGCAAACAATCCGTTAGAAAAGAGGAACAAGGAACATTACGAGAACTTGAAGATTGCAAAGACACGAACCAAGAGTTTAATGGACAAGGTAGAATTCGAAACCACTCTGGTTGAAATGAGATAAACAAGGAATGAGAACGAAAGAATTCAGGCAGCACTCCGATAGAAAAGAGAAGCAAAACTTGACAAAACGGGAAGAACTTGGAAAGAGGACATGACACTCCGGTTAAATGGCTAAGCACGAAAAGAACATGATCCTCACAATTCGAGATGATGAGTGAAAAGAGCAACATCACAATGCCTCCGGAAGAAAGAATAGAAGATAGATCATTGGAATAATAGAATGGAGAAGAAAACAACATGTACTACCTCAAATGAATTTGAGAGAGCATCTTTAAAAAGAAGGATTGAACGGAGTTGTTGGAAAACCAACAACGAAAAGAATAAGCTTGTAGTGGACTTATTGAAACATCTCAACATTATGAGGTGACAAATGGCCACTAAAGGAAGCCATTGATTTGAGTGAGAGCACCAAGGCGATGAAAAACTTCTTTCACCAAGAGGATAGGAGAAAACTTGGATCATTGATAAGCACCATAATAGCAACATTCCTTAGGGAAGGCTTTAGGTGAAAACATGACACAAGATAACTCCAATGACGAGATTGATGGATTTAAAAATAACTCATTCTTAACAACATGTGAATCATGGAACATGAACTCAACTTATCAAGAATGACATAATACCACCACCAAAATATGGTAGAAAGAATTGCACTCCGGATTACCATATGAAGAAAGCTTGAGCTCCTTAGGAAAGAATCTCGATGAAAACTTTGAGAAGGGAATTAAATCCTTGATGAACCATCATGTAGAACCTCCATGAAGAACTCCGGTAAAAAAAGGGTGATAGAAAGAAAGAGAAGTTGAAAACACAAGGTGAAGCCTTGCAATGATTTAGATGGATCTTCATGATGATGAGAGCTTGGAACTCCGGGAAAAGAAAAGATGAAACAACTGAAACCGAGAATTTATTCATCATGAACAAACTCCGAAAGAAGGAATTAATCACTTGGATGAAACCAGAACAAGAATTATGTTATGCGTATCCTTCACCAATTTAAATTGATGACAAGCAACGGATTTGGCATACTACTTATTCTCGTAGAAAGGATTATGAGAGATATGGCGTAAACTTGAGAAGGTCTTCAACGAACCACCGGTAGGATTTAGAAAGAACGAATGAATTGATATGATAACAGAGAAGGAGAACTCTTGAATGAACCACCGTAAGAATTGAGAATGAACGTAGCAAATGCACAAATCACCGGGAAGAATTGCAAAATGAATGAAGATACTTGAGGGTATTTAGATACATGAGAACAAAGAGATCATGAATTGATTAGAGGGTACTTGAATGATGCACCGGTATGATTTGGAGAACGAGAGCTGAAAGCTTGAATGAATAATACTGAGATGATGGGCTTCAAAGAATGAAACCGAAAAGACTCCTAAAATGCTCGGATGGGTGAAAAGATTCTCACAATCGAAAACAATTATGAGAGGATGGCAACAAGCTAGCACCATGAATCTTGAAGAGAATAGAGCAAGATTAAAGAGAAACTCTTCTTTGGTCTTCAAATGATGAGAATGACAACGAGAAACACCACCAAGAATTATTGAGGCACACGGAAGAATCAAAAGCGAAGAGGTTGAGCCAACTATGAAAAGAATTTGAAAGATCTTGGAGAAAAGCATTTGACCGATGATAACTCATTCTTACGCCAAACTTGGAGAAGAATTTAGGATAGCTCGGGAAAATAGAAGAGTCGTAAGATCCGGTAAAAGACATGTGGGTTAGGCCCACTCAAAAGAACACCGCTGAAAAGATTTAAAAGAGATGTTGCACGGTTGAATTAAACGACTTGAATGAGATACCAATCTCGAAAGAGCTTGAACGAATGCAGAGTGGAAACACGAATCTTGAGATATCTTGAGCACTCCGGAATAACAAATAGCGAGAAGTAGAATGATAATGAGGTGCACGGTATGAGAAGACATTGAAATGAGGAAAAGGTATGATCAACAAAACTTGACTTGAATCCACCGGAGAAGAGAAAGGAATGAGGAATGACGAACTAGTAGAACATCTTCTTGAGAACCACCGGCAAGAACATTGACGGAAAAGAATGGAGAAACTTCACAAAAATAAAAGGATACTTGGTAAAGAAATCTTAGTCCTTGAGGAAAAAGGGTGGGTGGGCGGGAAAAAAACAAAGGCAACTTGGAGACGGATGAAACAAACACCGTTGAGAAGAAATGATAATTGGTCTTGCTGATGTTGAAGTGATCGGATCCACTTGAAGAGAAACACGCCAGTTGAAAAGGATTGACATGACAATCTCGATTGTCGAGAAGGATTGGTATTCACATCGGAGTATGAGAACACCATTTCGGAAAGGTATGGAATCAACACTTGACATTGAAGCAACTCGAATACCACAACTCAAAACAAAAACAAAGGACTGGCTTGCAGAATAAGCCGGAACAAACATATGATAGAGATTTCGTCCGAAGTTTTCGTGGTGGGGCCTACACGGGCTCGATCGTACAACACCATCATGTACAAGGCAGTGCACATGACATACGAAGCGTCCCCGAGTCGGCATAGCCAAGGACTCTTTAAGACACAATGAGACCACTGTTAAACCAACCGTGAATAGGCGGACCACTAGACGTCAAACCCAAATTTCATATCATACATCCGTCGGAAAGATATCCTAAGAGCTACTTGAATTCCCACCTATGAAACTCCCGAAATTTTCCAGTTATGCAATCAGGTGTTGGGGATACAGGAAGCAATATATCTCACACAAACTAACAATCCCTACATCCAATTGTATCCATCCGTCAACACATAACCAAGAAACTTTCGAAATCGTGTACCTCAACCTTCAAAAGCATCCGTTATATGAGTCATGGCAATACTCCGTACTCACCTCAAGATCGGGTTAACGGGTTATCTCACCAACAAGCGCATAAAAGAGATTTTCGATGTCGGTGTACTAAACTCGGGTATTCCGAATCGCAACGATAAAATTATGACGACAACACCTCGAGCTCAACTCCCGGGACACTTCCACTAAACCCCTAACAGGAGGCACCAAGACAATGTTCTCACCATAAAACCATCGGAACGATTCCAAGATACCCGCGTGATCCTAAAAAAATTTAGTGAAATTTGAGAAGAGAAGAGTCAAAACTCTACGTCAGGATGCCTTACCAGAGCGATGAAGAGACCGGGAGTAAAAAGAATTCCTAACTCTCCGATATATACAATCCTAAATGACTCAAAACATTTTTCTAGACACAACTCGGCCGCTAAAAACGATCAAGCGGTGGGGCTCAGAAGGTCGGGAAGGCTCGATTACCAACTTGTAGCGCCTCGATGCGGCTATATCTCCCACGTGTCGAAGCACGACTTAGAGGCATAACCGCATTGAAAGCAATGTCGCAAGTGAGGTAATCTTCACATAACCCATGTAATACATAAGGAAAGAGATACATAGTTGGCTTACAATCGCCACTTCACACAATTACATGAATAAAGCATTACATCATCCAGATACAATCAAGGTCCGACTACGGAACCAAAATAAAAGAAGAACCCCAAATGAGACAAAGGTCCCGATCGACCCCAACCGGGCTCCACTCTTGATCAACTAGAACGAAACAACACAAAGGGCAAGATCTTCATCGAGCTCCTCCTTGAGCTCGGATCGCCACCGCACGGTTTCATCGGCACCGCAAACTGGTTTTGAAGTATCTCGTGAGCCACGGGACTCAAAGCAATCTCGCACCGCGAGATCAAGACTATTTAAGCTTATAGGAAGGATGGAGTAATGAGGTGGAGCTGCAGCAGCGACTAGCATATATGGTGGCTACATTCGCAAAAGAGAGCGAGAAGAGAAGCAAGGCACGGTCGTGAAGCTAGTAGCGATCAAGAAGTGATCCCGAACTACTTACGCCAAACATAACTCCAACACCGTGTTCACTTCCGGACCACGAGAAGAGACCATCACGGTTACACACGCCGTTGATGTATTTTAATTCGGATCTCGTGTCAAGTTATCTACAACGGACATTAACAAATTCCCATCTGCCACATAACCGCGGCACGGCTCTCAAAAGTTTAAATCCTGCAGGGTGTCCCAACTTAGCCCATGACAAGCTCTCACGGTCAACGGAGGAATAGACCTCCACCCGAGACACTCCGATCGACTCGGTATCCCGTACATCAAGACATTTTGACAGGTAAAACTAAACCAACAAGACCACCCATTTGTGCCGACAAATCCCGATAGGAGCTGCACATATCTCGTTCTCGTGGCACACGGATAAGCGAAGCGTCTGGTACCGACGTAATCCAAGTTGCCAAGGAATGGTCCCCCGACGGTGCTCTAGTTTGGACCAACACTCGAGGAGCACCGCTCGGGGGTAAAATAAAGATGACCCTTGAGTCTGCAGAACCCAAGGGAAAAAGGCTTAGGTGGCAAATGTTAAAACCAATGTTGGGCCTTGCTGGAGGAGTTTTACTTAAGGCGAACTATCAAGGGGTTCCCATTATAGCCCAACAGTGTAAGGAACGCAAAATCCGGGAACATAACACCGATATGACGGAAACTAGGGCGGCAAGAGTGGAACAAAACACCAGGCATAAGGCCGAGCCTTCCACCCTTTACCAAGTATGTAGATGCATTAATTAAATAAGATATATTGTGATATCCCAACAAGTAAACATGTTCCAACAAGGAACAACATCTCCATGTTCCAACAAGGAACAAACTTCAATCTTCACCTGCAACTAACAACGCTATAAGAGGGGCTGAGCAAAGCGGTAACATAGCCAATCAACGGTTTGCTAGGACATGGTGGGTTAGAGGTTTGACATGGCAACATGGGAGGCATGATATAGCAAGTGGTAGGCATCGTAGCATAGGCATAGCAAAAGAGCGAGCATCTAGCAAGCAAAGATAGAAGTGATTTCGAGGGTATGGTCATCTTGCCTGAGAACCCGCAAGGAAGAAGAATGAGTCCATGAAGAAGACAAACGGACGTAGTCGAACGAATCCTCACAACTCCGGAACGAAACCGAAGCTAACGAGAGAAGCAAACTGGAAAGGAGCAAACAACATAGTAAACACACAAGCATAAACATGTCATGATGCACAAACAAGTATGATGCATGTCCGGTTTAATGAGGCATGGCATGGAAAAATGAAACAAACAACACTACAATTTAAGTGGAGCTCAATATGCAACGAGTTGCATATTGACGAAACACCACATCGAATTATTTTAGTTTCTCTCTCGGTTATGAACAAGACAAGATTAAATGTTGGTTAACATGGCAGGAGGTGAAGCATAATTAAACTACATATTTAGGCAAGTTTAAATGAGGCCGGAACAACAAACAACAATTCCGGTAAATCCCCACATGTCTTTTAGTAGTTTAATGCAAACACAATTTTAAACATTTTAAATGTTGTTATCATGATGCGGATGACATATACAAGTTATATGCAATTTTTATGAAAATGTTAACATGAGCATGTTATGAAGCATTTGTCGCCATGGCGGAAGGAAAAAGGTGCCACGGCAACTACAACGGAAATGGTGCCACGGCAACATTCCGGTGATCCAACAACTCATTGAGATGTCGGTGCAAAAGAAAGTGGCGTGAGCGTCTCATGAAAAGATGGTGGGGTGCTCCCGGTTACCGGGTTCCCACGGGTCGACGGCATGGCAAACGAGAAGGAACGTGCACGAAACAAACGGGCACGGTGCAAACATAGGGTGCATCTCATACAACACATGCATTCGGTCCACGGACGGCGTCTCGGGGTTATACCTTCGAGGAATGCATTTTCAAAGCGGACCAGTTCGGAGAGGAAGTAGTCGTTCACGGGTCGTCGAGGGAAGTAGAGGAAGTAGTTGTTCCGCGATGGTAGTAGTGGAAGTAGTCGTTCTCGCACGCTCTAGGGTCGAGGGTAGAGGTTCTCGCGATCTCGGCGACGGTAGTGGTACATGTGACGTCGGGGTACTTGTTGTTCCGGTTTTTGCGTCCGTAGATGTACGCGGCAATCGTAGTGGTACTTGGCGGTTCCATGTAGTCGAACTTGACAATCCGAGGGGGTACTTGGCGCATCACCGTGTAGTTGAACACGTTCAAGAAGAAATTAATGCGACGCCGTGGCACTTGACGCATCCACAGGGTACTTGACGGGTTCCACACGGAGATGCATCGATGGTGCTCGGAGGCAGCAACGGGCGGCTACCCAAACAAGCAAGGGCGCAGAAGGTGAGGGAGACAACTTGCTGCTGGGGACAACCTCATCCATGGCGAGGTGGAGACCGAACGGTGGTGGAGCTCGGTGCAAGGCAGACACAGAGGTGAAGCAGGACGTCGAGGAGGGCAGCAGAGGCGACGGGCGGAGCAGAGGGGCGGCGGAGCTTGACGGATCCAGGCGAGGTCGCCGGCAGCAGAGGCTACGACGGAGCAGGGGCGACGCGAGGCAGGGGGCGCCGGAGTTGGCCTCCAGTGGCGGCACGAAAGACCAGGCGGTTTGGTGACAACGAGGAGAAGCAGGAGGAGAGGCACGGGAGGAGGCCGCAGGTGAGGGAGGAGGTTGGGCACGCGGCGCATGGTGGTGGAGGCGAGATCCGGGCGCGGGGTTCCGTTCCCGGCGCCGGAATGGAGGGGGGCACACCGGCGAGGAGAGGACGGCGGCTTGACGCGGCTATGGCAGGGAGGCGAGCGAGGAGGAGGCAGAAGGGATCGGGCGAGGCGCTCTCTCGTGCGTGTTGACGGCGCGAGGGAGGAGACGAGGGAGAGTGGGGGATCGGGCAGGGGCATCGAGCTAGGGTTAGGAAGGGTTTAGGTGCGGCTGGGCCTTAGGGGTTTAGTGGGCCGGCCTGGTTAGACAGGCCCAAGAGGCCGGCTGGGCTGGATGACCTTAGGTGGGCGCGGGAGGTTGGCTGGGCTCTCTGCTCTCTCTTTAGCAGAAAAAAATAGAGAGCATTTCAAAAGAATTAAAAGAAAAGGCCAAGAACAAGAATAAAATGGTGGGACATATTTGTAAGGCTTTACAGAATATTTCCAACCCAACAAAAATGGTTCCAACAAAATAGGAGAAGTTAAATCTAAAATTATTTAACTTGCACCGAAGGAGTTTGAATGGAGTCTAGACTTTAGGAGTAGCCAAAATGTTGAGATTTTTGGTGGAGCTCCGAAAGATGATGAAAGAATAAATGGCAAAGTTGGAGATCAAGAATTAAGACAACAAAGGCATTGGGATTTTGCAAGTGGGTTATGGTTAATTCCAAATAAACGGAATAATTTTATTATAGCTCCCTAATAATAGTAGGAGACTTTGAATATGTTTTAAAGAGAAATCACCATGTGAATATCCCTCGATTTAAATAGATCAACGATCTATGCAATTTATTTAGGTGAGTTTTAAAAAATAATGATATGATGGCATGATGACATGATGCAATGCAAGAGATGGCATGATGAAAGCACAAACAAAACAAATCACACGACAAAACTCAGAATATCTGGAAGTCTTCTGGAGCGTCGGTCTCGGGGCGTTACACGTGGACAAACACTCTCCCCTCTCGTTGCTATGCCATCACCATGATCTTGCGTGTGCGTAGGAAATTTTTTGAAATTACTACGTTCCCCAACAGTGGCATTCGAGCCTAGGTTTTATGCGTTGATGTTATATGCACGAGTAGAACACAAGTGAGTTGTGGACGATATAAGTCATACCGCCTACCAAAGATGTCATACTTTGGTTCAGCGGTATTGTGAGATGAAGCAGCCGGACCGACATTACGCCAGACGCTTACGCGAGACTGGTTTCACCATTACGAGCACTCATGCTTAAAGGTGGCTGGCGGGTGTCTGTCTCTCTCACTTTAGTTGAACCGAGTGTGGCTACGCCCGGTCCTTGCGAAGGTTAAAACGGAGTCTATTTGACAAACTATCGTTGTGGTTTTGATGCGAGGTGAGAACGGTTCTTGCTAAGCCCGTATCAGCCACGTAAAATTTGCAACAACAAAGTAGAGGACGCCTAACTTGTTTTTGCAGGTATGTTGTGATGTGATATGGTCAAGACGTGATGCTATATTTTATTGTATGAGACGATCATGTTTTGTAACCGGTTATCGGCAATGGCAGGAGCCATATGGTTGTCGCTTTATTGTATGAAATGCAAACATACTGTAATTGATTTACTTTATCACTAAGAGGTAGCGATAGTCGAGAAGCAATAGATGGCGAACGACAACGATGCTACGATGGAGATCAAGGTGTCGCGCCGGTGGCGATGGTGATCACGACGGTGCCGGAGATGGAGATCACAAGCACAAGATGATGATGGCCATATCATATCACTTATATTGATTGCATGTGATGTTTATCCTTTATTCATCTTATCTTGCTTTGATTGACGGTAGCATTTTAAGATGATCTCTCATTAAAATTATCAAGTAGTGTTCTCCCTGAGTATGCACCGTTGCCAAAGTTCGTCGTGCCGAGACACCACGTGATGATCGGGTGTGATATGCTCTACGTCCATCTACAACGGGTGCAAGCCAGTTTTGCACACGCAGAATACTCGAGTTAAACTTGACGAGCCTAGCATATGCAGATATGGCCTCGAACACGAGACCGAAAGGTCGGCGTGAATCATATAGTAGATATGATCAACATAGTGATGTTCACCATTGAAAACTACTCCATCTCACGTGATGATCGGTTATGGTTTAGTTGATATGGATCACGTGATCACTTAGATGACTAGAGAGATGTCATCTAAGTGGGAGTTCTTAAGTAATATGATTAATTGAACTTAAATTTATCATGAACTTAGTACCGATAGTATCTTGCTTGTCTATGTTTGTTTGTAGATAGATGGCTCGTCTTTGTTGTTCCATTGAATTTTAATGCGTTCCTTGAGAAAGCAAAGTTGAAAGATGATGGTAGCAATTACACGGATCGGGTCCATAACCCGAGGATTATCCTCATTGCTGCCTGTAAGAGTTACGTCCCGAAGCACCGCTGGGTGCCGAAGCTCTTTGTTGATGCAACCGACGACGTTAAGAACGTCCGCGAGCAAAGCGATGACTACTCTATAGTTCATGTGCCATGCTTTACGGCTTGAATCGGGTCTTCAACGACGTTTTGAACGTCATGGAGCATATGAGATGTTCCAGAGTTGAAGTTAATATTTCAAGCAAATGCCCGGATTGAGAGATATGAAGTCTCCAATAAGTTCTATAGCTGCAAGATGGAGGAGAATAGTTCGTCGGTGAACACATACTCGTAATGTCCGGGTATAATAATGACTTGATTCAACCGGGAGTTAATCTTCACGATGATAGTGTCATTGATGTAATTCTCCAATCATCGCCACCAAGCTACAAGAGCTCGATGAACTATAATATGCAAGGGATGAACAAGACTATTCCCGAGCTCTTCGCAATTTGAAAGTCGCGGAGGTAGAAATCAAGAAGGAGCATCAAGTGTTGATGGTCAACAAGACCACTAGTTTCAAGAAGAAGGGCAAAGGGAAAAGAAGGGAACTTCAAGAAGAACGGCAAGCAAGTTGCCGCCAAGAGAAGAAACCCAAGTCGGACCTAAGCTCGAAATCGAGTGCTTCTCTACCGCAAGCGCATCGACACTAGAAGCGGAACTGCCCCAAGTATTTGGCGGATAAGAAGGATGGCAAAGTGAGCAAAGGTATATGTGATATACATGTTATTGATGTGTACCTAACTAGAGCTCGTAGTAGCTTTGGGTATTTGATATTGGATCTGTTGCTAATATTTGCAACTCAAGCAGGGACTACGGAATAAGCGAGCATCGCCAAGGACGAGGTGACGATGCGCGTGGGAAAAGGTTCCAAAGTCGATGTGATCGCGGTCGGCACGCTACCTCTACATCTACCTTCGGGATTAGTTTTAGACCTGAATAATTGTTATTTGGTGCCAACGTTGAGCATGAACATTATATCTGGATTTTGTTTGATGCGAGACGGTTATTCATTTAAATCGAGAATAATGGTTGCTCTATTTATATGAGTAATATCTTTTATGGTCATGCACCCTTGAAGAGTGGTCTATTTTATTGAATCTCGATAGTAGTGATACACATATTCATAATGTTGAAGCCAAAAGATGCAGAGTTGATAATGATAGTGCAACTTATTTGTGGCAATCGCTGTTTAGGTCATATCGGTGTAAAACGCATGAAGAAACTCCATCTCGATGGACTTCGGAATCACTTGATTATGAATCACTTGGTACTTGCGAACCGTGCCTCATGGGCAAGATGACTAAAACACCGTTCTCCGTAACTATGAAGAGAGCAACAGATTTGTTGGAAATCATACATCTGAGATGTATGTGGACCGATGAATGTTGAGGCTCGTGGCGGATATTGTTATTTTCTCACCTTCACAGATGATTTAAGCAGATATGGGTATATCTACTTAATGAAGCACAAGTCTGAAACATTTGAAAAGTTCAAAGAATTTCAGAGTGAAGTGGAAAATCATCGTAACAAGAAAATAAAGTTTCTACGATCTGATCGTGGAGGAGAATATTTGAGTTACAAGTTTGGTTTACATTTGAAACAATGCGGAATAGTTTCAAGAACTCACACCACCCGAACACCACAACGAAATGGTGTGTCCGAACGTCGTAATCGTACTTTACTTGATATGGTGCGATCTATGATGTCTCTTACCGATTTACCGCTATCGTTTTGGGGTTATGCTTTAGAGACGGCCGCATTCACGTTAAATAGGGCACCATCTAAATCCGTTGAGACGACGCCTTATGAACTGTGGTTTGGCAAGAAACCAAAGTTGTCGTTTCTTAAAGTTTGGGGCTGCGATGCTTATGTGAAGAAACTTCAACTAGATAAGCTCGAACCCAAATCGAGAAATGTGTCTTCATAGGATACCCAAAAGAAACTGTTGGGTACACCTTCTATCACAGATCCGAAGGCAAGACATTCGTTGCTAAGAATGGATCCTTTCTAGAGAAGGAATTTCTCTCGAAAGAAGTGAGTGGGAGGAAAGTAGAACTTGATGAGATAACTGTATCTACTCCCTTATTGGAAGGTAGTTCATCACGAGAACCGGTTCCTGTGACGACTACACCAATTAGTGAGGAAGCTAATGATATTGATCATGAAACTTCAGATCAAGTTTCTGCTAAACCTTGTAGGTCTACCAGAGTAAGATCCGCACCAGAGTGGTACGGTAATCCTATTCTGGAAGTCATGTTACTTGACCATGATGAACCTACGAACTATGAGGAAGCGATGATGAGCCCAGATTCCGCAAAAAGGCTAGAGGCCATGAAATCTGAGATGAGATCCATGTATGAAAACAAAGTATGGACTTTGGTTGACTTGCCCGATGATCGGCAAGCCATTGGGAATAAATGGATCTTTAAGAAGAAGACTGACGCTGATGGTAATGTTACTGTCTATAAAGCTCGACTTGTTGCGAAAGGTTTTCGACAAGTTCAAGGGGTTGACTACGATGAGACTTTCTCACCGAAGCGATGCTTAAGTCTGTTCAATCATGTTGGCTATTGCTGCATTTCATGATTATGAAATTTGGCAAATGGATGTCAAGACTGCATTCTTGAATGGATTTCTAGAAGAAGAGTTGTATATGATGCAGCCGGAAGGTTTTGTTGATTCAAAAGGTGCTGACAAAGTGTGCAAGCTCCAGCGTTCCATTTATGGACTGGTGCAAGCATCTCGGAGTTGGAATAAACGCTTTGATAGTGTAATCAAAGATATGGTTTTATCTGAGACTTTTGGAGAAGCCTGTATTTACAAGAAAGTGAGTGGGAGCTCTGTAGCATTTCTAGTTTTATATGTTGATGACATATTATTAATTGGAAATGATATAGAATTTCTGATAGCATAAAGGGATACTTGAATAAAAGTTTTTCTTTGAAAGACCTCGGTGAAGCTGCTTACATATTGGGCATCAAGATCTATAGAGATATATCAAGATGCTTAATAGGACTTTCACAAAGCACATACCTTGACAAAATTTTGAAAAAGTTCAAAATGGATCAGGCAAAGAAAGGATTCTTGCCTGTGCTACAAGGTGTGAAGTTGAGTCAAACTCAATGCCCGACCACAGTAGAAGATAGAGAGAAAATGAAAAATGTTCCTATGCTTCAGCCATAGGCTCTATCATGTATGCAATGTTGTGTACCGGACACGACGTATGCTTAGCAATAAGTTTGGCAGGAAGGTAAAGTAATCCAGAGTGGATCATTGGACGTGGTCAAGAACATCCTAAAATACCGAAAAGGACTAAGGATATGTTTCTCGATATGGAGGTGACAAAGAGCTAGTCGTAAATGGTTACGCCGATGCAAGCTTTGACAACGATCCGGACGATTCTAAATCGCAAACCGGATCGTGTTTTTATTAAACGGTGGAGCTGTAAGTTGGTGCAGTTCTAAACAGAGCGTCGTGGCGGGATCTACATGTGAAGCGGAGTACATAGCTGCTTCAAGCGGCGAATGAAGGAGTCGGATGAAGGAGTTCATTTCCGATCTAGGTGTCATACCTAGTGCATCGGGACCAATGAAGATCTTCGTGACAATCTTGGTGCAATTGCCTCGCAAAGGAATCCAGATTTCACAAGAGGACCAAACACATCAAGAGACGCTTCAATTCCATTCAGACCAAGTCCAAGTGGGAGACATAGAGATTTGCAAGATACATACGGATCTGAATGTTGCAGACCGCTGACTAAGCCTCTCTCACGAGCAAAACATGATCATCACCAAGACTCCATGGGTGTTAGAATCATTACTATGTAATCTAGATTATTGACTCTAGTGCAAGTGGGAGACTGAAGGAAATATGCCCTAGAGGCAATAATAAAGTTATTATTTATTTCCTCATATCATGATAAATGTTTATTATTCATGCTAGAATTGTATTAACCGGAAACATGATACATGTGTGAATACATAGACAAACACATAGTCACTAGTATGCCTCTACTTGACTAGCTCATTAATCAAAGATGGTTATGTTTCCTAACCATAGACATGTGTTGTCATTTGATTAAAGGGATCACATCATTAGGAGAATGATGTGATTGACATGACCCATTCATTAGCCTAGCACTTGATCGCTTAGTATCTTGCTATTGCTTTCTTCATGACTTATACAAAGTTCACAGTAACTATGAGATTGTGCAACTCCGTTTACGGAAGAACACTTTGTGTGCTACCAAACGTCACAACGTAACTAGGTGATTATAAAGGTGCTCTCTGGTGTTTAGAAGGTACATGTTGGGTTGGCATAATTCGAGATTAGGATTTGTCACTCGATTGTCGGAGAGGTATCTCTAGGCCCTCTCGGTAATACTCATCACCTAAGCCTTACAAGCATGTAACTAATGAGTTAGTTATGAGATGACGACACGGAACGAGTAAAGGACTTGCCGTAACGAGATTGAACTAGGTATTGGATACCGACGATCAAATCTCGAGCAAGTAACATACCGATGACAAAGGAACAAAGTATGTTGTTATGCGGTTTGACCGATAAAGATCTTCGTAGAATATGTAGGAACCAATATGGGCATCCGGTGCCGCTATTGGTTATTGACCGAGAATGGTTTTAGGTCATGTCTACATAATTCTCGAACCCGTAGGGTCCGCACGCTTAACGTTCGATGACAGCTTTATTATGAGTTTATAAGTTTTGATGTACGAAGTTTGTTCGAGTCCCGGATGTGATCACGGACATGACGAGGAGTCTCGAAATGGTCGAGACATAAAGATTGATATATTGGAAGCCTATGTTTGGAGTTGGAATGGTTTTTGGTGAAAACAGAATTTCTCGGAATAGGGAGGTTACGGAACCCCGGGAGGTAAATGGGCCTTAGTGGGCCTCGAGGGAGAAGAGGAGGGCCGGCCGGGTGGTGGCGTGCCCTCTCCCCAGTCCGAATAGGACAGGAGAGGCGGCGCCCTTCCTCTTCCCTCCCCCAATCCTATTCCAACTAGGAAAGGGGGGGAGTCCTACTCCCGGTGGGAGTAGGACTCCTCCGGCGCGCCCCCTCTAGGCCGGCCGCACCTCCCCCCTCCCTCCTTTATATACGGGAGCAGGGGGGCACCCTAGAACACACAAGTTTGATCTACGGATCGTTCCTTAGCCGTGTGCGGTGCCCCCCTCCACCATATTCCACCTCGGTCATACCGTCATGAAGCTTAGGCGAAGCCTCGCGCCGTGAAACATCAAGATCGTCACCACGCCGTCGTCTTGTGAAACTCTCCTCGACACTCAACTGGATCGAGTACGAGGGACGTCATCGAGCTGTACGTGTGTCAAGAACTCAGGGGCGCCAGAGTAACGGCGCCGGGATCGGTCGGATCGCGAGGAGAACGTACGACTACTTCCTCTACGTTGTGATCGCTTCCGCTTCGGGTCTACGAGGGTACGTGGACAACACTCTCCCCTCTCGTTGCTATTCATCACCATGATCTTGCGTGTGCGTAGGAAATTTTTTGAAATTACTACGTTCCCCAACAGAAAGAACTAAGATTTATCCCTCAACTACGAGGGGAGGTAAGGAACTGCCATCTAGCTTTGCACTTGATTCTCCTTTTGTTATGAGTAAGCTTGCAACACCTAAACCTGCTTCTGCTATTAATTCTGATATGTCGCATGTTATTGATGATGCCACTTCTACCATGCATGATACTTATGATGAAACCACTTCTATGCTTGATACTACTGTGCCATTAGGTGAATTTCTTGATGAACAATTTGCTAGGGCTAGAGAGAATGAAATTCTTGAAATTGATATTATTGAAGATAGTGATGATGAAGGTTCTCCCCCTAAGTATGAAATGCCTGTTGTTCCTGAGGGTTATGTTATGGATGAAGAAACTGATAGAGATTTTCTTGCTTGCAATGATAGATCTGATCTTAAGAAGTTATAGCTAATCTGAAACGGAAAACTTTGAATGCTAGAATGAAATATGACCCTGCTTTTGCTACTTCACCTATCTTTGTTACTGATAAGGATTATGAATTCTCTGTCGATCCTGAGATAATTACTTTGGTTGAATCTGATCCTTTTTATGGCTATGAATCTGAAACTGTTGTGGCACATCTTACTAAATTGGATGATATAGCCACCCACTAATGATGAAAAATCTCGCTACTACTATATCCTTAAGATATTTCCGTTCTCATTAAAGGGTGATGCTAAAACTTGGTTTAATTCTCTTGATCCTGGTTGTGTGCGTAGTCCCCAGGATATGATTTTTACTTCTCTGCTAAATATTTCCCTGCTCATAAGAAACAAGCTGCCTTGAGGGAAATATATAATTTTGTGCAAATTGAAGAAGAGAGTCTGCCACAAGCTTGGGGGAGGCTTATCCGGTTACTTAATGCTTTGCCTGATCATCCTCTTAAGAAAAATGAAATACTTGATATCTTTTACAATGGACTAACTGATGCTTCCAAGGACCACTTGGATAGTTGTGCTGGTTGTGTTTTCAGGGAAAGAACAGTCGATCAAGCTGAATTGCTATTGAATAATATGTTGACTAATGAAAATAATCGGACTCTTCCTGAGCCAACTCCTGAGCCAATTCCTGAGCCAACTCCTGAGCCAACTCCTAAACCAACTCCGAAGAAGATGGGTGTTCTATTTCTGAAGATATGCAAGAGGCAAAGAAATCTATGAAATAAAAAGGTATTAAAGCTGAAGATGTTAAGAATTTACCTCCTGTTGAAGAAATACATGGTCTTAATACACCTCCTGTTGAAGATATACGTGGTCTTGATAACCCGACACAGGTAGTAAAGGTAAATTCTCTCTATAGGTATGATAAAGTTGAAATCCCGTCTACTAAGTTTGCTAGCCAATGCTTGGATGAATTTGATGACTTTATGGCTAGACAAGAAAATTTCAATGCTTATGTTGGTAGAGAATTAAAGAGTAATGCTTACATGATTGGACGCTTGAGTGATTATATGGCTAGAGTTAAAGGTGAACTTAAACTCATTAGTAAATATGCTTCTATGGTTACCACTCAAGCAGAACAAGTACTTAAAGCTCAAAGTGATTTGCTTGATGAATTAAATAATAAACATGACTTTGCTGTTAGAGTGGCTACTAGAACGGGTAAAATGACTCAAGAACCTTTGTATCCTGAAGGCCACCCTAAGAGAATTGAGCAAGATTCTCAGAGAAATAATGTAGATGCACCTAGTCCTTCTAAAAAGAAGAAAAAGAAAAATGATAGGACTTTGCATGCTTCTAGTGAACTTGTTGTAGACACACCTGAGAATCCCAATGACATTTCTATTTCTGATGCTGAAACACAATCTGGTGATGAACATGAACCTAGTGATAATGTTAATGATAATGTTCATATTGATGCTCAACCTAGCAATAATAATGATGCAGAGATTGAACCTGCTATTGATCTTGATAACCCACAATCAAAGAATCAACGTTATGATAAGAGAGACTTTGTTGCTAGGAAGCACGGTAAAGAAAGAGAATCATGGGTTTAGAAACCCATGCCTTTTCCTCCTAAGCCATCCAAGAAAAAGAATGATGAGGATTTTGAGCGCTTTGCTGAAATGTTTAGACCTATCTTTTTGTGTATGCGTTTGACTGATATGCTTAAAGTAAATCCTTATGCTAAGTACATGAAAGATATTATTACAAATAAAAGAAAGATACCGGAAGCTGAAATTTCCACCATGCTTGCTAACTATACTTTTAAAGGTGGAATACCTAAGAAACTTGGAGATCCAGGAGTACCAACTATACCATGCTCCATTAAAAGAAACTATGTTAAAACTGCTTTATGTGATCTTGGAGCCGGTGTTAGTGTTATGCCTCTCTCTTTATATCGTAGACTTTAATTGAATAAGTTGACACCTACTAAAATATCTTTGCAAATGGCTGATAAATCAACTGCTATACCTGTCGGTATTTGTGAGGATGTGCCTGTTGTGGTTGCAAACGTTACTATTTTAACGGACTTTGTTATTCTTGATATTCCTGAGGACGATAGTATGTCGATTATCCTTGGTAGACCCTTTTTGAATACTGCAGGGGCTGTTATTGATTGCAACAAAGGCAATGTCACTTTTCATGTTAATGGTAATGAGCATACGATACACTTTCCGAGGAAACAACCTCAAGTTCATAGCATCAATTCTATTGGAAAAATTCCAACTATTATTGTTGGGGGTTTTGAATTTCCTCTTCCTATTGTCGAGAAGAAATATGATATTCTTATTATTGGGGATGTGCATATCCCCGTTGAGGTAACCTAGTGTTATTCAAAATTTCTCCGATTTCATGCGATTTGGAATGAGTTTGTTAACAAGACTTGATCAACCTTGTTAGTGGATTCCTTTTGATGAGCATGAGATGGATGAAGTTAGAAGGCATAACCTTTTGTACCCTCCTTTTACTTTTTGTTATTTAGATTAAATAAAGTAAAAATAGTATTTTCTGTCTGTTTTCTGAATTATCTATGCAATAAAAAATACCCCAAAAATAAAAGTTCTCCAAATGCCCTGCAAATTTAATATGATTTTTTATGGAATATTTGAGAATATCTGGCACTGAGAACACATCAGGGGGAGCTGGCACCTGGCCACGAGGGTCCAGGGCGCGCCCCCCTACCTCGTGGGCCCATGGTGGCCCCCTCCACTTATTCCTGCACCCACACACTTCTTCCTCCCCAAAAAAATCACCATCCAGCTAAAGCATGAGTTCTAGCTCACTTTGTTGCCATTTTCGATCTCCTTGCTCAAAGCTCAGTTCACAAAACTGCTTTGGGGGATTGTTCTTTGGTATGTGACTCCTCCAATGGTCTTATTAGTTTTTGTTCTAGTGCTTTATTCATTGCAAATTTTTGCTGCCTAGGTGACCCTGTTCTTGAGCTTGCATGTCAAATTTATATGGTCCCAAGTAATTTTAATGCATGATATAGGCTCTAGGACTTGTGGGAGTAGTTTCTATCATTTTTGTTGAGTTTGATTCACTTTTATTTTGAGTTACTAAATTTTTTAGAAATTTTCCGAAAAGGATGAAGAGATTTTTCTTGAGGGGCTCTTCTAGCCAAGGTTCTAGGGATAAACAAGCTAAGGAGAATGAAAAGCCCAAGTATAATCTCCCTCGTGTGGCGAAAGTACGGCCGTGTGAATGGCCTTGTGATGATTTCTTGAGAGTAGCCGGGATTCATGATGTTTTTATTCATTGGTTGATAATGCGGGCCTCATCGACTTCCTCCACGACCAGATCGAACAGTATCTCTTACTCACCAATACTTTCGTGCAAAATATCTACTTTTATCCTAAGAAATCACCTCCTTCAGTAGAGTTTCATTTATATGATGTGGCTAGGGAGATGTCACTATATGAATTTTGCGCGGTTTGCAAGATACCTTTCGGGGGTAGCTTAGAGGAACCACATCGTAAATATGTGGATGGATTTATTGATACTATTACTGTAGGGGAAACGAGGAAGGTTTCCGATGCAAGAATTACTAGCATACATTTTCCTGTTTTATGCTACTTTGCAAGATTTGCTAGTTGATGCTTAATTGGTCGCGGAAACTGTGGAAACCTTAGTGTTCCTGATATTATTATTTTGTTCCATGCTTTATTTCATGATAACTCTGTTAGTATGGGTGCTATTATTGCTAAACGATTAAGTCTGAACTGTACAAAGGGCCCCATCTTTGGAGGTATCTATGCTGCACGCCTTGCTAAACATTTCAGGATACCTATTAGGCATTTTGAGAAAGAGGAAAAACTGCTGCCTCCTACTTTTCTAGATTATAAGAGCATGGTAGCACATGAGTTTATTGCTAAGAATGATGAGAATATGCTTAAGTGTCGGTGTACAAAAGTAGGGGCTCTCCTTTTGACCCCTTTACTTTTGCACGGGCAGTCAGGGCCACGCACTACGGCCGCACATAGCAGGGCAAAGGAATGGAGCCAGAGAGAAGCCAAAGACCGAGACCACAGAGAGCAGATGGACGAAGCAGGTTTCCCCGGCAAGACCCTTGTCGGGGCAGCCTCAGCAGCCCCGGCAAGACCCTTGTCGGGGCGGCTCGCCCACACCAGCGGAGTGAGCCACCCTCAAACCCACGGTCTCCAACACCATCAACTACGTTGGGCCAGGGCTCAGGAGGCACCTCCATGGTGGCATGCAGATCTTTGTGAAGACAAAGAATATTCAAGATCAGATGAGGATTGGAAGGCAACGATCCTCGACAAGATCCTTGCCAAGGAAACCCGCAAGACCCCCGGCAAGATCCTTGCCAGGGACGACAGCGCGCCACGACAAGACCCTTGCCGGGCCACCCGGCAAGGCCCTTGCCAGGGGCGTTAGCGGGGTCACTGCCAGGCCCGCGCCAACCAAGTCTCCACCGCCGTTCACATGCAGCTGCCAGCCCAACCAGCCGGGCAGGCACCTGCGTGGCAACATGCAGCTTCCAGTTCGCCTGCATGGCGGCATGCGGATCTTCGTGGAGGCTCCACCACCGCGCCACCTCAGCTGCCTACCTGCCTACATGGCGCTGCATGCATTGCTGGCCAGGGCGCGTGTCGAAGCGAGGAGGAGCGGTGACGGACAGGACAGGTGAAAGTGCAATCATGCCCTTAATCATATTTTGATGTTGATGACAACATGTATGTTGGGACTAATCATGCTTATCAAGTATATCTCAGGATTATGTCACAAAGACCGTGTGTGGATCATGACTAAGGACAAATGCATATAACTCAAGAATGGAGATACAAGACAGTAGCCTTGGCTTTGATGACGGTTTGTTCTTGAGTATAGGGATCCCGCACTATTAAGAAGTGATCGTTGGATCTAGTGAAAGACTTGCTCAAAACCCACAACTTCTGTTTTTCTCTCCGGTCGTCCAGTACTCTACGGACGTCCGGTCCCTCTCAGGTGTCCGGACGTCCGGCTCTCTCCGGTCGTCCGGTGTTCCCCATACAGAAAGTTATTTACGGATTTTCAAAACACTCCAGACGTCTGACCTCCGGACGGCCGGCACGTCTCGGACGTCCGGTATTTCCACCACAGAACCATATTTACGGATTTCCGGGCCTTTCCGGTCGTCCAGGCTTCGGACGACCGGCACGTCTCGGACGTCCGTATCCTGTGTACCGTTTCGTGGTTCATGTATTCCCAGCAGCCGGTCGTCCGATATCTGTCGGACGTCCGGACCTATTTGTGTCACCGGACGTCCGGTGTTTTCCGGACGTCCGAACCCTCCTGTGCACTTAAGTGGCCCAAACGGTCACTTTCCACACCTACTATATATATTCCTCTCCCCTCCACGGTATGAGGTTGACCATTCACTTTGAGCTTGCCAAGAACACTTTTCACTCTCTCTCTCAATCCTCTACACCGAATCCTAGATCCCCAAGGGATTTAGGAACATTTGAGAGAAGTTCTCCAATCAAGTGATAGATCCACTCCGTCCCCTTCTTTGCACCAAAGGAATTTGTGATTTGAGCAAGTCTTGAGCTTTTCCCCATCGTTCTTGTTACTCTTGGAGGTTGGAGACTCCTAGGTGTTAGGAGTCTTTTGGAGAGGAATAGACCTTTGTGATTACCCCCGGAAAAGTTTGTGAGGGTTTGGAGACCACCCCAAGGTCTACCACTAGTGGTTGAGAAACGCCTTCGTGGTGTTGTCTCAAAGGGAGAATAGGGTGAGCCTTCGTGGTAACATCCACCTCTCTAACAGTGACGTAGCTTCCCTCCAAGGAAGTGAACATCGGCATACATCCTCGTCTCTCGGAGTTGCGATTATTCCTAACCCTAACTCCCTACTTGTCGTTACTTGTCTCTTAGGACTTACTTATATCATATTGTGCTTGCTTCTTTTCATACTCGTGTTACTTGCTTAGCACTTAGTACTACTCTTGCAATTGTTAGGCTCACTCTCATATTCCACATTATTGCCTAAAATTGCTTAGTAATAATTAAAATTTGTAATTGTACCTATTCACCCCCCTCTAGGTCCATCTCTATCCTTTTCAATTGGTATCAGATCCTTGTGCTCTATTCTTGTGGCTTAACCGCCCTAGAGCGAGATGAACCGTGATGGGACTCCCCTTGTTGTAGATCCGAAGGATAAAGGCGAGGCTTCTTCTGAAGTCAATTCCTTTACTTCTGAAGATCTGGAATGGGCCCTTGCTAAGAAAAAGGAGGAGCATGATTCTTCTCTTGAGGCCTTGGTCCAAACGAGATTAGCCACGTTGTCCATGGTGCCTGCACCACTGTCTGGTGGTGCGACCTCGAGGCCAACTATGACTGCTCCGTCACTTGGTCAACAACCTCCTAGCAATGATCACTCCGGTGTTCCTTGGCTTTATGCAAGACCCCAAGTTGAGAAACCAAAATATAATCCTCAAGGCAAACCCCCTTTACTTGATGCTACTTCCGATTTTGCTTTGTGGAGAGTTGCTATGCAGGATCATCTTTGATATGGAAACGATGAGATGCTGGAAATCTTGGAGTATGGGTACCATGTGGTTGATCCAAAGAATCCTACACCAAGGGTAATTTATGACAAGAATCTCAATGACACTGCAATCATGTGCATAAGGAGAGGTATGGTTGAAAAGCAAAGGAGACCATTCATACACATCACAAGTGCCAAGGAACTATGGGAAAGCATTATAAGATCCAAGACCGGTACCTCCACCCTCCAGAGTGCTTAGTATGAAATTGCCAAGGGGCAATTGCAAAACTTTTGTATGGAGAAAGGTGAAACTCCCAATCAACTCCTTGAGCATCTCATGACTCTCACCGCTGACATTGAGTCGTGTGAGTGTGACAAGATACAAGATGGATTCAACATGACTAAGCGATTCCTTGTGGATAAGCTGCTTCATGCTCTTGCCCCATATCACCATCAAATGGTGTGGGACATAAGACAACACCATGCCTTCAAGGAAATGACTACAGATGACATCATATCCACCTTCCAACTGTTTGAAGAGTCAAAGGAAAATGCTACAAAACATCTTGCCATGCATGGTACTCCAATATCAAAGATCAATCTTGCATTGAAGGCCAAACATGTAGTTGAAGATGAGCAAAGTGAAGAAGAAGAAGAGGATGATGAAGAAGAAGATGGTGATGAGATTGAATCCGATGAGGGTCCTTCATATGAAGACATGGCTCTCTTTGTCAAGAAGTTTAGCGCGGGAAAATTCAATGAAAGATTTCAAAAGAAGAAAGTAAGAAAATGCTACAACTGTGAAGAAACCAACCACTTCTCAAATGAGTGCCCCTATGAGAAGAGAGAGAGGATAAACCAAGGTTTCCCAAGAAGAAGTTGCCAAATCCTTTGAACTCCAAGCTCAAGAAGAGAGATGGGAAAGCAATGGTTGCTCAAGAAGAATCCGATCCGGATGATGTTAGTGGTGTTGCCGGAGTTGCTCAAGACTCTCAAAACACTTTGAGGTTAGTGAACAAGAGTGGTGATGTGGTCACCTACACCTACATGAAAGACTACAAAGGCAACGCTCACAAGTGTCTAATGGCAAAGGCCGTGGTAGAAGATGGAGAGGGCCAAAGCTCTCCTGACAAGGTCAAGGTAACCCAACGATCAAATCCCCCTCTTTTCACTCCTTCTACTCCTAGTGATGAGTATCTTGATGCGGAGGATAGTTATGAGGATGATGATCTAGATGATCCTATGCTTGCTAAACTTAATAAGTTCATGTGCTCCCTCAAAGGAAAGAAGCTCACTATGTTTAGTATGCTTATGGAGATGGTGAGTAAGCACACTATCACCATTAAGGAACTCGAAACCCTCGTCACCGATGAAAAGGAAAAATGTGAAATCCTTGAGCGGAAAGTCCAATATGAGGAAGCACGAAATGATGAACTATGCTTAAAAATTGGTGCAAATATTGATGTTCATACTAAAGATCTTGCCTCCTTGAAAAAGGCTATTGACTCTTGTGAAGAGTTGATGAATGATAAAACTAAGCTTGTGAAGTCTCATGCTTCTCTCTCTAAGGATTGTGAGCTTCTATCCGTGTCCCTCAAGACTAAGGAAGAAGAGCTCACCCTTCTTACAAAGAGTTTTGAGACACTCAAACTTACTTATCTTGAAACTCTAGCTAAGGCTTTCTCGTCTCCTATTATCAATGTTGATGCTTGTTCTACTAACTCTGGTAGTGATCTAGCATCTATTCTTGAGGAGAATCATTTTCTCAAGGCTCAAATCGAGAAAGGGCTCATGACATGTGCTCAAGGGCAAAAGAACCTTAATGAGGTGTTGAGCCAACACAATGAAGTGTTTGCCGAAGAGGGACTCGGGTTTGACCCAAGCACAAGCAAGAAGAAGACGTCCTCTCAAAAGTGCACCACCCCTTTAAAAGAAACTTTTGTACGAGAAGGGCACAAGGAGAAAGGTAAGGTTGTTAGTGGGAAGGCCACAAGGGGCATGCCAACTCTCAACAAGCCAAAAGAGTTCATGCCTCCATCCTATGTACTTCGTAAGACTAAGGATGGAGAAGTTTATGCAAAGTTTGTTGGTCCTCGAAATGCATTTCGGTTTTATGCTATTTGGGTCCCTAAGACCCTTGTGACTAACTTGAGAGGTCCCATTGCAAAATGGGTGCCTCTAACCAAGTAATAATTGTGTGTAGGTTGCCTTCTCCGGTGGATAAAATGGGTGATTGATAGTGGATGTACCAATCATATGACCGGAGATAGCAAATTGCTCTACAATTTCATGGAAGCTATTCAACCATTTATGAGCATTATGTTTGGTGGAGGATCAAAAGGACAGGTACTTGGGTTGGGGAAGGTGGCTATCACAAATGACATGTCTCTTGCAAATGTCATGCTTGTCCAATCCCTTAAATATCATTTGCTTTCTGTTCGTCAATTGGCTTTTGTTGGTTATGATACACTATTTGGACTAACGGATGTGAAAGTCTTTAAGAGAGATACTCTCGAAGTGGCCTTTGTTGGAGAGTTGGATGGCAACCTTTACATGGTTGATTTCTCGAAATAGAGCGCATTCCATGCAACTTGTCTAATGGCCAAGGCCGTCAAGGGGTGGCTATGGCATCTCCGGCTAGCCCATGTCGGCATGAGGAATCTTCAAGATCTCTTAAAGGGTAATCACATCCTTGGACTAACAAATGTCTCTTTTGAGAAAGATCGTGTGTGTAGTGCATGCATAGCCGGGAAGCAACATCAATCAAAGCACCCACCCAAGAATATTGTGTCTACTTCAAGGCCTTTGGAGCTCCTTCATGTGGATCTCTTTGGGCCTCCTCCATGGGATAGTCTTGGTGGAAAAAGTATGGACTTGTCATAGTTGATGATTACTCAAGATATACATGGGTGTTTTTCCTCAAGTCCAAGGACGAGATGAAGATCACCTTCATTGATTTTGCCAAGCAAGCACAACGCAAGTTTGACAAAGAAATCTTGGCAATAAGAAGTGACAATGGATCTGAGTTCAAAAACTATACCTTGGAAGAATTCCTTAGTGATGAAGGGATTGAGCATCAATATTCAGCTCCATACACTCCTCAGCAAAATGGTGTAGCCGAAAGGAAGAACCGTACCTTTATGGAGATGGCAAGGTCCATGTTGGATGAATACAAGTCACCACATAGTTTTTGGGCCGAAGCTGTCAACACTGCATGCCATGCATCAAACCGGCTCTTCCTCCGCACTATATTGGAAAAGACTCCATATGAGCTCCTAACTGGGAACAAGCCAAATGTCAAGTACTTTCGTGTATTTGGGTGTAAATGTTTCATCCTCAACAAAAGAGAACGTTTAGGAAAATTTCAATCCAAAACAATTGAGGGTATATTTGTTGGCTATGGATCAAACTCTCACGCCTATAGAGCCTACAACAAATCCAATGGATGTGTTGTAGAAACTTGTGACATGCTGTTTGATGAATTTAATGGCTCCCATGGGGAGCAAGTTGATCTAAGTGATGTAGGTGAAGAAGATTCCTCTCAAGATATTTTGACCATGGGTGTTGGTGCACTTCTTCCAATGGAACAAGAACCTCATGATGATGAAGAAGAAGAGGGAAGTCTCACACATCATCAAACTACTTCAACACCCATACCACCACAAACTCCTATTATTCAACCGATGCCCTTAGTCCAAGTACAAGAAGATGATCAAGTTCCTCCTTATGAGAATCTTCAAGAACAAGATCATCATCAAGGGCAAGAACAAGAAAGCCCAATCATTGATGATGAACCTCAACAAATGCAATATGTACAAGAAGATCTTCCACCACACATTAATGATCCATATATTGAGCACGTGGATGATGGACATGAAGTTGAACCTCACGAAACCTTAACCTCCATCATGCCTTGAGTGGCCGGTCGTGTCGATGTTGATAAAATCCTCACCGGCATATCAGAAGGTAGAGTCACTCGTAAACAATTGACTAACTTTTGTGCTCACTTCTCATTTGTGTCTAGTGTTAAACCTCTCAAGGTACAAGATGCATTGATGGACAACGATTGGCTCGTTGCTATGCAAGAAGAGTTGAACAGTTTTGAACGCAACTAAGTGTGGTCATTAGTCAAGAGACCAACTACAGAACACAATGTCATTGGAACAAAATGGATTTACATTGCATCAAATGGATGTAAAGAGTGCTTTCCTTAATGGTCCTCTACAAGAAGAATTATATGTGTCACAACCACCGGGGTTCATTGATCCTGATCACAAAGACTATGTGTATAAACTTCATAAGGCTCTGTATGGCCTCAAACAAGCACCTCGTGCTTGGTATGATCATCTTAAGAAGTTTTTACTCGATGATGGCTTTGTGAGAGGGGTGATCGATCCCACTCTTTTTACTAAGAGGGACAAGGGTGATTTGATCTTATGCCAAATCTATGTAGATGATATAATTTTTGGTTCTCCTAACATTCATTTGTGCAAGAAGTTTGCGGACTCCATGATCAAGAATTTTGAAATGTCACTCAATATGGATTTGAAGTTCTTTCTTGGATTTCAAATTCAACAATTTCAAGAAGGAATTTTCTTGTCTCAAGCAAAATACCTCAAGGATATTCTAGAAAAATTCGGCATGACTGATGCTAGTCCATGTAAGACACCCATGCCAACCAAAATTGTACTCACTGAAGACACCAACGGTATCCCTTTCGACCCATCTAAATACCGCTCTATGATTGGTTCATTGCTTTATCTTTGTGCATCTAGACCAGACATCATGTTTAGTGCATGCATGTGTGCTAGATTTCAAGCTTCCCCTAGGGAAAGTCATCATAAGGCGGTTAAGCATATTCTTAGATACCTTGTTCACACCCCAAAGTTGGGTCTATGGTACCCCAAGGATGCTAAGTTTGATCTCATTGGGTATACGGATGCGAATTGGGCTGGAGACAAAGTGGATCGTAAGTCCACCTCCGGTGCATGTCAATTTCTTGGTCGCTCCTTGGTAAGTTGGTCCTCGAAGAAACAAAATTGTATTGCCCTCTCTACCGCAGAAGCTGAATACATTGCAGCCGGCAGTTGTGCAACTCAATTACTATGGATGAGACAAACCTTGAAGGTGAAGGAAATATGCCCTAGAGGCAATAATAAAGTTATTATATATTTCCTCATATCATGATAAATGTTTATTATTCATGCTAGAATTGTATTAACCGGAAACATAATACATGTGTGAATATATAGACAAACAGAGTGTCACTAGTATGCCTCTACTTGACTAGCTTGTTAATCAAAGATGGTTATGTTTCCTAACCATGAACAAAGAGTTGTTATTTGATTAACAAGGTCACATCATTATTTGAATGATCGATTGACATGACCCATTCCATTAGCTTAGCACACGATCGTTTTAGTATGTTGCTCTGCTTTTATCCATGACATATACATGTTCCTATAACTATGAGATTATGCAACTCCGTTTACGGAGGAACACTTTGGTGCTACCAAAGCGTCACAACGAATCGGGTGATTATAAAGGAGTACTACAGGTGTCTCCAAAGGCAAATGTTGGGTTGGCGTATTTGAGATTAGGTTTTGTCACTCCGATTGTCGGAGAGGTATCTCTGGGCCCTCTCGGTAATGCACATCATGAAGCCTTGCAAGCACTACAACTAATGAGTTAGTTGTGAGATGATGTATTACGGAACGAGTAAAGAGACTTGCGGTACGAGATTGAACTAGGTATTGGATACCGACGATCGAATCTCGGGCAAGTAACATACCGATGACAAAGGGAACAACGTATGTTGTTATGCGGATCGACCGATAAAGATCTTGAAGAATATGTAGGAACCAATATGGGCATCCAGGTCCCGCTATTGGTTATTGACCGTGAATAGTTCTAGGTCATGTCGCATTGTTCTCGAACCGTAGGGTCCATGCACGCTTAAAGTTTCGATGATGTTATTATGAGTTTATGTATTTTGATGTACCGAAGAAGTTGAGTCCCGGATGTGATCACGGACATGACGAGGAGTCTCGAAATGGTCGAGACATAAAGATTGATATATTGGAAGCCTATGTTTGGAGTTCGAATGGTTCGGCGAAAACAGAATTTCTGGAGTACCGGAGGTTACTGGAACCCCGGGGTAAATGGGCCTCGGTGGGCCTCGAGGGAGAAGAGGAGGGCCGGCCAGGAGGTGGCCGCGCCTCTCCCCTGTCCGAATAGGACAAGGAGGGGAGGCGCCTCTCCTCTTCCCCTCCCCAATCCTATTCCAACTAGGAAGGGGGAGTCCTACTCCGGTGGGAGTAGGACTCCTCCCGGCGCCCTAGCTAGGCCGGCCGGCCTCCCCCTCCCTCCTTTATATACGAGGCGGAGGGCACCCTAGAACACACAAGTTTGATCTTTAGATCGTTCCTTAGCCGTGTGCGGTGCCCCCTCCACCATATTCCACCTTGGTTATACTGTCATGAAGCTTAGGCGAAGCCTCGCTACCGGTGAAACATCAAGATCGCCACCACGCCGTCGTCTTGTGAAACTCTCCTCGACACTCGGCTGGATCGAATACGAGGGACGTCATCGAGCTGTACGTGTGCCAAGAACTCGGGCGTCGGATAACGGCGCGGGATCGGTCGGATCGCGAGGAGAACGTCGACTACTTCCTCTACGTTGTGATCGCTTCGCCGGGTCTCACGAGGGTACGAGACAACACTCTCCCCTCTCGTTGCTATACATCACCATGATCTTGCGTGTGCGTAGGAATTTTTTGAAATTACTCGTTCCCCAATGATGGCATCCGAGCCTAGGTTTTTATGGTTTGATGTTTTGCACGAGTAGAACACAAGTGAGTTGTGGGCGATACAAGTCATACTACCTACCAGCATGTCATACTTTGGTTCAGCGGTATTGTGAGATGAAGCGGCCCGGACCGACATTACGCCAGACGCTTACGCGAGACTGGTTTCACCGCCACGAGCACTCGTTGCTTAAAGGTGATTGGCGGGTGTCTGTCTCTCTCACTTTAGTTGAACCGAGTGTGGCTCGCCGGTCCTTGAGAAGGTTAAACGGAGTCTATTTGACGAAGTATCGTTGTGGTTTTGATGCGTAGGTGAGACTGGTTCTTGCTTAAGCCCGTAGCAGCCACGTAAAATTTGCAACAACAAAGTAGAGGACGTCTAACTTGTTTTTGCGGGGCATGTTGTGATGTGATATGGTCAAGACGTGATGTTATATTTTATTGTATGAGATGATCATGTTTTGTAACCGAAGTTATCGGCAATGGCGGAGCCATATGGTTGTCGCTTTATTGTATGAAATGCAATCGCTTCGTAATGCTTTACTTTATCACTAAGCGGTAGCGATAGTCGAGAAGCATAAGTTTGGCGAGGCGACAACGATGCTACGATGGAGATCAAGGTGTCGCGCCGGTGGCGATGGTGATCATGGTGGTTGCAGAGATGGAGATCATGAAGCACAAGATGATGATGACCATATCATATCACTTATATTGATTTGCATGTGATGTTTATCTTTTATGCATCTTATCTTGCTTTGATTGACGGTAGCATTATAAGATGATCTCTCACTAAATTATCAAGAAGTGTTCTCCCGAGTATGCACCGTTGCCAAAGTTCGTCGTGCCCGGACACCACGTGATGATCGGGTGTGATAAGCTCTCGTCCATCTACAACGGGTGCAAGCCAGTTTTGCACACGAGAATACTCAGTTATACTTGACGAGCCTAGCATATGCAGATATGGCCTCGAACACGGAGACCAAAAGGTCGGCGTGAATCATATAGTAGATATGATCAACATAAGATGTTCGCCATTGAAAACTACTCCATCTCACGTGATGATCGGTTATGGTTTAGTTGATTTGGGTCACGTGATCACTTAGATGACTAGAGAGATGTCTATCTAAGTGGGAGTTCTTAAGTAATATGATTAATTGAACTTAAATTTATCATGAACTTAGTCCCGTAGTATTTTGCAAATTATGTTGTAAGATCAATAGCTTGCGTTGTTGTTTTCATATGTTTATTTTGATATGTTCCTAGAGAAAATTGTGTTGAAAAATGTTAGTAGCAATGATGCGGATTTGATCCGTGATCCGAGGTTTATCCTCATTCTCGCACGGAAGAATTATGTCCTTAATGCACCGCTAGGTGACAGACCTATTGCAGAGCATATGCGGGCGTTATGAGCGTTTGGCTAGCTCAATATGATGACTACTTGATAGTTTTGTGCACCATGCTTTATGGCTTAGAATCGGGACTTCAAAGATGTTTTGAACATCATGGACCATATGAGATGTTCCAGAATTGAAGTTAATATTTCAAGCAAATACCGAGTTGAGAGATATGAAAGTCTCCAACAAGTTCTATAGCTAAAAGATGGAGGAGAATCGCTCAACTAGTGAGCATGTGCTCGATTATGCAGGTACTACAATCGCTTGAATCAAGTGGGAGTTAATCTTCCGGAT
Source organism: Aegilops speltoides (assembly GCA_021437245.1). Taxonomy (NCBI): domain Eukaryota; kingdom Viridiplantae; phylum Streptophyta; class Magnoliopsida; order Poales; family Poaceae; genus Aegilops; species Aegilops speltoides. The sequence goes on from CM038146.1 coordinate 165,878,490, forward strand.
AAGATAGTGATTGATGAGTTCTCTAGTCACCATCACCAAGTTAGTAGAACTTTGTGATGAACTATAGTATGCAAGGGATGACGAAAATGATTCCCGAGTTTTTTCATGATGATGAAATCGATCAAGGTAGAAATCAAGAAAGAACATCAAGTGTTGATGGTTAACAAGACCACTAGTTTCAAGAAAAGGGCAAAGGGATAGAAGGGAACTTCAAGAAGAACGGCAAGCAAGTTGCTGCTCAAGTGAAGAAGCCCAAGTCTGGACCTAAGCCTGAGACTAAGTGCTTCTACTGCAAAGGGACTGGTCACTAGAAGCAGAAATACCCCAAGTATTTGGCGGATAAGAAGGATGGCAAAGTGAACAAAGGTATATTTGATATACATGTTATGAATGTGTACTTTACTAGTGTTTATAGCAACCCCTCGGTATTTGGTACTGGTTCAGTTGCTAAGAGTAGTAACTCAAAGCGGAGTTGCAGAATAAGCGAAACTAGTTAAGAGTGAAGTGACGATGTGTGTTGAAAGTAGTTTCAAGATTGATATAATCATCATCGCACACTCCCTATACTTTCGGGATTAGTGTTGAACCTAAATAAATGTTATTTGGTGTTAGCGTTGAGCATGAATATGATTTGATCATGTTTATTGCAATACGGTTATTCATTTAAGTAAGAGAATAAACTGTTATTCATTTACATGAATAAAACCTTATATGGTTACACACCCAATGAAAATGGTTCATGGGATCTCGATCGTAGTGATACACATATTCATAATATTGAAACCAAAAGATGCAAAGTTAATAATGATAGTGCAACTTATTTGTGTACTTGCCGTTTAGGTCATATCGGTGTAAAGCGATAAAGAAACTCCATCTTGATGGACTTTTGGAGTCACTTGATTATGAATCACTTGGCACTTGCGAACCGTGCCTCATGGGCAAGATGACTAAAACTCCGTACTCGGAACAATGGAACAAGCTCTTGACTTATTGGAAATAATACATACCGATGTATGCGATCCAATGAGTGTTGATGCTCGTGGCAAGTATCGTTATTTTCGACCTTCACAAGATGATTTGAGCAGATATGGGTATATCTACTTGATGAAACATAAGTCCGAAATAGTTGAAATGTTCAAAGAATTTCAGAGTGAAGTGGAAAATCATCGTGACAAGAAAATAAAGTTTCGCGATCCGATCGTGGAGATGAATATTGAGTTCTGAGTTTGGTCTTCAATTAAAACAATGTGGAATAGTTTCACAAATTCATGCCACCGAACACCACATCATAATGGTGTGTCCGAACGTCATAACCGTACTTTATTGGATATAGTACAATCTATGATGTTTCTTACCGATTTACCAATATCGTTTTGGGATCATGCATTAGAGACAGCTGCATTCACGTTAAATAGGGCACCATCTAAATCCATTGAGACGACACTATATGAGCTGTGGTTTAGCAAGAAACCAAAGTTGTCGTTTCTTAAAGTTTGGGGCTGCGATGCTTATGTGAAAAAGTTTCATCTCGATAAGCTCGAACCCAAATCGGAGAAGTGCGTCTTCATAGAATACCCAAAGGAAAGCTGTTGGGTACACCTTCTATCACAGATCCGAAGGCAAAACATTCGTTGCTAATAAATGGATCCTTTCTAGAGAAGGAGTTTCTCTCGAAAGAAGTGAGTGGGAGGAAAGTAGAACTTGATGAGGTAATTGTACCTTCTCCCTTATTGGAAAGTAGTTCATCACGAAATCTGTTCTGTGACTACTACACCAATTAGTGAGGAAGCTAATGATGATGATCATGTAACCCGGATCAAGTTACTACCGAATCTCGAGGTAAACCAGAGTGAGATCCGCACCAAAGTGGTACGGTAATCCTGCTCGGAAAGTCATGTAACTAGACCATGATGAACCCACGAACTATGAGGAAGCGATGATGAGCCCAGATTCCGTGAAATGGCTTGAGGCCATGAAACCCGAGATGAGATCCATGTATGAGAACAAAGTGTGGACTTTGGTGGCGTTGCCGATGATCGGCAAGCCATAGAAAATAAATGGATCTTCAAGAGGAAGACGGACGACGATAGTAGTGTTACTATCTACAAAGCTCGACTTGTCGCAAAAAGGTTTTGACAAGTTCAAGGTGTTGACTACAATGAGTTTTTCTCAAGCTGTAGCGATGCTTAAGTCTGTCCGAATCATGTTAGCAATTGCCACAATTTATGAAATTTGGCAAATGGATGTAAAAACTGCATTCTGAATGGGTTTTAGGAGGAAGAGTTGTATATGATGCAACCGAAGGTTTTATCGATCCAAAGGGAGCTAACAAAGTGTGCAAGCTCCAATGATCCATCTATGGACTGGTGCAAGCATCTCGGAGTTGGAATATACGCTTTGATGAGTTGATCAAAGCATATAGTTTTATCTGAGACTTACGGTGAAGCTGTATTTACTAAAAAGTGAGTGGGAGCACTACAAACATTTTTGATAAGTATATGTGAATGACATATTGTAGATCGGAAATAATGTAGAATTATTACGCAAAGCATAAAGAAGTGTTTTGAAAGGAGTTTTTCAAAGAAAGACCTCGGTAAAGCTACTTACATATTGAGCATCAAGATCTATAGAGATAGATCAAGATGCTTGATAAGTTTTTCAATGAGTACATACCTTGACAAGATTTTGAAGTAGTTCAAAATGAAACGATCAAAGAAAGAGTTCTTGCACGTGTTACAAGGTGTGAAATTGAGTAAGACTCAAAACCCGATCACGGCAGAAGATAGAAAGAGAATGAAAGTCATTCCCTATGCCTTGGCCATAGATTCTATAAAGTATGCCATGTTGTGTACCAGATATATTGTATACCCTGCACTTTGAGTTTGGCAAGGAGTACAATAGTGATCTAGGAGTAGATCATCGACAGCGATCAAAATTATCCTTAGTAGAATAAGGATATGTTTCTCGATTATGGAAGTGACAAAAGGTTAGGTCGTAAAGGGTTACGTCGATGCAAGTTTTGACAACGATCCGATGACTCTAAGTCTCGATCTAGATACATATTAAAAGTGGGAGCAATTAGCTAAAGTAGCTCCGTGCAGAGCATTGTAGACATAGAAAATTGCAGAATACATAACGGATCTGAATGTGAAAGACCCGTTGAATAAGACTCTCTCACAAGCAAAACATGATCACACCTTAGTACTCTTTGGGTGTTAATCACATGATGATGTGAACTATCGATGTTAATCACATGGTGATGTGATCTAGATTATTGACTCTAGTGCAAGTGGGAGACTGAAGGAAATATGCCCTAGAGGCAATAATAAAGTTATTATATATTTCCTCATATCATGATAAATGTTTATTATTCATGCTAGAATTGTATTAACCGGAAACATAATACATGTGTGAATATATAGACAAACAGAGTGTCACTAGTATGCCTCTACTTGACTAGCTTGTTAATCAAAGATGGTTATGTTTCCTAACCATGAACAAAGAGTTGTTATTTGATTAACAAGGTCACATCATTATTTGAATGATCTGATTGACATGACCCATTCCATTAGCTTAGCACACGATCGTTTTAGTATGTTGCTACTGCTTTTATCCATGACATATACATGTTCCTATAACTATGAGATTATGCAACTCCCGTTTACCGGAGGAACACTTTGGGTGCTACCAAACGTCACAACGTAACTGGGTGATTATAAAGGAGTACTACAGGTGTCTCCAAAGGCAAATGTTGGGTTGGCGTATTTCGAGATTAGGTTTTGTCACTCCGATTGTCGGAGAGGTATCTCTGGGCCCTCTCGGTAATGCACATCACTGAAGCCTTGCAAGCACTACAACTAATGAGTTAGTTGTGAGATGATGTATTACGGAACGAGTAAAGAGACTTGCCGATAACGAGATTGAACTAGGTATTGGATACCGACGATCGAATCTCGGGCAAGTAACATACCGATGACAAAGGGAACAACGTATGTTGTTATGCGGTCTGACCGATAAAGATCTTCGAAGAATATGTAGGAACCAATATGGGCATCCAGGTCCCGCTATTGGTTATTGACCGTGAATAGTTCTAGGTCATGTCTGCATTGTTCTCGAACCGTAGGGTCCGCACGCTTAAAGTTTCGATGACAGTTATTATGAGTTTATGTATTTTGATGTACCGAAGAAGTTCGGAGTCCGGATGTGATCACGGACATGACGAGGAGTCTCGAAATGGTCAAGACATAAAGATTGATATATTGGAAGCCTATGTTTGGAGTTCGAATGGTTCCGGTAAAACAGGAATTCTACCGAGTCCGGAGGTTACCGGAACCCCCCGGGGGGTAAATGGGCCTCGGTGGGCCTCGAGGGAGAAGAGGAGGGGCCGGCCAGGAGGTGGCCGCGCGCCCTCTCCCCAGTCCGAATAGGACAAGGAGGGGGGCGCCTCTCCTCTTCCCCTCCCCAATCCTATTCCAACTAGGAAGGGGGAGTCCTACTCGGTGGGAGTAGGACTCCTCGGCAGCGCCTAGCTAGGCCGGCCGGCCTCCCCCCTCCCTCCTTTATATACGGGGGCAGAGGGGCACCCTAGAACACACAAGTTTGATCTTTAGATCGTTCCTTAGCCATGTGCGGTGCCCCCCTCCACCATATTCCACCTTGGTTATACCGTCATGAAGCTTAGGCGAAGCCCCGCTTGGTGAAACATCAAGATCGTCCTGCCGTCGTCTTGTGAAACTCTCCTCGACACTCGGCTGGATTGGAATCGAGGGCGTCATCGAGCTGTACGTGTGTCAAGAACTCGGGGCGTCGGAGTACTTGGCGCCGGATCGGTCGGATCGCGAGGAGAACGTCGACTACTTCCTCTACGTTGTGATCGCTTCGCCCGGGTCTCACGAGCGCACGAGACAACACTCTCCCCTCTCGTTGCTATACATCACCATGATCTTGCGTGTGCGTAGGAAATTTTTTGAAATTACTACGTTCCCCAACAGAAGGATTATGGTATCACTTACAGACATGTGCCTCTCCTATGTGATAATGAAAGTGCCATCAATATTGCTGAGAACCCCAAGGATCATCTCCGCACCAAGCACATTGATATTAGGTATCACTTCTTGAGAGATCATGTGGAAAAGGGTGATATTCACATCGATCATGTTGGTACAGATTTGCAACTTGCAGATATTTTCACCAGACCATTGGACGAATCAAGGTTTTGTCGACTTAGGCGTGAACTTGGTATCTTGGAGCTTGACAACATTATGTGAAATCTAGTACCCATGCATGCATTTTCATAATGTTTTGTCTTGATGTAGGCATATATTTAGGGGGAGACATTCAATTCATGAATATGCTCACCCTACACAATGCATAAAAAGAACAAACACTCTCAAAGTTATCATGGTTCTCGAACTATGGTGCTTTCCATGATGGAGTAGTGCTTATGCACTCAAAGTTCGAATCCTTCTGTGCCATGTCACATATACTCATACATGGTGGCAGTAGCCACCACTCATGTCATTTGAACAATATTTGAGTGGTATATGTTTATTATTGTTGGCATAGAATACTAGTTGCTTAATGAGAATTTCTTCTATGTATGGTCATCATCATCTCCTCATCATGATCAGTAGCACAAACAATTGCACCTACTCCTCTCAAAAATTCTGGCACCAGACGTCCGTGGATCTCCGGACGTCCGTAAAATCTTCTCTGTTCAACTCAGCCTGGTCGTTCAGCCTATCCGGATGTCCGTAAAATCATCTCTAGTATCCCTCCCTGGTCCAGGCGCCAGACGTCCGAGGATACACGATCGTCTATAAAAACCCTCTCTGTTGGACTCAGCCCAGTCGTCCGGCCTGTCCGGACATCCGTACAATCCTCTCTGGTATATTTTTTTGCTGTGGCGCCGGACGTCTGTGGTTTCTCGGTCGTCCAGACGATTTTCCGACACCGGACGTCCGTAGATCTTCGGTCGTCCGGTCGATTTATCAGGCTCCTATATATAGCGTGGGGTAGGTTTTTAGGGCAGTTACCCTAATCCACTCGCTCCCTCGCCTCTGTTCCCCAACGCCGCCGCTCCTGTCCCGCGGCTCCTCGCCGCGGCCACACGCCGCTTGTGCCCCTCGCCGAGGCCACTCACTGCTTGGGCTCCTCGCCGTGGCCATGCCCCTCGCCGTGGCCGCTCGGGTCGCCTCTGTCTCAGCTCAAGCTGCGACGTTGTCGTCACATTACGCACCGTGACGACTCGCCCCGTTGCCTGATTCACTCCGGTCGCCATCTCCCTCCGTGTTCCTCACTCCAAGGTAGCCCCTATATTTTCTCCCTCATGCATCGATTCCTCGATCTATGACGGGGTGTTGATTTGGGTCTTCCTTCTTCCCTAGCTAGGTCGTGATGCCCAAGACAAAGCACTCCGCACGCAAGCAAGTCACCCGTGGGCCGTCTCGCACATATCATCGTGGTGGCTCTGATGACTCTCACGAGCGGGCTCGTCCTCGGAAGCGCGCAGCCCGCCCTCACAGCTCGTCCAGCAACTCCTCCTTGGAGGCATCCGACTATGAGGATGAACTGGAGGATTTGGAACTGCCCCCGTTGTCGGTGTCAAAACCGGCGGATCTCGGTTAGGGGGTCCCGATCTGTGCGTCTAAGGCTAATGGTAACAAGAGGCAAGGGACACGATGTTTTACCCAGGTTAAAGCCCTCTCGATGGAGGTAAAACCCTACTTCTTGATCGATTGATCTTGATGATATGAGTATTACAAGAGTTGATCTACCACGAGATCGTAGAGGCTAAACCCTAGAAGCTAGCCTATGATGATTATGATCGTCCCTCTATGGACTAAACCCTCCGGTTTATATAGACACCGGAGGGGGCTAGGGTTTACACAGAGTCGGTTACAAAGAAGAAGATCTAATATCCAGATCGCCGAGCTTGTCTTCCACGCAAAGGAGAGTCCCCTCCGAACATGGGACGAAGTCTTGAGTCTTGCATCTTCATGGTCCATCAGTCCGGCCAAAGTATATAGTCCGGCTGTCTGGATACCCCCTAATCCAGGACTCCCTCAGTAGCCCCTGAACCAGGCTTCAATGATGATGAGTCCGTCGCTAGTTGTCTTCGGCATTTCAAGGCGGGTTCCATCTCCGAATACTCCAAAGCAGATTAAGGATCGTGTCCGGCTCTACGAGATAATTTCCGCACACCACCGTAGAGAGCATAACACTTCACAAATCCGGTCTGCTAACAATTTTTTTTACGGTGTGCCCTTACGCCGTGGCCTGGCCCAACACGAACCGTTTTTTCTTGGCCTGCCTCGATACGCGTTGCGAGGCAGTTTTATTGGCACGCCTTGCCTAAGCAGAGATCGTGTTCCCCTTATCGCGGGATCCTCCATCAACACGGGCACGTGCAACCCCACGACGCCTGTTGGCATGACTCCATATTTTTAGGCAAGTCCCAAGTGGTTACGCTGAGGACACTTGATATTCACCCCCTTTATAGAGGGGTCGAGGCCTATCCCTCTTTTCTACCATGCTTGCGCCCTTTCGCATCTCGAGTTCCAACACTAGAAGCCCAAGCTTAAGCACTTCGGATCTTCAATCATGTCCGGATCCAACCTTCAAGGCCGGTGGATGGCCTCCTCTGTCATAGAGGAGGACATTGCGAAGCTTAGGGAGGTCAGATATCTGACCGCCGACATCAAGCACAGGCTTCCTGCTCCAGGGCAGGTCATCCCTACTCCCGAGCCCAACGAGAGTGTCGTATTTGTTTCTCACTTCCTCCACGGTTTAGGCTTCACCCTTGATCCCTTTGTGAGGGGGCTCATGTTCTATTACAGGCTAGACTTTCATGATCTGGTTCCGTACGCCATCCTTCACATCTCGTCGTTCATCGTCGTGTGCGAAGCCTTCCTCCACATCACCCCGCACTTCGGCTTATGGCTCAAGACCTTCACTGTGAAGCCGAAGATGATTGAGGGGCGACACTGAAAGTGCGGAGGTGCTGTAATAAGCAGGAACGCCGACGCCCCATGGACAGAGGGCTTCTTCCCGGAGGTGTCCGATCTATGGCAGTGGAGGTGGTTTTACGTCATGGCTCCCAGAGGCACAAAGTTGGTGGCTGCCCCTGATAACCCACAAGTATAGGGGATCGCAACAGTTTTCGAGGGTAGAGTATTCAACCCAAATTTATTGATTCGACACAAGGGGAGCCAAAGAATATTCTCAAGTATTAGCAGCTGAGTTGTCAATTCAACCACACCTGGAAACTTAGTATCTGCAGCAAAGTGTTTAGTAGCAAAGTAGTATGATAGTGGTGGTAACGGTAACAAAAGTAAAGATAGCAAAAGTAATGTTTTTGGTATTTTGTAGTGATTGTAACAGTAGCAATGGAAAAGTAAATAAGCGAGAACCAATTATATGGAAAACTTCAGAGGCACGGATTAGCGATGATAATTATGCCGGATGCGGTTCGTCATGTAACAGTTATAACATAGGGTGACACAGAACTAGCTCCAGTTCATCAATGTAATGTAGGCATGTATTCCGTATATAGTCATACATGCTTATGGAAAAGAACTTGCATGACATCTTTTGTCCTACCCTCCCGTGGCAGCGGGGTCCTATTGGAAACTAAGGGATATTAAGGCCTCCTTTTAATAGAGAACTGGAACAAAGCATTAGCACATAGTGAATACATGAACTCCTCAAACTATGGTCATCACCGGGAGTGGTCCCGATTATTGTCACTTCGGGGTTGCCGGATCATAACACATAGTAGGTGACTATAGACTTACAAGATAGGATCAAGAACACACATATATTAATGAAAACATAATAGGTTCAGATCTGAGACCATGGCACTCGGGCCCTAGTGACAAGCATTAAGCATAGCAAAGTCATAGCAACATCAATCTCAGAACATAATGGATACTAGGGATCAAACCATAACAAAACTAACTCGATTACATGATAAATCTCATCCAACCCATCACCGTCCAGCAAGCCTACGATGCAATTACTCACGCACGGCGATGAGCATCATGAAATTGGTGATGGAGGATGGTTGATGATGACGACGGCGACGAATCCCCCTCTCCGGAGCCCTGAACGGGCTCCAGATCAGCCCTCCCGAGAGAGATTATGGCTTGGCGGCGGCTCCGTATCGTAAAACGCGATATAACTTTCTCTCCGATTTTTTTCTCCCCGATATCCAATATATGGAGTTGGAGTTGGCGTTGGAGGGCCACCAGGGGACCCACGAGGTAGGGGGGCGCGCCCAGGGGGGGGGGGGCGCCCCCACCCTCGTGGACAGGGTGTGGCCCCCCTGGCCTTCATCTTTGGCGACGATTTTTCTTTATTTTTTCTAAGGTGTTCTGTGGAGTTTTAGGTCATTCCGAGAATTTTTATTTTCTGCACAAAAAACAACACCATGGCAATTCTGCTGAAAACAGCGTCAGTCCGGGTTAGTTCCATTCAAATCATACAAGTTAGAGTCCAAAACAAGGGCAAAAGTGTTTGGAAAAGTAGATCTGACAGAGCGTATCAACTCCCCAAGCTTAAACCCTTGCTTGTCCTCAAGCAATTCAGTTGACAAACTGAAAGAGAAAAAGAAAAACTTTTACAAACTCTGTTTGCTCTTGTTGTTGTAAACATGAAAAGCCAGCATTCAAGTTTCAGCAAATATTATGAACTAACCATACTCACAATAACACGTAGGTCTCATAATCACTCATATCAATAGCATAATCAGCTAGCGAGCCATAATAATAAAACTCGGATGACAACACTTTCTCAAAATAATCATAACATGATATAACAAAATGGTATCTCGCTAGCCCTTTTTGAGACCGCAAAACATAAATGTAGAGCACCTTTAAAGATCAAGGACTGACTAAACATTGTAATTCATGGTAAAAGAGATCCAGTCAAGTCATACCCAATATAAACCAATAATAATGAATGCAAACGACGATTGTGCTCTCAATGAGTGCTTTTTAATAAGAAGGGTGATGACTCAACATAAAAGTAAATGGATAGGCCCTTCGCAGAGGGAAGCAGGGATTTGTAGAGGTGCCAGAGCTCGGTTTTGAAATAGAGATAACTTATATTTTGAGCGGCATACTTTCATTGTCAACATAACAACTAAAAGATGACGATATCTTCCATGCTAAACAGATAATAGGTGGTTCCCAAATAGAATGGCAAAGTTTATACTCCCCTTCCTCCACAAGCATCAATCCATGGCTTGCTCGAAACAACGAGTGCCTCCAACATTTAACGGGTCCCAAGGGGAGTTTTGTTTGCAGTTATTTTGATTTAGTTTGCATAAAGCATGGGACTGGGCATCCCGGATACCAGCCATTTTCTCGTGAATGAGGAGCGGAGTCCACTCATCTTGAGAATAACCCGCCTAACACGGAAGATAAGGGCAGCTCTAGTTGACATATGAGCTATTTGAGCATGCAAAACAGAATGTTTATTTGAAGGTTTAGAGTTCGGCACATACAAATTTACTTGGAGCAGCGGTAAATACCGCATATAGGTAGGTATAGTGGACTCATATGGAATAACTTTGGGGTTTAAGGAGTTTGGATGCACAAGCAGTATTCCGCTTAAATGCATGTGAAGGCTAGCAAAAGGCTGGAAGCGACCAATGGGAGAGAGCGACAACAGTAGTAAACATGCATTAAAATTAATTTACACTGAATACAAGCATGAGTAGGATATAATCCACCATGCACATAAATATCATGAAGGCTATGTTGATTTGATTCAACTACATGCGTGAACATGTGCCAAGTCGAGTCACTCAATACATTTAAAGGAGGATACCATCCCATCATACCACATCATAATCATTCTAATAGCATGTTGGCACGCAAGGTAAACCATTACAACTCATAGCTAATCAAGCATGACACAAGCAACTATAATCTCTAAATGTCATTGCAAATATGTTTACTTCATAATAGCTGAATCAGGAACGATGAATCATCATATTTACAAAAACAAGAGAGGTCGAGTTCATACCAGCTTTTCTCATCCCAATAAGTCCATCATATATCATCATTATTGCCTTTCACTTGCACGACCGAACCGTGTGTATAATAATAAGAGTGCACGTGCATTGGACTAAGCTGGAATCTGCAAGCATTCAACTCAAGAGAGAAGACAAGTAATATGGGCTCTAAGTTAAATAAACAATCATGCTTATAAGAGCCACTAAGCATTTTCAATATGGCCTTCTTGACCCCCAAAAGAAAGAAAAAGCAATAAAAACTATTTACACGGGAAAGCTCCCAACAAGTAAAAGAAGAACGGGAAATATTTTTGGGTTTTCTTTTTTAATTCTACTACAAGCATGGAAAGTAAACTAACTATTTTTTTTGTTTTTCCTTAAATTTTATCAATCACACAAGAAGAAAGCTAGAAAAAGAAATTTAAACTAACATGGATATTACAGTGAAAGAGTATGAGCACCGACATCTAGTAATGAGTGTGTGAACATGAATGTAATGTCGGTGGGAAATATGTACTCCCCCAAGCTTAGGCTTTTGTCCTAAGTTGGTCTATTGCCAGGGATAGCCTGGCGGATTCCCGTAGGTGAAGCTGGGGTCATACTGTGACGCAGCGGCTATCGCCACTTGAGCTGTAGCATGGAGTCGAGCAGCCTCCGCTCTCCTCTCGTACTCATCTGCCTCCTCTCTGGTAATAATATATCTTCTTTTTGCCTGTGAATCAAAGAAAGCAGGGGCAAGAAGAGCAATATGGACTACACGACATCTGTTAAAAATTAGTCGATACTGGAGAGGTGGTTCAGTCCTCTCAACAAAATGGTGGGAATCCATAGAATCAAAATCTAAATAAGAAGGGGGTAATTCCATATCACCCTCACGAATGTCTATCTCAAGAAAATTAGCTAAGCGAGTTGCATAAATTCCTCCAAAGAAATCTCCGCTATGTCTATTCTGATGCAACCTACGAGCTACAATGGCTCCCATGTGATAAGATTGGTCTCCTAACACAGCACTCTTGAGGATGCTGAGATCAGGGACACACATGTGACATGCTTCATCTTTAGCATTTATGCATCTACCTATGAAGAGAGCAAAATAATGTATAGCAGGAAAGTGAACGCTCCCTATCGTGGCTTGTGTTATATCTCTGGATTCCCCCACAGTTATTCTAGCAAGAAAGTCTCTATATTCAGATTTAGGGGGATCCCTGACATTACCCCAAGATGGAAGTTTGCAAGCAGAAGTAAAATCCTCTAAGTCCATGGTATAAGATTTGTCATAAAGGTCAAACATGACTGAAGGAGAATTATGCGAAGATGAAAACTCAAACCTCCTCACAAATGAACTTGTGAGATCATGATACTGGGTGCATTTGTCAGCTTCAAAGTCCTCAAGACCGGCGTTACGCAAATATGCGCTAAATTCTTCTTTGATTCCCACTTGATTCATAAAATTTTCCGATGGCCATTCACAGGGCCTCACAGGAGCGTCTCTTGGTGGTTCCTCGTCAGCGTCATGTATTGCAAGCCTGGGACCTTGCTTCCTTGAAGGACCACCTTGGAACATCCTCCTAAGCATATTGTTTCCTCTGAAAAATTTCTGAAATTTTTAGTAACTTCAAATAAAAGTGAACCAACTTCAATAAAATTGATAGTAACAACTCCCACAAGTGCCTAGAGCCTATATCAAGCATTAGAACTACTTGGAACCATATAAATTTGACATGCAAGCTCAAGAACATGGTCACCTATGCAGCACAAATTTGCAATGAATAAAGCACTAGAACAAAAACTAATTGGACCAATGGAGGAGTCACATACCAAGGAACAATCTCCCCAAGTAGTTTTGCGAGAGGTGCTTTGAGCAAGGAGATCGAAAATCACTGCAACGGGGGCTGGAACTCATGCTTGAGTTGGTTTTTCGTGTTTGTGTGAGGCAGAGGAAGAAGATGGGTGCAGGAATAAGTGGAGGAGGGCCACCATGGGCCTACGAGGCAGGGGGGCGCACCCTGGGCGCGCCCTCCACCCTCGTGGCCAGGTGGCAGCTCCCCCCGTGGTAATTTTTGCGCAGTAAATTCTCAAATATTCCCGAAAAAATCATATTAAATTGGCATGGCATTCTGAGGACTTTTATTTTCGGGATATTTTTATATTGCACGGATAAGTCAGGAAACAGACAGAAAAATACTATTTTACTTTATTTCTACTAAACAACAGAAAATATAAAAAGGGTACAAAAGGTTGTGCTTCTAGTTTCATCCATCTCGTGATCATCAAAATGAACCCACTAACAAGGTTGATCAAGTCTTGTTAACAAACTCATTCCGAATAATCACAGAACCGGAGAAATTTCGAATAACACTAAGTGACCTCAACGGGGAAATGAAAATCCCCAACAATAAGAATATCATACTTTTTCTTGACAGTAGGGAGAGGAAATTCAAAACCTCCAAATATAATCGATGGGATTTTCCAATAGAGTTGATACTATAAACTTGAGATTGTTTCCTCGGAAAATGCACCATGTGCTCATTGCCATTAACATGAAAAGTGACATTGCCTTTGGTGCAATCAATAACGGCCCCTGTAGTATTAAGGAAAGGTCTTCCAAGAATAATAGACATACTATCATCCTCGGGAATATCAAGAATAACAAAGTCTGTTAAAATAGTAACGTTTGCAACTACAACAGGCACATCCTCACAAATACCGACAGGTATAGCAATTGATTTATCAGCCATTTGCAAAGATATTCTAGTAGGTGTCAACTTATTCAAATCAAGTCTACGATATAAAGAGAGAGGCATAACACTAACACCGGCTCCAAGATCACATAAAGCAGTTTTAACATAATTTCTCTTAAAGGTGCATGGTATAGTAGGCACTCTGGGATCTCCAAGTTTCTTTGGTATTCCACCCTTAAAAGTATAATTAGCAAGCATGGTGGAAATTTCAGCTTCAGGTATCTTTCTTTTATTAGTAATGATATCCTTCATATACTTAGCATAAGGATTTGTTTTGAGCACATCAGTTAATCGCATACGCAAAAATATGGGTCTAATCATTTCAGCAAAGCGCTCAAAATCCTCATCATCCTTTTTCTTGGATGGTTTCTGAGGAAAAGGCATGGGTTTCTGAACCGATGGTTCCCTTTCTTTACCATGTTTCCTAGCAACGAAGTCTCTTTTATCATAATGTTGATTCTTTGATTGTGGGTTATCAAGATCAACAGCAGGTTCAACTTCTACATCATTATCATTACTAGGTTGAGTATCAACATGAACATTATCATTAACATTATCACTAGGTTCATGTTCATCACCTGATTGTGTTTCAGCATCAGAAACAGAGATATCATTTGGATTCTCAGGTGGTTCAACAATAGGTTCACAGAAGTTTGCAAAGTCCTATCATTTTTCTTTTTCTTCCTTTTAGAAGAACTAGGTACATCTATATTATTTCTATGAGAATCTTGCTCGATTCTCTTAGGGTGGCTTTCAGGATACAAAGGTTCCTGAGTCATTCTACCAGTTCTAGTAGCCACTCTAACAGCATAATCATTTTTATTACTATTCATTTCATCAAGCACTTCTTTCTGAGCTTTAAGTACTTGTTCTACTTGAGTGGTAACCATAGAAGCATGTTTGCTAACAAGTTTAAGTTCACCTCTAAAATCAGCCATATAATCACCCAAGCATTTAATCATAAAGGTATTCTGTTTTAATTGTCTACCAAAATAAGCATTAAAGTCATCTTGCTTAAACATAAAGTCATCAAACTCATCCAAGCACTGACTAGCAATTTTAGTAGGAGGGACTTCAGCTTTATCATATCTATAGAGAGAATTTACCTTTCCTACCTGTGTCGGGATATCGGGAGCTTCTTCATTAAGTAAGTAATTGAGATCATATACTTCTTCAACAGGCGGTAAATTAAGACCATGTATTTCTTCAATAGGAGGTAAATTCTTAACATCTTCAGCTTTAATACCTTTTTCTTTCATAGATTTCTTTGCCTCTTGCATATCTTCGGGACTGAGAAATAGAACACCTCTCTTCTTCGGAGTTGGTTTAGGAATAGGCTCAGTAATTGGCTCTGGAACTGGCTCAGGAGGTGGCTCGGGAGGTGCCCAATTATTTTCATTTGCCAACATATTATTCAATAGAATTTCAGCGTCATCCGGTGTTCTTTCCCTGAAAAGAGAACCAGCACAACTATCTAGGTAATCTCTAGAAGCATCAGTTAATCCATTATAAAAGATATCAAATATTTCAGGTTTCTTAAGAGGATGATCAGGCAAAGCATTAAGTAACTTGAGAAGCCTCCCGCAAGCTTGTGGGAGACTCTCTTCTTCAATTTGCACAAAGTTGTATATTTCCCTCAAAGCAACTTGTTTCTTATGAGCAGGGAAATATTTAGCAGAGAAGTAATAAATCATATCCTGGGGACTTTGCACACAACCAGGATCAAGAGAATTAAACCATATATTAGCATCACCCTTTAATGAGAACGGAAATATTTTGAGTAAATAAAGGTAGCGCGATCTCTCATTATTAGTAAACAGGGCAGCTATATCATTTAACTTATTAAGATGTGCCACAACAATTTCAGATTCATAGCCATAAAAGGATCAGATTCAACCAAAGTAATTATATCGGATCAACAGAAAAATCATAATAATCCGATCAGAACACGAGATAGGTGAAGTAGCAAAAGCGGTCGGGTTTCATCCTATCTCTAAAAGATTCTTTACTCCATTTAACTAGCAACCTCTTAAGTTCAAGTCTATCCTGGCAAGCAAGAATAGCTGCAGAAGATTCAGCATCAAAAAGATAACCCTCAGGAATAGCAGGCATAGTTTCATCATCACTAACATCATCGTGTTCAGATTCAATAATTTCTCTTTCTCTAGACTTAGCAATTTGCTCATCAAGAAATTCACCAAGGGGCATAGTAGTATCAAGCATAGAAGTAGTTTCATCATAAGTATCATGCATAGCAGAAGTGGCATCATCAATAACATGCGACATATCAGAATTCATAGCAGTAGTAGGTTTAGGTGTCGCAAACTTACTCATAACAGAAGGAGAATCTAGTGCAAGGCTAGATGGCAGTCCCTTAACTCCCCTCGTAGTTGAGGGCAAAATAGTAGTTCGATCGTCTTTCAAGTTCTTCATAGTGTCCAGCAGATATAAATCCCAAGTGACTCAAATAATAGAGCTATGCTCCCCGGCAATGGCGCCAGAAAAAGGTCTTGATAACCCACAAGTATAGGGCATCGCAACAGTTTTCGAGGGTAGAGTATTCAACCCAAATTTATTGATTCGACACAAGGGGAGCCAAAGAATATTCTCAAGTATCAGCAGCTGAGTTGTCAATTCAACCACACCTGGAAACTTAGTATCTGCAGCAAAGTGTTTAGTAGCAAAATAATATGATAGTGGTGGTAACGGTAACAAAAGTAAAGACAACAAAAGTAATGTTTTTGGTATTTTGTAGTGATTATAATGAGAGTAACGGAAAAGTAAATAAGTGAGAACCAGTATATGGAAAACTTCGTAGGCACCGGATTAGCGATGGATAATTATGCGGATGCGGTTCATCATGTAACAGATTATAACATAGGGTGACACAAAACTAGCTCCAGTTCATCAATGTAATGTAGGCATGTATTCCGTATATAGTCATACATGCTTATGGAAAAGAACTTGCATGACATCTTTTGTCCTACCCTCCCGTGGCAGCGGGGTCCTATTGGAAACTAAGGGATATTAAGGCCTCCTTTTAATAGAGAACCGGAACAAAGCATTAGCACATAGTGAATACATGAACTCCTCAAACTATGGTCATCACCGGGAGTGGTCCCGATTATTGTCACTTCGGGATTGCCGGATCGTAACACATAGTAGGTGACTATAGACTTGCAAGATAGGATCAAGAACACACATATATTCATGAAAACATAATAGGTTCAGATCTGAGATCATGGCACTCAGGCCTAGTGACAAGCATTAAGCATAGCAAAGTCATAGCAACATCAATCTCAGAACATAATGGATACTAGGGATCAAACCCTAACAAAACTAACTCGATTACATGATAAATCTCATCCAACCCATCACCGTCCAGCAAGCCTACGATGCAATTACTCATGCACGGCGGTGAGCATCATGAAATTGGTGATGGAGGATGGTTGATGATGACGACAGCGACGAATCCCCCTCTCCGGAGCCCCGAACGGACTCCAGATCAGCCCTCCCGAGAGAGATTAGGGCTTGGCGGTGGCTCCGTATCGTAAAACGCGATGATTTCTTCTCTCTGAATTTTTTCTCCCCGAAAGCCAATATATGGAGTTGGAGTTGGCGTCGGAGGGCCACCAGGGGGCCCACGAGGTAGGGGGCGCGCCCAGGGAAGGGGGACGCCCCCACCCTCGTGGACAGGGTGTGGGCTCCCTGGCCTTCATCTTTGGCGATGATTTTTCTTTATTTTTCGTAAGGTGTTTCATGGAGTTTCTGGTCATTTCGAGAATTTTTATTTTCTGCACAAAAAATAACACCATGGCAATTCTGCTGAAAACAGCGTCAGTCCGGGTTAGTTCCATTCAAATCATACAAGTTAGAGTCCAAAACAAGGGCGAAAGTGTTCGGAAAAGTAGATACGACGGAGACGTATCAGCCCCCGACTTCCGTTCGGGCCCTCCACCTCAATTGGCGTCATGGGCCAATGTGGGACTGGATTGGGGGCCGACCAATGATGTACCAACATTGCAGAGCTGTATTCGGGAGTTTCTTGAGAGGGACATTAGCCTTGTAAGCGTAATTCAGGTAATGCTAGTCCAACGGATCTTTCCATGCAAACGCCGGCCTCTCTGGATGTGGAAGTTCAATCCGGAGGGTCCGCAGACTATTCTGCACTTCTTCGGCATGACGCTCAAAGGGATGTGTAAGTTATTCTTCAGACCACAAGTAAAATGTCCGGACACCATCGAGGATGCGGGCCTGAGCTGCAACCGCCCAGATACCCGAGTAAGTAACCCAGAAACCGAACACTTCGTTTATATTTATCATAAC
The DNA here is from genome assembly GCA_021437245.1 of Aegilops speltoides. NCBI lineage: Eukaryota > Viridiplantae > Streptophyta > Magnoliopsida > Poales > Poaceae > Aegilops > Aegilops speltoides. The sequence goes on from CM038146.1 coordinate 165,896,577, forward strand.
ATTATTCTGAAAACCATCCACGGCCAGGAATGGCTCAGCAAAGCGGAGAGAATCAGGTGTCCGGCGCCACTTCCCGAAGGCTCGCCTAGTCCTGCCATAGCCAAGATGCTTAGTCATGTGCTAAGTCAAGTGCCCTCGGGGAAAGACGAAGGGAAGAATAGAGAAGCAGAACTTCACACATTGCACATCCAAACCGGGGGAATTACTACCTCCACGAAGGAGGATAGTCGGGGAGGGGAATCTAGGGTCTCCTCCCCGTGCGGGAAGAAGAGGGCCGCCTCCGAAGACTTGGAGACAGAGGTGCCCAGACAAGGGAAGAAAACTTCACCAGGGGGACCCTGCCCCGACGGGTGTCCTCACCGCGCCATGCCCGCAGACGGGCCAGCCCTCAGCCGAGCTATAAGTTAATCGTAAATACAAAGCTACTGCTCCCTCCTCCGAGAAAAATAATCAGGATCCATCCTTTGCAGTCCGGCTAGCAGCTCTTCTGGACAGAGTTCGTCTTCAGGGGATCTCCTTCCGGAGATGATGGAGAGTGAAACCCCACCAGCCTCTCCGCCTCATGGGGCGGGCGACCCCGAGGTGTCGTCACAGAGGAGTCCAGATTTGCCGAGGCCAGAAGCTAGTACTTCGGCTGCCCTGAGCCCGGAGCGTTCGGCTCCCACGGGGGGTGATAAAAAGGGTCCGGCACAGTTCGGCGACCGACCGGATATGCAATTCAGCCAGATTCTCTGTGTCTCCTCCTGCGGCGGCTAGTGCGGCCTCAAGTTGGGCCTTGCACTCTTGAAGCTCCTAAGAAAATTGGGTATTCTTCTCCATAAGATCCTGCATATCAAATGATCCTTAAATCAGTTATTTTAACTACTTTAAGTCTCGGGGGCTACAGGCATATATAACTATTAAAATTCCTTACCCGTATGTCTTTCACATACTGCTTCGTGGCTCTGGTTAAACCATCTAGAGCGGCACGAAGGTACGCGTCTCCTGCGTTAAAGGCATTCAACGCCTTCGGGAAGAAACACGCGTCACGCAGAACTGCCCGACGGCGCCTGCGATTCATGGCGCTCTCCACCTCAGACCTAGTGGCGGACAGCCTGTCGGCATCCTCCATTGGAGGAGCATCCGGCTCGCGCCTTGCGCTCGCTTCCCTCTCCGGACCAGGTGTTGGGGCCTGGCTGGCGGAGGCTTGGTTGGCAACCTCTCCGAGCCTGATCCGTGGCGCTCTTTCTCCTGGAAGAGTCATGAGCATTAATGTACTTCACAAGAGTCTTTTCCTTAAAAACAGTGGCGTGACATACCTTTGCGGCGATGTTTCAATTCGCACCGCACCCCTCTTCCGCTTTCTTTGGGCCGCCCGACCCTTGTTGGTCGGGCCGCCACGGATCGACTTCCGCCTTGAAGGCACCTCTTGCGAGACACCGTCGATATCTGACAGTTAGAAATAAGCAGACGAAGTAATGGTGTCGAGGCTGCGGTCATAGTTACACAGGAAGCGGGAGATAAACCCGGGGTAGTTAGCCGTAATGGCGACTAGAGCATTGTCCATGCTAAGTTGGTGGAACACCCTATCAATCATTTGCACCTTTATGTCGGATCCTCTTTGGAGGCGGATCAAGGATCTTCCGGATCCTCGGGTTGTGGGCCGATGTGTATGCCCTCCACATCCGCGCAGTTCTGCGTCAAAATCATAAAGTAAGACACTTAACTTTGAAAGCACGGATCGGATGAATAAGCGTCCGCTTACCCAGCTCGAGGGTTATTCATGGAGAATCCGTTGATGGGCTCGTTTGGAGAAGTCCTCCTTCTCCCCTTGTAAAAGCCGGACGGGATCTTCACGGATCTGCGGCGATCCCGCCCTTTGCGGCCATGACGGGTGGCGTCATTCTCCCGTTGAAATCCCACATGGTGTGGCCCCTATATTGGGCGGCTGCACCCTCACATAAACTGCGTGGCCATGACTCCAATCATGGTCAATCCGAATGAGCCAACAACCTTATCCGCCCATCGGATAATGGGCGCTCTGTCATCCTCCCTGTTGAGGGCTCATGGCGCCAACTCGGCGTTTCTTGAGAGGAGCATTGCTGAACTCCGGAGGCCGATCCAATCGGGTCGGCGGTGGAGCATCTTCCACATAAAACCATTCCGAGGCCGATCTTGGACGCCTTCTTTGGGGTCCGGATAGATATCCGGTCGGCGATCGCCATATTTGGCTCCGCCCACTTGATATATTGACCCCTCGTGAGAGCGAGTGCGAGCAAAACAGTCTCTTCCTAGCGAAATGGGGCTCGATGCCCGAGAACAGCTCGCAAGAAGAGCTCTGAAGCCCGCAATGTGCAGAATGGAGGCGGGCGTAAGGTGATGAAGCTTGAGTCCGTAGAACTCCAGAAGCCCCCGGAGAAATGGATGTATGGGAAATCCGAGCTGCCTTATTAGATAAGGGACGAAACACACCCGCTCTCCTTTGGAGGGACTGGGGGTGTTCTCCGCCTGCTTTCCACCTTTGTAGGTGGCCAGCCCGGCTCGAGCAGGGACCATAAAGGCGGAGGAAGGTATCCTCCGCTTGGGCGTCACCAGCTCACAAAGGGACTGAACATCTCCTCCAATCTCCTAGCTGAGGGCTGGGAGCGCGAGAGGAGGAGCCACGTCGACGGTCCATGATGGAGTGGATTTTGTTCAGAAGCGCTCCGATGAGTACTCGCGGAAGGAGGATGGTGTGATTTGGATCTGGATTCTTGCCTCTCTTATAGGCAGCTTATTCGCGCAGCTAGGGGGTAAAATGTAAAAATACCCTGGCCTTTCACATTCGTATGACACGTGGAAGAGGGCCATTATTGGGCGTGGAAGCCAAGGAGCGCAACATTTATAAGGAAGCCGGACACTATTCGGCAAACGCACGGAATTTGGAGGAGAACCCGCCTTGCAACGCCGAAGACAATGAACGCGCCAGACTCATCATCATTGAAGCCTGGTTCGGGGGCTACTGAGGGAGTCCTGGACTAGGGGGTGTCCGGATAGCCGAACTATCATCACCGGCCGGACTCCAAGACTATGAAGATACAAGATTGAAGACTTCGTCCCATGTCTGGATGGGACTTTCCTTGGCATGGAAGGCAAGCTTGGCAATACGGATATGTAGATCTCCTACCATTGTAACCGACTACTGTGTAACCCTAGCCCTCTCCGGTGTCTATATAAACCAGAGGGTTTTAGTCCATAGGACGAACAACAATCATACCATAGGCTAGCTTCTAGGGTTTAGCCTCCTTGATCTCGTGGTAGATCCACTCTTGTACTACCCATATCATCAATATCAATCAAGCAGGAGTAGGGTTTTACCTCCATCGAGAGGGCCCTAACCTGGGTAAAAACATTGTGTCCCTTGTCTCCTGTTACCATCCGCCTAGACGCACAGTTCGGGACCCCCTACCCGAGATCCGCCGAGCAAGCTGCTCTCTCAGAGGATCACCGTTCATTAATGAGCACGGTGCTTGAGAAGATTTCATCCGCCAGAAGCGGGTTGAATGAAGCTTTTACGAGCTTGCTCAGAGGCTTTGAGGTACGTAATGAAATACGTAATTTTTGATTGTGGCGCACGCGCTAGGTGTGCTCCATATGGATAGTAGCCCCTGAGACTCCGGTTGCCAGCCCTAGGTAGCAAACGGAGGATCACATTATTGAGTAATGATCGCACTGTATTCATGTGCAGGTGGCTAAGGATCCGACAGCCATTCGGTCTGTTGAAGTCACCGAACTGAGGTGGCAGATTGAAGTTGTGGATGCCGATATCACACTTGTGAACGAGCGGCTTAACGAGTCACAAAGTATGTGCTCTGCTTTCCTTATTTTTTATAGGAAATATTAAGAGGAGCATAATGTTAATGTAATATGCTTGGACAGTAGGTGGAGCTGCTGCCGTGGAGGCCCTGAGGGCGAAACTTGCCCTAGCCAAGGAACAAGCCTGGGCTAGCAATGCGGCTGCCCTAAAGGCGGCCAAAGAGTTGAGAGCCGAACAGGCTGCTCATCGCCGAAGCGAGGATAAAATAGCCGAGATGGCTGTGGAGCTGAAAAACGCCGCCAACCGGTATGAGCTCCTTGAAAAAGAGAATCAGGCTAATTCGGCTGACCCGAAGAAGGCCCTTGATGCGGCCAAGGAGACGCGTTCCGAAATTAGGGATCTTGTGGGAGGAGCTTCGTCGGTAGGAGAAATCGCTCTTTGAAACCCCTATTTATTGCGGATGAAGTTCTTAGATCCAAAATACGCTCCTCTGGATCGGCGTTGGAGCCTATGCAGACGCGTATCGCGGATCTGGCGAAGAGTACGATGATCGCCAAGTTTTCGAGGATCAAAAGATAATGAAGTGGAAAAGCTATTACAGTCGCAATTCGATTGCTCCACGCGCCCATTGCCACTGAGTGAGAGGATGGCTGCTGTGGCCGAGCTCCATAGGTTGTCCGATCTTGCAATGAGGTCTGTAATAGACCATCTATGGCCGAAGGGGCCGAAGCCGGGCAGTTATTTTGGTTTAGTGCAACAATTCCTTGGTGCAGTATCGCGAATCGAATGAAAAGGTCAGCGTGCATAGAGGGTGCACGGATGGCTCTTGCCCATGTTAAAGCATATTGGACAGATATGGAGGCCACCATCATTGCGACCCAGAATCCGGCGGGAAGCCAGGATCCAGCCAAGCACTACTTAGAGCAGGTAACAGAAGGTGCTCGTTTAATAGAGGCTCAGTGCTCGAAGAATGTCATGTTTGAGTGACAAATCGTTTCATTGTAAAAACAATTTTATTTTAATGATGGAGGCTATGTTTATACTTTTTGCCCGAAAGTGTTATTGTGCCTCCTGTGCGGCCGTTTGATGTATGTATGTAATTTGAAAGTTAGCAGTCATTGGCTTCAGCCCCCACGCATACAATGCGGGGGTGTTCGCTAGAATATGCGTAATCACACTTGATCCAACGTCTTGGTCCATTAAGGAGGTGATCGCACGTCGAACTAGGCAACCAGACTATATAGCTTTAACACTTTCACTTAGCCATAGGAGTTTGACGGTGGGGCTACTATGTAGCCCCTGGTACCTTTGCGTGCATCCGAATATGGGCGCATGTGTACATGACCGAGAAAGGGTCCTTCGTTAATGCGGAGGGATCCTAAAGATTCCGGTGAGTCCTCGAGTGGTTGACCAGTCTCTCGCTATATCATGACAGTCAGTTTTCGGCTTTCTCTACTGAGGTGCTCATCCGGAATAACCAGGGCACAATCGCAGTAGTTCTCCTTTGGCCGCCTTAGCCGATAAGAATGGAACGTAAGGCAACAAACCCGAGCGAGCAAACCCAACATTTGACCAAAGACATGATTGAGCTGATGCATATAAGGCCAAACTTCATGACGCGAACACTCCGAAGGTATTCGGACTTTAGAACATATCTTTGGGTTGAATAACGCCTTTATTATGAACCCTGTATTTCAGTGCGATGCATTAGTCTGTTGTGGCGAAATGCCAATAACGGCAGTATCCCCTGTGGGTGTAGTACCCATGGGATGTGTAAGCAACAAGAGACAATAAAGAAGGTTTACACAGGGGCTTAATCTAAAGAGAAACCTTTGAGTGGGGCCCTGCTGCACGTCTGCACCTTTGTCTCTGTTGTGCCGTGTCCTGGGAGGGTATTGCACGAATGGTGTCTGTAAAAAGGAAAACTCATGTAGAAGAGTATGACGTAAGCGTGCGAAGAGTTGGCTATTATCAATGGGTAGTAGAAGTGTAAGACATTGGCCTGTTAATAAGGTCAAGCCAAAAGGTGGGCTTTATTGAATATCTGTAGCCCCTGGTGTCCTCTATGGGATTACATGTATAGCGCCCAGCTCTGGGCTGCCGGACTCGTCTAACCTTGTCCGTGGTCTTAACGACCGATCATGCATTCTGATATTAGAGGCCGCTTAGTGTCCGGCTGCTAGAGCCATCGCGTACTCTTCCGCACGTAAGGAACGCTCTGTATTTCCGTTAATGGTGATGACGCCATGTGGACCGGGCATCTTGAGTTTAAGGTAGGCATAGCGCGGTACTGCATTGAAGCGGGCGAAGGTCGTTCTCCCGAGCAATGCATGATAACCACTCTGGAGAGGGGCGATGGTGAAGAGTAGTTCTTCACTTCTGAAGTTGTCTGGGGAACCGAATGTCACCTCTAGTATGAGGGAGCCCCTGCAGCAGGCTTCAGCGCCTGGTATCACCCCTTCAAAGGTGGTGTTACTTTGGCTAATTCTGGATGGGTCTATCCCCATCCCGTGGACTGTGTCCTGGTATATTGGATTGAGACTGCTGCCGCCGTCCATGAGGACGCGAGTGAGATGGTATCCTTCGATTATTGGGTCGAGCACCAAGGCGGCTGATCCTCCATGCCGCATACTAGTCGGGTGGTCCCTGTGATCGAAGGTGTTCAGGCAGGCCGACCAGTGGTTAAGTTTGGGGGTGACGGACTCTACAGCGTATGCGTCTCTGAGCGCGCATTTGCGCCTTCTCTTAGATATGTGAGCCGCGTGGGTCATGTTTACTATTTTTACCTCTGGTGGGAATTTTTTCTGTCCTCCAGTGTTCGGCTGGCGAGGCTCATCCTTGTCTTCACTTTGTGTTTCCCTTACCTTGTGTTCGGCATTTAACTTGTCGGCCTGCTTAAAGACCCAGCATTCTCTGTGGGTGTGGTTCGCAGGTTTTTCGGGGGTGCCATGAATTTGGCACAGTCTGTCCAGGACTTTGTTCAGGCCGGACGGTCCCTCTTTGCTGCCTTTAAATGGCTTCTTTTGTTGACCAGGTCGAGAGCCCCTGAATCCGGCGTTGACCGTTGTGCTGTCCGGACTTTCTTCCTTGTTTTGACGTTTGTTTTTATAGCGCAGTGGCTTCCCGTTGCCATCCCTGATTTTGGATGTGCCTGGGCGCTGGTGCCTCTACGGGCCAACCAGCTGTCTTCACCCGTGCAAAAGCGGGTCATAAGTCTTGTTAAGGCTTCCATTGTCCTCGGCTTTTCTTGGCCGAGGTGTCTGGCGAGCCACTCATCCCGGATACTGTGCTTGAAGGCCGCTAGGGCCTCGACATCCAGACAATCTACAATTTGATTCTTTTTAGTGAGGAATCTATTCCAAAGCTTGTGGGCGGACTCCCCGGGCTGTTGAATTATGTGACTTAAATCGTGAGCATCCGGAGGTCGGACATAGTTTCCTTGAAAATTGGCCCTAAAAGCATCATCAAGTTCCTCCCAACTTCTGATGGAGTTTTTGGGGAGGCTTTTCAACCAGTGCCGAGTCGGTCCCTTCAACTTGAGGGGAAGGTATTTGATGGCATGGAGGTCGTCCCCATGAGCCATGTGGATGTGAAGGATAAAATCCTCAATCCAGACCCCAGGGTCTGTCGTTCCATCATATGCCTCTATGTTCACGAGTTTGAAACCCTGTGGAAATTCGTGGTCCAGTACCTCTTCGGTGAAGCACAGAGGGTGAGCGGCCCCTCTGTATCTGGACATGTTGTGGCATGTTGTCGACTGTTGTTGTGTCCGGTGCTGATTCCGAACTGGTACTCAATCAGTCTGATCGTTTTGGTGACCATAGTCCTGCACCGGGGCGTGTCCTCTAGATCCATAGATGGACCTGGTCGCGCCGGCCTTTTTATCTAGGAGCTCACGTGAATCGTGTGCGGCGTCAGTAGCTGCTCTATTACGATCATGAAGTGGTTGGTCCGGCCTACTGGCTGTATTGTTCTTTGGTGGAACAGCCGTCGAATTCTGGCAGCAGCTTGTGCTTTGGATAGCTCTTTGTGTGGCGATTGTCACCGTATTTTTCTTCAGTGTCTAGCACTTAATTCCATCTACGATTGAGCGTTTCCTGTGCGGCCTTAAGCCTTTGCTTCTGCTTCTTTAGACTTCTCGCCGTGGCCATAAGCCTTTTGTGGAGGTTATCTCGTTCCAAACGTTTTTCCGGGATGATGAACGCATCGTCATCTGGACTGTGCTCCTGTCCCGGGGCAGGTTGATGATTTCGGCCCTCGGGATCACTGCGATCGGGTGTCTGCTCCGGGCTGTGTTCGGCGTGACCTGGCTCATTGATACATCTCCAACGTATCTATAATTTTTTATTGCTCCATGCTACTTTATCTACTGTTTTGGACTATATTGGGCTTTATTTTCCACTTTTATATTATTTTTGGGACTAACCTATTAACCGGAGGCCCAGCACAGAATTGTTGTTTTTTTGCCTATTTCAGTGTTGCGAAGAAACGGAATATCAAACGAAGTCCAAACGGAATGAAACCTTCGGGAACGTGATTTCTCACCGAACGTGATCCAGGAGACTTGGACCCTGCTCCAAGGAATAAAAGAGGCGGTCACGAGGGTGGGGGGCGCGCCCCCCCTAGGGCGCGCCCCCTCCCTCGTGGGCCCCCTGTTGCTCCACCGTCATACTCCTTCCTCCTATATATACCTACGTATCCCCAAACGATCAGAACAGGGAGCCAAAAACCTAATTCCACCGCCGCAACCTTCTGTATCCACGAGATCCCATCTTGGGGCCTATTTCGGAGCTCCGCCGGAGGGGGCATCCACCAAGGAGGGCTTCTACATCAACACCATAGCCCCTCCGATGAAGTGTGAGTAGTTTACTTCAGACCTTTGGGTCCATAGCTAGTAGCTAGATGGCTTCTTCTCTCTTTTTTTCTCAATACAATGTTCTCCCCCTCTCTCATGGAGATCTATTCGATGTAATCTTCCTTTTACGGTGTGTTTGTTGAGAACGATGAATTGTGGGTTTATGATCCAGCTTATCTATGAATAATATTTGAATCTTCTCTAAATTCTTTTATGTATGATTGAGTTATCTTTGCAAGTCTCTTTGAATTATCATTTTGGTTTGGCCAACTAGATTGGTAGTTCTTGCAATGGGAGAAGTGCTTAGCTTTGGTTTCAATCTTGCGGTGTCCTTTCCTAGTGATAGAAGGGGCAGCAAGGCACGTATTGTATTGTTGCCATCGAGGATAACAAGATGTTTTTTTTATCATATTGCATGAATTTATCCCTCTACATCATGTCATCTTGCTTAAGGCGTTACTCTGTTTTTAACTTAATACTCTAGATGCATGCTGGATAGCTGTCGATGAGTGGAGTAATAGTAGTAGATGCAGAATCGTTTCGATCTACTTGTCTTGGACGTGATGCCTATATACATGATCATACCTAGATATACTCATAATTATGCTCAATTCTATCAATTGCTCAACAGTAATTTGTTCACCCACCATAGAATATCTATGCTCTTGAGAGAAGCCACTAGTGAAACCTATGGCCCCCGGGTCTATTCTCATCATATCAATCTCTATTACTTGCTTTGTTTTTACTTTGCCTTTTACTTTTCACTTTGCATCTATATACCAAAAATACCAAAAATATTATTTATCATCTCTATCAGATCTCACTCTCGTAAGTGACCATGAAGGGATTGACAACCCCTAATCGCGTTGGTTGCGAGGAGCTATCGTTTTGTGTAGGTACGAGGGACTTGTGCGTGGTATCCTACTAGATTGATACCTTGGTTCTCAAAAACTGAGGAAAATACTTACGCTACTTTGCTGCATCATCCTCTCCTCTTCGGGGAAATCCAACGCAGTGCTCAAGAGGTAGCACTCATCCTGCTCCATCGCTGGGTCCATATGGTCGTTGTTGACTGGGGTGTCGATCTTTCTAGCGATGTTATCACTGTTTTTGCTGTGGCTGGACTTAGAGCGGCGTCTGCGCCGTTGGTTTGGCTTTTGTCCGGGGGTTTTATCCTCCGTTTTATCGCCATCGTCCTCCTTAGGCGTGTCCACCATGTATATATCATATGATGAGGTGGCAGTCCAGCTCCCCGTGGGCGGTGGTTTAGAATCGTCCCCTGCTCTGACGTCCGTACCGTTGGTGTCATCGGAGTCGAAGTCAAGCATGTCTGTTACGTCGTCGACAGTGGCTATGAAGTGGGTGGTGGGTGGGGAACGAGTTTCTTCGTCACCTTCTTCCCTCTCAAGCCGGACATAGTTCGGCCAAGCGTCTCCTGACAAAGAGAGAGACCTTAATGAATTCAGCAAGTCGCCGAGGGGCGAGTGCTGGAAGATATCTGCAGCGGTGAATTCCATTACCGGAGCCCAACCAAAATCGGCAGGCTCGGGGGCGCGCGGTCTGGAACCTACAGCCGGACACAAGTCCGGCGGTCCAGGGACACATGCTTCCTTGGGGGTGAAGTCTGTGTTCGGCTCTACCGCCGATGAATGTGTGGCCTCCGGGGCGGGGTCCATCCACCCGTCCTCGGACGACGCAATCTGCCCCGGATTTAGGTCCGGAGCTTCTGCAAGTGCGATATCTCGAGTGTGGTCTGACAACAGGTCTAAGCCGTGCTCATCGTGACTGTTTGGCGCTCCTGGCGTAGGCCCGAATCCATCAAAGATCAAGTCTCCATGGATATCAGCCGTGTAGTTCAAATATTCGAACCTGACCTGACGGTCAGGGGCGTAGCTTTCGATCTGCTCTAGATGGCCAAGCGAATCGGCCTGCTGTGTGAAGCCGCCAAACACGAAGATCTGTCAGAGGGAAAAGTCTCACCCTGGACCGTGTTGTTGTTGATGATCGAAGGAGCCATCGAGCCTTGTAGCAACGACACAGAGGAACTCTTAATGAAAGCACCAATGTCGGTGTCAAAACCGGCGGATCTCGGATAGGGGGTCCCGATCTGTGCGTCTAAGACTAATGGTAACAGGAGGCAAGGGACATGATGTTTTACCCAGGTTCGGGCCCTCTCGATGGAGGTAAAACCCTACTTCTTGCTTGATTGATCTTGATGATATGAGTATTACAAGAGTTGATCTACCACGAGATAGTAGAGGCTAAACCCTAGAAGCTAGACTATGACGATTATGATCGTCCCTCTATGGACTAAACCCTCCGGTTTATATAGACACCGGAGGGGGCTAGGGTTTACACAGAGTCGGTTACAAAGAAGGAGATCTAATATCCGGATCACCGAGCTTGTCTTCCACGCAAAGGAGAGTCCCCTCCGAACACGGGACAAAGTCTTGAGTCTTGCATCTTCACGGTCCATTAGTCCGACCAAAGTATATATCCGGCTGTCCGTATACCCCCTAATCCAGGACTCCCTTACCCGTTTTTTGCTGTTCGTACTTCCGCACCCAAGTCGGGAACTCGTCGACCCACCTTCCAGCCTCCTCCTACTCTGGGGCAACCCCACGGTGATGCTCGTGACATCTCTCTTGAGCCCCCTGAGGGAGTCCTGGATTAGGGGGTATCCGGACATTCGGACTGTGTACAACGTCCGGACTATTGAAGCGTGAAGATACAAGACTCAAGACTTCGGTCCGTGTCCGTATGGGACTTTCCTTGGCGTGGAAGGCAAGCTTGGCGATCCGGATATTATATTTCCTTCCTTGTAACCGACTCCATGTAAACCCTAGCCCTCTCCGGTGTCTATATAAACCGGAGAGGTTGGTCCTTAGAAGGCCGATCACAATTACATTCATACCATCATAGGCTAGCTCCTAGGGTTTAGCCTCTACGATCTCGTGGTAGATCAACTCTTGTACTACCCATACCATCAATATTAATCAAGCAGGAAGTAGGGTTTTACCTCCATAGAGAGGGCCCGAACCTGGGTAAACATCTGTGTCCCTTACTTCTTGTTACCATCAGCCTTGACGCGCAGATCGGGACCCCCTACCCGAGATCCGCCGGTTTTGACACTGACATTGGTGCTTTCATTGAGAGTTCCTCCATGACGTCGTCGTCAGGCTCGATGGCTCCTTCAATCGTCATTAATGATGCTGTCCAGGGTGAGCCTTTCCTTCCTGGACAGATCTTCGTGTTCGGCGGCTTCGCGCTGCGGGCCAATTCGCTTGGCCACCTGGAGCAGATTGATAGCTATGCCCCCGGCCATCAAATAAGGTTTGGAAACTTGAACTACATGGCGGATATCCACGGAGACTTGATCTTCGACGGATTCGGGCTAGCGCCAGAAGCGTCGAACAGTCGCGATGAGCACGGCTTAGACCTGCTGTCAGACGTCGCTCGGGATATCGTCTCGGCAGAAGCCTCGGATATAAATCCGGGACATGTTGCTTCGCCTAAGGACGGAGGGCTGGATCCCCGCCCTGTAGGCCGTACCTTCATCGGCGATGGAGCCGAACACATGTTTCACCTCTGAGGGAACCTATGACTCTGGACCCCCAGATTCATATCCGGACGCAGGTTCCAGTCCGCGCGCCCTCGAGCCCGCCGATCCTAGTTGGGCTCCGGTGATGGAGTTCAACGCGGCAGACGTTTTTCAGCACTCGCCCTTTGGCGACATGCTGGACTTATTGAAGTCTCTCTCCTTGTCTAGAGACTCCGGGCCGAACTATGTACGGCTTGAGTGGGAAGCAGACAACGACGGAATTCGTTGCCCACCCACCACCCACTTCATTGCCACGATCGATGATCTAACCGACGTGCTTGACTCCGACTCCGAAGACATCGACGGTATGGACGATGATGTAGGAGAATCGCAGGAGCCACCGCTCACCGGTCGGTGGAGGGCCACCTCCTCATATGATATATATATGGTGGACACTCCGAAGGAAACTAATGGCGACGAGGCAACGGAGGACAACCCCTCGAGAAGAAAATCAAAGAATGGGCGTCGTCGGTGCCGCTCCAAGCCCCGCCATAGCAACACCGACCCCGGAGGCGAAAATAATCCGGATGGCGCCGAACAAGAATATGACCCTGATCAGCCCGCCTTTGAGCAGGCCGAATAGGAAGACGAGCAGGTCATCCCAGAAGAACAGACGATAGACGCATACCCGGAGGAGGACAACTACATGCCCCCCCTCCGAAGACGAGATCAGCCTCGGCGACGACGAGTTCAGCGTACCTGAGGATCCCGTGGAGCAGGAGCGCTTCAAGCTTAGGCTTATAGCCACTGCAAGGAGTATGAAGAAGAAGCAGCAGCAACTACAAGCTGATCAAGACCTGCTCACAGATAGATGGACTGAAGTCCTGGCAGCCGAGGAATATGGACTCGAACGCCAAACGGCTGACCGGCCACGACAAAACGTGATACCAGCCCACACCCCCACGCTCATACACTATGGCTCAGGGCAACAGGCACGACCTGCAAGCTATTCTGGACAATAAAGCAGGACAGCCAAGATCGATCTATAGATCGGGGGCGCCCACCGCGATGCGGCAAATCACGCGGATACATCATCAACAAATCTGGCCGGGCCGAACATAGCAACCCAGACCAATTCGACCTGCGTAGCCACATAGCCCGGCACAGAGGCACCGCACACCCCCTCTGCTTCACATACGAAGTAATGGATCATGAATTCTCAGAAGGGTTCAAACCCGTAAACATCGAATCATACGATGGCACAACAGACCCCGCAGTATGGATTGAAGATTTCCTTCTCCACATTCACATGGCCCATGGAGATGATCTACACGCCATCAAGTATCTCCCCCTTAAGCTCAAAGGACCAGCCCGACACTGGTTAAACAGCCTGCCAGCAAATTCCATTGGCAGTTGGGTAAACCTGGAAGATGCATTCCTTGACAACTTCCAGGGCACATATGTGCGACCACCAGACGCTGATGACCTGAGCCACATTATTCAACATCCCGGAGAGTCAGGCCAGAAATTCTGGACTCGATTCCTCAGTAAAAAGAATCAAATAGTCGACTGTCCGGACGCCAAAGCCCTGGCGGCTTTTAAGCATAATATCCGTGACGAGTGGCTCACTCGACACCTCGGTCAGGAAAAACCCAAGTCTATGGCAGCTCTCACAACCCTAATGACCTGTTTTTGTGCGGGTGAGGATAGCTGGTTGGCTCGTAGCGGCACCACGCCACATTCCGGCACTTCGGACGGCCTCGATGCTAACGGCAAGCCACGGCGCAACAGACATAAGAGACGGAACAACGGCGACAGCACGGAAGACACGCCAGTCAACGCCGGATTCAGCGGACCCAAATTCGGACAGCGGAAAAAGACGTTCAGAAGAAATAATCAGGGACCGTCCAGTCTGGACCGCATACTAGAGCGCTCGTGCCAAATTCATGGCACACCGGACAAACCAGCCAACCACACCCATAGAGACTGCTCGGTGTTCAAACAGGCCGACAAGATAAACGCCGAAAATAAGGACAAGGGGCTGCACAGCGATGATGACGATGGGCCCCAGCGTACGAACACGGGCGAAGAAATTTCCCCCCAGGTGAAAATGGTCAATATGATCTACGCCACCCACATCCCCAAGCGGGAACAGAAGCGGGTACTATGGGACGTCTATGCGATGGAGCCAGCCGCCCCCAAGTTCAACCCATGGTCAGCTTGTCCGATCACCTTTGACTGTAGGGATCACCCTACTAGCATCCGTCACGGCGGCTCAGCCGCATTGGTCTTAGACCCAATCATCAACGGATTCCACCTCATGCGTGTCCTTATGGACGATGGCAGCAGCCTGAACCTGCTTTATCAGGACACAGTGCGCAAGATGGGCATTGATCCTTCAAGGATCAAGCCCACCAAAACCACCTTTAAAGGTGTTATTCCTGGAGTAGAGGCCCGCTGCATGGGTTCTATAACATTAGAAGTGGTCTTCGGATCCCCAGACATCTTCAGGAGCGAAGAGCTGATCCTCGACATCGTCCCTTTCCGCAGTGGCTACCACGCACTACTCGAGCGTACCGCATTCGCAAGATCAATGCGGTTCCACACTACGCATATCTCAAGCTCAAGATGCCGGGACCGCGCGGGGTCATCACTGTCAACGGAAATATGGACCTCTCCCTTCGAACAGAAGAGCATATGGCAGCCCTCGCGGCAGAAGTACAATGCGGCCTCCTCCGACAAACCAATCCGGCGACAACTTCAAGCACTGTCAAATGGGTCCGGAGCACCCCGCAATAGGATCAACATGAATGTCAAGCTCGTGATTAGCAGCCGGCCTCCACTCAAGCCCCTTCAAAGCAGCATTCGTGCCACGTGTACACAATTACGCACTCAAGATACCATGGGCATAGGCGGAGGCGCATCAACGACTCAGTCGATAATGCGGGTAACCGCTAAATACCCTCATACTCTTTCCCTTTTACCTTTCAGGACACGCGTTAGTGCAGCATCCTCGGAAGAGCCAAATTGCGGACTCATATGGAAGAGACACCCAAGGAGGCAAATGGCGTTGTGCCGGAAGGAAATACCCAGGTGGAATCTATTTACGATCATTATACCTGCTTCATCTACCTGCACACGGCTTGCCGCTGGATAGGACATGTCAAATAGTCCTATTTTTATCTCTGCCTAATGCATCCATTGTAAACATACACTTAAACGTATTTTTCGTCAAATGGAGATTATATATAGCGTCAGCTTATTATCCTTATTTGAGTATTTTTCTCTTATAAATGTTTATTTGGTATTGCATCCGTACACCTTGGTACGGCCAGTTTGCCAGGGGATTCTTATGACGCCCCGTAATATAGCAACTAAAAGTCTGAACACTTTCAATAGTGCGGCACCCCGAACTTATAGCACTATATGCATCAGCTCCGAATCATGTCTTGGGTCTACAGTAGGGATAGCCCAGCTCCCTTGTTTTGGTGCCTTACGTTCCGTTATATCGGCTAAGGTAGCGCAGGGAGAACTACTGCGATTGTGTCCCGGTTCTTCCGGACGAGAACCTCAGTAGAGAAAGCCGAAAACTGACTAGCATGATGTGGCAAGAGCTGGTCGCTGTTCGAGAGGTACTAAAATCCTTAAAGATTTTCCGCTTTAGGTGATAAATCGACTTTGTCCGACCAAGGCGTACAATTCGGCCTTCCGGATTCTAGGGGCTTCGCCGAAATTTAAAATTGTAGACTTCTATGGCTAAGTGAAAGTTATAAAGCCGCATAGTCCGATTGCCTCGTTCGCTGTGCTAGACACCTCCTTAAGGGACCAAACATTTGGATAAAGAGTGTCCGGGTTTTCCACGAACACCCCAGTGCTAGTCACGTGGGGCGGAAGCCGACGACTGGCCTACTTTCAGGATTTTATAAACAGCCGCACAGAAGGTAATATTTTAAATAACAAAAGCACTACATAGCGCAAGTAACTTCGTCCTTAAAATACAACCATGACAGAAGAGAATTCATTCAAAAATGGTGTCCTTGGTACATTCGTCAGCCACGAGACGGGCACCCTTCATAACGCCATCATAGTCCAGCTCGGGATGGCGATGCGCCTCGCCCTTTGGCGGTCCGTCCTTGACTAGCTTCTCCGCATCCATCTTGCCCCAATGCACCTTGACGCGGGCAAGGGCCCAGCGGGCACCCTCGATGCACACGGATCGCTTGATCACCTCAAGCCGCGGGCAGGCATCCATCATCCGCTTGATCAGGCCGAAGTAGCTACTGGGCATGAGCTCACCAGGCCACATCCGGACTATGAACCCCTTCATAGCCAGTTCGGCCGCCCTGTGGAGTTCGACCAACTACTTCAGTTGGTCACTCAGAGGCATCGGGTGTTCGGCCCCAGCATACTAGGACCAGAACAGCTTCTCCATTGAGTTCCCTCACAGGAATGGTAGAACTCCTTGTCGTCGTCGCCGCATGGCAGATCTGCGAATGCCCCTGGAGAGCTCCGAATTCGAGTAAGTAAAAGAAACACCTCATCCACATGTTTGCTTTGCATAAAGAACTTCTTACCCGCTGCTATCTTCTTGGCCTCCTGGATCTCCTGCTTTGCTTTCTCGGCTTCGGCCTTGGCCTCTTGGCAGAGGGCTAGGGTTTACATGGAGTCGGTTATAAGGAAGGAAACACAATATCCGGATCGCCAAGCTTGTCTTCCACGCAAAGGAGAGTCCCATCCGGACACGGGCCGAAGTCTTGAGTCTTGTATCTTCACGCTTCAATAGTCCGGACGTTGCACATAGTCCGGCTGTCCGGATACCCCCTAATCCCGGACTCCCTCAGTAGCCCCTGAACCAGGCTTCAATGACAATGAGTCCGATGGGCAGTCTTGTCTTCAGCATTGCAGGGCGGGTTCCTTCTCCGAATACTCCAAATTAATTATCGAACACTTGAATCGTGTCCGGATCCACAAAATGATTTTCACGTGCCACCGTAGAGAGAATGATATTTCACAAATGCAATATGTTGACAACTTTTTAGAAAACGCGATGTGTCATTACGGTCGGGTCATTATTTGAACCATTTTCCTTCAACCAGCCACATCGCATATTGCAAGGCGGTTTCCTTGGCACGTCTTGTCAAAGCAGAGATCGTGTCCCCTTATCACGGGATTCTCATCAATATGGGAATGGGTAATCCCACCACGCCATCAATCGTGGCGCTTGGGAAGCAAGCGATTCCCAACGGTCAAGTGGGGAGGCGCACGGCTTTCGTCGCCTCTATAAAGGGATAAGATTTCCCCATTTTTACCAACGCCTTCTTCCTCCTTTACCCACTCTTGCCCCCTCGAGCTCCAGCGCCCAAGACCAAGTCTTCTCCGCACAGCTAAACATGTCCAGAGCAGGAGGCAAGTGGGTGGCTTCCACCGTCAAGGAGAAGCATATCGCAAATCTTCGGGCGGCCGGATACTTGGCCGCAGACATAGCGCACTGGCTACCAGACGTCGGGCAGGTCATTCCGACCCCAGGACCCCATGAGAGGGCCGTGTTTGTCGCCCACTTCATCCGTGGACTGGGATTTCCACTTCATCCCTTCGTCCACGGGCTCATGTTCTACTACAGGCTAGATTTCCATGATCTAGCCCCGAATTTATTCCTCAACATCTCGGCGTTCATCGTCGTATGCGAGGCCTTCCTCCGCATCCGGCCTCACTTCAGCCTGTGGCTGCAAATCTTTTGCGTGAAGCCGAAGATTATAAGCGGCCAGCAAGCGGAGTGCGGAGGGGCCATGGTGGGCAAGATGCCTAACGTCACCTGGCTGGACGGCTCCTTTGCAGAGACCGTAAAAGGGTGGCAATCGGAGTGGTTCTACATCACCGAGCCGCGCGACACCAATTGGGCGGCGGCCCCCAAGTTCTGATCCGGAGCCCCCATGCGGCTCACCTCCTGGGAAAAGAAGGGCCTGACCTGGGGCGAACCTACAGAGCTGACCGGACTCCAAACCTGCATCAAGAGCATGAAGGACAAGAACATCAAGCTTGTCAACGTGATCCAGGTCATGCTCGTTCGCCGGATTCTGCCGTGCCAAATATGGGCATTCAATCTGTGGGAGTTCGTCCTGGCCGAACACGAGACGCTTCAGAGGCTCTATGGCATGAAGCACAAAGATGCGTGGAAGGCGTTGTTCAAGGCCTCCGAAGTACCTCCTAGTCAGGCGAGTTTTCAGGCTACCACCAGACTCGGTTCTTCCGAATATATTCATGGGGGAGCTTTAATTAATTGTGCATATTTGTTCAGGATTATGTGGAGATAGCGGAGCAGATTGGCTGTCCGGCTCCGCTGCCAGAAGGCCCAGGTGATGCTCTCCCGACGGAGATGCTAGTCCCGGCACCCTATAAGGCACCGGAGAAGAAGGCCGAGAAGAAGGCCCCGGGGATCCGAAAGGGTCTCCGGCGTAAGGCTGTGCCGGAAGCCTTGTCTGAAGATGATGAGGCACACTCCTCCCACGAAGGGGAGGAAGAAGAAGAAGAAGCCGCCCCATCCGGAAAGGATGAAGGGCCTGGGGAGGCGGACCAGGGGGCTGGAAAAGGCCCTCGGCGCAAGGTCGTCATACCCACGTCGTTCGATGACGACGAGACAGATTCCTCCTGCGGAGGCAGGGGGAAGCAAGAAGAAACTCTACCTCCCCGCACTGGGGAGGAAGAAAAGAGGAAAGCCGCCCCGGAAGGGGAGGCTGGGACGTCCAAGAAGGGGAAGGTGTCCCTTCCGAACTACTCCACCACGGCCGCTCTCAGTGAGGAGGGGTGGCTGCCCAGGGGGAAGCCCCTAGCGCGATCGTAAGTATTCGCACTTTATCAAGACTTTATTTCATAGCCAGTTTTTTTATAACGCCGAACATATATGCAGTCCAGCCAGGGCTAATTCCGAGGTATCTTCTTCCGGGTCCCTGAGCGATTCAGAGATGAACTCGCTCCCGGCGGCCACTACTCCTCAGCCCGCGGATGAAACAGAGGTGTTGTCCCGAAGGCTCCCAGAGCAGGGGGAGGTGACTCTGGAGATGCCCCAGGGTGGGACTCCAGATGTCGGACATGCAGGGTTCAAGATCCCCGCGGATCGTGCCGATGAGAGCTGCAGCAAGCCGGACTCTCATCCGGACACTGTACCAGAGCCTTCAATGGCTTCGAATGCGGGCAGGCGGCCTCTCGCTAGGGAGGGCGAGCCGTCCGCATCGATGACTTCCATCACGCCAGAGGCGTTGGATAGTCTGCTGGAAGTGCTTCACGGCGCTTCCATGGATGACGAACACCGTACTCTTATGGGTGCGGTGATTGAAGGATTACATCGCCAAGAGCGGACTGACCGAAGCGTGTACCAGCCTCCTAACAGGCTCTGAGGTAAGTAATACAAATGTGTGAAATTACCACCCGATAGGTAGTAGCCCCTGATACTCTGTTTGGTGTTCGGAAAGAAAAGCCAAACGGAGGGTCAATTATAATCCGCAGGAGTCTAATAATAAATATTCATGTGAATAAGCAGGCTGTGCTGCTTGCCGCTGCTGCCCGCACAGCCGAGTTTGCCGAACTAAAGTGGGACCTGGAGCAGGCGCAAGGAGAGCTCGATCTCACGAAGAGGCAGCTCGAAGAGAACAAGGGTAAGTGAATCCTCGCTCTTATGTATTTAAGGATAGACAAAATTGGTTAGTCTAACGCCAAAGCGTCGTGACTGTGTAACAGGGGCCACCGCCGAAAGCACTATCCGAGGCCGAAGACAAGGCGGCTTTGGAATGCAAGGAGCGCGAGAAGCGGAGTGCTAGAGTGGGCGAGGTACAGCAAGAGTTCCAGGACCTCGGCAAGAAGTTCGAGTCCGTGGAGCATGATCTGAAGATGAAAGAGGCCGAGCTTGCGAAGGCCCTTGTGAGTATGAAAGACGCCAAGGCCGAAGCCGAGAAGGCACAGCAGGAAATCTAGGAGGCCAAAAAGATAGCGGCGGGTAAGAAATTCTTTATGCAAAGCAAACATGTGGAGGAGGCGTTTCTTTTACTTACTCGAATTCGGAGCTCTCCAGGGGCATTCACAGATCTGCCATGCAGCGTATCAGACGCAGCGGAGTTCTATCGTGCCCAGGAGGGGAGCTCAACGGAGAAGCTGTTCTGGTCCCAGTATGCTGGGGCCGAACACCCAATGCCTCTGAGTGACCAACTGAAGCAGTTGGTCGAACTCCACATGGCGGCCGAAGTGGCTATGAAAGATTTCATAGTCCGGATGTGGCCTGGTGAGCCCTTGCCCACCAGCTACTTCGGCCTGATCAAGCGGATGGTGAATGCCTCTCCGCGGCTTGAAGTGATCAAGCGATCCGTTTGCATTGAGGGTGCCCGCCGGGCCTTTTCCCGCATGAAGGTGCACTGGGGCAAGCTGGATGCTGAGAAGCTGGTGAAGGACGGTCCGCCAGAGGGCAAGGAGCATCGCCATCCCGAGAAGTACTATGATGGCGTTATGAAGGGCGCTCGTCTCATGACCGATGAGTGTACCAAGGACAAGATCTTTGACTAAATGTACCTCTTCCGCTGTTGTAATTTAAAGACGAAGTTACTTGTGCTATGTAGCACTTTTGTTATTTAAAATATTACCTTCTGTGCGGCTATTTATAAAATTCTGAAAGTAGGCTACCGTCGGCTTCCCCCCACGTAACTAATCTTTGGGGTGTTCGTGGAAAACCCGGACACTCTTTATCCAAATGTTTGGTCCCTTAAGGAGGTGTCCGGCGCAGCGAACAAGGCAATCGGACTATGCGGCTTTATAAATTTCACTTAGCCATAGAAGTCTACAATTTTAAATTTCGGCGAAGCCCCTAGAATTCGAAAGGCCGAATTGGGGCGCTATACACGCCTAGATCGGACGAAGCTGATTTATCGCCTAAAGCGGAAAATCTTTAAGGATTTTAAGACCTCTTGAACAGCGACCAACTCTCGCCACATCATGCCGGCCAGTTTTCGGCTTTCTCTACTGAGGTGCTCGTTCGGAAGAACCGGGACACAATCGTAGTAGTTCTCCCTGCGCTACCTTAGCCGATATAACGGAACGTAAGGTACCAAAACAAGGGAGCCGGACTAACCCAACTGTAGACCCAAGACATGATTCAGAGCTGATGCATATAGTGCTATAAGTTCGGGGTGCCGCACTGTTGAAAGTGTTCGGACTTGTCTTGCCGTATTATGGGGCGCCATAAGAAGCCCCTGGCAAACTGAACGTACCAAGGTGTACGGATGCAATATCAAATAAACATTTGTGAGAAAAATGCTCAAATAAGACTGATAAGCTGACGCTATATATGATCTCCCATTGATGAATAATACGTTTAAGCGTATGTTTACAATGAATGCATTAAGCGGAGATAAATAGGACTATTTGACATGTCCTATCCGGGGATTGGTCACGTACAGATAGATAAAACAGGTATAACGATCGTAAATAGATTCCACCTGGGTGTTTCCTTCTATGCGCGAAGCCTGTTGCCTCCTTGGTTTTCTCTCCTATGTAAGTCCGGCAATCCGGCTCTTCTGGAGAGGCTGCCCTAAAGCAATGTCCTGAAAGGTAAAAGGGAAAGATTATGAAGTTATGTTGCGGTGATACCGCAACGTTGACTGAGTCACTGAGCACCTCTGCCTGTGCCCATGGTATTTTGAGTGCGTAATTGTGTACGCGTGGCACGAATGCTACTTTAATGGGGCTTGAGCGGAGGCCGGACTGCTAATCGCGCTCTTGGCGTGCCTGATGATCCTGTTGCGGGGTGCTCCGAACTCGCTTGATAGTGCTTGATGTTGTTGTCGCCGGATTGGTGGTTTGCCGGAGGAGACCGCATTGTACTTCTGCCGCGAGGGCTGCAGTATGCTCTTCTGTAGGGAGAGAGTGGTCCATGTTATCGTTGACTGTTATTACCCCGCGTGGGCCTGGCATCTTGAGCTTGAGGTATGCATAGTGTGGCACCGCATTGAATCTAGCGAATGCGGTTCGTCCGAGCAGTGCATGGTAACCACTACGGAAAGGGACGATATCAAAGATTAACTCTTCGCTTCGGAAGTTGTCCGGAGATCCGAAGACCACTTCCAATGTTATAGAGCCCGTACAGCGGGCCTCTACTCCAGGGATTACACCTTTAAAGGTGGTTTTGGTGGGCTTGATCCTTGAAGGGTCGATGCCCATTTTTGACCTTGTGTCGATAAAGCAGGTTCGAAGCTGCTTTGCCGCCGTCCATAAGGACTCGCGTGAGGTGGAATCCGTCGATGATTGGGTCTAAGACCAGTGCGGCTGAGCCGCCGTGACGGATGCTGGTAGGATAATCCCTATGATCAAAGGTGATCGGACAAGCTGACCATGGGTTGAATTTGGGGGCGACTGGCTCCATCGCATAGACGTCCCATAGTGCTCGCTTCCATTCCCGCTTGGGGATGTAAGTGGCGTAGATCATGTTGACCATTTCACCTGGGGGGGAAATTTCTTCTGTCCCCCCATGTTCGGACGCCGGGGCTCCTCGTCATCGTTGCTGTGCAGCCCCTTGTCCTTGTTTTCAGCTTTAATTTTGCTGGCCTGTTTGAACACCCAGCAGTCTCTGTTGGTGTGATTGGCTGGCTTGTCCGGGGTGCCATGAATTTGGCACGGGCGCTCTAGTATACGGTCCAGACTGGACGGTCCCTGATTGTTTCTTTTGAACGGCTTCTTCCGCTGACCGGACTTGGATCCGCTGAATCCAGCATTTACAGTCGTGTCTTCAGTGTTGTCGCCGTTGTTTCGTCGCTTATGTCTGTTGCGTCGTGGCTTGCCGTTATTGTCGCAGACATCCTAAGTGCCGGAATGTGGCGTGGTGCCGTTGCGAGCCAACCAGCTGTCCTCGCCCGCGCAGAAGTTGGTCATTAGTGTTGTGAGAGCTGACATGTGCTATGTCTCGAGCTTGCGTTGGTTTTCCCCGAAGAGGAGAGGATGATGCAGCACAATAGCGTAAGTATTTCCCTCAGTTTTTGAGAACCAAGGTATCAATCCAAGAGGAGGTCACGCAAGTCCTCGTACACTGCACAACACGATAGCAACTTGCAACCAACGCTTAGGGGTTGTCAATCCCTTCACGGTCACTTACGAGAGTGAGATCGATAGAGATAATATTTTGGCATTTTGATAGATAGATGCAAAGTAAAAAGTAAAGGCAAAGTAAAAACAAAGCAAGTAAATAAAGTGATGGAGATTGATATGATGAAAATAGACCCGGGGCCATAGGTTTCACTAGTGGCTTCTCTCAAGAGCATAAGTATTCTACTTGGGTGAACAAATTATGTTGAGCAATTGATAGAATTGAGCATAGTTATGAGGTTATCTAGGTATGATCATGTATATAGGCATCACGTCCGTGACAAGTAGATCGAAACGATTCGCATCTACTACTATTACTCCACTCATCGACCGCTATTCGGCATGCATCTAGAGTATTAAGTTAAAAAGCAGAGTAATGCCTTAAGCAAGATTACATGATGTAGAGGAATAAATTCATGCAATATGATAAATACCCCATCTTGTTATCCTCGATGGCAACAATACAATACGTGCCTTGCAACTCTTTACACCTCGAGTAAGGACACCGCAAGATTGAACCCAAAGCCATGCACTTCTCCCATTGCAAGAACTACCAATCTAGTTGGCCAAACCAAACGGATAATTCAAGAGACTTGCAAAGATAACTCAATCATACATAAAAGAATTCAGAGAAGAATCAAATATTTTCCATAGATAAGTTGGATCATAAACCCACAATTCATCGGTCTCAACAAACACACCGCAAAAAGAAGATTACATCGAATAGATCTCCAAGAGAGAGGGGGAGAACATTGTATTGAGATCCAAAAAGAGAGAAGAAGCCATCTAGATACTAGCTATGGACCCGAAGGTCTGAAGTAAACTACTAACACTTCATCGGAGGGGCTATGGTGTTGATGTAGAAGCCCTCCATGGTGGATGCCCCCTCCGGCGGAGCTCCGGAACAGGCCCCAAGATGGGATCTCGTGGATACAGAAGGTTGCGGCGATGGAATTAGGTTTTTGGCTCCTGTTCTGATCATACGGGGATACATAGGTATATATAGGAGGAAGGAGTACGTCGGTGGAGCTTCGAGGGGCCCACGAGGCGGGGGCGCGCCTGTGGGAGGGGCGCCCTCCACCTCGTGACCGCCTCGTGGCTTTCTTGACGGAGGGTCCAAGTCTCCGAATCTTATCGATGAGTAAATCACGTTCCCGAAGGTTTCATTCCGTTTGGACTCCGTTTGATATTCTGTTTCTTCAAAATACTGAAAAAGGCAAAAAACATCAATTCTGGGCTGGCCTCCGGTTAATAGGTTAGTCCCAAAAATAATATAAAAGTGGAAAATAAAGCCCAATATAGTCCAAAACAGTAGATAAAGTAGCATGGAGCAATCAAAAATTATAGATACATTGGAGACGTATCAAGCATCCCCAAGCTTAATTCCTGCTCGTCCTCGAGTAGGTAAAAGATAAAAAAAAAATTTGATGCGGAGTGATACTTTGGCATAATTTCAATGTAAATCTTCTTAATCATGGTATGAATATTCAGATCCGAAAGATTCAAGACAAAAGTTCATATTGACACAAAAATAATAATACTTCAAGCATACTAATCAAAGCAATCATGTCTTCTCAAAATAACATGGCCAAAGAAAGTTCATCCCTACAAAGTCATATAGTTAGGCTATGCTTCATTTTCGTCACACAAAGATGTTCCCAACTTCTATACCCCCGATGACAAGCCAAGCAATTGTTTCATACTTAAATAATCTCAAACTTTTTCAACCTTCACGCAATACATGAGCGTGAGCCATGGATATAGCACTATGGGTGGAATAGAATATGATGATGGGGATTGTGTGGAGAAGACAAAAAGGAGAAAGTCTCACATCAACGAGGCTAATCAATGAGCTATGGAGATGCCCATCGATTGATGTTAATGCAAGGAGTAGGGATTGCCATGCAACGGATGCACTAGAGCTATGAATGCTCAACAAAAGAAAACTAGTGGGTGTGCATCCAACTTGCTTGCTCATGAAGACCTAGGGCATTTTGAGGAAGCCCATCGTAGGAATATACAAGCCAAGTTCTATAATGAAAAATTCCCACTAGTATAAAAAGACAACTTATGAGACTCACTACATGAAAAAACTTGGTGCTACTTTGAAGCACAATATATGAGACTCACTACATGAAGAACAAGGTGCTACTTTGAAGCACAAGTGTGGAAAAAGAGATAGTAGCATTGCCCTTTTTTATTATTATTTTTTTATATTTTTTTGGGCCTTTCTTTTTTTGGGGCCTTTTTTTGGCCTTTCTCTTTTTTTTGGGCAATGCTCTAATAATGATGATCATCACACTTTCATTACAACATATGAATTACAACTCGAAACTAGAACAAGATATGACTCTATATGAATGCCTCCGTGATTAATACGGGATGGTGCAATGAATCAAGAGTGACATGTATGAAAAATAATGCATGGTGGCTTTGCCACAAATACGATGTCCACTACAAGATCATGCAATGGCAATATGACAAAAGTAAAGTATGTCATGATAAACGGAACGGTGGAAAGTTGTATGGCAATATATCTTGGAATGGCTATGGAAATGCCATGATAGGTAGGTATGGTGGCTGTTTTGAGGAAGATATAAGGAGGTTTATGTGTGAAAGAGCGTATCATATCACGGGGTTTGGATGCACCGGTGAAGTTTGCACCAACTCTCAAGGTGACAAAGGGCAATGCACGGTACCGAAGAGGCTACCAAAGGTGGAAAGGTGAGAGTGCGTATAATCCATGGACTCAACATTAGTCAAAAGAACTCATATACTTATTGCAAAAATTTAGAAGTCATCAAAAATCAAGTACTACGCGCATGCTCCTAGGGGGATAGATTGGTAGGAAAAGACCATCGCTCGTCCCCGACCGCCACTCATAAGGATGCACAAGCCAGGTACACTTCATGTTTCAAATTTGTTACACAACTTTAACCATACGTGCATGCTACGGGATTTGCTAACTTCAACACAAGTATTTCTCAAATTCATAATCACCCAACTAGCACGACTTTGATATTATCACCTCCATATCTCAAAACAATTATCAAGCATCAAACTTATCTTAGTATTCAACACACTCAAAAGAAAGTTTCACATATCTTGAACACCAAGTGTATTAACATTAAGCAAATTACCATGCTATTAAAGACTCTCAAAATAATCTAAGTGAAGAATGAGAGATCAATTTTCTTTAAAACAAATCCACCACCATGCTCTAAAAGATCTAAGTGAAGCACTTAGAGCAAAAAATTATCATGCTCAAAAGATATAAGTGAAGCACTATGAGCAAAACTATCAAGCTCAAAAGATATAAGTGAAGCACATAGAGTATTTTAAAAAATTACAAATCATGTATGGCTCTCTCAAAAGGTGTGTACAGCAAGGATGATTGTGGTAGACTAACAAGCAAAGACACAAATAATACAAGACGCTCCAAGGAAAACACATATCATGTTGGTGAATAAAAATATAGCTCCAAGTAAATTACCGATGGAAGTGGACGAAAGAGGGGATGCCTTCCGGGGCATACCCAAGCTTTGACTTTTTGGTGTCCTTAGATTATCTTGGGGGTGCCATGGGCATCCCCAAGCTTATTCTCTTGCCACTCCTTGTTCCATAATCCATCAAAAGAATTCACCCAAAACTTGAAAACTTCACAACACAAAACTCAACAGAAATCTCGTGAGCTCAGTTAGAGAAAGAAAACAAAAGACTACTTCAAGGTACTGTAATGAACTCATTATTTATTTATATTGGTGTTAAACCTACTGTATTCCAACTTCTCTATGGTTTATAAACTAATTTACTAGCGATAGATTCATCAAAATAAGCAAACAACACATGAAAAACAGAATCTGTCAAAAACAGAACAGTCTGTAGTAATCTGTAACTAAAGCAAACTTTTGGAACTCTAAAAATTCTACAATAATAGGAAGTCCTAGATTATTGGCAAAAAGAATCAACGCAAAATCACGTTTCTATGATTTATCATAACTAAATTCGTGCGCGCAAAGTTTCTGTTTTTCAGCAGAATCAAATCAACTATCATCGTAGGTTATCCTATAGGTCTTACTTGGCACAAACACTAATTAAAACATAAAACCACATCCAAACAGAAGGTATATGGATTATTTATTCCTGAACAGAACCAAAAACAAAAAACACAAAATAAAATTGGGTTGCCTCCCAACAAGCGCTATCGTTTAACGCCCCTAGCTAGGCATAAAAGCAAGGATAGATCTAGGTATTGCCATCTTTGGTAGGAAATCCATAAGTGGCTCTCATGATAGATTCATATGGTAATTTTATTTTATTTCTAGGGAAGTGTTCCATACCCTTTTTTAAGGGAAATTGGAATCTAATATTCCCTTCCTTCATATCAATAATTGCACCAACCGTTCTAAGGAAAGGTCTACCAAGAATAATAGGACATGAAGGATTGCAATCTATATCTAGAACTATAAAATCTACGGGCACATAATTCCTATTTGCAACAATAAGAACATCATTGATTCTTCCCATAGGTTTTTTAATAGTGGAGTCCGCAAGATGCAAGTTTAGAGCAATCATCAAAATCACGGAAATCTAGCAAATCACATAAAGTTTTGGGAATGGTAGAGACACTAGCACCCAAATCACATAAAACATGAAACTCAAAATCCTTAATTTTAATTTTAATAGTAGGTTCCCACTCATCATAGAGTTTTCTAGGGATAGAAACTTTCATCTCAAGTTTTTCTTCATAAGATTGCATCAAAGCATCAACAATGTGTTCGGTAAAGGCCTTATTTTGACTATAAGCATGAGGAGATTCTAGCACGGATTGCAATAAGGAAATACAACCAATCAAAGAGCAATTTTCATAATTAAATTCCTTAAGATCCAAAATAGTAGGTTTAGCAACATCATGGTTTCTATTTATTTCAATCCTACTTTCATCAATTTCATCATCAAGATCTAGAAACTCAGAATTCTTAGAACGCCTTCTAGGTAAGGGAAGATCATATTCAGATTCATCAAGATTCATATTGCAAAACAAAGATTTAATGGGGGACTCATCAATAACTTTTAGATCTTCATCTTGATTTTCATAGGGATTAGAAGAACACGCTTTAATAAAGGCATCTTTGGAAGCACGCATCCTAGCGGTTCTTTCTTTGCACTCGTCAATGGAAATTCTCATGGCTTTGAGAGACTCATTGATATCATGCTTAGGAGGAATAGATCTAAGATTTAAAGAATAAATTTCAAGAGAAATTCTATCAATGTTCCTAGCCAAATCATCAACTTTAAGCAATTTCTCTTCAAGCAAAGCATTAAAATTCTTTTGTGAATTCATGAACTCTTTAACACTACTCTCAAAATCAGAGGGCATCTTATTAAAATTTCCATAAGAGTTGTTGTAGGAATTTTCATAATTGTTAGAAGGATTGCTAGGAAAAGGCCTAGGATTAAAATTCCCTCTATAAGCATTGTTACCAAAACTATTCCTACCAACAAAATTCACATCCATAGATTCATTATTATTTTCAAGCAAAGTAGATAAAGGCATATCATTAGGATCAAGAGGAATATTTTTAGGAGCAAACATCTTCATAAGTTCATCCATCTTTTCACTCAAAACATTGATTTCTTCTATAGCATGCACTTTTTTACTAGAAGATCATTCGGTGTGCCATTGAGAATAATTAGCCATAATATTATCAAGCAATTTGGTAGCATCCCTAATGTAATTTCCATAAAAGTGCCTCCTATGTCGAATCTAAAAGATTTCTAGAAGCAAAATTCAATCCGCATAAAATTTTGTAGGATCATCCATAAATTCAAACCATGAGTAGGACAATTCATGAAGCATCAATTTCATTCTTTCCCAAGATTGGGCAACATGCTCATGATCAAGTTGTTTAAAATTCATAATATCGTTCCTAAGAGTGATGATCTTAGCGGGAGGAAAATACTTAGAGAAAAAAAGCATCTTTGCACTTGTTCCAAGAATCAATACTATTTTTAGGCAAAGACGAAAACCAAATTTTAGCACGATCTCTAAGTGAAAACGGAAATAACTTCAATTTGACAATATTGTTATCTGTATCTTTCTTCTTTTGCATATCACACAAATCAACAAATTTGTTTAGATGAGTAGCGGCATCTTCACTAGGAAGGCCGGCGAATTGATCTTTCATAACAAGATTCAGCAAAGCGGTATTGATTTCACAAGACTCATCATTATTAAGAGGAGCAATCGGAGTACTAAGGAAATCATTATTATTGGTATTCGAGAAATCACACAATTTGGTATTATCTTGCGCCATGGCAACAAGTAATCCAACACACAAGCAAGCAGAAAGCCGAGAAAAAAAGGCAAAGGGGAAAGAGAGGTGGAGATTGGGAAAGAGAGGGCGAATAAAACGGCAAGGGTGAAGTGGGGGAGAGGAAAATGAGAGGCAAATGGAAAATAATGTAATGCGAGAGATAGGGATTGTGATGGGTACTTATGTTGACTTTTGCGTAAGCCTCCCCGGCAACGGCGCCAGAAATTCTTCTTGCTGTGTCTCGAGCTTGCGTTGGTTTTCCCCGCAGAGGAGAGGATGATGCAGCACAATAGCGTAAGTATTTCCCTCAGTTTTTGAGAACCAATGTATCAATCCAGTAGGAGGTCACACGCAAGTCCCTCGTACCTGCACAACACGATAGCAACTCGCAACCAACGCTTAGGGGTTGTCAATCCCTTCATGGTCACTTACGAGAGTGAGATCTGATAGAGATAATATTTTTGGTATTTTTGATAGATAGATGCAAAGTAAAAAGTAAAGGCAAAGTAAAAACAAAGCAAGTAAATAAAGTGATGGAGATTGATATGATGAAAATAGACCCGGGGGCCATAGGTTTCACTAGTGGCTTCTCTCAAGAGCATAAGTATTCTATGGTGGGTGAACAAATTACTTTTGAGCAATTGATAGAATTGAGCATAGTTATGAGGTTATCTAGGTATGATCATGTATATAGGCATCACGTCCGTGACAAGTAGATCGAAACGATTCTGCATCTACTACTATTACTCCACTCATCGACCGCTATTCAGCATGCATCTAGAGTATTAAGTTAAAAACAGAGTAATGCCTTAAGCAAGATTACATGATGTAGAGGAATAAATTCATGCAATATGATAAATACCCCATCTTGTTATCCTCGATGGCAACAATACAATACGTGCCTTGCAACTCTTTTTGTCACTGAGTAAGGACACCGCAAGATTGAACCCAAAGCCATGCAGTTCTCCCATTGCAAGAACTACCAATCTAGTTGGCCAAACCAAACGGATAATTCGAAGAGACTTGCAAAGATAACTCAATCATACATAAAAGAATTCAGAGAAGAATCAAATATTTTCCATAGATAAGTTGGATCATAAACCCACAATTCATCGGTCTCAACAAACACACCGCAAAAAGAAGATTACATCGAATAGATCTCCAAGAGAGAGGGGGAGAACATTGTATTGAGATGCAAAAAGAGAGAAGAAGCCATCTAGATACTAGCTATGGACCCGAAGGTCTGAAGTAAACTACTAACACTTCATCGAAGGGGCTATGGTGTTGATGTAGAAGCCCTCCGTGGTGGATGCCCCCTCCGGCGGAGCTCCGGAACAGGCCCCAAGATGGGATCTCGTGGATACAGAAGGTTGCGGCGATGGAATTAGGTTTTGGCCCTGTTACGATCATACGGGATACGAGGTATATATAGGAGGAAGGAGTACGTCGGTGGAGCTTCGAGGGGCCCACGAGGCAGGGGGCCGCGCCCAGGGGGGAGGGCGCGCCCTCCACCCTCGTGACCGCCTCGTGGCTTTCTTGACGGAGGGTCCAAGTCTCCTGAATCTTATCTGATGAGTAAATCACGTTCCCGAAGGTTTCATTCCGTTTGGACTCCGTTTGATATTCTGTTTCTTCAAAATACTGAAAAAGGCAAAAAACATCAATTCTGGGTTGGGCCTCCGGTTAATAGGTTAGTCCCAAAAATAATATAAAAGTGGAAAATAAAGCCCAATATAGTCCAAAACAGTAGATAAAGTAGCATGGAGCAATCAAAAATTATAGATACATTGGAGACGTATCAAGCATCCCCAAGCTTAATTCCTGCTCGTCCTCGAGTAGGTAAAAGATAAATTTTTTTTTGATGCGGAGTGATACTTTGGCATAATTTCAATGTAAATCTTCTTAATCATGGTATGAATATTCAGATCCGAAAGATTCAAGACATAAGTTCATATTGACACAAAAATAATAATACTTCAAGCATACTAATCAAAGCAATCATGTCTTCTCAAAATAACATGGCCAAAGAAAGTTCATCCCTACAAAGTCATATAGTTAGGCTATGCTTCATTTTCGTCACACAAAGATGTTCCCAACTTCTATACCCCCGATGACAAGCCAAGCAATTGTTTCATACTTAAATAATCTCAAACTTTTTCAACCTTCACGCAATACATGAGCGTGAGCCATGGATATAGCACTATGGGTGGAATAGAATATGATGATGGGGATTGTGTGGAGAAGACAAAAAAGGAGAAAGTCTCACATCAACGAGGCTAATCAATGAGCTATGGAGATGCCCATCGATTGATGTTAATGCAAGGAGTAGGGATTGCCATGCAACGGATGCACTAGAGCTATGAATGCTCAACAAAAGAAAACTAGTGGGTGTGCATCCAACTTGCTTGCTCATGAAGCATCGTCCGACACCATGTCTAAGCCGTGCCCATCGTAATTGTTCGGTGCTCCTGGCGCAGGCCCAAATCCGTTGAAGATCAAGTCTCCGCGAATATCCGCCGTGTATTTCAAGTTTTCGAACCTGACCTGGTGGCCAGGGGCGTAGCTGTCGATCTGCTCTAGATGGCCTGTTTAATTGGCCTTGATCGCGGCCGCCGAACACGAAGATCTGTCCGGGGAGGAAAGTCTCCCCCTGGACCGTGTTGTTGACGATCGAAGGTGCCATCAAGCCCTGCAGCGACGACACAGAGGAACTCTCAATGAAAGCACCATTGTCGGTGTCAAAACTGGTAGATCTAGGGTAGGGGGTCCCGATCTGTGCGTCTAGGCTGATGGTAACAGGAAGCAAGGGACACAGATGTTTACCCAGGTTCAGGCCCTCTCGATGGAGGTAAAACCCTACTTCCTGCTTGATTAATATTGAAGATATGGGTAGTACAAGAGTAGATCTACCACGAGATCGTAGAGGCTCAACCCTAAGGGCTATCCTATGATGGTATGATTATAATTGTGATCGGCCTTCTAAGGACCAACCTCTTCGGCTTACATAGACACCGGAGAGGGCTAGGGTTTACATGGAGTTGGTTACAAGGAAGGAAACACAATATCCGGATCGCCAAGCTTGTCTTCCACGCAAAGGAGAGTCCCATCCGGACACGGGCCGAAGTATTGAGTCTTGTATCTTCACGCTTCAATAGTCTGGACGTTGCATACAGTCCGGCTGTCCAAATACCCCCTAATCCAGGACTCCCTCAGTGCTCACCGCATCTTATGCTTAATTTGTTACTGCCCTTAGTTTTCCTGACATCGGGTTCAAAATCCACAAGGATGACCCCAACCATAGGCCCAAGGGCATTGATGTCTGTGCGGATCTTCTCAAACCAATAGAAACTTTGTCTAAGACGGAGAAACAAAAGGGTCTGAACCAGGTCTCCATTCGGCGTTCCCCTTTCTATCTTATCTATCAGTGTGTCATATGCACCATCTATCCCAAGATGAGTGACAAAGGCTCTTGCAGTAGCTATTGAATTGATGTCATGCATCGCCTCTTTGCATCCCCCAAAGGGAAGATAAATGTTCCACATTTTCTATGGCATGAGATCTGCCTCGCTAGTCTTCAGCACAAGCGGGCCTTTCCTCATGCCCCCTTCCTTCAGGCTTTTATCGAGAGTGTCGCTTCATTTCCCATTGTCCGCACTCACGTGCATGAGTGATGGGTCATTCCAGCTCACATGGCGGATGATTATGTTCCTCCTCCTACTGCTCCTGCTCGTCGCACCGCAGCTAGTGTTCTTTCTCATACTGCCCGTTCTACTCCTTCCAGTTCTGCACCCTTTGGGCGCATTGCTCGCTTTCTTGGGCAGGCTCACTCTGCAATGATGAAGATGTTCACCTTTCATTGCTCCCAACAACACGATGTTGTCACTCGCATGGTCACTTCCAAGAATGCTCTGAAGGCTCGTCTGAGAGACTCCAAAGTTTATGATGTGAGTGATGATGAACGTCTTCCTGACGAGCCTCCTTCTGATTTTGGTTTCCCTTCAGGTCCTGAGTGGGCTGATTTCTTCGACGAGGCTGGTGGCAGTGGTGCTCATGATGATGATGATGAGGATGATCTCTCATGCTGTTATGATTTCCCCCTTTTTTTGGGTATTTGATGCCAAGGGGGAGTAGGCACTATGCATACTATGATATTATGATATTAGCTTGTTAACTTGTAATCAAATTCATTGTTATGATTGTTGATTAGCTTGTATCAAACTTATGTTATGAGATTGTCGAAACTTATGTTCTATGCTATGAGTGATGAATCTATATGGAGCTTACTGTCTAGATTATCTTGTGTATGTGATTTGGTTGTGTTGGTGTCATATTGAGGGGGAGCCCTCTTCATGTCTAGTCTCTATGGTATCATATTGAGGGGGAGCTCACTCCTGGCTTATTCTTTGATTATTGAGCTCCACAAAAAATCCTATTGATTCCTTTTTTTATGTGTGTGCAAATATGTTGTCATCAACTACCAAAAAAGGGGAGATTGAAAGTGCAATCACGCCCTTAATCATATTTTGATGTTGATGACAACATGTA
Organism: Aegilops speltoides; assembly: GCA_021437245.1. Lineage (NCBI taxonomy): Eukaryota > Viridiplantae > Streptophyta > Magnoliopsida > Poales > Poaceae > Aegilops > Aegilops speltoides. The sequence goes on from CM038146.1 coordinate 165,930,725, forward strand.
TGTTGGGACTAATCATGCTTATCAAGTATATCTCAGGATTATGTCACAAAGACCGTGTGTGGATCATGACTAGGGACAAATGCATATAACTCAAGAATGCAGATACAAGACAGTAGCCTTGGCTATGATGACGGTTTGTTCTTGAGTATAGGGATCCCGCACTATTAAGAGGGGATCGTTGGATCTAGTGAAAGACTTGCTCAAAACCCACAACTTCTGTTTTTCTCTCCGGTCGTCCGGTACTCTACAGACGTCTGGTCCCTCTCAGGTGTCCGGACGTTCGGCTCTCTCCGGTCGTCCGGTGTTCCCCATACAGAAAGTTATTTACGGATTTCCGAAACACTCCGGATGTCCGACCACCGGACGGCCGGCACGTCTTGGGCGTCCGGTATTTCCACCATAGAACCATATTTACGGATTTCCGGGCCTTTGTTGTCCGGGCTCGAGACGACCGACACGTCTCGGATGTCCGTATCCTGTGTACCATTTCGTGGCTCATATATTCCCAGCAGCCAGTCGTCCGATATCTGTCGGACGTCCGGACCTATTTGTGTCACCGGACGTCCGGTGTTGTTCGGACGTCCGACCCCTCCTATGCACTTAAGTGACCCAAACGATCACTTTTCCACACCTACTATATATATTCCTCTCCCCTCCACGGGATGAGGTTGACAATTCACTTTGATCTTGCCAAGAACACTTTTCACTCTCTCTCTCTCAATCCTCTACACCAAATCCTAGATCCCCAAGGGATTTAGGAACATTTGAGAGAAGTTCTCCAATCAAGTGATAGATCCACTCCTTCCCCTTCTTTGCACCAAAGGAATTTGTGATTTGAGCAAGTCTTGAGCTTTTCCCCATCGTTCTTGTTACTCTTGGAGGTTGGAGACTCCTAGGCGGTAGGAGTCTTTCAGAGAGGAATCGACCCTTGTGATTACCCTCGGAAAAGTTTGTGAGGGTTTGGAGACCACCCCAAGGTCTACCACTAGTGGTTGAGAAACGCCTTCGTGGTGTTGTCTTAAAGGGAGAATAGGGTGAGCCTTCGTGTCTTTGGTGTGCCTTCGTGGTAACATCCACCTCTCTAACGGTGACATAGCTTCCCTCCAAGGAAGTGAACATCAGCATACATCCTCGTCTCTCGGAGTTGCGGTTATTCCTAACCCTAACTTCCTACTTGTGGTTACAGGTCTCTTAGCACTTACTTATATCATATTGTGCTTGCTTCTTTCCATACTCGTGTTACTTTCTTAGCACTTAGTACTACTCTTGCAATTGTTAGGCTCACTCTCATATTCCGCATTATTGCCTAAAATTGCTTAGTAATAATTAAAATTTGTAATTGTACCTATTCACCCCCCTCTAGGTCCATCTCGACCCTTTTCAACGGGCCTCGCCCCCGTCCCCGATAAAGCAAGAGGACACCTAAGCTACGCATTAAATGTGCCTTGTCCTGTAATACGAGCGATAAGCTCATAGCACTGTAGGCCTTTCCACCTCCTGTGTGCCACTGTGGCAGCCCCTTTCGACTATAAAAGGAGGCCCATGGCATACTGGAGAGGGATTCGGCTCTTTTGAACCACGCAGTCACCGTAGCTAGTTCAAGAGCTCAAGAAAGCTTGATACATCCACCAAAGCAGGACTAGGGTTTTACGCGTTCCTCGTGGCCCGAACCTAGGTAAACGATCCTTGTGCTGATTGCTAATCCTGCTCTTCTCACAACCCTGCACCCTCGCAACCGCAGAAGGGATCCTCGTGGTCCCATAGGTGTCGTTTCCCACCGACCTTAAGTATAATTTGAGATTTCATAAGAAACACAGTGAGACTATTACCTTGCATGTGCCCTCTTTGTTTGATTTAACTGCAGGCCCTTACCTCATCTTGCCGGAGACCATTTATGCATACCGGGGCCAGACATCAGCTCCAGAGCCTGAGCCGGAACCACCACTTGACCCTTATCATCCATCATTTTATCCATGGGATCCGGAGGAGATTGTTAGGGAGCATAGTAATTTCAAAAAATTTCCTACGCACACGCAAGATCATGGTGATGCATAGCAATGAGAGGGGAGAGTGTTGTCCACGTACCCTCGTAGACCGAAAGGGGAAGCGTTAGCACAACACAGTTGATGTAGTCGTACGTCTTCACGGCCCGACCGATCAAGCACCGAAAGCACCGCACCTCCGAGTTCTAGCACATGTTGAGCTCGATGACGTCCCTTGAACTCCGATCTAGCTGAGTGTCGAGGGAGAGTTCCGTCAGCACGACGGCGTGGTGACGATGATGATGTTCTACCGACGCAGGGCTTCGCCTAAGCACCACTACAATATTATCGAGGTGGCATATAGTGGAGGGGGGCACCGCACACGGCTAATAGATCTCAAGGATCAATTGTTTTTGTGTCTAGGGTGCCCCCTGCCCCCTTATATAAAGGAGCAAGGGGGGAGGTGCGGCCTACGAGGAGGAGGCGCGCCAGGAGGAGTCCTACTCCCACCGGGAGTAGGACTCCCTCCCTTCCTTGTTCGATTAGGAAAAGGGGGGAAAGAGGAGGGAGAGAGGAAGGAAAGGGGGGGCGCCGCCCCCCTCTCCTTGTCCTACTCGGACTACAGGGGAGGGGCGTGCGACCCTACCCTAGCCGCCTCTCCTCTTCTCCACTAAGGCCCACTATGGCCCATTAAGCCCCCGGGGGGTTCCGGTAACCCCTCAGTACTCCAGTAAAATCCCGATTTCACCCGGAACACTTTCGATATCCAAATATAGGCTTCCAATATATCAATCTTCATGTCTCGACCATTTCGAGACTCCTCATCATGTCCGTGATCACATCCGGGACTCCGAACTATCTTCGGTACATCAAAACACATGAACTCATAATATAACTCTCATCTAACTTTAAGCGTGCGGACCCTACGGGTTCGAGAACTATGTAGACATGATCGAGACATGTCTCCGGTCAATAACCAATAGCGGAACCTGGATGCTCATATTGGCTCCTACATATTCTACGAAGATCTTTATCAGTCAAACCACATAACAACATACGTTGTTCCATTTGTCATTGGTATGTTACTTGCCCGAGATTCGATCGTCGGTATTTCAATACCTAGTTCAATCTCGTTACCGGCAAGTCTCTTTACTCATTATGTAATGCATCATTCCGTAACTAACTCGTTAGCTACATTGCTTGCAAGGCTTATAGTGATGTGCATTACAGAGAGGGCCCAGAGATACCTCTCTGACAATTAGAGTGACAAAACCTAATCTCGAAATACGCCAACTCAACATGTACCTTTGGAGACACCTGTAGAGCTCCTTTATAATCACCCAATTACGTTGTGATGTTTGGTAGCACACAAAGTGTTCCTCCGGTAAACGGGAGTTGCATAATCTCATAGTTGTAGGAACATGTATAAGTCATGAAGAAAGCAATAGCAACATACTAAACGATCAAGTGCTAAGCTAATGGAATGTGTCAAGTCAATCACATCATTCTCCTAATGATGTGATCCCGTTAATCAAATAACAACTCATGTCTATGGTTAGGAATCATAACCATCTTTGATTAATGAGCTAGTCAAGTAGAGGCATACTAGTGACATTATGTTTGTCTATGTATTCACACATGTATTAAGTTTCCGGTTAATACAATTCTAGCATGAATAATAAAAATTTATCATGATATAAGGAAATAAATAATAACTTTATTATTGCCTCTAGGGCATATTTCCTTCAGTCTCCCACTTGCACTAGAGTCAATAATCTAGATTACAAAGTAATGATTCTAACACCCATGGAGCCATGGTGCTAATCATGTTTTTCTCGTGGAAGAGGCTTAGTCGACGGGTCTGCAACATTCAGATCCATATGTATCTTGCAAATCTCTATGTCTCCCACATGGACTTGGCCCCGGATGGAATTGAAGCGTCTCTTGATGTGCTTGATCCTCTTGTGAAATCTGGATTCCTTTGCCAAGGCAATTGCACCAGTATTGTCACAGAAGATCTTCATTGGTCCCGATGCACTAGGTATGACACCTAGATCGGATATGAACTCTTTCATCTAGACTCCTTCATTTGCTGCTTCCGAAGCAGCTATGTACTCCCACTCACATTCTTGTAAATACAGGCTTCTCCAAAAGTCTGTATAAAACCATATGCTTTGATCACACTATCAAAGCGTTTATTCCAACTCCGAGAGGCTTGCACCAGTCCATAAATGGATCTTTGGAGCTTGCACACTTTGTTAGCACTTTTTGGATCGACAAAACCTTCTGGTTGCATCATATACAACTCTTCTTCCAGAAATCCGTTCAGGAATGCAGTTTTGACATCCATTTGCCATATTTCATCATCATAAAATGCAGCAATTGCTAACATGATTCGGACAGACTTAAGCATCGCTACGGGTGAGAAAGTCTCATCGTAGTCAACTCCTTGAATTTGTCGAAAATGTTTTGCAACAAGTCGAGCTTTGTAGACAGTTACATTACCATCAGCGTCAGTCTTCTTCTTGAAGATCCATATATTCTTGATGGCTTTCCGATCATCGGGCAAGTCAACCAAAGTCCATACTTTGGTCTTATACGTGGATCCCATCTCAGATTTCATGGCCTCAAGCCATTTTGCGGAATCTGGGCTCATCATCGATTCCTCATAGTTCGTAGGTTTGCCATGGTCAAGTAACATGACCTCCAGAATAGGATTACCGTACCACTCTGGTGCGGATCTTACTCTAGTTGACCTATGAGGTTCGGTAGTAACTTGATCTGAAGTTTCATGATCAATATCATTAGCTTCCTAACTGATTGGTGTAGTTGTCACAGGAACCGGTTTATGTGATGAGCTATTTTCCAGTAGGGGAGCAGGTACAGTTACCTCATCAAGTTCTACTTTCCTCCCACTCACATCTTTCGAGAGAAATTCCTTCTCTAGAAAGGATCCGAATTTAGCTACAAAAGTCTTGCCTTCAGATCTGCGATAGAAGGTGTACCCAATAGTCTCCTTTGGGTATCCTATGAAGATACATTTCTCCGATTTGGGTTCGAGCTTATCTGGTTGAAGTTTCTTCACATAAGCATCGCAGTCCCAAACTTTAATAAATGACAACTTTGGTTTCTTGCCAAACCACAGTTCATAAGGCGTCGTCTCAACGGATTTTGATGGTGCCCTATTTAACGTGAATGCGGCCGTCTCTAAAGCATAACCCCAAAACGATAGCGGTAAATGAGTAAGAGACATCATAGATTGCACCATATCTAGTAAAGTACGATTACGACGTTCGGACACACCATTACGTTGTGGTGTTTCGGGTGGCGTGAGTCGCGAAACTATTCCTCATTGTTTCAAATGTAAATCAAACTCTGAAAGTGCAACTATCCCTAGGTGGTTTTGGTAATTCATAACAACATATAGCTCATTGAGCTAATGCTATTCCAAGACTATTATTTCAGGAAAGCTCAATGAATGGCATGGCATGGATGATGAAAGTGGATCCCTCAAAATACTATGGACAAAGGATTGGCTCAAGCTAAAAAGCTCAAGACTCTTCATTTTATATTTTAGTGATCCAAGATCACATTGAGTCTATAGGAAAAGCCAATACTATCAAGGAGGGATGAGGTGTTGCTTAATGAGCCTCTTGCTTCATGTGCTTAGTGATATGCTCCAAAACCCTCAACTACTTTCCCACATCCACAAATGAAACCCAAAGCCAAAATCGGTCACACCGAATCTTCCTATCCGGCGCCACCGATTCCAATGGTCATAGCCACTGCCACAAACCCTAAGAAAATCGGTCTTACCGATAGGGATCTCGGTCTCACCGAGATGGGATTGTAATCTCTCTGTTTCCCTTCGTAACGTTTTGGTCTAACCGAAGTGAGCGATCGGTCCCACCAAGATTGCAATGTAAACTCTCTGTTTCCCTTTTTGTAACATTTCGGTCTCACCGAAAAGAGCAAATCGGACCCACCGAGTTTACCTGGCCAACTCTCTGGAAAGCTTATTACCAAATCGGTCTCACCGAGTTTGTGTAATCGGTCTTACCAAGATTACGTTACGCACTAACCCTAACTGAATCGGTCTCATCGAGATGCATGTCAGTCCCACCAAAAATCACTAACGGTCACTAGGTTTACTAAATCGGTCCGACCGAGTCTGTTGAATCGGTCCCATCGAGTTTGGTAAATTGTGTGTAACGGTTAGATTTTGTCTGGAGGCTATATATACCCCTCCACCTCCTCTTCATTCGTGGAGAGAGCCATCAGAACGAACCTACACTTCCAACTTACCATTTTTGAGAGAGAACCACCTACTCATGTGTTGAGGCCAAGATATTCCATTCCTACCATATGAATCTTGATCTCTAGCCTTCCCCAAGTTGCTTTCCACTCAAATCTTCTTTCCACCAGATCCAAAACCTATGAGAGAGAGTTGAGTGTTGGGGAGACTATCATTTGAAGCACAAGAGCAAGGAGTTCATCATCAACGCACCATTTGTTACTTCTTGGAGAGTGGTGTCTCCTAGATTGGCTAGGTGTCACTTGGGAGCCTCCGACAAGATTGTGGAGTTGAAGCAAGGAGTTTGTAAGGGCAAGGAGATCGCCTACTTCGTGAAGATCTACCGCTAGTGAGGCAAGTCCTTCGTGGGCGACAACCATGGTGGGATAGACAAGGTTGCTTCTTCATCGACCCTTCATGGGTGGAGCCCTCCGTGGACACGTGCAACCGTTACCCTTCGTGGGTTGAAGTCTCCATCAACGTGGATGTACGATAGCACCACCTATCGGAACCACGCCAAAAACATTCGTGTCTCGAATTGTGTTTGAATCCTCCATACCCTTCCCTTTAATTTCTTGCAAGTTGCATGCTTTAATTTCTGCTGCCTATATACTCTTTGCATGCTTTCTTGAATAGTGTGATGATTGCTTGACTTTTCCTAAAGTAGCTAAAATCTGCCAAACTCTAAAATTGGGAAAATGTTAAGTTTTTAATTGCTCAAGTAGTCTAATCACCCCCCTCTAGACATACTTCAAGGTCCTACAAGTGGTATCAGAGCTTTGGTCTCCATTTGCTTTGATTTCCATAGCTTTTGGTGGTCATAGCATTGGTTTCACAACCTAGGAGAGTATGGCGTCTTGCGAGGGAAATTATCACCGTAGAGGTCCTTACTTTGATGGTACTAATTTTGCTAGTTGGAAGCATAAGATGAAAATGCATATTCTCGGACATAACCCGCCGTTTGGGCAATTATTTGTATTGGCTTGCAAGGTGAATTCTTTGATGGGAGAGAACCGAATCGTGAAGCTAACGCGGAAGAATTGAAGATGCTGCAATACAACGCTCAAGCTTGTGATATCATCTTCAATGGATTGTGCCCCGAAGAATTCAACAAAATCAGCTGTCTTGAGAATGCAAAGGAAATTTGGGATACTTTGATTGATATGCATGAAGGTACCGAATCCGTCAAGGAATCCAAGTTGGATGTGCTCCAAAGTTAGCTTGACAAGTTCAAAATGAACGATGGTGAAGGTGTCGCTGAAATGTACTCTAGGCTTGCACTTGTCACAAATGAGATCGCCGGCTTAGGGAGTGAAGAGATGACCGACAAATTCATCATCAAGAAGATCCTAAGAGCATTGGATGGAAAGTATGATACCGTGTGCACGTTGATTCAAATGATGCCAAACTACAAAGATCTCAAGCCAACGGAAGTCATTGGAAGAATTGTTGCTCATGAGATGTCACTCAAGGATAAGGAGGAACTTCACAACAAGTCAAGTGGTGCTTACAAAGCCTCAAGTGAAGCCCCCACATCATCAAGTGAGAAACAAACCTTCAATGAAGAATTGAGATTAATGGTGAAGAACTTCAACAAATTCTACAAGAGTAGAAGCAAAGAAAGAAGCTCCAAGTCAAGGTCTTACAATGACAAAAGATCTTCTAGTCGAGAGCGCAATTGCTACAATTGTGGGAGACCCGGACACTACTCCAATGAGTGTACGGCACCCTACAAAAGAAGAGAAGATTCTCCAAGAAGGAGCAAAAGAGAAGAATCACCACCAAGAGAGAAGAGGAGTAGAGATGATCGTTATGAACAAAGACCCTCATGGAGAAGCAAGGATTCAGAGAGGAAGGACAAGTCATCAAGGAGCTACACAAAACGAAGACATCAAGCTCATGTTGGTGAATGGGTATCCCTCTCCGACTCCGACAATCACTCCGAGAGAAGCTATCACTCCGACTCCGAATATACTCAAGATGAAGGTGTTGCCGGTCTAGCACTCATGCCAACCAACTCCTACGACATATCTGACTCACCAAATGAAGGTGTTGGAAGATGCTTCATGGCCAAAGGTCCAAAGGTGACACATCCTGAGTATGTTGATTTCAATAGTGATGAAGATGACTTACTTATGGATGATGATTTACTTGTTGACAACTCTAGTGATGAATACTATGATGAAACGTCAATTAATCATGCTAATCAAGATAAAACGAATGACAATGATAAGGAGAAGATTGAGCTTCTAACTAAAGAACTAAACTCTCTTAAGTTATCTCATGAAACTATCTACGAAGATCATCAAGAACTTTTAAGGGTTCAAGAGAAGTTACGCTTTGAAAAGCTCAATCTTGAGCAAGAGCATGAGTTCTTAAAAGCAATCAATGATGATCTCTGCAAGAAAAGTTCTTCTTACATTGCCAAGCGTTTACTCTTATCTACTTACATGCCTCAAGTCAAGTCTAGTAACAAGTACAAGAAAGATACTTCCTCTAGTAGTAACAATAATAATGTCAAATCCAATATTGTTGCTTCTAGTAGTTCTCTTGATTCCACCAATGATTCTCTTAGCCAAGTTACACTTGACCAAGAAAATAGCTTATTGAAGGGAATTATAGAGAAAGGTGTTTACAAGAGCCTTGCCAGGAGTAAGCAATTTGAGGAAATTGTACGCAAGCAAGGAAGGCACCAGAAGAATCAAGGTGTTGGTTTTGAACGAAAGTTCAATGCCAATGGAGTTGAGTGGGAAGAAGATCAATACCCCAAGACAAAGTTTGTTCCTCAACAAGTTAAGTATGCTCCTACTTCCTTCAAGGGAACACAAGCTCAAATGATCTTCCACCACAAGACCACAAAAACAAAGGCAAGGACAAGCTTCAAGAAGAGATTGATGCATTTGAAGAAGCACCAAAAGCCTCGTTCAAGTGGGTTCCCAAGACTACATCAAGTTCTACTTCAGCAAGTACAACTACAACTCCAAGGATTCCCATCAAGATGATGTGGATACCGAAGAAGAAGAACTAGAGAGCTCTTGAGGGTGACTCCGCCAACATTCTTCACTCATATCATTTTGGCAATAACAAGTGCAATCAACTTCCACATCTTGCACTAGTTCAAGGAGTCACAAACCCTCAAGTTGGTAAGGCAAGGGACAAGGTAACCCAATGAATTCATGGACATCATCTTGTGTGTGCATCACTCTATGTCTATGGATATTCTTGTTTGTTCCTTGTGGGACTAACCCATGTAGGTAAGTTGAAAGTGCAACTCACTCCAAAGGATTGCTCCAAATGATCTACATCAACATTGATCATCTACATCTTCAACACCTACATGAAGTCATCATCGACAAAACCCAAGGTTAGTTCATCCCTCTAAGGGGGGATCTCACATCTAGGGGGAGCTTAACTCTAAGAATTGAGTCAAAGCAACTCTAAAGGTGTGAACACATCAATGCATTATGTAAAAGTGGTAACCCCGCTTGAGCTTAAACGATGAGTATGACCTATGATCAAATGTTCTCATTTGACTCCTAAGTCAATATACTCATATATAGATGACCTAGTCATCGCCAATTGTTTGATAGATTCTAGAATTGGTTGTGCATGCTTTGCCACATGTTTCATTTGCCATCTTATTGTGTGAGCATGTTGGTGCATATTTTACTCATTCAAGGACATCCACTTGTTGTTTTGATTGTTTGGTTGTTTTCTTTTTGCCAAGTGGATGGACAAGAATGCCTAAGAACCTTCTTTAGCTATCTATGCTTTTCTCGTCTCAAACTCTATTCATGCTACATCACAAAATTTGATCAAGTCAGATTCGAACCACTCTGTGTGAGGAGCACTCGAAGTCCCCGATTCGTCATAGACTTAAAATTCCAAAATCTCTTTGTGATTCTCGGTCAGACCGATTCCACCATTTCGGTCCTACCGAGATCATCAAGTTGATCTGAGTTTTCAATCTCGGTGCAACCGATTTGAACTTTTCGGTCTCACCGATTTGTCAGAATCGAACACGTTATGCATCTCGGTGCCACTGAGTTGTTCCACTCGGTCACACCGACAGGGTCGGGCTATATATAGCCACGGGCAAAATTTTGGAAGTTACTCCGAAACCCTTCGCCCGCGCAACAGCTCGCTCTGCCATCGGAGGTCTCCGGATCGTCTCCTCGTCGCCAGCAGCCTCCTGTCGCTGGTCTCCGCCGCCGTCAACGGATTTCCTCCCCACCGTTGTCGCCGTAGCAAGTCCACCACCAAGTTAGGGTATGGACTTGATCTTTGTTCTATCCACGTCTGATTCCTAGCACATTGGATTTTTATCGAATCTTGCCACAATTGAAACTCTTCTATCCAGCCAAAGTAGTCCATAGATTAGATGAGATTCAAATTTTTAGGGTTAGGTTTTCGCCGAAACCATCTCGGACCCACCGAGTTGAAAAACTGGGTCTCACCGATTTGGCTTATGCCATTGCACTAGTGACTCTCGGTCTGACCGAGAATTACTAATCGGTGCAACCGATTTGAGGATTCTGTGAAACCCTAGCAGTCTCGGTGCCACCGAACTGTGACTCGTTCCAACCGAGATCATCAGTTTAGGTTCCAAAACTACTTCGGTATCACCGAGTTTGAAAATCGGTTGATGCGAAATGCTTTCTATGGAAAACTAAAACTAAACTTTTGAATCATTCTTTTGCAAAAATCTCTCCATTTTGTGATGCTCATCTATTCTATCTCATCTATAACTCTTCACAGGGTCAGCAGTCAGCTTTTGCAGTATGTCAGATCAGAGTGACAGCCAGAACAGGTCAGAAGAGCAGATGGACTTGAGTGAGGGCATTAGTCCCTCAACTACAGATGAAGGGAGCAGAAGTACTCCTAGCAATTTGCCTAAGGCTGCAACTAGGCAAAGGTGGAAAAGAACCTTAGACTCGGAGGATGAAGATTACAAAGCTGAGGAAGATGAGGCTACTTCCAAGAAGGTAGTGCTCAAGAAAGAATATGGCTCTGCACATAGCACTAAGCCAGGTCTGAAGAAGAAAGTTCCTGCCAAGAGGACACCAATGCCAAAGGCCAGAAAATCCACTCAAGTGTCAGCTCAGGCTCAACCCAAAGAAGCACCTGAGAAGAAAGTCACTTCTTCCAAACCTCAGAAAGTCCCCACTGGTGAAACTATGAAGTTCACAATTGAATCAGAGGATGATGGTGATCAGGACAAGAAAATGAAGAGAGCAAGAACCACAACTGCCAAGGTCCTTGGAAGGCCCTCAATGAGAAGAAATTCTGATGAAGAGGAAGAGGATGCTGCACCAGCACCTAAGGCACCTAAGCTTATGGGTGATGCAATCAGATCAGGGGATGCAACATCCATGCCCAAGGAAGCACCCAAAGCTGCCTCAAAGGCCAAGCTAGTTCCAAAGAGGAATACTAGGAGTATTCCAGCTGCTGAGAAGAACAAGGCCCCAGTGCCCAATGTTGCTGAAGATGCAGATGAAGAAGGACATGTCCTAAGAAAGCTCAAGCCAAGATAGTAGACCACAATGATGCCCATCCTGTGGGTGAGGACATGAGAATCAGGAAGGATTCAGGGCTAAGACTGTGGAGGATGGAAGATCCATATGCTTGAAGAAGAAGAACTGCTATTGACTACAGGTTCCACACAAAGGAACAACAGGACTTTTATGAAACAATTCTGTTGGACAAGAAGCCTATAGTCTGTGACATGAGGTGGGTCGACTGGACCTACATCAAGGACAATGAGCAGCACTATCCTGGAGTCCAAGAAAGCTTTGTTGCTTGTGGAGTTGCTGATTTTGTTGGACAGAAGTTCACCAACTGGAATGATGAGCTTATCATGCAGTTCTACTCCACAACACATTTTACCCAGATGGTAGAATTGTTTGATGTCTCAAGGTACAAGGTACCAATCCTTTGTTGAAGAATGGGCAAGTCTGACCCCCAAGGAAAATGAGGATGACCTGGACATTTATGCAAAGAAGAAGTTGGGTCACAATTCAATGGCTCACATGTACAAGGAGATTCCAGACAAGGCAGTAGAGACTCACAAGTTTGGATCAGCTCACTTTCTGCTGTCAGGGTTGCCAACCATCAATTGGATTCTGAGGCACACTCTGTTACCCAAGTCTGGTGACCATAACATGATCAGAGGGCATGCCATCAATATGTTGCATGTGTTTGATGTGCCACAGAAGTTCAAAGTCATGAGCCTAATGATTGAAACAATCAAGAGGACCGCAGCAGATCAGAGGAGGAGCTGTGGATATGCACCTCAGATTCAGGAATTGATAAACTCAAAGATGGGCACAGGGAGATATCAGTTGGATAAGGAACATTTTCCACTTTATCCAGACTTTGAGGACAATGAGGATTCATGAATGAAAATGATCCACAATCAGTTCAAGCTCAGGAGAAGAAGGAGAAGGCAAAGAAGGAGAAGGCTGCCAAGATGCCAACTCAAGAGGAGGCATCTAAATATTTCTTGAAAACCAAACAGGAGCAGCTTGGTTACTTGATAGCATCTACACCGAGGATTGAGAAAGGACCGCCACCTCACTCGTAATCGGGAGAGCCTTGAGAGAATCATGGAACTCAAGTTTCATGACCTTGATGTTAAAGTAACTGAGATTCAGTCAGTTGTAGAGCAGCTGCAGGATGATATGCAGGAGAGGCAGGGCAAGACTACCACCAATGTGTTTGCCAGAGTGCCCAGAGCCCAGAGGTCAATTGCAGTGCAAGTGATGATGACACTAGAGCAACAACTTCAAAGACCATGCTGCCGCCTCTCAGTTCAAAGGCAACAAGCTCCAAAGATGCACTCCAGCACCCTCTACTTCAACTCAAGCCTTCGTCCAAGGAGTCATCAGACACCACCACCGTAAGATCAAGCTTGAGAGTCGATCTAGCACTATGCATTTTCTATGAACTTTTTGGTAACTTGTTGCCAAAGGGGGAGAAAAATGTATAGATCATAGGCTTCGAGAGAGAGTGTGTTGCTTTTGTTCTCTCTTGCTTTATTTGGTGGTTTTTTCAAACTTTGTTTGCTTTTGGTTGAGATACTATCCTTGTGAGACATTGATGATCATGTGTTTGATCATAAGCTACACTTATGCATGCTTGATATTATCCTATCTATCTTATGTGATCACTCACTATGCTTGGTGCTGAGTGCATGTATTCATTGTTTATTATTTTGAGCGCTCCACCAAGATGTATGTGACATGGAAGAGTAACCCATGAGCCTAATTCATTGTGCATTTGCAGTCCAAAGCAAATCTTAACCCATGCACAAATTTAGGGGGAGCTCTTGCTTATCACATACTTCTCAAAGCGATTTATGTTATTCAATCTTATTATCATTTGTCGAAGCTTTGATCTATATGTTGTCATCAATTACCAAAAAGGGGGAGATTGAAAGTGCAACTATCCCTAGGTGGTTTTGGTAATTCATAACAACATATAGCTCATTGAGCTAATGCTATTCCAAGACTATTATTTCAGGAAAGCTCAATGAATGGCATGGCATGGATGATGAAAGTGGATCCCTCAAAATACTAAGGACAAAGGATTGGCTCAAGCTCAAAAGCTCAAGACTCTTCATTTTACATTTTAGTGATCCAAGATCACATTGAGTCTATAGGAAAAGCCAATACCATCAAGGAGGGATGAGGTGTTGCTTAATGAGCCTCTTGCTTCATGTGCTTTGTGATATGCTCCAAAACCCTCAATGTGATAGCCTGGCTTATTAGGGATGATAGACTACTCATATCAATAAGGAATTCCTTCTTTTAAAGAGCCCATTGGATGAACTCCAAAGTTAAGCGTGCTCAGCTTGGAGTAGTCTCGGGATGGGTGACCGGCCGAAGTGCTCCAGTGCGCATGAGTGAGGACAAAGTCTTAGCTCGAGACCAATTGATGTAACAAGTTGTCTAGCTCCCGCCGGTGGTCGACCACCGGCGGGTGTCTAGAGGCGCCCCACAGATCAAGTAGTCTTTTTCTCAAGACTTTGTCCTCACTCATGCGCACCGGAGCAATCTTCGGCCGGTCACCCATCTCGAGACTACTCCAAGTTGAGCACGCTTAACTTTGGAGTTCTGTCCGAATGGGCTCCCGGAAAAGAAGGAATTCCTTATTGATATGAGTAGTCTATCATCCCTAATAAGCCAGGCTATCACACTCAACTACTTTCCCACATCCACAAATGACCTAAACCCAAAGCCAAAATCGGTCACACCGATTCTTCCTATCCGGCGCCACCGATTCCAAAAGTCATAGCCATTGCCACAAACCCTAAGCAAATTGGTCTTACTGATAGGGATCTCGGTCTCACTGAGATGGGGTTATAATCTCTCTGTTTCCCTTCGTAACGTTTCGGTCTAACCGAAGTGAGCGATCGGTCCCACCGAGATTGCAATGTAAACTCTCTGTTTCCTTTTCGTATCATTTAGGTCTCACCGAAAATAGCAAATCGGTCCCACCGAGTTTACTTGACCAACTCTCTGGAAAGCTTATTACCAAATCGGTCTCACCGAGTTTGTGTAATCGGTCTTACCGAGATTACGTTATGCCCAAACCCTAACCGAATCGGTCTCACCGAGATGCATGTCAGTCCCACCGAAAATCACTAACGGTCACTAGGTTTACTAAATCGGTCCGACCGAGTTTAACGATTCGGTCCCACCGAGTTTGGTAAATTGTGTGTAACGGTTAGATTTTGTGTGCAGGCTATATATACCCCTCCACCTCCTCTTCATTTGTGGAGAGAGCCATCAGAACGAACCTACACTTCCAACTTACCATTTCTGAGAGAGAACCACCTACTCATGCGTTGAGACCAAGATATTCCATTCCTACCATATGAGTCTTGATCTCTAGCCTTCCCAAGTTGCTTTCCACTCAAATCTTCTTTCCACCAGATCCAAATCTTATGTGAGAGAGTTGAGTGTTGGGGAGACTATCATTTGAAGCACAAGAGCAAGGAGTTCATCATCAGCGCACCATTTGTTACTTCTTGGAGAGTGGTGTCTCCTAGATTGGCTAGGTGTCACTTGGGAGCCTCCGACAAGATTGTGGAGTTGAACCAAGGAGTTTGTAAGGGCAAGGAGATCGCCTACTTCGTGAAGATCTACCGCTAGTGAGCCAAGTCCTTCATGGGCGACGGCCATGGTGGGATAGACAAGGTTGCTACTTCATGGACCCTTCGTGGGTGGAGCCCTCCATGGACTCGCGCAGCCATTACCCTTCGTGGGTTGAAGTCTCCATCAACGTGGATGTACGATAGCACCACCTATCAGAACCACGCCAAAAACATCCGTGTCTCCAATTGCGTTTGAATCCTCCAAACCCTTCCCTTTACTTTCTTGCAAGTTGCATGCTTTAATTTCCGCTGCCTATATACTCTTTGCATGCTTGCTTGAATTGTGTGATGATTGCTTGACTTGTCCTAAAATAGCTAAAATCTGCCAAACTCTAAAATTGGGAAAAGGTTAAGTTTTTAATTGGTCAAGTAGTCTAATCACCCCCTCCCTCTAGACATACTTCA
Organism: Aegilops speltoides; assembly: GCA_021437245.1. Lineage (NCBI taxonomy): Eukaryota > Viridiplantae > Streptophyta > Magnoliopsida > Poales > Poaceae > Aegilops > Aegilops speltoides. Next base: position 165,946,563 of record CM038146.1, read on the forward strand.
AGGTCCTACACCCAGCAGTCTCGGTGCCACCGAACTGTGACTCGGTCCAATTGAGATCATCAGTTTAGGTTGCAAAACTGCTTCGGTATCACCGAGTTTGAAAATCGGTTGATCCGAAATGCTTTCTCTGGAAAACTAAAACTGAATTTTTGAATCATTCTTTCGCAAAAATCTATGCATTTTGTGATGCTCATCCACTCTATCTCATCTATAACTCTTCACAGGGTCAGCAATTGCAGCATGTCAAACCAGAGTGACAGCCAGAACAGGTCAAAAGAGCAAATGGACTTGAGCAAGGGCACTAGTCCCTCAAGCACCTCAGATGATGGGAGCAGAAGCACTCCAAGCAATTTGCCTAAGGCTGCTACTAGGCAAAGGAGGAAGAGAACTTCATACTCAGAGGATGAAGACTATAAAGCTGAAGAAGATGAGGCTACTTCCAAGAAAGTAGTGCTCAAGAAGGAATATGGCTCTGCACATAGCACCAAGCCAGGTCTGAAGAAGAAAGTTTCTGCCAAGAGGACACCAATGCCCAAGGCCAGAAGGTCCACTCAAGTGCCAGAATAGTATGATCCCAAAGAGGCACCTGTAAAGAAAGTCACTTCTTCCAAATCTCAGAAAGTTCCCACTGGAGAGACAATGAAGTTCACAATTGAATCAGAGGATGAAGGTGCTCAGGACAAGAAAAAAAGAGAGCAAGAACCACAACTACCCAAGTTCTTGGAAAGCACTCTATGATAAGAGATGATGAAGAAGAGGAAGAGGTTGCTGCACCAGCACCTAAGTCACCTAAGCTTATGGGTGATGCTATAAGGTCAGGGGCTGCATCATCTAAGCCCAAGGAAGCACCCAAAGCTGCCTCCAAGGCCAAGCAAGTACTAAAGAGGAATACTAGGAGTATTCCATCTGCTGAGAAGAACAAGGCCCCAGTGCCAAATGTTGCTGAAGAAGAAGATGAAGAAGGTCAGGTCCTAAGGAAGCTCAAGCCCAAGATACCAGACCACAATGATGCCCATCTTGTGGCTGAGGACATGAGAATTAGGAAGGATTCAGGGCTGAGGCTGTGGAGGATGGAAGATCCATATGCTTCAAGGAGAAGGACTGCTGTTGACTACAGGTCCATACAAAGGAACAGCAGGACTTCTATGAGACAATTCTATTGGATAAGAAGCCCATAGTTTGTGACATGAGGTGGGTCGACTGGACCTACATCAAGGACAATGAAGAGCACTATCCTGGAGTGCAAGAAAGTTTTGTTGCTTGTGGAGTTGCTGATTTTCTTGGACAAAAGTTCACCCACTAGAATGATAAACTCATCATGAATTCTAATCCACAGCACATTTTTACCCAGATGGAAGAATTGTTTGGATGTCTGAAGGTACAAGGTACCAATCCACTGTTGAAGAATGGGCAAGTCTGATAAATGCCCCTAAGGAAAATGAGGATGACCTGGATATCTATGCAAAGAAGAAGATGGATCACAATTCCATGGCTCAAATGTATAAGGAGATCCCAGACAAGGCAGTTGAAACTCACAAGTTTGGATCAGTTCACTTTCTGCTCTCAGGGCTGCCCACTATAAACTGGATTCTGAGGCACACCTTGTTGCCCAAGTCTGGTGACCATAACATGATCAGAGGGCATGCCATCAACATGTTGCATGTGTTTGATGTGCCACAGAAGTTCAAAGTCATGAGCCTGATGATTGAAACCATAAAGAGGACTGCAGCAGATCAGAAGAGGAGCTGTGGATATGCACCTCAGATTCAAGAATTGACCAACTCAAAGATGGGCACAGGGAAATATCAGTTGGATAAGGAACATTTTCCACTTTATCCAGACTTTGAGGACAATGAGGTTGTCATGAATGAGAATGATCCAACATCAGTTCAAGCTCAAGAAAAGAAGGAGAAGGCAAAGAAGGAGAAGGCTGCCAGGATGCCAACTCAAGAGGAGGCATCTGAATATTTCTTGAAGAACAAGCAGGAGCAGCTTGGTTACTTAATAGCATCTACACTGAGGATTGAGAAGGGACTGCCCACCCTCACTCAAAATCAGGAGAGCCTTGAGAGAATAATGGAACTCAAATTCCATGACCTTGATGTCAAAGTAACTGAGATTCAGTCAGTTGTGGAGCAGCTACAGGAGGACATGCAGGAGAAGCAGGGCAAGACTACAACTAATGTGTTTGCCAGAGTGCCCAGAGCCCAGAGGTCAATTGCAGTGCTAGTGACAGACACTAGAGCAACAACTTCAGCACCAGCTACTACCCCTTCAGCTCCAGTGCAACCAGCTCCAAAGATCCACTCCAAAGACCCTCTACTTCAATCAAGCCTTCGTCCTTGAGTTATCAGACACCACTACCAGAAGATCAAGCCTGAGAGTCGATCTAGCACTATGCATTTTCTATGAACTTTTTTGTAACTTGTTGCCAAAGGGGGAGAAAAATGTATAGATCATAGGCTTCGAGAGAGAGAGTGTTGTTTTTGTTCTCTCTTGCTTTATTTGGTGGTTAAACTTTGTTTGCTTTTGATCGTTTGAGATACTATGCTTGTGAGACATTGATGATCATGTGTTTGATCATAAGCTACACTTATGCATGTTTGATGATATTATCCTATCTATCTTATGTGATCATTCACTTTGCTTGGTGATGAGTGCATGTATTCAATGTTTATTATTCTGAGCGCTCCACCAAGATGTATGTGACAGGGAAGAGTAACCCATGAGCCTAATTCATTGTGCATTTGCAGTCCAAAGCAAATCTAAACCCATGCACAAATTTAGGGGGAGCTCTTGCTTATCACATACTTCTCAAAGCGACGATGTTATTCAATCTTATTATCATTTGTCGAAGCTTTGATCTATATGTTGTCATCAATTACCAAAAAGGGGGAGATTGAAAGTGCAACTATCCCTAGGTGGTTTTGGTAATTCATAACAACATATAGCTCATTGAGCTAATGCTATTCCAAGACTATTATTTCAGGAAAGCTCAATGAATGGCATGGCATGGATGATGAAAGTGGATCCCTCAAAATACTAAGGACAAAGGATTGGCTCAAGCTCAAAAGCTCAAGACTCTTCATTTTATATTTTAGTGATCCAAGATCACATTGAGTCTATAGGAAAAGCCAATACTATCAAGGAGGGATGAGGTGTTGCTTAATGAGCCTCTTGCTTCATGTGCTTAGTGATATGCTCCAAAACCCTCAGCTACTTTCCCACATCCACAAATGACCTAAACCCAAAGCCAAAATCGGTCACACCGAATCTTCCTATCCGGCGCCACCGATTCCAAAGGTCATAGCCACTGCCACAAACCCTAAGCAAATTGGTCTTACCGATAGGGATCTCGGTCTCACCGAGATGGGATTGTAATCTCTCTGTTTCCCTTCGTAACGTTTCGGTCTAACCGAAGTGAGCGATCGGTCCCACCGAGATTGCAATGTAAACTCTCTGTTTCCCTTTTGTGACATTTCGGTCTCACCGAAAAGAGCAAATCGGTCCCACCGAGTTTGCCTGACCAACTCTCTGGAAAGCTTATTACCAAATCGGTCTCACCGAGTTTGTGTAATCGGTCTTACCGAGATTACGTTATGCCCTAACCCTAATCGAATCGGTCTCACCGAGATGCATGTCAGTCCCACCGAAAATCACTAACGGTCACTAGGTTTACTAAATCAGTCCGACCGAGTCTGTTGAATCGGTCCCACCGAGGTTGGTAAATTGTGTGTAACGGTTAGATTTTGTGTGGAGGCTATATATACCCCTCCACCTCCTCTTCATTCGTGGAGAGAGACATCGGAACGAACCTACACTTCCAACTTACCATTTCTGAGAGAGAACCACCTACTCATGTGTTGAGGCCAAGATATTCCATTCCTACCATATGAATCTTGATCTCTAGCCTTCCCCAAGTTGCTTTCTACTCAAATCTTATTTCCACCAGATCCAAAACCTATGAGAGAGAGTTGAGTGTTGGGGAGACTATCATTTGAAGCACAAGAGCAAGGAGTTCATCATCAACGCACCATTTGTTACTTCTTGGAGAGTGGTGTCTCCTGGATTGGCTAGGTGTCACTTGGGAGCCTCCGACAAGATTGTGGAGTTGAACCAAGGAGTTTGTAAGGGCAAGGAGATCGCCTACTTCGTGAAGATCTACCGCTAGTGAGGCAAGTCCTTCGCGGGCGATGGCCATGGTGGGATAGACAAGGTTGCTTCTTCGTGGACCCTTCGTGGGTGGAGCCCTCCGTGGACTCGCGCAACCGTTACCCTTCATGGGTTGAAGTCTCCATCAACATGGATGTACGATAGCACCACCTATCAGAACCACGCCAAAAACATCCGTGCCTCCAATTGCGTTTGAATCCTCCAAACGCTTCCCTTTACTTTCTTGCAAGTTGCATGCTTTAATTTCCGCTGCCTATATACTCTTTGCATACTTGCTTGAATAGTGTGATGATTGCTTGACTTGTCCTAAAGTAGCTAAAATCTGCAAACTCTAAAATTGGGAAAAGGTTAAGTTTTTAATCGGTCAAGTAGTCTAATCACCCCCCCTCTAGACATACTTCAAGGTCCTACAAACTCGTAACTCAAATATTCTCCTCCACGATCAGATCGTAGAAACTTTATTTTCTTATTACGATGATTTTCCACTTCACTCTGAAATTCTTTGAACTTCTCAAATGTTTCAGATTTGTGTTTCATTAAGTAGACATACCCATATCTGCTTAAATCATCTGTGAAGGTGAGAAAATAACGATACCCGCCGCGAGCCTCAATGTTCATTGGACCACACACATCAGTATGTATGATTTCCAACAAATCTGTTGCTCGCTCCATAGTTCCGGAGAACAGCGTTTTAGTCATCTTTCCCATGAGGCACAGTTCGCAAGTACCATGTGATTCATAATCAAGTGATTCCAGAAGTCCATCAGTGTGGAGTTTCTTCATGCGCTTTACACCAATATGACCCAAACGACAGTGCCACAAATAAGTTGCACTAGCATTATCAACTCTGCATCTTTTGCCTTCAACATTATGAATATGTGTATCACTACTATCGAGATTTAATAAAAACAGACCACTCTTCAAGGGTGCATGACCATAAAAGATATTACTCATATAAATAGAACAACCATTATTCTCTGATTTAAATGAATAACCGTCTCGCATCAAACAAGATCCAGATATAATGTTCATGCTTAACGCTGGCACCAAATAACAATTATTTAGGTCTAAAACTAATCCCGATGGTAGATGTAGAGGTAGCGTGCCGACCGCGATCACATCGACTTTGGAACCATTTCCGCGCAAGATCGTCACCTCGTCCTTAGCCAATCTTCGCAATCCGTATTCCCTGCTTTGAGTTGCAAATATTAGCAACAGAACCAGTATCAAATACCTAGGTGCTACTGCGAGCATTAGTAAGGTACACATCAATAACATGTATATCACATATACCTTTGTTCACCTTGCCATCCTTCTTATCCGCCAAATACTTGGGGCAGTTCCTCTTCCAGTGACCAGTCTGCCTGCAGTAGAAGCACTCAGTCTAAGGCTTAGGTCCAGATTTGGGTTTCTTCTCTTGAGCAGCAACTTGTTTGCCGTTCTTCTTGAAGTTCCCCTTCTTCTTCCATTTACCATTTTTCTTGAAACTGGTGGTCTTATTGACCATCAACACTTGATGCTCCTTCTTGATTTCTACCTCCGCAGCTTTTAGCATTGCGAAGAGCTCGGGAATAGTCTTGTCCATCCCTTGCATATTATAGTTCATCACGAAGCTCTTGTAGCTTGGTGGCGATGATTGAAGAATTCATCAATGACACTATCATCGTGAAGATTAACTCCCGGTTGAATCAAGTGATTATTATACCCAGACATTTTGAGTATATGTTCACTGACAAAACTATTCTCTTCCATCTTGCAGCTATAGAACTTATTGGAGACTTCATATCTCTCAATCCGGGCATTTGCTTGAAATATTAACTTCAACTCCTGGAACATCTCATATGCTCCATGATGTTCAAAACGTCGTTGAAGTCCCGGTTCTAAGCCGTAAAGCATGGCACACTGAACTATCGAGTAATCATCAGCTTTGCTCTGCCAGACGTTCTTAACGTCGTCAGTTGCATCTGCAGCAGGTCTGGCACCCAGCGGTGCTTCCAGGACGTAATTCTTCTGTGCAGCAATGAGGATAATCCTCAAGTTACAGACCCAGTCCGTGTAATTGCTACCATCATATTTCAACTTAGCTTTCTCAAGGAACGCACTAAAATTCAACGGGACAACAGCACGAGCCATCTATCTACAACAAACATAGACAAGCAAAAATACTATTAGGTACCAAGTTCATGATAAATTTAAGTTCAATTAATCATATTACTTAAGAACTCCCACTTAGATAGACATCCCTCTAATCATCTAAGTGATCACATGATCCAAATCAACTAAACCATGTCCGATCATCACGTGAGATGGAGTAGTTTTCAATGGTGAACATCACTATGTTGATCATATCTACTATATGATTCACGCTCGACCTTTCGGTCTCAGTGTTCCGAGGCCATATCTGTATATGCTAGGCTCGTCAAGTTTAACCTGAGTATTCCGCGTGTGCAACTGTTTTGCGCCCGTTGTATTTGAACGTAGAGCCTATCACACCCGATCATCACGTGGTGTCTTAGCACGAAGAACTTTCGAAGCGGTGCATACTCAGGGAGAACACTTATACCTTGAAATTTAGTGAGAGATCATCTTATAATGCTACCGTCAATCAAAGCAAAATAAGATGCATAAAGGATAAACATCACATGCAATCAATATAAGTGATATGATATGGCCATCATCATCTTGTGCTTGTGACCACCATCTTCGAAGCACCGTCATGATCACCATCGTCACCGGCGCGACACCTTGATCTTCATCGTAGCATCATTGTCGTTTCGCCACCTATTGCTTCTACGACTATCGCAACCGCTTAGTGATAAAGTAAAGCAATTACAGGGCGATTGCATTGCATACAATAAAGCGACAACCATATGGCTCCTGCCAGTTGTCGATAACTCGGTTACAAAACATGATCATCTCATACAATAAAATGTAGCATCACGTCTTGACCATATCACATCACAACAAGCCCTGCAAAAACAAGTTAGACGTCCTCTACTTTGTTGTTGCAAGTTTTACGTGGCTGCTACGGGCTGAGCAAGAACCGTTCTTACCTACGCATCAAAACCACAACGATAGTTCGTCAAGTTAGTGCTGTTTTAACCTTCTCAAGGATCGGGCGTAGCCACACTCGGTTCAACTAAAGTTGGAGAAACTGACACCCGCCAGCCACCTGTGTGCAAAGCACGTCGGTAGAACTAGTCTCGCGTAAGCGTACGCGTAATGTCGGTCCGGGCCGCTTCATCCAACAATACCGCCGAACCAAAGTATGACATGCTGGTAAGCAGTATGACTTGTATCACCCACAACTCACTTGTGTTCTACTCATGCATATAACATCTACGCATAAAACCTGGCTCTGATACCACTGTTAGGGAACGTAGTAATTTCAAAAAATTCCTACGCACACGCAAGATCATGGTGATGCATAGCAACGAGAGGGGAGAGTGTTGTCCACATACCCTCGTAGACCGAAAGTGGAAGCGTTAGCACAACGCGGTTGATGTAGTCGTACGTCTTCATGACCCTTATCGTCCATCATTTTATCAGTGGGATCCGGAGGAGATTGTTAGGGAACGTAGTAATTTCAATAAAATTCCTACACACACGAAAGATCATGGTGATGCATAGCAACGAGAGGGGAGAGTGTTGTCCACGTACCCTCATAGACCGAAAGCAGAAGCGTTAGCACAACACGGTTGATGTAGTCGTACGTCTTCATGGCCCGACCGATCAAGCACCGAAAGCACGGCACCTCCGAGTTCTAGCACACGTTCAGCTCGATGACGTCCCTTGAACTCCAATCCAGCCGAGTGTCGAGGGAGCGTTCCGTCAGCACGACAGCGTGGTGATGATGATGATGTTCTATCGACACAGGGCTTCGTCTAAGCACCGCTACGATATCATCAAGGTGGAATATAGTGGAGGGGGGCACCGCACATGGCTAATAGATCTCAAGGATCAATTGTTGTTGTGTCTAGGGTGCCCCCTGCCCCTTATATAAAGGAGCAAGGGGGGAGGTGCGGCCGGCCAGGAGGAGGCGCGCCAGGAGGAGTCCTACTCCCACCAGGAGTAGGACTCCCTCCCTTCCTTGTTGGATTAGGAGAAGGGGGCAAAGAGGAGGGAGAGAGGAAGGAAAGGGGGGCGCCGCCCCCTCTCCTTGTCCTATTCGGACTAGGAGGGAGGGGTGCGTGGCCCTGCCCTAGCCGCCTCTCCTCTTCTCCACTAAGGCCCACTATGGCCCATTAAGCCCCCGGGGGGTTCCAGTAACCCCTCAGTACTCCGGTAAAATCCCGATTTCACCCGTAACGCTTCCGATATCCAAATATAGGCTTCCAATATATCAATCTTCATGTCTCGACCATTTCGAGACTCCTCGTCATGTCCGTGATCACATCCGGGACTCCGAACTATCTTCGGTACATCAAAACACATGAACTCATAATATAACTCTCATCTAACTTTAAGCGTGCGGACCCTACGGGTTCGAGAACTATGTAGACATGACCGAGACATGTCTCCGGTCAATAACCAATAGCGGAACCTGGATGCTCATATTGGCTCCTACATATTCTACGAAGATCTTTATTGGTCAAACCGCATAACAACATACGTTGTTCCCTTTGTCATTGGTATGTTACTTGCCCGAGATTCGATCGTCGGTATTTCAATACCTAGTTCAATCTCGTTACCGGCAAGTCTCTTTACTCATTATGTAATGCATCATTCCGTAACTAACTCATTAGCTACATTACTTGCAAGGCTTATAGTGATGTGCATTACCGAGAGGGCCCAGAGATACCTCTCTGACAATCAGAGTGACAGAACCTAATCTCGAAATATGCCAACTCAACATGTACCTTTGGAGACACCTGTAGAGCTCCTTTATAATCACCCAGTTACATTGTGACGTTTGGTAGCACACAAAGTGTTCCTCCGGTAAACGGGAGTTGCATAATCTCATAGTTGTAGGAACATGTATAAGTCATGAAGAAAGCAATAGCAACATACTAAACGATCAAGTGCTAAGCTAACGGAATGGGTCAAGTCAATCACATCATTCTCCTAATGATGTGATCCCGTTAATCAAATAACAACTCATGTCTATGGTTAGGAAACATAACCATCTTTGATTAATGAGCTAGTCAAGTAGAGGCATACTAGTGACATTATGTTTGTCTATGTATTCACACATGTATTATGTTTCCGGTTAATACAATTCTAGCATGAATAATAAACATTTATCATGATATAAAGAAATAAATAGTAACTTTATTATTGCCTCTAGGGCATATTTCCTTCAGAGATCGCCAACCAGTGGTACCCTGATGACACTCCTCAGTACACTGGAGAGAGTAGCCACGATGCATGGGCATAGACCAACTTAGGCCAAAAGCCTAAGCTTGGGGGAGATTAGATTCATGTTCACACACTCATTCTAGTTGTCGGTGCTCATACTTTTTCATTGTACAATCCATGCTAGTTTAATTTCTTTTTCTAGTTTTCGTCTTGTGTGTTTGATAAACCTTTAGAAAGACCAAAAAAAATTTAGTTAGCTTACTTTCCATGCTTGTAGTAGCAATTAAAAGAAAACTCAAAAATATTTCCCGTTCTTCTTCTGCTTGTTGGGAGCTTTCCCGTGTAAATAGTTTTATTTCTTTTCTTTCCTTTGGGGGTCGAGAGGAGTAGACCATAATGAATATGTCTAAGTGGCTCTCATATGCATGATTGTTTCTTTAATCAAGAGCCCATATTACCTTGTCTTCTCCCTTGAATTGAGTGCTTGCAGATGCTAGCTTAGTCCAATGCACATGCACTACTATTATTATCCACACCGTTCGGTCGTGCAAGTGAAAGGCAATAATGACGATATATGATGGACTGATTGAGATGAGAGAAGCTGGTATGAACTCGACCTCTCTTGTTTTTGTCAATATGAATAGTTCATTGTTCCTGATTCAGCCTATTATGAATAAACATGTTTGCAATGACAATTAGAGATTATAGTTTCTTATGCCATGCTTAATTAGCTAGGAGCTTATAATGGTTTACCTTGCATGCCAACATGCTATTAAAATGGTTGTGATGTGGTATGATAGGGTGGTATCCTCCTTTGAATGATTCGAGTGACTTGACTTAGCACATGTTCACGCATGTAGTTGAAACAAAATCAACATAGCCTTCACGATTTTTATGTTCATGGTGGATTATATCCTACTCATGCTTGCACTCGGTGTTGATTAATTTTAATGCATGTTCATGACTGTTATCGCTCTCTAAGTTGGTCGCTTCCCAGTCTCTTGCTAGCCTTCACCTGTACTAAGAGGGAATACTGCTTGTGCATCCAAACTCCATAAACCCCAAAGTTGTTCCATATGAGTCCACCATACCTTCCTATATGCGGTATCTACCTGTCGTTCCAAGTAAATTTGTAAATGCCAAACACCAAACCTTCAAATGAAATTCTGTTTTGTATGCTCGAATAGCTCATGTATCAACTAGGGCTATCTGTATCTTCCATGTTAGCTAGGCGGGTTATTCTCAAGAGGAGTGGACTCCTCTCCTCATTCACGAGAAAATGGCTGGTCATCGGGATGCCCAGTCCCATGCTCAAATCAAATCAAAATAATTGCAAACAAAAATTCCCCCAGGATTGTTGCTAGTTGGAGGCACCCGTTGTTTCGGGCAAGCCATGGATTGATGCTTGTTTGTGGTGGGGGAGTATAAACTTTACCATTCTGTTTGGGAACCGCCTATAATGTGTGTAGCATGGAAGATATCGAGATCTCTTAGTTGTTATGTTGACAGTGAAAATATACCGCTCAAAATGTTATTCATCTTTATTTCAAAATCGAGCTCTGGCACCTCTACAAATCCCTGCTTCCCTCTGCGAAGGGCCTACCTATTTACTTTTATGTTGAGTCATCACCCTCTTATTAAAAAGCACCCACTGGAGAGCATCGCTGTCATTTGCATGCATTACTATTAGTTTATATTGGGTATGACTATAACTGGATCTCTTTTACCATGAATTACAATGTTTAGTCAGTCCTTGATCTTTAAAGGTGCTTTGCATTTATGTTTTGCGGTCTCAGAAAGGGCTAACAAGATACCATCTTGTTATATCATATTATGATTGTTTTGAGAAAGTGTTGTCATCCGAGTTTTATTATTATTGCTCACTAGTTGATTATGCCATTGATATGAGTAACATGAGACCTAAATGTTATTGTGAATGTGGTTAGTTCATAATCTTTGCTGAGAACTTGAATGTTGGCTTTACATATTTGCAATAACAAGAGCAAACAGAGTTTGTAAAAGTTTTTCTTTATCACTTTTAGTTTGTCAATTGAATTGCTTGAGGACAAGCAAAGGTTTAAGCTTGGGCGAGTTGATACGTCTCCGTCATATCCACTTTTCCAAACAGTTTTGCCCTTGTTTTGGGCTCTAACTTGCATGATTTGAATGGAACTAACCCGGACTAACAATGTTTTCAGCAGAACTGCCATGGTGTTATTTTTGTGTAGAAATAGAAGTTCTCGGAATGACCTGAAAATCCACGGAGCAACTTTTCAGAATTAATAAAAAATACTGGCAAAAGAATCAACGTCAGGGGGCCCACACCCTATCCACAAGGGTGGGGGCGCGCCCCCTCCCCTAGGGCGCGCCCCTGCCTCGTGGGCCCCCTGGACGTCCACCGACCTCAACTCTGATAACCCACAAGTATAGGGGATAATTGTAGCCACTTCCGATAAGTAAGAGTGTCGAACCCAACGAGGAGCTAAAGGTAGAACAAATATTCTCTCAAGTCCTATCTGCCACTGATACGACTCTACGCACGCTTAGTGTTTGCTTTACCTAGAACAAGTATGAAACAAGAAGTACTTTGTAGGTGTGATAGGATAGGTTTGCAAGATAATAAAGAACACGTAAATAAAAGCTAGGGGCTGTTTAGATAAATAGACAATAAAGTAAATATAGCGTGTGTGGAAAAGTGGTGGTAGGAGTTGTGAAATCCCTAAGCAATTGACTACTTTACTAGACCGGCAATCACTATTGCAATTCTATTTGAGGGAGAGGCATAAGATAACATACTTTATCTTCTTGGATCATATGCACTTATGATTGGAACTCTAGCAAGCATCCGCAACTACTAAAGATCATTAAGGTAAAACCCAACCATAGCATTAAAGTATCAAGTCCCCTTTATCCCATACGCAAACAACCTACTTACTCGGTCAGTGCTTCACATCACGCCACCCACCATAAGCAAATCATGAACATATTGCAAACCCTACAGCGGGGATCCCTCACGCTTGCGCAACACGGAGAGCACCATAGGACATCACCAATAATAAAACATGCAACTCAAAGCAATCAGAACAATTCATCAATCACCGGCAGGACAATGAAAGTCTACTCAGACATCATAGGATGGCAACACATCATTGGATAATAATATGAAGCATAAAGCACCATGTTCAAGTAGAGGGTACAGCGGGTTGCGGGAGAGTGGACCGCTGAATATAGATGGAGGAAGGTGATGGAGATGTTGGTGAAGATGATGGAGGTGTTGGTGAAGATCGCGGTGATGATGATGGCCCCCGGCAGCGTTCCGGCGCCATCGGAATCAAGGGGGAGAGAACCCCCCTTCTTCTTCTTCTTCCTTGACCTCCTCCCTAGATGGGAGAAGGGTTTCCCCTCTGGTCCTTGGCTCCCCTGGCATGGGAGGGGCGAGAGCCCCTCCGAGATTGGATCTGTCTCTCTGTCACTCTCTGTTTCTGCGTTCTCTGATTCTGCCCCTTCACCGTTTCTTTTATATCCGGAGATCCATAACTCCGATTGGGGTGAATCTTTCGCCCAGATAGTTCTCATAAAATTAGCTTTCTTGTGGCAAAAGAAGAGCGTCAACCGCCTTACGGGGTGCCCAGGTGAGTCCAGGGTGCACGCCCTGTCTCGTGGCCCCCTCGGGCATCGTCTCGCGTTGATTTTACTTCCCAAAAATCATAAATATTCCAAAATAATTCTTTGTCCGTTTTTATCCCGTTTAGACTCCGTTTGATATTGGGTTTCTGCGAAACATAAAACATGCAACAAACAGGGACTGGCACTGGGCACTGGATCAATATGTTAGTCCCAAAAAATAGTATAAAAAGTTGCCAAAAGTATATGAAAGTTGAATAATATTGGCATGGAACAATCAAAATTATAGATACGACGGAGACGTATCAGCATCCCCAAGCTTAATTCCTGCTCGTCCTCGAGTAGCTAAATGATAATAAAAAGATAATTTTTGATGTGGAATGCTACCTAGCATAATCTTGATCATATGTATAATCATGGCATGAATATTAAGACACGAGTGATTCAAGGCAATAGTCTATCATTTGACATAAAAACAATAATACTTAGGGCATCCCAACAAACAATCATGTCTTTCAAAATATCAATGCTTCCAGAATGTCATCCCTACAAAATCATATAGTCTTGTATGCTCCCTTTTCTTAACACAAGGTACCTGAGGGAGTCCTGGACTAGGGGGTGTCCGGACAGCCGGACTATCATCGTCCGCTGGACTCCAAGACTACGAACATACAAAATTGAAGACTCCGTCCCGTGTCCGGAGGGGACTTTCCTTGGCGTGGAAGGCAAGCTTGGCAATACGGATATGTAGATCTCCTACCATTGTAACCGACTCTGTGCAACCCTACCCTCCTCTGGTGTCTATATAAACCGGAGGGCTTTAGTCCGTAGGACACAACATACATCACAACAATCATACCATAGGCTAGCTTTAGGGTTTAGCCTCCTTGATCTCGTGGTAGATCCACTCTTGTACTACCAATATCATCAATATTAATCAAGCAGGACGAGGGTTTTACCTCCATCAAGAGGGCCCGAACACAGGTAAAACATCGTGTCCCTTGTCTCCTGTTACCATCCGCCTAGACGCACGTTCGGGACCCCTACCCGAGATCCGCCGGTTTTGACACCGACATTGGTGCTTTCATTGAGAGTTCCTTTGTGTCGTCACCGATAGGCTCGATGGCATCTTCAATCAACAACGCTGTTCAGGGTGAGACTTTTCTCCCTCACCGATAGGCTCGATGGCATCTTCAATCAACAACGCTGTTCAGGGTGAGACTTTTCTCCCTGGACAGATCTTCGTATTCGGCGGCTTCGCACTGCAGGCTAATTCACTTGGCCATCTGGAGCAGATCGAAGCTACGCCTCGCCATCAGTCGATTCGAAGCCTAAACTTCACAGCCAACATCCGGGGACTTGATCTCCGACGGGCTCGAGCTAAAGCCAAGCGCGCGCCTGCATTGCGATGGGCATGATCTAGCTCTGCCGCCGAACAGTGCCTTGGTGGCCGCACACGAATCCGCCTCGGCCCTTAGTCCGGAGCCGATCGCCCAGATCGAGGACCGGTGGATGGACACCACCTCGGAGGCTTCAACTTCCACGGCGATGGAGCCGAACACTAACCTTGTCCCTCGCGAAACTCGTGATTCCGAGGTGCCGGACTCCTTGCCGGACTCCGGACCTCCCACGCCCCTACCAATCGAATCTGATTGGATGCCGGTTATGGAATTCACCGCCGCGGACATGTTCCAACACTCACCCTTTGGCGACGTCCTAGATTCGCTAAAGCATCTCTCGCTATCTGGAGAGACCTGGCCGGATTATGGCCAGGATGGTTGGGACACGGACGATGAAGAAATTCAGAGCCCACCCACCACCCACTTTGTAGCCAATGTCGACGATCTAACCGACATGCTAGACTACGACTCCGAAGACATCGACGCTATGGACGACGATGCCGGAGATGAACAGGAACCAGCGCCTACAGGGCACTGGAAGACCACCTCGTCATACGACGTATATATGGTGGATACCCCAAAAGGAATCGATAACGAGGACCAACGGGCCGCGGCAGAAGATAACCCCGCCGACAAACAACCAAAACGGCGACGCAGACGCCGCCCTAAGTCCCGCCTCGACAACAAAAGCGCTCCTCATGACCCCGCAATATAGCAGGGCAAACAAGCGGACAACGAATATGCAGACAAGCAACCGTCCGAACAGGACGAGTCAGATAATCAGCCCGGGCCCGGCGAAAACAACAGTCCAGACGACCTCACGCCGGACACACCGCCGGAGAATAAAAACCTCCGGAAAAGACTCGTCGCCACCGCAAGAAGTTTGAAAAAGGAAAAACGGAAGCTCAAAACAGCGGAAGATACACTCAGAATGAGGTGGAGCAAAGTGCTCAAAACCGCAGACAAATACGGCAATGGCCATCAATTGAAGAGCTACCCAAACGCAGTTATCGCCAGAATTTGATGAGGAGGCCATAGAGCCCCCACAGTCAAAAAACAAAGAGGCCGCCTGGCCGGATAGACGGCCAGATGATATGCCAAAATCTGAAAGCGGCACCGCATATAAACCGACTAACGACCCTGGAAGGACAGATGGCCCAGCCAGGTCCATTTATGGGCCAAAGAAGAGGGCCCCAGGAGGCAATACAACACGCCAAGTGTCCAAGACATCGGTGCACCCAAATACGAGGCGCAGACACCCACTATGTTTCACTAACGAGGTGCTGGATCACGAATTCCCAGCAGGTTTAAACCCATAAACATAGAGGCCTACGACGGAACAATGCACTCAGAGTGCGGATAGAAGATTATATACTACACATACACATGGCCGGAGGAGATGATCTCCACGCCATAAAATACCTACCCTCAAGCTCAAAGGGCCAGCCCGTCATTGGCTCAAAAGCCTCACTTAAAAACTTGTTGGAAGTTGGGAAGAGCTCGAGGGCGTTTAGAGCAAATTTTCAAGGAACTTATGTCCGCCCTCCGGATGCAGATGATCTAAGTCATATAACTCAACAGCCCGGAGAGTCGGCGCGCAAATTCTGGAACAGGTTCCTCACCAAAAAGAACCAAATAGTCGACTGTCCGGACGCCGAAGCATTAGCAGCTTTTAAACACAACGTCCGAGACGAATGGCTCGCCAGACACCTCCGCCAAGAAAAGCCGAGGACAATGTCCGCGCTAACAAGCCTCATGACCCGCTTTTGTGCGGGAGAGGATAGCTGGCTAGCAAGATGCAACACCAGCGACCCAAGTACATCTGAGATAAGAGATGGAAATGGAAAATCACGGCACAGAAAAGAGCAGCGCCAGAATAAAGAGAAAAGCCCGAAGGGCACGGCAGTCAACGCCGGATTCAAAAGCTCGCGGCCAAACAACAAAACACCGCCCCTTAAGGATAACAGCGATGAGCTATCCAATTTAAACAAGATTTTGGGTCGGATATATCAAATCCACAGTACCCCCGGAAGGCCTGCAAACCACACCCACCGAGATTGTTGGGTTTTCAAACAATCCGGCCGGCTAAACGCCGAACACAAGGGGCTCGACTCATCAAGCGAAGATGATGACAAACCCCACCAGCAGAGCACCGGAAAACAAAAGACTTTCCCACAAGAGGTCAAAGTAGTAAACTCACTTCATGTGATAATACGGAAAAATAGTGCGGCTGTTGGGGATATACATAACAGGTAGGCCCACGAAGGGTCGAAATATCATGAAGCATGGGGTCCACACAACATGTGGGTCCAGGTCAATTTCATACAGACACACTATCCACTCGGACAAGCAGCATACTATCCACTCGACCAAGCAACATACCATCCACTCGGATGACTGCTCACCACTGACCGTATGACTCACTCGGATATACGAAGACCAGCAGGCAGCAAAGCAGTCGGCATCTTTCTAATAGTGAGGACTTAATAGTGGGCTGGCATTATGACATTCATACCCCACTTTGTAACATAGGAGGTGAGGGGGTGGCGCACTCTATATAAGCCACCCCCCACCACTAGACTAGGGGGGCCTTTTCTTCCACCTCTCTCTCTTTTCACCATTAGTCTCAGGACTTAGCTCAGGCATGGGGATCCGTTCCTCTCTCTTTCAGACATACATTGTAATCCCCGGATACATACTAAGATAAAACAAAGCCTCTCCGGAGCACGAGACGTAGGGTTGTTATCTCCACTGTGAGAGGCCCGAACTCGCTAAAACCACCGTGTCACCCATATGCATCTCGATAGATCATGCTCCGTTATCCTACCCCTCTCTTACTGTCGGAGTCGTTCCCACGACAGTTGGCGCCCACCGTGGGGCATGGCGTCTATCGAGCCATGATGCAGATGGTTTTTTCATTCATCTATGTTTAATTTTATGTTCATGCTGATCATATTGTTCGTCTTCGCAGTAAGTAATTGAAGCATCTCAAAAGAAGGGGAGAAGATACATCTTCACCTGACGCTACAGGCGTGCATGACCATTCACAAACAGATCAATCAGGAGATTTCTTTCTATGCTATCCTCTTATGATCTAACAATCGTTGTGGATCTAAAAAAGTCCATTGTTGTCTTCCCTGTACGAGCAGGCACCCATCGGAATCAACAATGAAATCTTGCGATGAATAGATCAGACAAGAGACGAAGAAGGGAATATGGCACCGACGCGCTGCGCCAAGGGTTGTAGCCTTCGTCCTCACGCACGGCCGCAAAGCGCGCCGACCCGATCCTCCTGCTTCCTCCTCTTCATAGAACTCGGTCCGCCCGTCAGCCGGCTGCAACGACCACAGGCGCTCGACCGGCGAGCCGGCCCGTGCCGCCCGCTTCATCTTCTCCGTTGACCACAGCTCGCCCGTCAACCGGCTGCAGCGACCGCAGGCGCTCGGCAGTCCCTCTGGCGGCGTGGGTGCTCGGCTGAGGTCGAGGCGACGTGGGTGCAGGCCTGGCGCTGCAACGGCCACCTCATCTTTACGACGGCCTGACACGACGCGTTGCAGCAGCGCTCCTCGTCAACCACGCGGCGGCAACCCCCGCGGCCAATTCACGGACCTGACGCGGCACCAATGCCGTGGCTGTCTACCTCAACAAGATAGGAGCCACCGGGTCGACTCGGCAGTCGGCACCACCTCGAGCTCCGCCCGCCGCAGACTCTAAGGAGAACGCCGTCCCGCACTCGGACTTGTCACGAGCCGTCTCACCTTACGCTGGGTCCGAGTCAAAGCCGCCGCCGCCGCCGCTGCCATGGCCGACCAAGGAGCTCTGCGCCCCTCAACTCACCTAATCTAATTTCCTTCCCATTTATTTCCTGCATGCAGGAATAAATGGCCGTGAGAAACGTTCATTACGTACATGAATTGCTCTAACTCTCAGTTAACCAGCGCTCTCTTGCATGCAGATTCTGCGTACAAGTCCAGAACGTGGGCAACTCCTTCAATATGTTGGTCGGCCAAGCAACTACACCTAATTACTCGTGATTTATTGCTCCACGACCAACAGACCGAGCTCTGCACCAAATCAACCTCCTCGGGGAATAACTGCATGCAGGAAAAAGGAAACGGAAGGACTGGCTCCCACCAGTACGCCACTCCGCTGGCTCCGCTTCATCAAGGTATAATCGCCTCATTAAGCGGCTAATAATTGGTGAGGATTTCCAACATCCGTTACCTAATTACTGCAGCCATAACAAGCTCGCTGCTTCAGCGCTAATTAATTGGTGCATGCATGCATGTGCAACGACCGGGCAGTTAACTTCCTAGTTGTGCTGGCTATACTTAGTCCATGTGCTAGCTATACTTGCTAACTTGCAGGGAAGTGCTGGTACAGCAAAAAATATTTGTGGATGTACGAGTACTTGCTAACTTGCAGGCTTACTGAGATGAATAACACGGCGGATCGACTCATCATTTATTCCACTCGGCTGATTGTGTGGCGAGTGGATTGCAGCCCAGCTGAGGTTTACTCGACCAATTCACCTTTTCACTCAGTCGGCTAACGAACAGCCACCGGCGCCATCCGCCTTGTCGTCTCGTCCGGCTTTGTCTGGGAGGCCATCGTCGAACCTCCACACACAGCCACCCGGCTTGTCGTAGTCCCCAGCCACTCGACAGAGGATTAAGGACCTTCTCCTCTCCGATCATTTACAGTTTAGTTTTTAAATTATTGTACAACTGCTTAACAGTCCTTTTTCTATTCGAACCCAGGTTCACTCGGACAGGACTAAAAGCTCACCGGAATGACCATCCACTCGAACGATTCGCACGCATGCTCGGATGAATTAACTCGGATGGTTAACAAACCACTGCGACAGTCGGACAGGGACGTTTTGGTCCAGTAATCACTCGACCGCCCCGCGCGTCGCCAACGGTTGGTCACCTCATAACCACTCGGCCGCTCCGCGCGTCGCCGCACGGTTGGTCACCTCATAACCACTGGGCCGCCCCGCGCGTCGCCACACTCGGTTGGTCACCTCATAACCACTAGGCCGCTCCGCGCGTCGCCACACGGTTGGTCACCTCATCACCAGTCGGCCGCTCCGCGCGTCGCCACTCGGTTGGTCACCTCATAACCACTGGGCCGCCCCGCGCGTCGCCGTCGCCAAAATCCCCCAGTGGGTGACTTAGCTGCGAATCTGTTTCGCCTAAGTTCAAAAAATCCTACCGAGTGGAGAGCAAACCTCCCACTCGGGGGCTTAGCTGCAGTCCAGTACTCGCCTAAGTTTCAAAAAAATCCTACCGAGTGGAGAGCAACCCTCCCACTCGGAGGCTTAGCTGCAGTCCAGTACTCGCCTAAGTTTCAAAAGAATCCTACCGAGTGGAGAGCAAACCTCCCACTCGGGGGCTTAGCTGCAGTCCAGTACTCGCCTAAGTTTCAAAAAAATCCTACCGAGTGGAGAGCAACTCTCCCACTCGGAGGCTTAGCTGCAGTCCAAGATGCCTAAGTTTCAAAAAATCCTGCCGAGTGGAGAGCAACCCTCCCACTGGGGCTTAGATGCAGTCCGAGACTGTCTAAGTTTAAAAACACGACAGTTGGTCACCTCATAACCACTCGGCCGCCCCGTGCGTCGCCACCAGGTTGGTCACCTCATAACCACTCGGCCGCCCCGCGCGTCGCCACAGGTTGGTCACCTCATAACCACTCGGCAGCCCCGCGCGTCGCCATCAGTTGTTCACCTCATAACCATTCGGCCGCCCCGTGCGTCGCCATCGGTTGGTCACCTCATCAGCACTCGGCCGCCCCATGCGTCGCCAATCGGTTGGTCACCTCATCACCACTCGGCCGCCCCGCGCGTCGCCACTCGGTTGGTCACCTCATCACCACTCGGCCGCCCAGCGCCGCCACTCGGTTGGTCACCTCATCACCACTCGGCCGCCCAGCGCCTTGAACAACTAAGTCATTTTACATTCTGTTATTTTCGTCTTCCGAGTATTCCATAATTCACATCACGCTCACTCGGACGCCACACCACCGAGTGTACCTCTATGCTCAGTGCTTATTTTCACATACTTGCTTAGTATCTTGGTTATGTGACTCCCAAGTCCAACTTTCATTTTTTCGCATATATCATTTACTGAACACCATGTGTCGTTCTTCATTTCGAAGTTTGCATCGGTCCTCCGGGGCTGCCACTCAGTCGAAACACTACACTTCCATTTTATTTTAGCCAGTATTCCAACGAGTTCAGTAGGATCTCTCGCTTCGACAAGTGCGAACGAATCCTTCGCTCTTTTGGACTTTTGCTGGTCAACCAGCAAGCCCCTTGCACTCCCAGCGTGTGTCTATGGGTGTTATTCACACAAATCATTTCAGCACACATCAAATTTCCTCAAGAAATTATTGTGTTGACTTGTGCCATTTTTTACACAAGTTACGCGATCACTCGACGGCCCTACGCGCCAACTTCATCGCTGCTCGGACTCGGTCACCATACTGGTCCTAGCGCACCACAACACTGACCTTGTCGCTCTGTTGACTTCAAACACGTCCGGCCAACCCCTCTATGGAATTCTCTTCATCGTATCAATGATATAGACCTCGTCGGGCATGAGACAGATAAGTCCCTTTCATAATTAAACTTCACACTTCACTCTTTTGCGAGTTTGCCTCTTTCGAGCATCACTCGGAAGCTTCTCCTCATCTTTACCCAAATCCGACTCGATGAATTGCAAATCATCCATTCAATACTATATTTCTCATATTCCGGCATGTCCGTTGTCGAAGCTCTGTAGTATGCTCGGGGCTACGCCGCGACTCGGGGTTGCACCTCATTTGAAATGACACTACTTTGAGTGGTTGAGTACTTCATCACCAGTCAGATCCTTCACTTCAACAAGTGCATTCGATCCGCCACTTGGACAAGTTTTATAATCACCCAGATGCTCTGCACGCCATCTTCTTTCCTACTCAGACTCAGTTGTCACGCCGGTTTTGTTGCGTCGCAACAGACTACACCAAACTCGTCACTACATAAGCTTCGAAAGCATTCGACTAAGTCCTCCGAGGACCATTTTTCACCGTCCGGTGACACGCGACTTCGCCTTAGCCGCTTCGCGCGTCGCCACTCGGTTGTGCACGTCTTCACCACTCGGCTGCCCCGTGCATCTTCACTTGGCTAGATATGTAGTCCTACATTCGACCACTTCACACGTCATCACCATTCGGCCGCCCCACGCGTCGCCACTCGGTTGGGCACGTCTTCGCCACTCGACCGCTCTGCGCGTCACCACTTTCGATTCTTGCGCGTCTTCACCACTCGACCGCTCCGCATCGCCACTCGGTTATACATATCATCGCCCCTCTGTCGCCTCCGCGTCACCATCGATTGGACATGTCTTTACCTCTACACCCCAAAGACGGAACGGCTAAGTTACTCATATGGTCAAACCTCATATCACACTCAAAGCAAGTTTACCTCCTTCGAGCATCACTGGGGCTACGACGCGGCGATTGGCCATGTCACCCTCGGGTTACGCCCATTTGGTCAACCTGTTGATCACATCAGAATATTCTTCCGACCATACATGCTCGGTTCGCCGAAGATCTATAAGTGAAGCACGCCCACTTGATAAATACCCTTTCATGCAAAAGGGTAAAATGAAGCGCCATCGCTGAATCGCATGCGAGCGACCTTACTCCTCGAACATCGTTCAGTACAACCACCTCGCACGCATCCATCCGATTGATTCAATTCGAGACAAAGATATTTGCCATGCCAACTGCATGGAGGTTTACCGAGAGACTTAAACCCTCGCCAGACTCATCTAGTCCGGCGAGGCTGGGGACTACACCGGTGGGTGCACTCAGCGTGCCCCCACCGGAAGAGAACTCGAAAGAAACATTTTGCTCGATGCAAACCCATCTCGATGTTACTCGACCTCCGAGTCGAGAGAAGAACAAGTTCGATCGGTACCAGCTAAGAAGAGTTTTAGTTCTCTCATACCCCGCGGCTGCCCAAGACTGACGGCGGTCTCGGGACTACACCCGGTGGGTGCACTCAGCGTGCCCCCACCGGAGTAATCTCCACTGATGCGGCTGACCAGTCCGAGTGATGAACAACAACAAAAAGACAGGCTCTAAGACTCCGCCCATTGTTGGTATCCACTGAAGCAGTCCACCTGGTCGGTTGACGCCAAACAACAACAAAAAGACAGGCTCTAAGACTCCCGCCGTTGCCCGCGATCGGCGGCGATCTCGAGGACTACACCGGTGGGTGCACTCAGCGTGCCCCCACTGGAATGGTATCCACTTAACGCAGTCCGCCCAACCCGAGTGGCGGCCAAACAACAAAAAGACACGTTCGAGCGTGAAGAAATTCCGAGTAATCGTTACTCGATGCAGGCCCAGCTCCAAATCACTCCAAAAAAATATTCTATAAGGCGAGTTTAACGCTCCTCTGTGGACCTGTTTTGAGCCTTCTTCTAGGACTCAAAGTGTGGATCTAAAACCGACTCGTATTGACGTTCCTCCGGGATAAGAATGGCATCTCTCTAAGAGAGCAGTCCATGTGTCAATCTGGTTGCACGAATTTAATGACACGCCCATACTCAGATCACGAGTTAAACCTCTCCCGAGAGATGAATGAATGTCACCAAGTTGCTCCTCACAGACACTTACCTCGATCAGTCGGGAAGCATGGTGCCGGAATCCATTGAGATTTTGTTCAAACCTTGGTTGTCTGAAAGCGCGACGACATGTACCAGTATTTACGTAATCACTCGGACCAAGCGTGTCTTACACCAACTCGTTACGCAAAATCGCAATCGATTAGGGGCTAATGTTGGGGATATACATAACAGGTAGGCCCACGAAGGGTGAAATATCATGAAGCATGGGGTCCACACAACATGTGGGTCGAGTCAATTTCATCTGAGACACACTATCCACTCGGACAAGCAGCATACTATCCACTCGACCAAGCAACATACCATCCACTCGGATGACTGTTCACCACTCGACCGTATGACTCACTCGGATATACGAAGACCAGCAGGCAGCAAAGCAGTCGGCATCTTTCTAATAGTGAGGACTTAATAGTGGGCTGGCATTATGACATTCATACCCCACTTTGTAACATAGGAGGTGAGGGGGTGGCGCACTCTATATAAGCCACCCCCCACCACTAGACTAGGGGGGCCTTTTCTTCCACCTCTCTCTCTTTTCACCATTAGTCTCAGGACTTAGCTCAGGCATGGGGATCCGTTCCTCTCTCTTTCAGACATACATTGTAATCCCCGGATACATACTAAGATAAAACAAAGCCTCTCAGAGCACGAGGCGAGGGTTGTTATCTCCTTGTGAGAGGCCGAACTCGCTAAAACCACCGTGTCACCCATATGCATCTCGATAGATCATGCTCCGTTATCCTACCCCTCTCTTACTGTCGGAGTCGTTCCCACGACAGCGGCACCCTCTAAAAAGGGTCTCGCACGGTCCAACCTAGCAGAACATAAAGATTAGACATCAAAACCAACCACTTTCGACCACCTGGATTATTCCAGAAGCGTTCGAAACGCAGGATGGACTGCCCTGATATTGGATCATGTAATCGACGGACTGCAATTTACACAAGTCCTGATGGACGGAGGCAGTGACCTAAACCTGCTGTATCCAAACACAATCCGCAAGTTGGGGATAAACCCTACTAAAATTCGACACAGCCGCACTTCCTTCAAAGGAGTGGCGCGAGAGCCCTTACGCCAAGTGCAGGCTCCCTATTACTAGAAGTTGTGTTGGATCACCGAACAACTTTCGACGCGAAAAACTAATCTTTCATATCGTCCCATTCAAAAGTAGCTATCAAGCACTCCTGGGACGAGAAGCTTTTGTTCGCTTCAACGCCATACCACATTACGCGTCTCTTACACTTAAGATGCCCGGTCCACGTGGCATCATTTCAGTGCGAGGGTCATTCAAAGACCCCGGACACGGTTAGACGAGTCCGGCGTAAATAAGCTAGCGGCTCCCCAGCCACGCACCCATTCACAAGGGGCTGCGCGCACAAGAACAGCGAGCTCATACAGACTCCGCTTTACTTATTTTTATTTTTATTTCTTCTTTCGTATATATTCCTTTCGAACGAATTCCTTTCAAACTAAGTTCCTCTCTTTTTACAGATGAACAACATGCACACCCGTCCAGGATAACGGCACAACGGAGACACAGGCGCAGACGTGCAGTAGGGACCCGTCACGAGGATTCTTTTCAGATTAAGACCCTGCGTAAACCTTTTTTACTGTCTCTTGTTGTTATAATCCCTTGGTTTCTTATTATAACCAAAGTGGAGCCTGACGTTTTGGCATCGGCCGCGTCAGAGGACCATGCTCGTACCTGGACACTAGGGGCTTAGGGCATTGTTCTGCCCATTACCACAAAGACCGAACACCTTAGGGAGTGTTCGACGTCTCGAGTTAGGCCTTATATGCATCAGCTCTGAATCATGTCTTTGGTCAAATGTTGGGTTTGCCCGGCTCCTGTGTTTTGCCGCCTTACGTTCCGTATCATCGCCTAACGCGGCACCGGAGAACTCTGCGATTGTGCCCGCCGGGTTAGCACCTGGCGAGCACCTCGATGAAAACCGATCATCATGATACAAATGAGAGACTGGTCAACCACTCGATCGACTACCGGAATGTTTAGAATTCCCGCTTTGGAAATACCGTTTCGGTCGAGCACACGCCGCCCGAATTCGAGAAGCGCGGTGCCCCAAGGGGCTATGTCGTAGCCCCACCCTCGACCTCAATGGCTAAGTGAAAGTGATAAAGCATCATAGTCCGGATTGCCTCGTTTGCTCGCTACCACCTCCTTAACGGGACCGAGGCGTCGAATTAAGTGTGAAAGCGCTATTTTTTGCGAACACCCCCGCACCTTGTGCGTGGGGGCTGAAGCCGAAGACTGCAATCTTTCAGGTTATACAAACGTATACATAAACGGCCGCATAGGAGATATTTTAATACTTGGAACGCACAAGTATAAAAGGCGGTTACAGCATAATCATTGTTCTACAAGGTAAAAACGTTCATTTGAACGTAACATTTTTCGAGCACTGCGACTCTATTACACGAGCGCCACGCATAACTTCCCCAAAATAGTGCTCGGCGGGTAATCGGCTTTCGTCCGAACCCTGGGCCGCAATAACGGTGGCATCCATCTCTGTCCAATGTGTCTTCACACGGGCAAGGGCCATCCGCGCACCTTCTATGCAGGCCGACCGCTTCATCTCCTTGATATGCGGCACCGCTCCAAGAAATTGCTGCAATAAGCCAAAATAGCTCGTCGCCTTGGGCCTCTCTGGCCAGACATGAGCCACAATATCAGTCATGGCAAGTCCGGACAACTTGTTTAGCTCAGCCCATTCGGCCAACCGATCGGTCAACGGAAGTGAACGGTCCGGACTATGGAATTGAGACCAAAATAGTTCTTCCGTCTTGTGATCCTTCTGGCTCCGGAAGTGTACAACGGCATCAGCCGCACTTGCCGCTAAGTCCATATATGGATCCTCCGGACCCCACAGCTGGCCAAGTTGGGCATACTTTGGATCCATAAACCGGCAACACAGCAGAAAAGGCCTGCCAGCCACAATATCTCCGGCCTGGCGCAGCTCCTCCTTCATAGCCCGCATCGCAGAACAGGCATCCTTGGCTTCGGCGGTGGCCTTTCCCAGGTATTCCCGTTCAGATAGGCGCTCCTTTTCAAGAGCCTCATTGCGGTCGGCAGCATCCTTCAATTTCATGGCCAATTCGGCCATCTTTTCCCTGCTTAGGCAGTGTGCAGCCTTTTCGGCTTCCAACTCCTCGGCCGCCCTCAAGGCAGCCGCATACTCCTCGGGCTTGCTCCTTAGCTTGAGCAAGCTCGGCGAAAACTCTCCACACAGCAGCAGCACCGCTCGTATCACGGTATATATTGTCGAGCGGGCTTTGACTCCCTTAAACAAGTGATGCGGAGAATTCATTTACCTTGCGACTCGTCAAGTCGCCCGGTTGACAAAGCGATGTCGCATCCTCCACATCGAGTTGCCGCATTAGCTCGACAACTCCACTAGTCCGGCTAGCCCCCGGACTATCCGCCACCTGCATAGGAACGGCGACATTCATTACCTGAGAATTTGATCCTCGGCACGCTATCGCTTTCGACAACCTACCGAGTCTCAGGGGCTACTATCCATACAGGGCGCACTTCTATGTGCCAAACTGTCAAAAAGGTGCGTCGTTCTTGCGTACCTCAAATCCCGTCAGTAAACTCCTGACGGCATTATGCAATCCGCTTTCGGTGGAAGAAATCCGTCCAATCACCATACGCATCAAAGCACGATGATCTTCTGAGATGGACGCCCTCTCAAGCAGATTCTTGGCTCCCGGCGGACACTAGTGGGCGCCCGAACTCTCCGCCCCTCGAACTCAGGATACCCTCCGTGGCGATACTTGAGCTCGCTCGCCCTATCCGACGGCACAGCAGATGGAGGCGTTTCGCTCTCCATCATCTCCGGACGAAGATCCCCTGAAGACGAACTCATCTGAGAAGGCCGCAGATCCGAACTGCAAGGTAAAAATTTCGGTCATCCACGAAGCACAAATAGGGTATTTTCTCATTAATGAACCCCCTTTTTATACTCACGGCTCATTTGGAGGCTGATCCGTTAGAGCGATTATGCGTCCGGACTTTCTCCGGACGCAGGACCCTCCAAGAAAGATTTCTTCCCCGCTTAGGGCTTTGGCCTCCGGGTCTTGGGCGGTCCTCTTCTCCCACGGAAGGAGGGATTGTCGATCCCCCTCTTGAGCGCCCCTTAGGCAGGTGATAGCTCTTCTATTTTCCCCATCGCCCCCTTCTACGGGTGCGACCTCCAACATTCTGACCAGCACGGGCTCCGGTGCGGTCTCTGGGAGGGGGGCCGGACACCTTATCAGCTTGGATCGCGCTACCCACTCCTGATGAAGAATAATGGGTTAGAAGGCGAATTTAAAAGAAAACAAACAAGCGAACGTCCGGACTCGAGCTACTTACATTTATCCCGGCGATTGCAGCTTAGGCCTGCGTCTTCGGTCAATTCCGGACACGCCACCTCCAGTCCGAAGAACAACTTGTACATCTCCATGGGCGTCATACCCATGAAGTGTTGGAGAGTTCGTGGCCCCTCCGGATTGAACTCCCATAACCGGAGAGGACGGCGTTTACAGGGCAGAAGACGCCTGATTAGCATGACCTCCATCACCACAACCAGATTGATCTCCCTCGCTTGGAGGTCTCGAATCCGGCCCTGCAATAAGGGCACGTCTTCTGACGGCCCCAATTGAGCCCTTGGTTGACCCACGACATCAATCGGCGTGGAGGTCCTGGCGGAATGAAGGTGGCGGCTTTGCTTGCTGCCCGGAGCGGTGACATAGAACCCTCCTGCTGCCACAAGCCGAGCTCCTCTTGGAAGGAGCCCTCGGGCCACGGGCATCGGCCCTCCGCTTATGGCCGCCCGCCAAGACTCCGCTTGACGCCCCGATCATCTTGGCTCCACATTGAAGGTCTTCACCATAGGCCAAAGTGGGGGTGGCGGAGGAAGGCTTCACTGCACAATAATGAATGCGGAAATATGGAGGATGGACTCGAGCCAAGTCGTGAAAATCCAGCCCGTAGTAGAACATGAGCCCTCTCACGAAGGGGTCCGTCGAGAAGCCTAAACCCGGACGGAGGTGGGATCTGAAGGCAGCGTACTCACGGGCTCGGGAGTGGGTGCAGCCTGCCCTCGGGCGGGCAACCTGTGCGAAATCTCGTAGGGCAGGTACTTGGCCTCACGCAGCTTTAACATGTCCTCCTCCGTCAGGCATCCACTGGCCCTGAAGGTCGGAGCCGGACATTGTTGAAGATCCGAAGCGCTCGAATCTGGGGCTCTGGGTGTTGGAACTTGGAGCAAGGAGAGGATTCGATGGAAGATTGAGAAAAAGCGAGCCTTGGTCCCTTATAAAGGGGAAAATACCAAGAGCCGTCTCTGTGACCGTTCGATTCACCTTCGATAGAGGCGTGGCGGCGCAGGCACGGTTGGGTTACCCTTCGTATTGATGAGAATCCGGAATAAGGGAGCATGATCTCTGCTTCGACAAGGCGTGCCAAGGAAACCGCCGCTAAGCGTCTTTGAGGTGGTATAATAAAAAGCGATTCAAGTAAAGGCACGGTAGCGGTGTGATGTCATGCCGCCAAATCGTCGGCAGATTGGATTTATGTGCATTATTCTCTCTACGGAGGAATGTGGAATTTATTTTGCGAGCGGACACTATCACGGTGTTCATGATCTTCTCTGGATTATTCAAGGAGAAACCCGCCTTGCAATGCCGAACATTATGCGCGCCGGACTTATCGTCATTGAAGCTGGTTCGAGGCTCTTGAGGAGTCCTAGACTAGGGGTGTCCGGACAGCGGACTATCATCGTCCACGGACTCCAAGACTACGAAGATACAAGATTGAAGACTCCTTCCGTGTGCGGAGGGACTTTCCTTGGCGTGGAAGGCAAGCTTGCAACACGGATATGTAGATCTCCTACCATTGTAACCGACTCTGTGTAACCCTAGCCTCCTCTGGTGTCTATATAAACCGGAGGGCTTTAGTCCGTAGGACACAACATACATCACAACAATCATACCATAGGCTAGCTTTAGGGTTTAGCCTCCTTGATCTCGTGGTAGATCCACTCTTGTACTACCAATATCATTAATATTAATCAAGCAGGACGTAGGGTTTTACCTCCATCAGAGGGCCCGAACCTGGGTAAAACATCGTGTCCCTTGTCTCTTGTTACCATCCGCCTAGACGCACAGTTCGGGACCCCCTACCCGAGATCTGCCGGTTTTGACACCGACGGTACCCCTCATGCCTATCCCGGTGTCAGCCAAGCAATTGTTTCATACTTTAGTATTCTCAAACTTCTTCAACTCTCACGCAATACATGAGCGTGAGCCATGGATATAGCACCATGGGTGGAATAGAATATGATGGTGGAGGTTATGTGGAGAAGACAAAAACGGAGAAAGTCTCACATCGACGCGGCTAATCAACGGGCTATGGAGATGCCCATCAATTGATGTCAATGCGAGGAGTAGGGATTGCAATGCAACGGATGCACTAGAGCTATAAGTGTATGAAAGCTCAACAAAAGAAACTAAGTGGGTGTGCATCCAACTTGCTTGCTCATGAAGACATAGGGCATTTGAGGAAGCCCATCGTTGGAATATACAAGCCAAGTTCTATAATGAAAAATTCCCACTAGTATATGAAAGTGACAACATAAGAGACTCTATATGAAGAACATGGTGCTACTTTGAAGCACAAGTGTGGTAAAAGGATAGTAACATTGTCCCTTTTCTTTTTTCTTTTTCTTTTCTCTTTTTTGGGCGGGCTTCTTTAGCCCTCCTTTTATTTAGGCTTCTTTGGACTCTCTCCTTTTTTAACTTTTTATTTTTTTTCATGGGGCAATGTTCTATAATGATGATCATCACACTTTTATTTACTTACAACTCAATATTACAACTCGATACTAGAACAAAGATATGACTCTATATGAATGCCTCCAGCGGTGTACCGGGATGTGCAATGATCTAGCGTAGCAATGACATCAAAAAACGGACAAGCCATGAAAACATCATGCTAGCTATCTATGATCATGCAAGGCAATATGACAATGAATGCTCAAGTCATGTATATGATGATGATGGAAGTTGCATGGCAATATATCTCGGAATGGCTATGGAAATGCCATGATGGGTAGGTATGGTGGCTGTTTTGAGGAAGATATAAGGAGGTTTATGTGTAATAGAGCGTATCGTATCACGGGGTTTGGATGCACCGGCGAAGTTTGCACCAACTCTCGAGGTGAGAAAGGGCAATGCACAGTATCGAAGAGGCTAGCAATGATGTAAAGGTAAAAGTGCGTATAATCCATGGACTCAACATTAGTCATAAAGAACTCACATACTTATTGCAAAAATTTATTAGCCCTTGAAATAAAGTACTACACGCATACTCCTAGGGGGGAGGTTGGTAGGAGTTAACCATCGCGCGCCCCCGACCTTCACACAAAGATAAGCAATCAAAATACAATGCGCGCCAATTTGGTTACATAGTTAGTAGACCATACGTGCATGCTTCGGGAATCACAAACCTTAACACCAACATCCTTACTAAACACAACCATCTATAAGTACCTCCCACATATTATCATCTCTATATCACAAAACTATTGCAAGGAATCAAACATAAAATATTCAGCGATCTACAAGTTTACGTAGGATTTTATGACTGACCATGTGAATGACCAATTCCTGTCATCTCTCTAAATAGATATAAGTGAAGCAAGAGAGTTTAATTCTTTCTACAAAAGATATGCCCACGCTCTAACAAATATAAGTGAAGCAAAAGAGCATTCTATAAATGGCGGTTTTCTATGTGAAGAGAAATAGGTAATCCAAACTTCAAATGATATAAGTGAAGCACATGAAGCATTCTATAAAGCCATACTCAAAAGATATAAGTGAAGTGAAATGAGCATTCTATAAATCAACCAAGGGCTATCTCATACCAGCATGGTGCATAAAATAAAAGTGAAAACTAAATGCAAAAGACGCTCCAAGACTTGCACATATCGCATGAACGAAACGAATCCGAAAACATACCGATACTTGTTGAAGAAAGAGGGGATGCCTTTCGAGGCATCCCCAAGCTTAGATGCTTGAGTCTCCTTGAATATTTACTTGGGGTGCCTTGGGCATCCCCAAGCTTGAGCTCTTGCCTCTCTTCCTTTTCCTCATATCGAGACCTCCTCGATCAAACAGTTCGTCCATACAAAACTTCAACAGAAAACTCGGTAAGATCCGTTAGTATAATAAAGCAAATCACTACTCTAGGTACTGTTGCAAACCAATTCATATTTTGTTTTTGCATTGTGTCTACTGTAATATAGCTTTTCCGTGGCTTAATCCACTAAAATAAATTGATAGTTTCATCAAAACAAGCAAACTATGCGTCAAAAACAGAATCTGTCAAAAACAGAACAGTCTGTAGAAATCTGAACATTCACCATACTTCTGGTAGCCCAAAAATTCTACCAAAATTAGGAAAAATAAAAAATTTATATATAAAGACAGTGAAAAAAGAATCAGAACCAATTGACGTTCCAGTTAAAAACGTAAAATCGCGCACTACAGACAAAGTTTCTGTCCTACACCGTACAAACCAACAAGCATTGTAAACTTCCTAAAGGCAAACCTTGCCACATTATTTTTATAATACAATGGAATTGTACAAGGGGATAATTATTTTTGTTGAAAAGTTTCTGTAATCAAGATTCACAAAGTTTCTGTGAGCATGAACAAAGTTCAAGGAGCTCTCTCACTTCAACAATGCTTGTCTTTCTCACTTTCGCTTTCCTTTTTGAAAAGTTTTAGGTTCCCCTCTTTATTTTTTTTGTTTTTAAACTATATGAAAGCACTCAACAGAAATAAATGACTCTTTAAAACTTCCAGGTTGTCTCCCTGGCAGCGCTTTCTTTAAAGCCATTAAGCTAGGCATATAGTGCTCAAGTAATGGATCCACCCGGATCCCAAGGTATATCAAAGACAATTTTAATTAACAATGATTTGTAATTTAGTAGTGATCACAAAGTAACATATATCATGCAACAACGAAGTCTAACTATCTTCCTATGCATCGGCATGTCATAAAAGAACAATTCATGCACACCAAGTAAATGCCAATGCATAGTATAAGCAGTTTCTTGCAATTTTATCATATTGGAAACATAGAGAGGTGGAGATATAGTTCCTCTCTCATAATAATTGCAAGTAGGAGCAGCAAGCACATGCATATTATATTCATCAAAATCATCATGTGCAATAGTAAAAGGCAACCCATCAATATAATCCTTAATAAGCACAAACTTCTCCAATATAGTGTAGTCGGGAGAATTCAAAAAGATAATAGGACTATCATGCGTGGGTGCAATAGCAACAATTTCATGTTTAACATAAGGAACTATAGCAAGTTCATCTCCATAAGCATCATTCATATTGGCATCTTGGCCACAAGCATAGCAAGCATCATCAAAAAAGGATATTTCAAGAGAATTAACGGGATCATAACAATCATCATAGCAATCATCCTTCGGTAAGCACGAAGGGGAATTAAACAATGTATGAGTTGAAGAGTTACTCTCATTGGAAGGTGGGCACGGGTACCTAACCTGCTCTTCCTCCTTTTGTTCTTCACTCTCCTCATCATCTTTTTCATCCAATGAGCTCTTAGTTTCATCAATTTCTTCTTCCATAGCTTCCTGCAAAATATTAGTCTCTTCTTGCACAGCGGAGACTTTCTCAATAAATGCATCAATATTGTAACTGTATTCATAATTCTTATAACAATATTTAAGTATAGCAAAATTTTCAGGTCTATAAACTGAATCATCAAAATCATCAAACTCTTTAAACATAGATTCAATCTCATAAGCACCCATAAAAGCAACAAATTCTTCTATTTGTTCCACATCATAGTAATCATATACACCATTAGCATAAGAAGCTAAGGTTTTATTATCATTGGATTTGCATGAAAAGGGACGGTGTGGAGCCTTCATCCTAGAGCAACA
Organism: Aegilops speltoides; assembly: GCA_021437245.1. Lineage (NCBI taxonomy): Eukaryota > Viridiplantae > Streptophyta > Magnoliopsida > Poales > Poaceae > Aegilops > Aegilops speltoides. The sequence goes on from CM038146.1 coordinate 165,979,725, forward strand.
AGTATAATCATAACTCAAGCATAGTTGACGAGCATACCAACGTAACATATGAATTTGATCCCATAATAGTTTTCCTTTTTGTGTCAAGCGATAATCTCTAAAGTATTCACGTTGATCCAACGTGTCTCCCATAACATAATTGAATGGGGTTTTCTCAGGATTATCAAAGTAGTACATAATATCTATCACATAACGAGCATCGAGGGTTTTAGGAGGTTCCCCATCTCCATGAGTAGCAACTACACCTAATTTTTTTGGTATTTCGTGTTCCATATCCATAACTTAAGATATGAAACAACTTAGAACAGCAAATAAAAATTACTTAGTGATAAAGCAAACAAGCACACATGAGAATATTCACCCCACGCTATGACTCCCCGGCAACGGCGCCAAAAAAGATCTTGATAACCCACAAGTGTAGGGGATAATTGTAGCCTCTTTCGATAAGTAAGAGTGTCGAACCCAATGAGGAGCTAAAGGTAGAACAAATATTCTCTCAAGTCCTATCTGCCACTGATACGACTCTACGCACGCTTAGTGTTCGCTTAGAACAAGTATGAAACTAGAAGTACTTTGTAGGTGTGATAGGATAGGTTTGCAAGATAATAAAGAACACGTAAATAAAAGCTAGGGGCTGTTTAGATAAAGAGACAATAAAGTAAATATAGCGAGTGTGGAAAAGTGGTGGTAGGAGTTGTGAAATTGTCCCTAAGCAATTGACTACTTTACTAGACCCGCAATCACTATTGCAATTCTATTTGAGGGAGAGGCATAAGCTAACATACTTTCTCTTCTTGGATCATATGCACTTATGATTGGAACTCTAGCAAGCATCCGCAACTACTAAAGATCATTAAGGTAAAACCCAACCATAGCATTAAAGTATCAAGTCCCCTTTATCCCATACGCAAACAACCTACTTAGTCGGGTTTATGCTTCTGTCACTCACGCCACCCACCATAAGCAAATCATGAACATATTGCAAACCCTACAGCAGGGATCCCTCACGCTTGCGCGACACAGAGAGCACCATAGGACAGCACCAATAATAAAACATGCAACTCAAACCAATCATAGCAATTCATCAATCACCAACAGGACAACGAAAGTCTACTCAGACATCATAGGATGGTAACACATCATTGGATAATAATATGAAGCATAAAGCACCATGTTCAAGTAGAGGGTACAGCGGGTTGCGGGAGAGTGGACCGCTGAATATAGATGGAGGAAGGTGATGGAGATGTTGGTGAAGATGATGGAGGTGTTGGTGAAGATCGCGGTGATGATGATGGCCCCTGGCAGCGTTCCGGCGCCACCGGAAGCAAGGGGGAGAGAGCCCCCTTCTTCTTCTTCTTCCTTGACCTCCTCCCTAGATGGGAGAAGGGTTTCCCCTCTGGTCCTTGTCTCCCCTGGCATGGGAGGGGAGAGAGCCCCTCTGAGATTGGATCTGTCTCTCTGTCTCTCTATGTTTCTGCGTTCTCTGATTCTGCCCCTTCACCGTTTCTTTTATATCCAGAGATCCGTAACTCCGATTGGGGTGAATCTTTCGCCCAGATTTTTCTCATAAAATTAGCTTTCTTGTGGCAAAAGAAGAGCATCAACCACCTTATGGGGTGCCCAGGAGAGTCCAGGGCGCGCCTGCCTCCCTGGGGTGCGCCCCCTGTCTCATGCCCCCCTCGGGCACCATCTCGCGTTGATTTTACTTCCCAAAAATCATAAATATTCCAAAATAATTCTCCGTCCATTTTTATCCCGTTTGGACTCCGTTTGATATTGGGTTTCTGCGAAATGTAAAACATGCAACAAACAGGAACTGGCACTGGGCACTGGATCAATATGTTAGTCCCAAAAATAGTATAAAAAGTTGCCAAAAGTATATGAAAGTTGAATAATATTGGCATGGAACAATCAAAAATTATAGATACGATAGAGACGTATCAAACTCCAACTCCATATATTTGCTTTTGCGGAGAAAAAAATCGGAGAGAAAGTTTCATCGCATTTTATGATACAGAGCCGCCGCCATGCCCTAATCTCTCTCGGGAGGGCTGATCTGGAGTCCGTTCGGGGCTCCAGAGAGGGGGATTCGTCGCTGTCGTCATCATCAACCATCCTCCATCGCCAATTTCATGATGCTCACTGCCGTGCGTGAATAATTCCATCGTAGGCTTGCTGGACGGTGATGGGTTGGATGAGATTTACCATGTAATCAAGTTAGTTTTGTTAGGGTTTGATCCCTAGTATCCACTATGTTCTGAGATTGATGTTGCTATGACTTTGCTATGCTTAATGCTTGTCACTAGGGCCCGAGTGCCATGATTTCAGATCTGAACCTATTATAATTTCATTAATATACGCGAGTTCTTGATCCTATCTTGCAAGTCTATAGTCACATATTATGTGTTATGATCCGACAACCCCAAAGTGACAATTATCGGGATACTTCTCGGTGATGACCGTAGCTTGAGGAGTTCATGTATTCACTATGTGTTAATGCTTTGGTCCGGTACTCTATTAAAAGGAGGCCTTAATATCCCTTAGTTTTCGTTAGGACCCCGCTGCCACGGGAGGGTAGGACAAAAGATGTCATGCAAGTTCTTTTCCATAAGCACGTATGACTATATTCGGAATACATGCCTACATTACATTGATGAACTGGAGCTAGTTCTGTGTCACCCTATGTTATAACAATTACATGAGGAATCACATCCGACATAATTATCCATCACTGATCCAATGCCTACGAGCTTTTCACATATTGTGCTTTGCTTATTTACTTTACCTTTGCCACTGTTACAATTGCTACAAAACTGCTACCGTTACTTTTGCTACCGTTACCGTTACTTCCATACTACTTTGCTACTAAATACTTTGCTACAGATACTAAGTTATCCAGGTGTGGTTGAATTGACAACTCAACTGCTAATACTTGAGAATATTCTTTGGCTCCCCTTGTGTCGAATCAATAAATTTGGGTTGAATACTCTACCCTCAAAAATTGTCGCGATCCCCTATACTTGTGGGTTATCAACACATCAAAATGTATGATCACCAATAAGTTTGTTGCTCGTTCCTTATGGCCTGAGAATGGTTTTTCAGTCACTTCACTTTTCGGAGGAAAGTTACAAGTGTCACATGATTCAAAATCCATCATAATGGAATTTTTCCATGCGAGTTTATCCAATGTGACCAAATGCAGTGCCACACATGTGTGGTATTCTAATAGTCTTGAGACATTTAGCGTCAGTGTTATGGATGTATCATTTTACCATCAATATTCATAACATGCATACCATCTTGGATGGAAGCCTGGCCCTTCATGTTATTCATAATACAGAACAACACTTGTTCTTTTATGAACAACCCTTTGGCAATAAACATTGTGCAATGGGCTAGAGTGTATGAAACTCTAAAATGAATTATGGAAGTAAACACAGAGGTAATATATTAATATCATTATTCATAACATACATCTCATTCATAATGAAAGTATAGCCCTTATGTTTATTCATAATGCTGAACATCAAAAGTTCTCAACCTTCTTGCAAGGTACCTTATGCAAAGGGATAGAGTGTGTAAAGCTCTAAAATGAATTATGAAAGAAAATACATAGGTAATACACCGATGGAAGGTATAGTTACTTTTACTATGTTCTCAGCATGTAATAAAACCTCATTCCTGGCTAGTCGTTTTTAGGCCATGGTAGCTCTTACATCAATTCACAACATAATGCAATCGAGCAGGTATTTTTTGTGATTAACTCACAATACCCAAGAATTAGTGATTAACATGTTTGACCATAATTCCCAAGAACTATATCTTTGACCAGCCTTCTCTACATCAAAAACTTGTATGACATTCATACATGAGCTGGATATTCCAGTCTTCTTTCCTTTTGGCTTTATACTTCTAATAGTTTAACTTTCAGTATTTTTCCTACTCTCAAAAGAAGTAGCCAACTTAAGAGTGGTATTAGCCCCGGACTTCCTAGGCACGGAAGTTTCACCAACACCCTTCGGACACATCCTTTCTCTTTAAGTTGTTGTTTTATTCACCTTCATATCATATGACAGACGTTCTCCTGGATTCCTCTCCTAACAGTCAAATGCATAGTAGACACTTTTACTAATAGTTTGCAAACAAACATTGCTTTGTTTGTATCTCTAAAAATGATTTGCAGTTCCAGGAATATCACATAACTATCCCAAACTTTCGAAGTTCGGGTCTCATGGAAGCAAACATATTGCATTTGACCGTAACGGAATTCTAGCTTTTGGATCGAAGGACGAGAGTCACATCATCCATAGCATTTGTGGGAGGATACCGAAAACATGCAATAGGACAAAATCCTCCTCGTCACTCTTTGAGGACAATCCTCATATTACGTTACCAACCCTGAAGTTTTAACCAGATATTTAACAGTTATTCAATTTTAACAGGGAAGGTGGAAATGCGAGCCATTCTTCTACAACTGTTATGCAAATAATACTTAGACAATGTTCATAATTAAATTGCACTGAGAATTAAACGAGTTAATTCTACAGTGCGCTCCCACTCAGATCAATATCTCTCATAATTGATTTAGAGTGATTCAAGATCCATATTTCTATTCGATGCCATTGACCGGTTCATCACTGATGACACGAATTTCAATTGGTAGGCCAACTTGCCGATCACATCTCTATGTGATTCTTGTTCATCTTTCGATGGTTGTGTTCCGAGCTCAGGACTCTCCTGCCTGAACGTCAAAGACAACCAAGTGATCTTGCTGCGAGGTCTGACCTCACCCGCCTCATTCCTCTCGATTCGTTCGTGCTCATGTGTACATGGCGCACCCCAAAAACATACGAATTTCAGACGGTGCTATACTTGGGTGAACACTAACTACTTTGATATTTTAAGTGAGACATCAGCCTAATAAAAAGCGACTATCGTGAAATCAAGAAGGGTGCATCATAAGCGTTAAACATCTCAGACAATTCATAATAGCATGATATGGTATAGCCCTTTCTGACAGAGAAGTATTTCATTTCTTCGTCTTTGGCATTTGCGTCGGTGTTCACCTTCGAGAAGATTGCCACCACCTTATCGATGCACCAGATAATATTGCTATCTCTATAGCTAATAAAATAAGTGCATTACTTAAGGTTGACACGCAGGTCATTAAAATGATAATCATATGGCTCCAGCCATCATGTCAAATCATGACACGCAGGTCATGTTAATCAATTTTACATCATATAGTCATTTCATACATAATCAAATTATTATGTGCACTGCTATACCACATCACATGCACATGCATACCCTCCTGCAAAACCAAGTTAGATGCCTCTAATCAGTTCATGCAAAAACTTATTATTCGCGGCTTCTAAGGTTTCGAAACAAACCGAAGCTACCAACGTCCATCATCAAGTATGATAATTGAAGTCGCTAGATTAACTTTGCAGGGTGTATGAATCACGAGATAATAAAATCTCGAACCCCATACTAAACTTTGTCATACGCATGACCCCCGTGCAGATCATATCTGTATTGCCCTTTCGTCTGCGAAACATCCATCTTTCTTTAACTATGGTAGAACCCAAAGAACTGTTAGCCCTTCGTTGATCTGTCAATCAGCATACTCAGGAGCAGCATGAAAGGATCACGGATTGCCAGAACTTTGTGAGATTCCACCATGCCGTCAAGATTAGGATTATGCAAATTTAAGGGAAGTAACAAGAACATCGGGTAACATATTTCATCTGCTACCCGCACAAATAACTTTTAGTAATAGAACTCATCTATTACCTAATTATATTGTGCAACACCCATACATCTCTATGTATTCTAGATCCCAACCTGCATCTATGCATAGCATGGCTCATGATGCCCCTGTAGGGTAACGGAGCATAAAACAAAAATTTGCCGACCTACGCACCAGCCCAGGACCACTATGGAGACTGCATACAAGGTTTGATCTTTTTCGTTACCGACTCGTATCGCAGCGGAAGAAGAGTCGATGACGATCGGCGGTGCAGATCCCCGCAGCTAGGATTTGCGACCTCCCAACTGCGAGGATGTATACCCTCATCCGCCCCACGGACAGCCCTCCGGGAGGCGGTCGGACAGTCCCTCGGACGGTGTCGCGGACAGCCCTTCGGGGAGGACCCTCAAAACTCAGACAGTCACACGGACAGCCCTTCGGTGGGACCTTCGAAACTCAGATGGTCACACTGACAGCCCTTTGGGAGGCACTCTCGAACTAAGACCAAAACTACGTTCTCTCTATAGAGTTGCACACATAAGGTGTCATCTATCCGGCAGGGCTTCGCCGTCCAGAACTAGTTCCTGCCGGAACCCAGACAGCCTTTCGGCTCTACGAAACTATTTCGCTGGGAGGGAGAGAGAGAGCCAAATCATGCATGGCATTTGTATGAGAGTAAGGAGTGAAGAGATGGCAGCCTTCACCTCCTCTATTTATAGGAAACCCAAGGGGTAGGGTGGTTTTACAAGAAAACCCAAAACCCACATGAAATGGAGTCCTTCCCAAGGACCTAAAGAGTGAAACCAAGGGACAAGTGGGGCCCCATGGATGAGTTGCACCCATGAACGTCCCACCCCTAGTGACCCCCCCCCCAAAAAAAAGAGGTTCCCACCCTTCCATGTCATCCCTAGATCTTTTGGAAAGATCCCCTTTAGATATTTTCCCCAAAAGCAACCAATCAGTGCTTTTCACTATTCACGACGACATTTTTCAGCGTCCGTTCGAACTGAAAATATTTATGTGGGCTTAGAACATTTCCAGTACCCACTAAAATAATTTTCAACACATTCCGAAACAATTCCGGTTTAGTGATTTCCATCTGCGAAAAGCATCTGAAGTGGCTCCGGCAGCTCCGGAACATTTCCAGTTTTTATCCCGAAAAAATCCCAGAAGTTTCCAGAATGATTCTGGCATCCTCCAAGAATTATCAGGCATGTGCCGAAACCAATTTGACTTAACGGTATCCCCTGAAACAGCTTTGCAGTTTTACCGGAACTCATCCGGTGACCTCTCTCTGCGGAACTTTTCCGCTTTCCAAAACTTTTTCGGTGTCTGAAACTTTTTCAGTGATTTTCTCTCAGACTCCCTGTCTAGTATTCAACAGATAGATGACCCATAAGCGTGTGACCCTATAGGTTCGGTGAAGTATAGACATGACTAGAACACTTTTCAATCAGTAATTAACATCGGAGCCGTGGACACCCATTCCGAAACATGTCTAGTATTCAATCAGTGACTGGAACACCCCATCGGAGCCGGGTGAATAGGCAACTAACAATTTTTAGCTTTTCTTTACCAAATTAAACTTTGCATCAAAGTAGGTTGTCTAAAAACGCAACTAGGTGAACAACCTATAAGATGCAACAACAATAAGTGCACAAGCAAGCAAGGGATACTATACAAAACCTTGCACAAGTAAAGGCGCGAGATAACCAAGAGTGGAACCGATGGAGACGAGGATGTGTTACCCAAGTTCCTTCCTTTTAAAGGGAAGTACGTCTCCGTTAGAGCGGTGTGGAGGCACAATGATCCCCCGCCACTAGGGCCACCGTATTCTCCTCACGCCCTCACACAATGCGAGATGCTGTGATTCCACTATTGGTGCCCTTGAAGGCGGCGACCGAACCTTTACAAACAAGGTTGGGGCTATCTCCACAACTTAATTGGAGGCTCCCAACGACACCACGAAGCTTCACCACAATGGACTATGGCTCCGAGGTGACCTCAACCGTCTAGGGTGCTCAAACACCCAATAGTAACAAGATCCGCTAGGGAATAGTGGAGGAATCAAATTTCTCTTGGTGGAAGTGTAGATCGGGGCCTTCTCAACCTATCCCGAGCAAATCAACAAGTTTGATTGGCTAGGGAGAGAGATCGGGCGAAAATGGAGCTTGGAGCAACAATGGAGCTTTTGGGGGAAGAGGTTGGTCAACTTTGGGGAAGAAGACCCCTTTATATAGTGGGGGGGACAATCCAACCGTTACCCCACCAAGCAGCCACGCACAGAGCGGTACTACCGCTTGGGCAGGGCGGTACTACCGCTGAGCCAGCGGTACTACCGTTCCCTCCCAGCAGTATTGTCACGCACACGAGGATAGCAAGGACCTGGGCCTAGAGCGGTACTGCCGCGGAAGTAAGGGCGGTACTACTGCTTGGAGCAGTACTACCGCCACTACTGCCGCTACTAGTACCGCACAACCCGACATGAAAAACAGAGGTCTCGAGTCGAGGCGGTAGTAGCCCGGAGCCTCAGCGGTACTACGGCAAGAAGGCAGCAAGCGGTACTACCGCTTGGGGAGCGGTACTACCTCTTGACGTGCTTCGGCGATACTACCGCTGAGGACCGCGGTACTACATTTGGGACAGGTCGAGGCGGCAAGGAGAGGAAAGAGAGCTCCAATGGCGGAAAGGCGATTGGGTGTGATAAGGATGTGTGCGTGTTGATTCCACCTAGCCTTACCAAAGCGGATCTCCTCTTGATAGTACGGTGACTCCTCTGAAACTAGTCCTGTCTGAAGCGAAGGAGCTACACCGTCTTGAATAAGAACACCAAGGGGAGGGAATCGTCCCGTGCCAAAGGATGAATCTCTGAAAATCTCAACGCACACGATTAGTCCGCAAAAGCATTGTCATCAATCACCAAAACACCTTGAGGATAAATATGCCCTTACAATCTCCCCCTTTTTGGTGGATTGATGAGAATACGGGATTTGCACAAACGGGGAAAGACATAGGACATGCGCAAAACCCCACCATCGTAAAATGTAGATGGGCTCCCCCTAGATGTGTGCTATCTAGATAAGTGCTTTGGACTGCATGGCACACATACTAGGATCAACGCTCCCCCTACAGTTTAGAGACCAGCAACCTAAGCAGGGTATATGAGAGCAAAGTAAATAACAGGATAAGCATGCAACTCATAAGCTAGGTAGACATAGATAAAGATGATCTAAATATAAGGTAGCATATGTCTCACACCATATGTCTGGAACTTAGGACTGCACGGCACACATACTAAACAAAGCAAACGGCGAGAAAACACAAACACACCACACAGAAGACAGAAGACACACTCGCAAAGACACAAATCCCTAAACTCTCTCCCCCTTTGGCATCGAGACACCAAAAAGGAGAGGGAGTGTTGCTACGGCTCCAGGTGATAGCAAGCGAGGGTCTCAAATATCAGATCCCAGCAGGATCGTCTTCGCCACCGTCGTCGGTCGGGAACTGCTCGGCATCAGAATCTATCCATGGGCAGTGCTGCTGAATCCACTCCTCCTCCTCAGTAAGCTGGTCCTCAGATCCACTGTTAATGGTGGCACCCAACTGATGCATGAGCTCCTTGTGACGTCCCCTGGCCTTCTTCTCAGCCACATGAGTCATGTACTGACCGTGAGACTCCATGCAGAACAGCTTCTTCATCTTGAGCTTGAGCTTCTTTGCCCAAGAGGGCTCTGCCCTAGAAGGCTCATAGTCATCATCATCCTCAGCTTCAGCCTCCTCCTCGATCTCCATGGCAGCAGCAGACAAAGGACCTCCAGATTTAGGGACCTGAGTGCCCCAGTTGTCCTTCTTCCTCGGACACTTGATCTCATGAGAGACCAACTCTCCAGTATCTAGCATAACCTTGGGATAGACATGATCCCAGGCCTTCTCAATAAGCAGCATGATGAACGGACCATAAATCGGGCACTTGCGCTCGGAGATAGCAGATAAGAGCTCAAACCACATAACATGAGAGATATCCAGGGACTCGCCAGTGTTTTCTTCCTTCTCACGCTGGCAGAAGAGAAGCATGTCCACGAGATAAGAATGAACCATATCCAGATTCGATCACGAGGAAAAGAGTCTCATGGAAGACACGGTGAAGAATGTCCGAAAGGCGGGCAGCTCATAAGTTTCCTTCTTAGTCTCGGGGTTGATCTTCAACGTGCGGTGGGGCTGAGAGCTTGCTTGTGAGTGGAGGTTGTGTTGCGGTGAGGGCGAAAGCCGATAGGAGATGCAAGCCCGTGATCTTCCACCCCAAGTAACTCCATGAATGCCTTCCACTTGACAGAAAGCAACTTGCCATTGGTCATCCAAATCAGAGTCCTGTCCTCGTCAGTCCCTAAATGGACAGTGGCACAGAATTGAGCCATAATATCTGCATCATAGTCCTTGTTTAATTGCATGATCTTGAGAATGTTGAGCTGAGTGCACATCTGAAGAGCTTCACCAAAGTACTCAGGATCCTTCTCCATATAGTCCATGTTGATGGAGCGCACATCAACATAGAGATTCTTCTTGGCCTTGAGCACATCAAAGAATATGGCAAACTGAAACCTGTTCCAGAACCGACGGTTGACCAAAGTGGGTTCTTGGTCAGTCTCATCAGGGTTGCGGCGACGTCTTGCCCAGAACTCCTTGGAATTCATTTGAGGCACGGTTTATGCCCGTTGGCTTTGGCTTGACAGCAGACTTCTTCTTGAGCTGAGGTGGTGGTGGAGCACTTGAGGAACCTCCTGCAGACTCAGTTGTGCGGTAATGCTTTGACGTGGCACGACCGGGGTTGACACGGTGAGCTTGATGTTCAGGATGTTCATCACCTGGAACCAAACACAAGAACACGCAAAACAACCAGAAAGAACGAGCATAAGCCACCAAACTCAACAAAAGGATCACTGAATGGCAGGAGCATGATGTAAATTGGTAGGCAGCGGTAGTACCGCGACCTGGAGGCGGCAGTACCGCTCCAAGCGGTAGTACCGCTCAAGTGAGAGCGGTAGTACCGCTCGAGGTGGGGAAACAGCGGTTTCCTACTTCCGTGGTCAGATCCGGCACTAACGTCCTACCAAATTCAAAAATAATCCGACAAAACACTGATCCAAACCATCTAGTTGCCTTCTCCATCCTACTCAAGCCTAGATTTAGCCAAAAATCTAGAGATGCAATCACTATTGCCCCTAAGACGCTAGATTTGAAATCTAGACAAGAAGAGAGAGAGAACGGGGGCAATACCGGCATCCATGGTGAGAGGACGAGGTGGGGATCGACTCCACCGAAGGGAATAGAGAGGGACGCCCCGGAGAAGGAGATCTGTCGGAGCCCTCCCGCAGCGAACAGTTGCTGGAGAGAGGAGGAGGAGCGAGGGGGCAAAGCGAATGGGTATGGGGGAGAGGAAACCTCCCCCTGCCCCGATATAACCCTCGACCCGCCCGTAGCGATAGTATCTTGATGATGGTGATAGTACCGCTTATAAGCAGTAGTACCATGCACCACCAGCTGTAGTACCGCCCAGCAACTCAAGGCCACTAGACAGCACGGCTAAGCTAAAAAAGAAACGAAAAACCAACGGCAAAAAAATGAAGGAAAGGCGAACTCAGCAGCGAACACACTAGCAAGAGACCAAGACACACCTCTTCAAGAGAGGGCAGTGGCCAAGGCCACCTATGTTTGAGTCAATAGGTATGGCACCGCGAAGATTTTAACCTTGGGCCCATGACCAAAACTCGTCCGTGAAGCACAAAAACCATCGAAGATGGTTAAAAAGAAGGACATAATCAATTTACGCATAATGGGGGGAGGAAGAGTTCATTGAGAGAACAACACTCCCCCTATGTCCATGCCTACACCTAAACTAGACAACATGTTGAATGAGGAGGGGTGTGCAAGGGTTCAAATCACATTGCTCGAATCAATGATATTTAGCTCATGCCTTAACTCGCGAAATCTTGCTTCATCCAAGGGCTTCATGAAAATATCTGCAAGGTTATCATGAGTGTTGACATACTTGAGCTCGATCTCCCCTCGCCTAATGTGATCCCGTATGAAGTGATACCGAATCTCAATATGCTTCGTCTTGAAATGTTGCACTGGGTTGAGAGAAATCTTGATGGCACTTTCATTATCACACCAAAGAGGCACTTTGTCACAAATGACACCGTACTCCTTTAAAGTTCGCCTCATCCATAAGAGTTGTGCACAACAACTACTGGCCGCCACATATTTCGCTTCGGTGGATGGGAGAGACACACAACTTTGCTTCTTGGAAGACCAACTCACCAAAGAGCAACCAAGAAATTGGCACCCTCAGGAAGTGGACTTCCTATCCACTTTGTCTCCCCCCAATCGAATCCGTATATCCTTCAAGCTTGAAGTTTGCTCCTCTTGGGTACCATAAGCCAAAGTTTGGGGTATGAGCCAAATATCGAAGATTAAACTTGACCGCCACATAGTGGCTTTCCTTGATCTTGACTTGAAACCGTGCACACATTCCCACACTCAACATGATATCCGGTCTAGATGCACAAAGGTAAAGCAAGGAGCCAATCATGGAGAGATATACCTTTTGATCCACCGCTTTACCATTGGGATCAATGTCAAGTTGGCACTTGGTAGGCATTGGAGTGGAAGCCGGCTTGACATCGCTTAGCTTGAATCTTTTTAGCATGTCTTGAGTGTATTTGGCTTGATGTATGAAAGTACCTTCTCTTCTTTGCTTGATGTCGAAACCGAGGAAGAACTTCAACTCTCCCATCGACAACATCTTGAACTTAGAGGTCATGAGAGCGGCAAATTCCTCATTGAAAGCTTTGTTAGGGGAACCAAAAATAATATCATCAACATATAGTTGGCATACAAACAACTCCCCTTTGACCTTCTTAGTAAAAAGAGTGGGATCGATTTGCCCCACCTCAAATCCACGATCTTGTAACAACTCGGTAAGGTGGTCATACCACGCACGTGGGGCTTGTTTAAGGCCATAGAGTGCCTTATCGAGTTGATACACATGATCCGGGAAGTATGGATCCTCGAACCCGGGGGGTTGCTTGACATAAACCAACTCATTAATAGGACCATTAAGAAAAGCACTTTTCACATCCATTTGTTGTAACTTAAAGTTGTGATGGGAAGCATAAGCAATCAACAAACAAATGGATTCAAGGCGAGCAACGGGAGCAAAGGTTTCACTGTAGTCGATACCCTCGACTTGGGAGCAGCCCTATGCTACCAATCTTGCCTTGTTGCGAATGATGTTCCCATGAGCGTCTTGCTTGTTCTTGAATATCCACTTGGTTCCAATGACATTGTGGTTCCCCGACGGCCTTGGCACCAATCTCCACACCTTGTTGTACTCGAAGTTGTTGAGTTCTTCATGCATGGCATTGAGCCAATCCGGATCTTCGAGCGCCTCATAGACCTTTTGGGGTTCAACACAAGAGACAAACGCGTGATGCTCACAATAGCTTGCTAATTGTCTACGAGTGCTTACCCCCTTTCTCAGGCTTCCAACCACATTCTCCATGAGATGACCTTTGGTGGTGAGCTTGGAAGCAATCTTCGTGGCACGACGCTCTAATTGCTCCTCGGATGTGGAAGGAGGAGGGTTAACTTGATTGTCTTGAGCGCCGTCTTGAGCTTGTTCAAGATCTTGAGTTTGCTCTTGATCTTGACTTGCTCGAGGGGGAGAACTTGACCTTGGACATCATTTGGTGGTTCACCACCATCTTGAGGTTGATCTTGTCCTTGGTCTTGTTCACGAGGTTGAGGGCCTTCACTTTGTTTTTCGGAAGCGTGTGGGTCTTGGGGAGGTGATGGCTCCACTTGAGTGGAGCATTGTCCTTCTCCTTCGCCTGAGGGGTTCCTCAATGGGTAGCATATGACCAATACCCATTCTTCTTATGGCTTGGGAGGAATTTCATCACCTACATCACAAGTACCACTTTGCTCCACTTGGGAGCCGTTATTTTAAATCAAACTCACGTTACGTCTCCTCAATGAGTCCGTGGACTTGTTGAGGACACGGTAAGCATGAGAGTTTGTAGCATAACCAACAAATATGCCCTCATAAGCTCTAGCCTCAAATTTAGACAAACAAACACCTTTCTTGAGAATGAAACACTTACACCCGAACACCCGGAAGTACTTGAGATTGGGCTTGTTACCTGTGAGTATTTCATAAGGAGTCTTGTTCAAGCCTTTGCGGAGATAGAGCCGATTAGATGCATGACATGCTGTGTTGATGGCTTTGGCCCAAAAGTTGTATGGAGACTTGAACTCCGCCATCATGGTCCTTGCCGCATCCATCAACGTCCGGTTCTTCCTCTCTGCGACACCATTTTGTTGAGGGGTATATGGTGCAGCATATTGATGCTTGATCCCCTCATCACTAAGAAACTCATCCAAGGTGTAGTTTCTTGAACTCGGTGCCGTTGTCACTTCTTATTGTCAAGATCTTTGCATCATGTTGACGTTGAGCTTCATTTGCAAAGTCGATGACGGTTTGTTGAGTCTCACTCTTCCTCGTGAAGAAATATACCCAAGTGTATCTTGAGTAATTGTAGGATCGAAAGTATGTCTAGAGGGGGGGTGATTAGACTACTTGACAATATAAAAATTATGCCTTTTGATAAAGACAAGTTTTTGGCAGATTCACAATTATGATCAAGTCAAGCATCACCCTACACATGCAATTCTAGAGTATAGGCAGCGGAAAGTAAATTTAGTAAAGAGAGGTGGAGAAGAGCAAACGCAATTTTGGAGACGCGGTGATTTTTCTCGTGGTTCCGATAGGTGGTGCTATCGTACTTCCACGTTGATGGAGACTTCAACCCACGGAGGGTAACGGCTGCGAGAGTCCACGGAGGGCTCCACCCACGAAGGGTCCACGAAGAAGCAACCTTGTCTATGCCATCATGGCCTCACGCCCACGGAGGGCTAGCCTTACTCGGGGTAGATCTTCACGAAGTAAGGCGATCTCCTTGCCCTTACAAACTTCTTGGTTCAACTCCACATCTCGTGGAGGCTCCCCAGCGACACCTAACCAATCTAGGAGGCACCACCCTCCAAAAGGTAATAGATGGTGTTGATGATGATGAACTCCTTGCTCTTGTGCTTCAAATGATAATCTCCCCAACACTCAACTCTCCTCACTGATTTGGCTGTGGTGGAAGAGGGATTGAGTGGAAAGCTACTTGGGAAGGCTAGAGATCAAGCTTCATATGGTGGGAGTGGAGCAACTTGATCTCAACACAAGGGTAGGTAGTTCTCTTCTCAGAAATGTAAGGTAGGAGTGGTAGTTCTTTCTGATGGCTCTCTCCACGAATGAAGAGGGGGTGGAGGGGTATTTATAGCCTCCACACAAAATCCAACCGTTACACACATTTGACCAATCTCGGTGAGACCGAAAGTTCAAATCATGTGAACGTTGGGATTTTCGGTGGGACCGAAAATACAATCTCGGTGTGTCCGATTCGTGTAAAGACAGGAGCTTGCCAATCTCGGTGGGACCGACTTCATCATCTCGGTGACACCGATTTGATGACAGAAGGTTACAGAAGCTTGGCAACTCAAGTTTCGGTGAGACCGAGTTCAGAATCGGAAAATCCGAGATTTCTAGGGTTTGGCTATATGGTGAGGTGGTTCATCTCGGTGTGGTGAGTTTGGAATATCGGTGGGACCGAGATTACTTATGAGTGTATATGGCAGTGAAAGTTGCTGATAGTTTAGGAGATGTATCACTAAGCACTTTGAGCAACCAGATCATCATCATAACCTCATCCCCTTTTAATAGTATTGGCTTTCCTATGGACTCAATGTGATCTTGGATCACTAAACCAAAAATGGAGTCTTGAGCTTTTGCCAATGCTTGCTTTAGCATTTTGAGGGGTCCACTTCTTCAGTCCTTGCCATACCCATATCACTAAACTTTCTGAAATGATACTCAAATAACTATTAGTTCAATGATATATATGTTGTTATTAATTACCAAAACCACCCGGGGATTAGTTGCACTTTCAGTAATCATCCACAATCACCAAGCAATACTTTCTACCCCCAAGACTATCAAATGATGGAGGCCCAAAGAGGTCCATGTGAAGGAGCTCTAAGGGTCTCTTCGAGTAGATGATAGTCGTGGGAGGGTGAGCCTTTTCATGAAGCTTTCCCTCGTCTGAGCCTTTGCAAGCACAATCTTTGGCAAAACTAACATTTGTTAGTCCACGGACATGGTCCCCCTTGAGAAGACTTTGCAAAGATCTCATATTGATGTGGGCTAAACGGCGATGCCAAAGCCATCCCACATCAACTTTAGCCATTAGGCATGTCGCGGTCTTAGTGGGTTGCTCCGAAAAGTTAATCACATAAAGACCGTTCTCGACATGCCCAACAAAGTCTACTTTAAGAGTCTTGCTCCACAAGAGGGCCACGGTATCAATATCAAAGAAAGTGGCAAAGCCCATGAGTGCAAGTTGATGAACGGAAAGAAGATTGAATGCAAGGGACTCAACAAGCATGACTTTCTCGATCGTTAGATCATGAGAAATGACAACCTTGACAAGACCCAATACCTTAGAAGACGAGGCATCACCCCACTCGACATTGGTGGGCATAGAAGGAATCTTGTGCACGTCCACCACCAAGTCCTTGCTCCCGGTCATATGATTTGTTGCTCCACTATCGAGCAACCATGATCCCCAGGAAGCAAACACCTACAAGAGATCAATGCTTGGTTTTAGGTACCCATTTAGTAATGGGTCCTTTGATGTTAGTAACAAGGGTCTTAGGAACCCAAATATACCATTCAATGTACTCATAAGGAGAACCAACAAATTTAGCATAAACATGCCCATCACTAGCACGTCACAACACATAAGGAGGGTTAAAGTCGCCGGCTTTGTTGGAGGTGGTGGTTTTGCCCTTTTTGACATCAACACCCTTCACATTGTTCTTCTTCTCCTTAGGAGCACCCTCTCCCTCTTTCACAAAGGTTTGCTTGAGAAGAGGAGGTCGTTTGGTCTTGTCGTTCTTCTTCTTGTTCTTGGACTTGGGTGTGAACCCAATTCCTTCCTTGGCCACAACTTCCTTTTGATTGCTCAAAAGGCTGTTTAGGTTCTTCTTACCTTGAATGCACGTCACAAGGCCTTTCTCAAGTTGATCCTTCAACTTGGAATTCTCCTCCAGAAGATGCTCATGCTCACAACACGGGTTAGTGGCATATGCATTATCAATTAATACCATATGAGGGAAGGTGGCCTTTTCCTTGGTTAGCTTAACTTGGAGTTGAGCATGAGACTCCTTGAGGTTTGCATGAGCACCCTTCAGGACCTTGTGGGCCTTGTCAAGTACATCAAACTCCTCCTTGAGTCAAGCATGATCAACCCCAAGTTTAGCCTTCTCGGAAGTTAGCACACGAGACACAACAAGAGCATGATCAAGATCTTTCTTTAACTTGGCATGGTCATTGTTGTGTGACTCCTCAAGAGCCAAACGATGCCCACGCTCTTCCTCAAGAGCATTAGAGAGATCCGATATCTCATCGCATAGTCACGACTATGACCTTCCATCTTAGAGATGGTTTCTTCGTGAGCCTCGATCATGTCATTGGCTTCACCAAGTTGTTCCAAGAGAGCAACAAAATGCTTCTTGGATTTGCCCTTGAGCTTACTCATAAAAGACTCAAATTCATTGACTTCCTCATTATACCCTTCACTATCATCAATGCCATCCGTCAAAGAGGGATTAGTAATGATGGTGGTTTTGATGTTGGGGGTTACCTTGTTGGTGGCTTTAGCCATGAGGCACTTGGCGGTGATGTTCTCGTTGGGTGAATCAAAGAGAGACATCCGGGGAGGTGTGGCAATGGCAACGGATGCCATGGCCATTGCTTCACTATCTTCATCATCATCGTCATCCTCACGGTATTCTTCTTGAACCACCAACCCTCGAGTAGGAGTCTTCTTGGTGAAGTTGTTCTTGTTGGGGAAGGACTTGGCTTTGTCCTTTCGGATGAGCTTGCCACCATTGTCTTCCCGCTTCTCGTAAGGACAATCCGCAACGAAATGGCTTACATTGCCACAGTTGTAACATGTTCTTACTCGTTGCTTGCCCTTGAAGCCACTTGAGTTGTTCTTGTTGAAATTGGGCCTTGAGTTCTTCTTGCTCCAAAATTGCCTTGAAGCAAGAGCCATGTGCTCATGATAATCATATTTTGTATCTTTGGGGTTGCTCTGCTCATCTTCCTCTTCTTCCTCTTCTTCCACAATAACCTTGGACTTCAAGGCAAGGTTGGGCTTCTTTGCCCTTTGAGAACGGAGCACAGCGTTATCGGCGGTCTTGTCCAAGATGCTCATTGCAACGAACTCATCCAACACTTCACTTGAGGTCATGGAGTGGAAGTCCGGTCTTTGACGAATGACGGAGGACATGGCCTTGTGGCCTTGTTGTAGGGCATCATGGCCTTGAGAAACTTGCGCTTGATCCAATTGTCATCCGTGTCCTTGCTCCCATGATCTCGGAGTGAGACGGCGAGTTTGGTCACTCTTCGAAAGAGCTCACGAGGTTCTTCATCTTCTTTCATTGCAAACTCATCGGCTTCATCTTGCACCACTTCATAGTTGGAGCGTTGAATACTAGCACTTCCCCGATAGAGAGACACAATGCATTGCCATGCGTCTTTGGCCATGGCATGGGGTCGAAGATGAGGGAGATCTTTGGGAAGGATTGCATCTTGGATGATGAAGATATCATTCTCATTGAATTGATTATCCACTGCTTCTCTCGGGGTGAAGTTGCTTCGGTCATGTGGATAGAAACCTTCTTCAATGATTCTCCATATTAGTATTCACATGATTTAAATGACGCTTGAAGCGATACACCCACGAATCAAAATCCTCATTTTTCACGATCTTAGGAGGAGGACCGGCATGATTTAAATGAGTAGAGGGAATCGGTCCTCCATAAGTTGGAGGTTCCACATGGGCAAAGATGCCGGTGCCATTTCTACCACTAGTAGAAGGACCCTTCTCACTATTAGCTTCCCCCTTGTCGGAGTTAGCATCCGTCACCTTGTTAGTGGGATCACCCACTTTCAACGGCGAGGTAGGTAGTTTAAGTCCTTCTAAGAATTTATTAAACATGCTTTCAGCCGTGGTTGTCATGGAGGTTTTCAATGTGTCCAAGGCCACATTGAATTCCTCACGGGACACCGTGGTTTCCCCATCACCCGTAGATGAGATCGGATTCACACCGGAGTGCTCCTCCTCCCCATGGTCTACGGTGTCAACCATACTCTTCGAACGGCAAAGTCCTTAATAAAGAGATGAGGCTCTGATACCAATTGAAAGGATCGATATAGTTGACTAGAGGGGGGTGAATAGGCAACTAACAATTTTTAGCTTTTCTTTACCAAATTAAACTTTGCATCAAAGTAGGTTGTCTAAAAATGCAACTAGGTGAACAACCTATAAGATGCAACAACAATAAATGCACAAGCAAGCAAGGGATACAATACAAAAAGCTTGCACAAGTAAAGGCGCGAGATAACCAAGAGTGGAACCGATGGAGACGAGGATGTGTTACCGAAGTTCCTTCCTTTTAAAGGGAAGTACGTCTCCGTTAGAGCGGTGTGGAGACACAATGCTCCCCAAGAAGCCACTAGGGCCACCGTATTCTCCTCACGCCCTCACACAATGCGAGATGCCGTGATTCCACTATTGGTGCCCTTGAAGGCGGCGACCGAACCTTTACAAACAAGGTTGGGGCTATCTCCACAACTTAATTGGAGGCTCCCAACAACACCACGAAGCTTCACCACAATGGACTATGGCTCCGAGGTGACCTCAACCGTCTAGGGTGCTCAAACACCAAAGAGTAACAAGATCCGCTAGGGATTAGTGGGGGAATCAAATTTCTCCTGGTGGAAGTGCAGATCGGGGCCTTCTCAACCTATCCCGAGCAAATCAACAAGTTTGATTGGCTAGGGAGAGAGATCGGGTGAAAATGGAGCTTGGAGCAACAATGGAGCTTTTGGGGGAAGAGGTTGGTCAACTTTGGGGAAGAAGACCCCTTTATATAGTGGGGGGGACAATCCAACCGTTACCCCACCAAGCAGCCAGGCACAGAGCGGTACTACCGCTTGGGCATGGTGGTACTACCGCTGAGCCAGCGGTACTACCGTTCCTCCAGTGATCTGCCGCCGCGACACGAGGATAGCAAGGACTGGGGCCAGAGCGGCATGCATGCGAAGTAAGGCGGTACTACCGCTTGGAGCGGTACTACCGCCACTACTGCCGCTACTAGTACCGCACAACCCGACACGAAAAACAGAGCTCTCGAGTCGAGGCGGTAGTAGCCCGGAGCCTCAGCAGTACTACGGCCGAAGGAAGCAAGCGGTACTACCGCTTGACGTGCTTCGGCGGTACTACCGCTGGGACAGGTTAGGGCAGGCAAGGAGAGGAAAGAGAGCTCCAGTGACGCGGAAAGGAACAGCGGGTGTGATAAGGATGTGTACGTGTTGATTCCATCCTAGCCTTACCAAAGCGGATCCCCTCTTGATAGTACGGTGACTCCTACGAAACTAGTCCACCAACAGAGAAATGAAGGAGCTACACCGTCTTGAATAAAAACACCGAGGGGAGGGAATCATCTCGTGCCAAAGGATGAATCTCTGAAAATCTCAACGCACACGATTAGTCCGCAAAAGCATTGTCATCAATCACCAAAACACCTTGGGGATAAATATGCCCTTACACTCGTGGTTATTGCAGACCCGAGAACCATAGCAGTTATAGCATGGAACATAAATATAATTATGAACAGGGAGATAATCAATAACATTCATTATTGCCTCTAGGGCATATCTCCTACATTTTTTCCTCCCGTCTCGAATAATGTTAAGATCGCCCCCAACCAGAATTGGGAGCTGCTCGCTACCGCAAATACGAACTAAGTCTGCCAAAATATCAGGTTTAAGTTCAGGCTGTGCGGCGCCATACGCCGCCACCAGTGCCCATTGAAACCCATCGACCTTCGATCTGACCCGAAACTTAACCGCAAAATCTCCCATAACCACATTTCGGACTTCCAAAGTGTCGCATTTAACCCCAAGTAAAATCCCACCGGATCTTCCTCTTGGAGGTAGGCAATGCCAATCGAAATCAACTCCTCTCGATAAAGTGCTAAGAAACTGAGGGGTAAAGTTGTTCCTTCCAGTTTCAGAGAGGGTGATAAAATCTAACTTGTGCTCTATAGAAGCGTCTGCTAGAAACCTACGTTTAGCCAAGTCCTTAAGACCTCTGCTATTCCAAAAGACTCCTTTCATATTTCATGAAATTTTTTAGTGGTCCGGATCCTAGCACTTCTGCGCACAGCCGAATTCAGATAAATCTTTCGTTTCGACTTGCGCTTAGGCTTATTTTGGTCCTCTACCCGGTCCTTACAACCAAGTTCAGTAGACCTAGCCGACTGAGTTTCTGCAGGGTTTGACTCATCCTCCTCGGTCTCGGGGAGTAAGGGAACAAGATCCGCACAAAAGCTATCAAGTACCCTGACCCCAACGCATCTATATCGCATCATATTTGAGCTATTTTCAACTTCAATTGCCTGAGTCCGACCCAGAAAGCTTGAAAATACTGACCCTTAAATCATCTGTAACCAATAATGGTTACAAATTACACCATTCTTCGATAGTATGCCACTTACAAACCGGTATGAGTCAACCAGGAAGAGTACAAAATATGTGTGAAACGCTAAATATCTTCATTGTGGTGACATAAAGAGAAGCGATTATTGAAAACAACACTAGGGCGATCCAACGCATAGCTGGCGATTCGCCACAGCAGTGTAAAAGCTCAATCATCTTTGAGCTTAGGCTTCTACTTTAGCATGCCTCTCGCAGAAAGATTTCAGCCTTTCAAGGCCATCCTCGAGAGATGGCAGGTCAATGGCGAAAGTGATCCGAACCCAATCCTTCATTCCCAGTGCAGTACCTACAAAAAGTTCATGTACATCAGGGAAGATTTGAACAACGGAGTAGCAGCACAATTTTTTCCCAAATTTGTGTTGTTGCTGTGTACATTTGTTACTAAGTAGTTTCTTCTATAACAATCACCCAATAATATCATGAAACTAGTAATATGCTCCATCCTTTAGAAATGTATAATGCAGATAAACATTTCTAGGGTCATGCATGTCTGGTCCAGTTCATTAATTCTTTGTATATAATTTCGTCCTTCCTTGGTAAGTACATATTGTGAAGACTCTTGTATAATGAAACAGAGGGATTTTTCCAACAGAGGGAGACGGTCTTGCAAACTAGAAAGTCAACATATATACTTTTCTTGGAAACATAGGCTTCTATTTATACTTTGCACCTTATCAAATTGATACAACAACAAAAGAGTTTCAACATATATAGAACTTCACCTGGTAAAACTATTACAGATTCTTCTTTTGCCAGCCTGCAGCAGAAATCTATATCATCAGAAAAGCCATCCAAGCAAGAGAGGTCCAACTTAGCCTGAAAAACAAGCATCAACTCAGAATTATATCCTCACTGGACTAGAATACAACTTAACCAGCTGATCTAGAGCATGTTAACCTGCGCATTTCCTTACCATCACAAACATTGATCCCTCCGGTTTGTGCGGACATGTAATGCCCCTGATATCCTTTATTTTACCGTAACATAAATCTGCCGAGTTTCTTAATAAATCAAGAATTTTCTTGAAGTATTCTTCCTTTGTGTTGGCTATAATTTGAGGGACTGCTCCCTGTGATAAACAATTATTTAGAGTGTGAGACACTTTCTGCAAACTTATGGCGTGAGAGATAGACGTACATATATAAATCATATTATCTTAAACAACACGTATGGAAATGAATTGATTTTTATTCAAAAAGTGGGAATGATAAGGCATATATGTACCTGAATGAATGTTGCAGGATCACTTGTGATGTTAATATAGTTTTGAATTGACTGGTCAATCTGTTACGAGAACAAAGATAAGTAACCGAGCCACACAACCAGGTGATAATATTAAGACTGCCAGCATGACCTTTCAGAAGGACTCGGTACACGTTGATAGCAAAAACTTTAGGAGGGTACAGAGAAATTTCCGCAATTGTACTCTGAAACTCAGTTACGAACGAAACAACATGTAAGTATGGCATAGTATGTTGCTTTGAACTCGCCCAAATTTTGAAGCCAGTATGGCACAAAAACAACTAACTCAAGTTTTGTTATCAACTAAACTGTTTTAGATAGGATGAAGCGCAGAATTTATATACAATGGATTGGCCATTCGCCACAGCCAGAATGCAAATACCAAAATAGAAGATACATCCAATTGTAGATCAAACGTTCACCTTGGTTTCCTTTAAGATGCCATTTGGGTCACACGTTGCGATCCAGCCAAGTCGCCAACCAGGCACAAGCCACCTTTTAGATATAGCTCCCAAGGTGATGACTGGGACCGTATTGCCAAAAACGCCCATTGGTATAAAAGGCTTACTTCCAAATGCCAAGTGGTCGTATACCTCATCAGCAATTATCAATATGCCAAGTTCTCCTGCGGTTTCTGCAATCTGCTCATTGCAAGTACATGTTGGGCAAACTGCATCAGGTACAAAACAGTAGTGAACACACTGTAGACTGACTTACTTTTTCTAGGAACATATACTCACTTGGGCCAAATGATCATGTGAGTAGACACTCCCACAAGGGTTACTGGGATTGATTATGAGCATTGCAACCGTGTTCTCATCAGCGATAGCCTTCACAGACTCGAGGTCTGCCTCCCAGCCTCTTTCGGGGACGAGGTCGAAATATCGAACCTCTAGCTCGCTGAATGTGGTCCGCGACTCGTACATCGGAAACCCGGGTCTCGGGAGCAAGATGTTAGCCCCCGGCTGGGCAAGGACAGAGATCATGATCTCGATGGCTTGCACGCATCCGGAGGTCAGGTAGATATCATCTGATGAAAGCTCGTAAGGAAGGTCACGAGACAGGTACTCTGCAATAGCACTGTGTTTTGGCAAACGGATGTGAGATGCTCTGTCCGGGGATGGTAACTTTTGGAAACAGATAATGTGCTATTGGCCAGCAAACATCTGGACAGAGTAAATTTTACAGGTTGAAAATTTATGAATGAACACTACCTCAAGCCAATAAATTCAGTTATTCGGATGAAGTGTGTTCAAAAGTAGTAGTCATAGATTAGTAGGTTGTGTTGTTTTGTGCTACTGCGAAATACATCAAACAGGGTAAGAGCATTTATGAGAACGCTCCTATATTCCAGACGACTGGATAGTTTCCTTTCCTAGCCAGACATGCAGGGAGAACGAGTGCTAGCCACACACCGATGCTGGTGGAGTAGCCGGCCAGTGGACGGGTGGGTGGACGTGCTCACCTGCGCGCCTGGGGCACACCGACGGTGGGGGAGTAGCCGTTGTGCTTCCTGGAGCGGAGCGCGTCCACGACGGCGTCCTCGGCCTCCGGCGCGGTCCGGAAGCAGGCGGAGGAGGTGGGGTCGCCGTGGCCGAGCGGCACGACGGGGCGCGTCCCGGACGCGTCGACGGACGAGTTGAGACGGTTGAGAACCGAGCGGATGCTCATGCTGCCGGCGGCCGCCAGCGGCGTGCCAGCCGATGGCCGGAAGAAACGCCATCGGGATGGGGTGGCGCCGACGTCGCCGTCCGCGCGGCGGCTGCTGCTGCCGTTGTTCGCCATTCTCTGTGTGGCCGTACGTGTCTCTTGGTTGCTTGGCAGTTTATTTTGTTCAAGGGATTCCTATTTCCTCGTTAGGTTACAACTTCTTGGTATTTAGTGCTACTGTCAGTGTTTCTTTAAGAGCACCTTCAACTCTATTATTTCAAGGCAACCAGCTTCGTAATGGACAGAGCATCGGACACCGTGTAATACAACCAACTTGTCATTTGATTCTCGATGGTCAGTGGCTGCAAGTCTTCACTAGTCATCCAACTGGTGTCGACAAGGCCCTATATATGGACTATATATGAAGACAAAGTGAGAGAGTCGGGTTTGATACCCTCAAGTCTAAACCTCATACTTATGACCGGACAGAGCGCGTCGACCGGCTTAGGATTAATTCATACTTGTGACCGAACAGAGCACGTCGACCAGCGTTAGGATTCATTCTTCAATAAGAGCGAGTGCAAACCGTGTCACGACAAAAACCCCTTCCTCATCCTCGTCCGTTGAATCAAGGCCTCACCTCCACCTCCCCTCCACATATTCTTCCTTCCAGAAAACAAACACCAAGTCTCCATCCTAGTCCTAGTCGTTGCGGTGCTTTTTTCATTAGCCCCCTCTCCCACATGGATTGTTTCACGAATAAATCACGCTTTTAACCATAGCTAGATCAGGCAATTAATGTCGGCACGAAAAACATGCAGTTATTCTAACCCAAAGTATTAGAAGGAATCACATACGAAGCGCTTACCCCAGGTTCGGGCCCACATCGTGAAGGTAATACCCTACTCCTACCTGGATTTGATTGATGTATGGGTCACCTTGTATCAGGGGGTTACAGTTGAGCTTGGCGTGGTTAGGCATAAGTGATGACATGTTTGTAGGTGCAGAGCAAAAGTGCTCGACAGTTTGGATGAGGTTCATGAATGATTTTATGAGAACAAGCACTATGATCGCTATAATGCAAAAAAGATCGGTGACCGGAACAAGAGCTGGCTAAGCCATCAATTGTACGCCATTCAATAGTCCGCCAACATATTTTGTGGTGCATATGCACAAATACAAAACCGAATGCCAAGTGGTAATGTCCCTCCACGATCTAGTAAGTTTTGCTTCGTGTTGCTCTATGTGTTGATCATGTGATTGTTTTGCTTTATGTTGCAATGAGTTAATCAAGTGATTGTATTGCTTTGCTAGACTGGCCTCACGGCGGTGTTGTACGAAAAGAACAAGGGCAAGTGATGCGGAGCATCCCACGATCATCCCCATGGACGTATCTACATCTCTCACGACACCACTTGGACCTATGACAAGAGCTCGAGCAAAGGCTATCGAAGATAAGGTGAACTCGCTCCTCTCTGAACTCCCACCTTCTACCTATGAGACATGGCTACTACCTCATTCAAAGACTTTATGTGTGATCAGGTATTTGGAGGGAAGCCATGGACTAGCTGCACCCAACGGACAAGACGGCGAGGACACCTAGTTCAATGGACAAGAAGAAGGAACACTCGAAACTCCCAGTCATCGGACGACCGACGCCTCTCGGACGTCCGACACCTGGAGGCCCCCAACCGACCCGCCAAGTCCCAGCCTTCGCACGCTACAGCGGTCGGACGACCGCCGCCGATTGGACGTCCGACACCTCCCAGCGCCCGGACCACCGAGCCTCTCCGGACAACCGACACCATCACACCCGAGCCAAAACATCGGAAGAACGGAGACTTTCGGACGACCGACAATTCCTGACCAGAGCCGAAACATCGGACGCCCGACCGGCACCGGACGTCCTGACCCTCGCGAGCCTTCGGATGATCGGTGACCGTCGGACGTCCGATGCCTGTGTGACTGCCCGTGTGTTGGGCCGAAGCCACTTACCCTTTCGTCCTCTTAGACTATAAATAGATCTCCTCCGCCCTCTTTCAAAGGGGAGCGTTGTGATAGCTCATTTGTGAGATAGAGCCTCGCTCGTCCATCCGGATCTGCTCCTCCGAGAGAGACCGTGCCTCTATGGAGAAGATCCACTTGGATTCAAGACCCCTAACGGGAAGAACTCAAGACCTCCTCTCGGAGAAGAACCAGTTACCCTATGTATCGTCCCTTGTTGGATTCGGATCGTGTATCTCTTTGTGTTTCGAGGATCTAGCACGTGTGTGATTGTTCTTGTTGGTTGAGTGATTTCTCTTGTGTTTCCCCTTGTTTTCCCCTTGTTTTCCCCTTGTTTCCCCCTCATGTTCTCCGTGATTCTTGGTAGGATTCCCTCTAAATGTGAAAGATCGGGCATCTAGGGTTCTACCCTACATCATCTTGGTATCATGATCCACGTTGATCATGTTTTTGGAGCTCCTACCCTTTGTTTTCTAGCTTGATTTTGTTGTTTTTCGTCCTAATCCAAAAATCCCCACCAAAAATAGCCCCAATTGTTTTTTGTGATTTGTTGGTGTGCTGAAGTATTGTTGGATTTGATCCATGGATTTTCTTTGCCACTTGTGGGTCTAGCTTTCCCCCATCTTCTCCACCATTTCCATCCGCAAATTCGCTCGGATTTGACCATTTTCGCCATCCCCATCTCGCAATCCTGAGTTCATCCCGTGCTCAAAATCGCCCAGGCACCGGACGTCTGACCATTACCGGACGTCCGACGACTTCCGGTCATCCGACCATCCCTGGCGAAACTTAATATTTTCAGTTCGGTTTCCCCACCGTTCCACCACCACTTCTGAAGGAAATATGCCCTAGAGGCAATAATAAAGTTATTATTTATTTCCTTAATTCATGATAAATGTTTATTATTCATGGTAGAATTGTATTAACCAGAAACTTAGTACATGTGTGAATACATAGACAAAACATATAGTCCCTAGTATGCCTCTACTTGACTATCTCGTTAATCAAAGATGGTTATGTTTCCTAACCATAGACATGTGTTGTAATTTGATTTATGGGATCACATCATTAGGAGAATGATGTGATGGACATGACCCATCCGTTAAGTTAGCATTATGATCGTGTCAGTTTCATTGCTACTGCTTTCTTCATGACTTATACAAGTTCCTCAAACTATGAGATTATGCAACTCCCGAATACCGGAGGAACACTTTGTGTGCTACCAAACGCCACAACGTAAATGGGTGATTATAAAGGTGCTCTGAAGGTGTTTGTTGGGTTGGCATATATCGAGATTAGGATTTGTCACTCCTTGTTTCGGAGAGGTATCTCTGGGCCCTCTCGATAATACTCATCACTATAAGCCTTGCAAGCATTTTGACTAATGAATTAGTTGCGGGATGAAGTATTAAGGAATGAGTAAAGAGACTTGCCGGTAACGAGATTGAACTAGGTATTGAGATACCGACGATCGAATCTCGGGCAAGTAACATACCGATGACAAAGGGAACAACGTATGTTGTTATGTGGTTTGACCGATAAAGATCTTCGTAGAATATGTAGGAACCAATATGAGCATCCAGGTTCCGCTATTGGTTATTGACCATAGACGTGTCTCGGTCATGTCTACATAATCTCGAACCCGTAGGGTCCGCACGCTTAACGTTCGATGACGATTGGTATTATGAGTTTATGTGATATGATGTACCGAAAATTGTTTGGAGTCCCGGATGTGATCACGGACATGACGAGGAGTCTCAAAATGGTTGAGACATAAAGATTGATATATTGGATGACTATATTCGGACGTCGGAAGTGTTGGGAACGTAGTAATTTCAAAAAATTTCCTACGCACACGCAAGATCATGGTGATGTATAGCAACGAGAGGGGAGAGTGTTGTCCACATACCCTTGTAGACTGGCGGAAGCGATCTGGCGTAGAGGAAGTAGTCGACGTTCTCTCCTCGCGATCCGACCGATCCGGCGCCGTTACTCGACACCCCGAGTTCTTGACACACGTACAGCTCGATGGCGTCCCTCGTACTCGATCCAGCCGAGTGTCGAGGAGAGTTTCGTCACCAAGACGGCGTGGTGGCGATCTTGATGTTTCACCGGCAGAGGCTTCGCCTAAGCTTCGCGACGGTATAACCGAGGTGGAATATGGTGAAGGGGGGCACCGCACACGGCTAAGGAACGATCTCAAGATCAACTTGTGTGTTCCAAGGTGCCCCCCTGCCCCCGTATATAAAGGAGCAAGGGGGGGGCGGCTGGCCAAGGGGAGGCGCGCCAGGGAGTCCTACTCCCTCTGGGAGTAGGATCCCCCCAATCCTAGTTGGACTAGGATTCCCGGAGGGGGGAAAGAGAGAGAGGGGGGCCGGCCCCTTCTCCTAGTCCTAGTAGGACTAGGGAAGGGGGGGAGGCGCCCACCTAGGGCTGGCCCTTCTCCTTTCCACTAAGGCCCATTGAGGCCCATTTACCTCCCGGGGTTCGGTAACCTCCGGTACTCGATAAATTCCGTTTTTACCGGAACCATTCGAACTCCAAACATAGGCTTCAATATATCAATCTTTATGTCTCGACCATTTCGAGACTCCTCGTCATGTCCGTGATCACATCCGGGACTCGAACTCCTTGGTACATCAAAATACATAAACTCATAATAAGCATCATCGAAACCTTAAGCGTGCGGACCCTACGGTTCGAGAACAATGTAGACATGACCTAGAACTATTCACGGTCAATAACCAACAGCGGACCTGGATGCCCATATTGGTTCCTACATATTCTACGAAGATCTTTATCGGTCGAGACCGCATAACAACATCGTTGTTCCTTTGTCATCGGTATGTTACTTGCCCGAGATTCGATCGTCGGTATCCAATACCTAGTTCAATCTCGTTATCGCAAGTCTCTTTACTCGTTCCGTAATACATCATCTCACAACTAACTCATTAGTTGTAGTGCTTGCAAGGCTTAAGTGATGTGCATTACCGAGAGGGCCAGAGATACCTCTCCGACAATCGGAGTGACAAAACCTAATCTCAAATCGCCAACCCAACATTTGCCTTTGGAGACACTGTAGTACTCCTTTATAATCACCCGATTCGTTGTGACGTTTGGTAGCACCAAAGTGTTCCTCCGTAAACGGAGTTGCATAATCTCATAGTTATAGGAACATGTATATGTCATGGATAAAAGCAGTAGCAACATACTAAGCGATCGTGTGCTAAGCTAAGGGAATGGGTCATGTCAATCGATCATTCTACTAATGATGTGACCTCATTAATCAAATAACAACTCCTTGTTCATGGTTAGGAAACATAACCATCTTTGATTAACAAGCTAGTCTAGTAGAGGCATACTAGTGACATGTTGTTTTGTCTATGCATTCACACATGTATTATGTTTCCGGTTAATACAATTCTAGCATGAATGATAAACATTTATCATGAAATAAGGAAATAAATAATAACTTTATTATTGCCTCTAGGGCATATTTCCTTGATCTCCCACTTGCACTAGAGTCAATAATCTAGATTACATAGTAATGATTCTAACACCCATGGAGTCTTGGTGCTGATCATGTTTTGCTCGTGGAAGAGGCTTAGTCAGCGGTCTCGCAACATTCAGATCCGTATGTATCTTGCAAATCTCTATGTCTCCGTCTGGACTAAGTCCGGATGGAATTGAAGCGTCTCTTGATGTGCTTGGTCCTCTTGTGAAATCTGGATTCCTTTGCTAAGGCAATTGCTCGAAGATTGTCACAGAAGATTTTCATTGGACCCGATGCACTAGGTATGACACCTAGATCGGATATGAACTCCTTCATCGAGACTCCTTCATTAGCTGCTTCGAAGCTGCTATGTATTCCGCTTCACATGTAGATCCCTCTGACGCTTTGTTTAGAACCGCACCAACCGACAGCTCCTCCGTTTAGTGTAAATCGTATCCGTCTGCGATTTAGAATCGTCGGATCGGTGTCAAAGCTTGCATCAACGTAACCGTTTACGATGAGCTCTTTGTCACCTCCATATCGAGAAACATATCCTTAGTCCTTTTCGGTATTTCAGGATGTTCTTGACGCTGTCGATGATCCACTCTGGATTACTTTGGTACATCCTGCTAGGCTTATAGCAAGGCACACATCAGGTCAGTACACAGCATTGCATACATGATAGAGCCTATGGCTGAAGCATAGGAACATCTTTCATTTCTCTCTATCTTCTGCGGTGGTCGGGCATTGAGTCGACTCAACTTCACACCTTGTAACAGGCAAGAACCCTTTCTTTGCTTGATCCATTTTGAACTTCTTCAAAATTTTGTCAAGGTATGTGCTTTGTGAAAGTCAATTAAGCGTCTTGATCTATCTCTATAGATCTTAATGCCCAATATGTAAGCAGCTTCACCGAGGTCTTTCATTGAAAACTCTTATTCAAGTATCCCTTTATGCTATCCGAAATTCTATATCATTTCCGATCAGCAATATGTCATCCACATATAATATCGAAATGCTCTGAGCTCCCACTCACTTTCTTGTAAATCTGAGGCTTCTCCAAAAGTGCATACAAACCCAAATGCTTTGATCACACTATCAAAGCGTTTATTCCAACTCGAGATGCTTGCACCAGTCCATAGATGGATCATTGGAGCTTGCACACTTTGTTAGCTCCTTTGGATCGATAAAACCTTCGGTTGCATCATATACAACTCTTCTTCGTAAATCCATTCAGAATGCAGTCTTTACATCCATTTGCCAAATTTCATAATCATAAAATGCGCAATTGCTAACATGATTCGGACGGACTTAAGCATCGCTTCGGGTGAGAAGGTCTCATCGTAGTCAATCCCTTGAACTTGCCGAAAACCCTTTGCGACAAGTCGAGCTTTATAAACGATAACATTACCGTCGTCGGTCTTCTTCTTGAAGATCCACTTGTTTTCTATTGCTTGCCGACCTTGGGCAAGTCAACCAAAGTCCACACTTTGTTTTCATACATGGATCCCATCTCGATTTCATGGCCTCAAGCCATTTTATGGAATTTGGGCTCACCATCGCTTCTTCATAGTTCGTAGGTTCATCATGATCTAGTAGCATGACTTCCGAACAGGATTACCGTACCACTCAGTGCGGATCTTACTCTGGTTGATCTACGAGGTTCTGCGGTAACTTGATCTGAAGTTTCATGATCAACATCATCAACTTCCTCGCTACTTGGTGTAGATGTCTCGTAAACTGGTTTCTGCGACGAACTACTTTCAAGTAAGGGAGAAGGTACTATTACCTCATCAAGTTCCACTTTCCTCCCACTCACTTCTTTCGAGAGAAACTCCTTCTCTAGAAAGGATCCATTCTTAACAACGAATGTTTTGCCTTGGATCTGTGATAGAAGGTGTACCCAACTGTCTCCTTTGGGTATCCTATGAAGATACATTTCTCGATTTGGGTTCGAGCTTATCGGGTTGAAGCTTTTTCACATAAGCATCGCATCCCCAAACTTTAAGAAGCGACAACTTTGGTTTCTTGCTAAACCACAGTTCATAAGGTGTCGTCTCAGCGGATTTCGACGGTGTTCTATTCAGTGTGAATGCGGCCGTCTCTAGAGCATAACCCCAAAAGCGATAGCGGTAAATCTGTAAGAGACATCATAGATCGTACCATATCTAGTAAAGTACGATTCTGACGTTCGGACACACCATTACGTTGTGGTGTTCGGGTGGCGTGAGTTGCAAAACTATTCGCATTGTTTCAAATGTAGACCAAACTCGTAACTCAAATATTCACCTCCACGATCGGATCGTAGAAATTTAATTTTCTTGTTACGATGATTTTCAACTTCACTCTGAAATTCTTTGAACTTTTCAAGCGTTTCAGACTTATGTTTCATTAAGTAGATATACCCATATCGCTTAAGTCATCTGTGAAGGTGAGAAAATAACGATATCCGCCACGAGCCTCAACATTCATTGGACCACATACATACAGTATGTATGATTTCCAACAAATCTGTTGCTCTCTCCATAGTACCGAGAAGCGGTGTTCTAGTCATCTTGCCCATGAGGCATGGTTACATAAGTGCCAAGTGATTCATAATCAAGTGACTCCAAAAGTCCATCAGTATGGAGTTTCTTCATGCGCTTTACACCGATATGACCTAAACGGCAGTGCCACAAATAAGTTGCACTATCATTATCAACTCTGCATCTTTTGGTTTCAACATTGTGAATATGTGTATCACTACTATCGAGATTCATCAAAAATAGACCATTCCTCAAGGGTGCATGACCATAAAAGATATTACTCATATAAATAGAACAACCATTATTCTCTGATTTAAATGAATAACCGTCTCGCATCAAACAAGATCCAGATATAATGTTCATGCTCAACGCAGCACCAAATAACAATTATTTAGGTCTAAAACTAATCCGAAGGTAGATGTAGAGGTAGCGTGCCGACCGCGATCACATCGACTTTGGAACCATTTCCCACGCGATCGTCACCTCGTCCTTTGCGAGTTAAGCAATCGTAGTCCTGTTTGAGTTGCAAATATTAGCAGCAGAACCGATATCAAATACCAGTGCTACTACGAGCTCTAGTAAGGTACACATCAATAACATGTATATCACATATACCTTTGTTCACCTTGCCATCCTTCTTATCCGCCAAATACTTGGGGCAGTTCCGCTTCAAAGTGACGAGTCGCTTGCGGTAGAAGCACTCGATTTCAGGTTTAGGGCGGACTTGGGTTTCTTCTCTGAGACAACTTGCTTGCTGTTCTTCTTGAATTCCTTCTTCTTCCCTTTGCCTTTCTTCTTGAAACTAGTGGTCTTATTGACCATCAACACTTGATGCTCCTTCTTGATTTCTACCTCCATGCCTTTAGCATTGCGAAGAGCTCGGTATAGTCTTTACTAACCCTTGCATATTATAGTTCATCACGAAGCCTTTGTAGCTTGGTGGCGGTGATTGGAGAATTACATCAATGACACAATCATCCGGAAGATTAACTCCCAATTGTGTCAAGTGATTGTAGTACCCGGACATCTTGAGTATATGCTCACTAATGTAACTGTTCTCCTCCATCTTGCAGCTATAGAACTTATTGGAGACTTCATATCTCTCAATCCGGGCATTACTGTTGGAATATCAACTTCAACTCTGGAACATCTCATATGCTCCATGACGTTCAAAACGTCGTTGAAGTCCCGGTTCTAAGCCGTAAAGCATGGCACCTTGAACTATAGAGTAGTTATCGCTTTGCTCGCAGACGTTCACAACATCCGGCGTTGCTCGGCAGCGAGTTCTGTCACCTAGCGGTGCATCGGGGCGTAGCTCTTACATGCAGCAATGAGGATGATCCTCAAATTACGGACCCGATCCGTGTAATTGCTACCATCATCTTTCAACTTTGCTTTCTCAAGGAACGCATTAAAATTCAACGGAACAAAAAGACGAGCCATCTATCTACAATCAAACATAAACAAGCAAGATACTATCGGTACTAAGTTCATGATAAATTTAAGTTCAATTAATCATATTACTTAAGAACTCCCACTTAGAAAAACATCTCTCTAGTCATCTAAGTGATCACGTGATCCAAATCAACTAAACCATAACCGATCATCACGTGAAATGGAGTAGTTTTCAATGGTGAACATCTTATGTTGATCATATCTACTATATGATTCACGCTCGACCTTTCGGTCTCCGTGTTCGAGGCCATATCTGCATATGCTAGGCTCGTCAAGTATAACCCGAGTATTCTGCGTGTGCAAAACTGGCTTGCACCCGTTGTAGATGGACGAGAGCTTATCACACCCGATCATCACGTGGTGTGCAGGCACGACGAACTTTGGCAGCGGTGCATACTCGGGAGAACACTTCTTGATAATTTAGTGAGAGATCATCTTATAATGCTACCGTCAATCAAAGCAAGATAAGATGCATAAAAGGATAAACATCACATGCAAATCAATATAAGTGATATGATATGGTCATCATTATCTTGTGCTTCATGATCTCCATCTTGCAGCACCACCATGATCACCATCGTCACCGTAGCGACACCTTGATCTCCATCGCAGCATCGTTGTCGTCTCGCCAAACTTATGCTACTACGACTATCGCTACCGCTTAGTGATAAAGTAAAGCATTACGAGGCGATTGCATTGCATACAATAAGCGACAACCATATGACTCCTGCCGATTGCCGATAACCGGTTACAAAACATGATCATCTCATACAATAAAATATAGCATCACGTCTTGACCATATCACATCACAACATGCCCTGCAAAAACAAGTTAGGCGTCCTCTACTTTGTTGTTGCAAATTTTACGTGGCTGCTACGGGCTTAAGCAAGAACCAGTCTCACCTACGCATCAAAACCACAGCGATACTTCGTCAAATAGACTCCGTTTAACCTTCTCAAGGACGGGCGTAGCCACACTCAGTTCAACTAAAGTGAGAGAGACAGCACCCACGGTCACCTTTAAGCAGCGAGTGCTCGTGGCGGTGAAACCAGTCTCGCGTAAGCGTCGCGTAATGTCGGTGCGGGCGCTTCATCTCACAATACCGCTGAACCAAAGTATGACATGCTGGTAGGTAGTATGACTTGTATCGCCCACAACTCACTTGTGTTCTACTCGTGCAAAACATCAAACCATAGAAAAACCTAGGCTCGGATGCCTTTGTTGGGAGCGTAGTAATTTCAAAAATTTCCTACGCACACGCAAGATCATGGTGATGTATAGCAACGAGAGGGGAGAGTGTTGTCCACATACCCTTGTAGACCTGAAGCGGAAGCGATCTGGCGTAGAGGAAGTAGTCGACGTTCTCCTCGCGATCCGACCGATCCGGCGCCGTTACTCCGACACCCCGAGTTCTTGACACACGACAGCTCGATGGCGTCCCTCGTAGATCCGATCCAGCCGAGTGTCGAGGGAGAGTTCGTCACAAGACGACGGCGTGCAGGACGATCTTGATGTTTCACTGCAGGCTTCGCCTAAGCTTCGCATGACGGTATAACCGAGGTGGAATATGGTGAAGGGGGCACCGACACGGCTAAGGAGCGATCTCAAGATCAACTTGTGTGTTCAAGGTGCCCCCTGCCCCCGTATATAAAGGAGCAAGGGGGAGGGGCGGCAGCCAAGGGAGGCGCCAGGAGTCCTACTCCTCTGGGAGTAGGATTCCCCCAATCCTAGTTGGACTAGGATTCCGGAGGGAAGAGAGAGAGGGGGCGGCCCTTCTCCTAGTCCTAGTAGGACTAGGGAAGGGGGGGCGCGCGCCCACCTAGGGCTGGCCCTTCTCCTTTCCACTAAGGCCCATTGAGGCCCATTTACCTCCGGGGGTTCGGTAACCTCCGGTACTCGATAAATTCCGTTTGCCGCCGGAACCATTCGAACTCCAAACATAGGCTTCCAATATATCAATCTTTATGTCTCGACCATTTGAGACTCCTCGTCATATCCGTGATCACATCCGGGACTCGAACTCCTTGGTACATCAAAATACATAAACTCATAATAAGCATCATCGAAACCTTAAGCGTGCGGACCCTACGGTTCGAGAACAATGTAGACATGACCTAGAACTATTCACGGTCAATAACCAACAGCGGGACCTGGATGCCCATATTGGTTCCTACATATTCTACGAAGATCTTTATCGGTCGGACCGCATAACAACATCGTTGTTCCCTTTGTCATCGGTATGTTACTTGCCCGAGATTCGATCGTCGGTATCCAATACCTAGTTCAATCTCGTTACGGCAAGTCTCTTTACTCGTTCCGTAATACATCATCTCACAACTAACTCATTAGTTGTAGTGCTTGCAAGGCTTAAGTGATGTGCATTACCGAGAGGGCCAGAGATACCTCTCCGACAATCGGAGTGACAAAACCTAATCTCAAATCGCCAACCCAACATTTGCCTTTGGAGACACCTGTAGTACTCCTTTATAATCACCCGATTACGTTGTGACGTTTGGTAGCACCAAAGTGTTCCTCCGTAAGCGGAGTTGCATAATCTCATAGTTATAGGAACATGTATATGTCATGGATAAAAGCGGTAGCAACATACTAAGCGATCGTGTGCTAAGCTAAGGGAATGGGTCATGTCAATCAGATCATTCTACTAATGATGTGACCTCATTAATCAAATAACAACTCCTTGTTCATGGTTAGGAAACATAACCATCTTTGATTAACAAGCTAGTCTAGTAGAGGCATACTAGTGACATGTTGTTTTGTCTATGCATTCACACATGTATTATGTTTCCGGTTAATACAATTCTAGCATGAATGATAAACATTTATCATGAAATAAGGAAATAAATAATAACTTTATTATTGCCTCTAGGGCATATTTCCTTCAGGAAGTGTTCTGGAGAAATTTCGGATAAAACCGGAGTGCCAGAGGGTTACCGGAACCCCCGAGGGAACTAATGGGCCTCGATGGGCCCTAGTGAAGAGAGAGAGGGGCCAGCCAGGGCAGGACGCGCGCCCCTTCCCTTGAGTCCGAATAGGAAAAGGAAGGAGGGGGCGGCGCCCCCCTTTCCTTCCCCCTCTCCCTCTCCTTCCTTCCCCCTCTCTCCCTTTAGGTGGAAACCTACTAGGACTTGGAGTCCTAGTAGGATTCCCCTCTTGGGGGCACGCCCAAGGGGGCCGGCCGGCCTCCCCCTTGCTCCTTTATATACGGGGGCAGGGGGCACCCTATAACACACAAGTTGATTGTTTAGCCATGTGCGGTGCCCCCCTCCATAGATTTCCACCTCGGTCATATCGTCGTAGTGCTTAGGCGAAGCCCTGCGCCGGTAAATTCATCATCACCGTCACCATGCCGCCGTGCTGAAGAAACTCTCCCTCGACCTTAGCTGGATCTAGAGTTCGTGGGACATCACCGAGCTGAACATGTGCAGATCGCGGAGGTGTCATACCTTCGGTGCTAGGATCGGTCGGATCGTGAAGACGTACAACTACATCAACCGCGTTGTCATAACGCTTCCGCTTTCGGTCTATGAGGGTAAGTAGACAATACTATCCCCTCTTGTTGCTATGCATCACCTAGATAGATCTTGCGTGATCGTAGGATATTTTTTGAAATTACTGCGTTCCCCAACAGTGGCATCTGAGTCAGGTCTATGCGTAGATGTTATATGCATGAGTAGAACACAAAGAGTTGTGCGCGATAATGGTCATACTGCTTACCAGCATGTCATACTTTGATTTGATGGTATTGTTGGATGAAGCGGCTCAGACCAACATTACGCGTATGCTTACGCGAGACTGGTTCTACCGACGTGCTTTGCACATAGGTGGCTGGTGAATGTCTGTTTCTCCAACTTTAGTTGAATCGAGTGTGGCTACGTCTGGTCCATGTTGAAGGTTAAAACAGCACACTTGACAAAAAATCATTGTGGTTTTGATGTGTAGGTAAGAATGGTTCTTGCTAGAAGCCCGTAGCAGCCACGTAAAACTTGCAACAACAAAGTAGAGGACGTCTAACTTGTTTTTGCAGGGCTTGTTGTGATGTGATATGGTCAAGGCATGATGTGATATAAATTGTTATATGAGATGATCATGTTTTGTAACGAAGTTATCAGCAACTAGCAGGAGCCATATGGTTGTCGCTTTATTGTATGCAATGCAATCGCCATGTAATTGTTTTACTTTATCACTAAGCGGTAGCAATAGTCGTAGTAACAATAGTTGGCGAGACGACAACGATGCTACGATGGAGATCAAGGTGTCGCGCCGGTGACGTTGGAGATCATGACGATGCTTCGGTGATGGAGATGATGAGCACAAGATGATGATGGCCATATCATGTCACATATTTTGATTGCATGTGATGTTTATCCTTTATGCATCTTATTTTGCTTAGAATGTCGGTAGCATTATAAGATGATCCCTTACTAAATTTTAAGGTACAAGTGTTCTCCCTGAGTATGCACCGTTGCTACAGTTCGTCGTGCCGAGACACCACGTGATGATCGGGTGTGATAAGTTCTACGTTCACATACAACGGGTGCAAGCCAGTTTTGCACACACAGAATACTTGGGT
Source organism: Aegilops speltoides (assembly GCA_021437245.1). Taxonomy (NCBI): domain Eukaryota; kingdom Viridiplantae; phylum Streptophyta; class Magnoliopsida; order Poales; family Poaceae; genus Aegilops; species Aegilops speltoides. The sequence goes on from CM038146.1 coordinate 166,018,177, forward strand.
TAAACTTGACGAGCCTAGCATATGCAGATATGGCCTCGGAACACTAAGACTGAAAGGTCGAGCGTGAATCATATAGTAGATATGATCAACATAGTGATGTTCACCATTGAAAACTACTCCATCTCACGTGATGATCGGCCATGGTTTAGTTGATTTGGATCACGTGATCACTTAGATGATTAGAGGGATGTCTATCTAAGTGGGAGTTCTTAAGTAATATGATTAATTAAACTTTAATTTATCATGAACTTAGTACTTGATAGTATTTTTCATGTCTATGTTGTTGTAGATCAATGGCCTGTGCTACTGTTCCTTTGAATTTTAATGCATTCCTAGAGAAAGCTAAGTTGAAACATGATGGCAGCAACTACACGGACTGGGTCTGTAACTTGAGGATTGTCCTCATTGCTGCACAGAAGAATTACATCCTGGAAGCACCGTTAGGTGTACCACCCGCGCCCGCAACTACAAACATTGTGAATGCCTAGCACACGTGTGTTGATGACTACTCAATAGTTCAGTGTGCCATGCTTTACGGCTTAGAACCGAGACTTCAACAACGTTTTGAACGTCATGGAGCATATGAGATGTTCTAGGAGTTGAAGTTAATATTTCAAGCAAATGCCCGGATTGAGAGATATGAAGTCTCCAATAAGTTCTACAGCTGTAAGATGGAGGAGATAGTTTTGTCAGTGAACACATGCTCAGAATGTCTGGGTACCACAACCACTTGACTCAGCTGGGAGTTAATCTTCCTAATGATAGTGTCATTGACAGAGTTCTTCAATCACTGCCACCAAGCTACAAAAGCTTCGTGATGAACTATAATATGCAAGGGATGAACAAGACTATTCCCGAGCTCTTCGCAATGCTAAAAGCCGCGGAGGTAGAAATCAAAAAGGAGCATCAAGTGTTGATGGTCAATAAGACCACTAGTTTCAAGAAAAAGGGCAAAGGGAAGAAGGGGAACTTCAAGAAGAACGGCAAAAAGGTTGCTGCTCAAGAGAAGAAACCCAAGTCCGGACCTAAGCCTGGCGAGTGCTTCTACTTGCAAAGGATTGGTCTTTCGAAGTGGAACTTCCCCAAGTATTTGGTGGATAAGAAGGATGGCAAAGTGAAAGGTATATTTGATATACATGTTATTGATGTGTACTTAACTAATGCTCGCAGTAGCGCCTGGGTATTTGATACTGGTTCTGTTGCTCATATTTGCAACCCGAAGTAGGGGCTACAGATTAAGCGAAGATTGGCTAAGGATGAGGTGACAATGCGCGTGGGAAATGGTTCCAAAGTCAATGTGATCGCGGTCGGCACGCTACCTCTACATCTACCATCGGGATTAGTTTTAGACCTGAATAATTTTTATTTGGTGCCAGCGTTGAGCATGAACATTATATCTGGATCTTGTTTAATGCGAGACGGTTATTCACTTAAATCAGAGAATAATTGTTGTTCTATTTATATGAGTAATATCTTTTATGGTCATGCACCCCTGCTGAGTGGTCTATTTTTATTGAATCTCGATAGTAGTAACGCACATATTCATAGTGTTGAAGCCAAAAGATTAAATTTAATAATGATAGTGCAACTTATTTGTGGCACTGCCGATTGGGTCATATCGGTGTAAAGCGCATGAAGAAACTCCATGCTGATGGACTTTTGGAATCACTTGATTATGAATCACTTGGTGCTTGCAAACTGTGCTTTATGGGCAAGATGACTAAAATTCTGTTCTCCGGAACAATGGAACGAGCTACTGACTTGTTGGAAGTAATACCTACTGATGTATGCGGTCCAATGAGTATTGATGCTCGTGGTGGGTATCGTTATTTTCTTACCTTCACAAATGATTTGAGCATATATGGTTATATCTACTTAATGAAGCATAAGTCTGAAACATTTGAAAAGTTCAAAGAATTCCAAAGTGAAGTGGAAAATCATCGTAACAAGAAAATAAAGTTTCTACAATCTAATCGTGGAGGAGAATATTTGAGTTACGAGTTTGGTCTTCATTTGAAACAACATGGGATAGTTTCACAATTAACGCCACCTGGAACACCACAGCGAAATGGTGTGTCCGAACGTCGTGACCGTACTTTATTGGGGATGGTGCGATCTATGATGTCTCTTACTGATTTACCGCTATCGTTTTAGGGTTATGCTCTAGAGACGACTACATTCACTTTAAATAGGGCACCATCAAAATCCAATGAGATGACGCCTTATGAACTATGGTTTGGCAGGAAACCAAAGTTGTCGTTTCTTAAAGTTTGGGGCTATGATGCTTATGTGAAAAGGCTTCAACCTGATAAGCTTGAACCCAAATCGGAGAAGTGTGTCATCATAGGATACCCAAAAGAGACTGTTGGGTACACCTTCTATCACAGATCCTAAGGCAAAATCTTTGTTGCTAAGAATGGATCCTTTCTAGAGAAGGAGTTTCTCTCAAAAGAAGTGAGTGGGAGGAAAGTAGAACCTGATGAGGTAACTGTACCTTATCCCTTATTGTAAAGTAGTTCATCACAGAAAATAGTTCCAGTGATTCCTACACCAATTAGTGAGGAAGCTAATGATGATGGTCATGAAACTTCAGATCAAGTTACTACCGAACCTCGTAGGTCTTCCAGAGTAAGATCCGCACCAGAGTGGTACGGTAATCCTGTTCTGGAAGTCATGTTACTAGACCATGATGAACCTACGAACTATGAGGAAGTGATGATGAGCCCAGATTCCGTGAAATGGCTTGAAGCCATGAAATCTAAGATGGGATCCATGCATGAGAACAAAGTGTGGACTTTGGTGGACTTGCCTGATGATCGGCAAGCCATAGAAAATAAATGGATCTTTAAGAAGAAGACCGACGCAGATGGTAATGTTACTGTTTACAAAGCTCGACTTGTTGTGAAAGGTTTTCGACAAGTTCAAGGAGTTGACTACGATTAGACTTTCTCACCCGTAGCGATGCTTAAGTCTGTCCAAATCTGTTAACAATTGTTGCGTTTTATGATTATGAAATTTGGCAAATGGATGTCAAAACTGCATTGCTGAATGGATTTCTAGAAGAAGAGTTGTATATGATGCAACCGGAAGGTTTTGTCGATCCAAAGGGTGCTAACAAAGTGTGCAAGCTCCAGCAATCCATTTATGGACTGGTGCAAGCCTCTCGGAGTTGGAATAAACGCTTTGATAGTGTGATCAAAGCATATGGTTTTATACAGACTTTTGGAGAAGCCTGTATTTACAAGAAAGTGAGTGGGAGCTCTGTAGCATTTCTAATCTTATATGTAGATGACATATTGTTGATTGGAAATAATATAGAATTTCTTGATAGCATAAAGGGATACCTGAATAAGAGTTTTTCTATGTAATATCTCGGAGAAGCTTCTTACATATTGGGCATCAAGATCTATAGAGATAGATCAAGACACTTAATTGGACTTTCACAAAGCACATACCTTGATAAAGTTTTGAAAAAGTTCAAAACGGATCAGTCAAAGAAAGGGTTCTTGCCTGTGTTACAAGGTGTGAAGTTGAGTCAGACTCAATGCCTAACCACTGCAGAAGATAGAGAGAAAATGAAAGTCATCCCCTATGCTTCAGCTATAGGTTCTACCATGTATGCAATGTTGTGTACCAGACCTGATGTATGTCTTGCTATAAGCATAGCACGGAGGTACCAAAATAATCCCGAAGTGGAGTACTGGACAGCGGTCAAGAACATCCTGAAATACCTGGACTAAGGATATGTTTCTCGTTTATGGACGTGAAAAAGAGCTCGTCGTAAATGGTTATGTCGATGGAAGCTTTGACACTGATCCGGATGACTCTAAGTCGCAAACCGGATATGTATTTTTATTGAATGGACGAGGTGTCAGTTGGTGCAGTTCCAAGCAGAGCGTCGTGGCGGGATCTACGTGTGAAGTGGAGTACATTGCTGCTTCAGAAGCAGCAAATGAAGGAGTTCATATCTGATCTAGGTGTCATACCTAGTGCATCGGGTCCAATGAAAATCTTTTGTGACAATACTGGTGCAATTGCCTTGGCAAAGGAATCCAAATTTCACAAGAGAACCAAGCACATCAAGAGACGCTTCAATTCCATCTGTCATCAAGTGTCAGAAGGGGACATAGAGATTTGCAAGATACACATGGATCTGAACGTTGCAGACCCGTTGACTAAGCCTCTTCCATGAGCAAAACATGATGAGTACCAAAGCTCCATGGGTGTTAGAATCATTACTATGTAATCTAGATTATTGACTCTAGTGCAAGTGGGAGACTGAAGGAAATATGCCCAGAGGCAATAATAAAATTATTATTTATTTCCTTAATTCCTGATAAATGTTTATTATTCATGCTAGAATTGTATTAACCATAAACTTAGTACATGTGTGAATACATAGACAAAACATATAGTCCCTAGTATGCCTCTACTTGACTAGCTCGTTAATCAAAGATGGTTATGTTTCCTAACCATAGACATGTGTTTTCATTTGATGAACGGGATCACATCATTAGGAGAATGTGTGATGGACATGACCCATCCGTTAGCTTAGCATTATGATCGTGTCAGTTTCATTGCTACTGCTTTCTTCATGACTTATACAAGTTCCTCAGACTATGAGATTATGTAACTCCTGAATACCGGAGGAACACTTTGTGTGCTACCAAATGTCACAACGTACATGGGTGATTATAAAGGTGCTCTACAGATGTCTCCGAAGGTGTTTATTGGGTTGGCATAGATCGAGATTAGGATTTGTCACTCCGTGTTTTGGAGAGGTATCTCTGGGCCCTCTCGGTAATACTCATCACTATAAGCCTTGCAAGAATTGAGACTAATGAGTTAGTTGCAGGATGAAGTATTACGGAACAAGTAAAGAGACTTGCCAGTAACGAGATTGAACTAGGTATTGAGATACCGACGATCGAATCTCGGGCAAGTAACATACCGATGACAAAGGGAACAATGTATGTTGTTATGCGGTTTGACCGATAAAGATCTTCGTAGAATATGTAGGAACCAATATGAGCATCCAGGTTCCGCTATTGGTTATTGACCGGAGATGTGTCTCGGTCATGTCTACATAGTTCTCGAACCCATAGGGTCCGCACGCTTAACGTTCAATGATGATTGGTATTATGAGTTTATGTGATATGATGTACCAAAGATTGTTCAGAGTCCCGGATGTGATCATGGACATGACAAGGAGTCTCGAAATGGTTGAGACATAAAGATTGATATATTGGACGACTATATTCGGACACCGGAAGTGTTCCGGAGAAGTTTCGGATAAAACCGGAGTGCCGAAGGGTTACCGGAACCCCCGGGGTAACTAATCGGCGTCGATGGGCCCTAGTGGAGAGAGAGAGAGAGAGGGCCGGCCAGGGCAGGCCGCGCGCGCCCTCCCCTTGAGTCCGAATAGGACAAGGAAGGGGGGCCTTTCCTTCCCCCTCTCCCTCTCCTTCCTTCCCCCACCTCTCCCTTTAGGTGGAAACCTACTAGGACTTGGAGTCCTAGTAGGATTCCCCTCTTGGGGGGGGGCGCCCAAGGAGGGTCGGCCAGCCTCCCCCTTGCTCCTTTATATACGGGGGCAGGGGCACCCTAGAACACACAAGTTGATTGTTTAGCCGTGTGCGGTGCCCCTTTCCATAGATTTCCACCTCGTCATATCGTTGTAGTGCTTAGGCAAAGCCCTGCGCCGGTAACTTCATCATCACCATCACCACGCCATCGTGCTGACGAAACTCGCCCTCACCCTCGGCTGGATCTAGAGTTCGTGGGACGTCACCGAGCTGAACCTGTGCAGATCGCGGAGGTGCGGTACCTTCGGTGCTAGGATTGGTCGGATCGTGAAGACGTACGACTACATCAACCGCGTTGTCATAACGCTTCCGCTTTCGGTCTACGAAGGCATGTAGACAACACTCTCCCCTCTCGTTGCTATGCATCACCTAGATAGATCTTGCGTGATCGTAGGAAAATTTTGAAATTACCGTGTTCCACAACAACTTTCGCATACACACTTGCATACCACCACCGCTTTCGCAACCATCATCGCTCACCTGTTTCGCGCTTCGACAAATTTTTGACATGTTTTGGTCTTTGAGAATTTGAGTTGTGGTTCCCGTGTCCTATTGTGTTTCGGCTGTATAGGTACGGTTCGACATCAACATCACCACCGCTCATCTTCGCCAAGGACTCGTCATCGCCAACAACCGTCTGTGCTTACAAACGACTACTGCGGCGGTAACCTCGACGACATCTTTGTCTATTCCATGCCATTTGCATTGATAACCACATAGCCTTACATTTGTGTTGCTTACCCATCGAGACTAGCCTTTGACTATTGTCGGCAACATGACTTGTGCACATTAGTGATAATACTCTCCATAGCATACATACCATATCATAGTGGTGCATATAGTGGTATCATCTCTTGTATCACAAAGTTGTCATCGCATACACAATTTCTATCTTGGTTCGTGAAGTTTTGCATGAGAAAAGAGCTCAAAAGTGAAAGAGCCAAACAAGCTTTTAAGCAAAAAGGAAAAGATAAGCAAAGAGCTTATAAGCAAGGACCATATCATCATACTACATTAAGATTGTCATATCCGATCATCTGGATCATACCATTGGAATACCATACATATAACATACTTGGGATAGAAGTCGTTGCATTTTTGCCTAGTAGGTCATGCACAAGTTTCATATCCGCCTATTGTGCAATCGTGCCAGCGTCTCTCTAGTGTTGTGCAACAAGAGAATTTTCATGGTTTCCACATTTTGGCTCATTCCTTGGTTGCATGACCCCACTTATCTATTTGTGTGTGTGTTTCCGTGTACCACATCTTGCTATTGGTCTACTTGTTGCATTTGCAAATTTGTGCATCTTTTCCAACACTATTGAAGCTCACTAACAATTGCATCAAATTTTGTGCCACCATCCTAACCGAGCTCCACCATAAGCTTTTACTTGTATAGGTGTGAGAACCGACAATAATTGGTACTAATTGTGCTATTTCCTTGTCCACATTTGAGTGATCATTGATCCATCTTCAACATCGGTCAAGGTACATTTGGTATAAGTTCTTCTCTTTCTCCCACTCACATTTTTGCTTGGAATGATGGATAGGCCAAGTTCTTCTACCAACCCACTCTTCATCGAGCAAGACAACGACATGTCATCCTACGTCACCAAGAGCCACCTCTTTGGTGCACAACGAGCTTTGCATCAAGAGCAACAAGCAATGAGCGACCGCATCGACAGTCTCGCCACCGACTTGCGAATCTTCGAGCAACGAACAAGAGACTACTTCGACAACAAGCTCGACACTCACAAACAAGAGAACAATGCAAGAATGGACGAGATACGTGCCTTGTTGGTGAACCACCATTCTTCCACCTATTCATCCTCAAGACGAAGCCGCTCGAGTTGACACACCGACGAAACATTCTCCGGCTCAAGTACACCGATATCGAACAATCCACGTCGAGCCGCGCATCAAGACCGTCAAGCATCTCGCAACCCTCTACACGACAATCACCCACAAGAGCAATTCGACGAGCAAGCACATCGTCATCGACAAAACGAAGTCCCTCTCGCACAAGCATAAGAAGGGCACCGTCAACGTCTCCAAGAGGAAGAGCGAGCACGACAACATCAAGACAAACAAGACGCCGAGGCTAAACGTCAAGAACAATGACTACGTGAAGCATGAGATCTTGAGGCGCAACGTGCCCTTCAAGAATCAAGTCGAGCCATTTCCAACCGCAACCGAGATAGGCGCAATCACGAGGAAGCACTTCGCGAAGAAATTCAAGAGCGACGCTACCAAGGAAGAGTGCATCGACGAGTTCCTCAAGCTCCTCCACAAACTCGAAAAGCTCCTCCACAACCTCAAGTCCATCAAGAGCAAGATGAAAATGGAAATCCTCAATGCCAAGAGCAACATGAGGTTGATAATCCTCCACATCAAGGGTGTCATCATCACCCTCGACCACAACACAATGAAGAGCAACGCTATGGCAAGCTCAAGTTCACCATGCCCAAGTTCAATGGAAGCAATGATCCCGAAGAGTACCTATCATGGGCATTGAAGGTTGACAAAATCTTTCGCTTGCACAACTATGAGGAAGAGAAGAAGATCACTATGGCATCCCTTGAGTTCCAAGACTATGTGCTCATATGGTGGGAACAAGTCCCTGAGCGACGAGAAGCAAGAGGTGAACCACCAATTACCACATGGGAGGAAATGAAAGATGCCATGCGTGCACGCTTTGTGCCAACCTACTACAACCGCGATCTCTTCAAAAAGCTTCAACTACTCAAGCAAGGAACAAAGAGTGTTGAAGAATACTACAAGGAAATGGAGATTGCCATGATTAGAGCCAATGTCACGGAAGATGATGACCAAACTATGGCCCTTTTATTGAATGGCCTCAATCATCCCATCAAGAAGATTGCCGACTTCCAACCCTACTCCAACCTCATTGAGCTCGTGCATCAAGCTACCAAAGCGGAACGTCAAGTACAAGATGACTTCAAGTACGCCAAGTACTCGTCCAAGAGCTACGGCTTCTCCAACACCCAAGCTTCAATGACTCCAACAACTTCTACCTCAACCAAGCCATCTAAAAGCAATGGCGACAAGTCGAATTACAAGAAAACTTCGACAACCTCAAGTCATCCTTCTTCTACTACAAGCAATTTCAAGCCGCGCGCTTCATCATCTACTCCAACCGATGAGACCGTCAAGACAAGCTCCATCAAATGTTTCACTTGCAGCGGCCGAGGCCACAAGTCCTTTGAGTGTACCAACAAGCGCACCATGATCCTCAACGATGATGGAACCTACGACTCCATGAGTGAAGAGGAGATGGAAGCCCTTGAGCAAGTGGCCATGCACCGGGGCGTGAACGAAGATGAAGATGATCAAGTCTTTTGTAATGAGGATTCGAGCCCCGCTCTCATTGCCTCCAAAGTCTTGACTCTTCAACATCAACAAGACGAAGACCAAAGATGCCACATCTTCCACACAAAGGCCGGCATCAATGGAAGGTCTATCAAGGTCATCATCGATGGAGGCAGTTGTCACAACTTGGCAAGTGAAGAACTATGCTCCAAGCTCCAATTGGTCAGGGAAGCACCCGCACCCCTACAAGGTCCAATGGCTAAGCGATTCCGGCACTATACAAGTTGAGCATATGGTCCAAGTCTCCTTCAAAATTGGAGCATATGAAGACGCTTTGGAGTGTGATGTCGTTCCGATGTCCGTTTGCCACCTCCTTCTTGGTCGACCATGGCAATTTGACCGCGGCGTCATCCACAACGGGCGTACCAATAATTATAGCTTCAAGATGAAAGGAAAGGAGTATGTGCTATGAACTATGTCTGCAAGTCAAGTGATCACCGACAAGCAAGCCACCCATCATGGAGAAAAGAGTGAGAGAGTGATCCACCCAAAAGAGAGTGAGCGCCACAAGCCAAAATCGAGTGCCTCCATGATGAGCGACAAGAAAAACTTAGTCCTATTTGCCACTAAAAGTGAGATGAGAGAAGTGTGTGAGAACCCATCAAGTGTTATGCACTATGTCCTTGTGTGCAAGGACGAGGCACCAAAAACTAACACCTCTCACAATCTACCTTTAGTGTTGTCTTCTCTTTTACAGGAATTCCAAGATGTTTTCCCTGATAAGCTACCTCCGGGTCTACCTCCACTAGAGGCATTGAGCACTGAATCGGCCTCATCCCCGGAGCACCTCTTCCTAACAAGGCTCCCTACCGCGTCAACCCCGAGGAAACTAAGGAGATCCAACGGCAAGTACAACAACTCATTGACAACGGTCAAGTACGTGAAAGCTTAAGCCCTTGTGTCGTTCCGGTCATACTTTTTCCAAAGAAAGATGGTACTTATCGCATGGTTTCCGATTGTCGTCCCATCGATGCTATCACCGTTAGATATCGTTACCCTATTCCACGCTTAGATGATATGCTTGATGAGCTTAGCGGAGCCGCCATTTTCTCTAAGATTGATCTTAAGAGTGGCTACTATCAAATACGCATCCAAGAAGGTGATGGATGGAAAACCACATTTAAGACCAAATTTGGGTTATATGAATGGCTAGTTATGCCCATGGGTTTATCCGAAGCACCCGGTACTTTCATGCGAGTCATGCACTTTGTTCTTCGTCCCTATATTGGTGTATTTGTTGTGGTCTATTTTGGTGATATTCTTGTCTTTAGCAAATCTCTCAAAGATCATGTCACCCATCTTAGAACCATGTTGCAAACCCTTAGGAAAGAGCACCTTTATGCTAATGTGGACACATGCCTTTTTGGTGTTGATAAGCTTGTTTTCTTGGGTTTTGTTGTGTCTTCTAAGAGTGTTCATGTAGATGAATCTAAGATCAATGCTATTAAAACTTGGCCCCAACCAACCAACTTGCAACAAGTGCGTAGTTTTCTTGGTTTAGCCGGTTTCTATCGTTGCTTTGTGAAGGATTTTAGCACCATTGCTTCACCTTTACATTCCTTGAGTAAGAAAAATGCGCCATTTGTTTGGGGACCATCCCAAGATACCGCATTTAATGAGCTTAAAAATTTGCTTACTCATGCTCCCATGCTTGCATTACCCAACTTTGACAAACCTTTTGAGATTCATTGTGATGCTAGTGGCCATGGCATAGGAGGTGTGTTAACGCAAGCGAAGCGCCCCATAGCATACTTTAGTGAGAAACTTTCCGGAGCGCAACTCAATTACCCCATATATGACAAAGAGCTATATGCTTTAATGCGAGTTTTGCATGAATGGGAACATTATCTTTCGCCCTCATGAATTTATCATTCATACCGATCATGAAACGTTTAAGTACTTAAAATGACAAACTAAGTTGAATAACCGTCACACTAAATGGAGTGAATTCATTGAGTCTTTTCCTTATGTCATCAAGTACATAAAGGGTAAGGAAAATGTAGTGGTGGATGCCCTTTCCAGCATATGCACGATTGTCACTAAAGTTGAGTTGAATGTCATTAGCTTTGAGCACATAAAAGAATTGTATGCGCATGATCCTACTTTTGCTATTCCTTATGCCAAGTGTTTGACGCATACATCTTGGGAACGATATTACATCAAGGATGATTATCTTATGAGAGCTAACAAACTTTGCATTCCCGAGTCTTCTCTTCGTTTGCTCCTTTTGCAAGAGGCTCATGGAGGCGGACTCATGGGACACTTTGGACGCGACAAGACTTTCGCCACGCTCTCCAAGAACTACTTTTGGCCCAAGATGTTCCTAGACGTCTCACGCTTCACCAACCGATGCTCTACATGTCGCAAAGCTAAGTCAAAAACTCAATCCCATGGTCTTTACATGCCTCTTCCTAGTCCTTATCAACGTTGGCAAGACATTGGCATGGATTTTGTACTTGGTTTGCCTAGAACTAAAAATGGAAAGGATTTTGTGTTTGTTGTTGTGGACCGATTCTCTAAGATGGCACATTTTATTCCATGCAACAAGATAGACAATGCTTCACATATTGCCAATATTTTTAGGGAAATCTTGCGCCTCCATGGAGTACCAAATACAATTGTCTCGGACCGCGACGTCAAGTTCTTGAGTTACTTTTGTAAGACTCTATGTGCCAAGCTCGGAATCAAGATCTCATTCTCTTCGGCATACCATCCTCAAACTGACGGCCAAACGGAGGTGACGAACCGTACACTCTCCACTCTACTTCACGTGTTGATCAAGAGGAACATCAAGGAGTGGGAGGAGTGCCTACCCATCACCAAGTACGCCTACAACCGCGCAAGACATTCGACTACTGGCAAGTTCCCCTTCGAGGTCGTCTACGGTTTCAACCTGTTGTCACGATTGGACATTCTACCTCTTCCACTACAAGAGCGCACCAACATGGACGCGAGTGCACGAGAAAGCAACCCCAAGAAGTTGCATGAAGATACAAGGCACACCATCGAGTGCCAAGTACAATGACTCGCGACCAAGCTCAACATCAACAAGCTCAACATCAACAAGCAACCCATGATATTCAACATTGGAGATCTTGTGTGGCTACACCTTCCCAAGGACCGCTTCCCCAACGAACGCAAGTCCAAACTTCTACCACGAGCCGATGGACCCTTCAAGGGGCTAGCACGCTACAACAACAACAACGCTTACAAGATTGACCTCCCAAGCGACAAGTACAACGTGAGCGACATCTTCAATGTCAAAGACCTCTCGTCATACCATGGTGATGAAGCTTTCGATCCGAGGTCGGATCTTTCCCAAGGGGGGGAGCATGATGCGAAGCATCCCACGATCATCCCCATGGACGTATCTACATCTCCCACGACACCACTTGGACCTATGACAAGAGCTCGAGCAAAGGCTATCGAAGATAAGGTGAACTCGCTCCTCTTCGAACTCCCACCTTCTACCTATGAGACATGGCTACTACCTCATGCAGAGACTCTATGTGTGATCAGGTATTTGGAGGGAAGCCATGGACCAGCTACACCCAACGGACAAGATGGCGAGGACACCAAGTTCAATGGACAAGAAGAAGGAACGCTCGAAACTCCCAGTCATCGGACGACCGACTCCTCTCGGACGTCTGACGCCTAGAGGCCCCAACCGACCCGCTAAGTCCCAGACTTCGCATGCTACAGCGGCCGGACGACCGACGCCGACCGGAAGTCCAACACCTCCCAGCACCCGGACGACCGAGCCTCTCCGGACGACCGGCACCATCACACCCGAGCCAAAACATCGGAAGAACGGAGACTTCCGGACGACCGGACGACTAGACGACTGACCCCGACCGGATGACCGACAATTCCTGACCAGAGCCGAAACATCGGACGCCCGACCGGCACCGGACGTCCGGACCCTCGCGAGCCTTCGGACGATCGGTGACCGACGTCCGGCGCCTGTGTGACCGCCCGTGTGTTGGGCCAAAGCCACTTACCCTTTATCCTCTTAGACTATAAATAGACCTCCTCCGCCCTCTTTCAAAGGGCAGCGTTGTGATAGCTCATTTGTGAGATAGAGCCTTGCTCATCCATCCGGATCTGCTCCTCCGAGAGAGACCGTGCCTCTACGGAGAAGATCCACTTGGATTCAAGACCCCTAACGGGAAGAACTCAAGACCTCCTCTCGGAGAAGAACTGGTTACCCTATGTATCGTCCCTTGTTGGATTCGGATCGTGTATCTCTTTGTGTTTTGAGGATCTAGCACGTGTGTGATTGATCTTGTTGGTTGAGTGATTTCTCTTGTGTTTCCCCTTGTTTCCCCCTCATGTTCTTCGTGATTCTTGGTAGGATTCCCACCAAAGTGAAAGATCGGGCGTCTAGGGTTCAACCCTACATCAGCAAGCCATTCACAATGCTCCAATGCTGGATGCACAAAACAAGTCGAGCGACACAGCCAATTCACTCATGACCATCAACACCAGAGGAGATAAAGTTGGTGAAACAATCAGTGGAGTTGGAGGAGATCTTGCATCACCCACATGTGTGCCAAGGTTGAGGTAGGGAAATGGGAGAAGGAGAAACGAGAATGGGCATCGGCCAAGATGACAAACAAATAAAAAGACATCACGATGGAGGAGACGACTGTCAAACGCAATGAGCTCAAGTAGGAAGTTCATGGATATGCAAGAAAAGAAGATGAACATTGAGAAATCGAAGATACAGAAAGGAGATGCAAATAGATGTTTCTTCATTTTGCATAAAGAAAAGAGGAAAGATGTTTCTTTTTCATGTATCATATAGAGGATTTGAACCATAAAGACACATTTCATGTACTGTAGAGATGAATCTTTGATGTAAATATCCAACTTTGCAGGTGTGTCTTCCCGGTACTTGCAAGCGTGTGGCCGCCTAGTACAAAAATGTTGGTCCACCCTGGGTGTGCTCCGCCTCCGCGCTTGCCAGAAAAACTGAAACAGTCAAGTATGCGCCATCTGATATAACATATGGACACGTGAGCTTGCAAACAATATGCACTTTTTGTGTTGTTTGCAAATAAGAGAAGGAAAAAAGATAACTTACGGCCTCTTTGATTCACTGGACCGCAAAAGTCAGCAGTGAATACACTCGAATCCTACAGGATTTTAGTGCGCCAAAGTGTGCGCCACATGAAAAACAAATGATTTTTTTCTTTTTTTGCAAGAGGTTTGGGAGGGTAGAACATTTTCTATGAAATGTATTTTGATGAAATCCTTTGGAAAAAAATCATGTAGGATTCAGTCCTATAAATAAAAGCCACCATAGGATAATATGAAATGTGTTTTAAAGGAATCCTTTTAAAAAATCATGTAGGATTCAATCCTATGAATCAAACAACCACCATAGGAAAATGTTCTTCCCTCCCAAACCTCTATTAGTATTTCAAGGAAGCTAGCTTCCACTACACGACGATCCACTAGCTAACGGAGGTGTGTTTCAGCAGAAGTGGCATTTGCTAACAAACTTGATGTCTCTATAACCATTTATCAACACACAGTCTATCTAGTGTCTAGTGTTGGCAAGCTGGCTGTAGGCAAAAGTATTTACTGACATACACTTCGCTTGCTGACAAACCTGGCGTCAGGAAAGCTTGGTCTTGTTGACAGACGTGTGTGTCAGCAATTCTACTGCTTTACTGACATCTAGTTCATCAGAAGTCCTATTACTTGCTAAAAAATAGGCGCGTCGGTAGTTCTTGGACTTGCTGACAAACAGGCATGTAAGCAATTCTGACAAACATTCATACAAAACTCAGCAAAGGTGCACAAATATGATTAAGTTCACCACATCAATAAAAGTTCACAAATCTGATAGAGTTATGTTGCTATGCCTAAACAAGTTCCAACAGACTACCATTCATAGATGACGCTACTCTCTGACATTGCAAAAGAAACAAGTTCCATAACATAATGATCTACCATTCGATGAGACACGCAACATAAAAGTCATCCATCACTTTTGATCTTCTCCCTTGTGCACTTGAACACTTCAACAACAAAGAGGCAAAGCAAGATTCTATCAATGGTCACATGGTAAGAATTTTGTCTGTGTTGTGTTAATTATAGCAAAGTAAAGAAGTGGAGAAAATATGATGCATGTCGATGAACACTTGCACACAAGGTAAAAGGTAGAGCAAAGTGCTTCAATTATAGGTTTGAAATGTTTTGGCATCAACACTTGTAAAAATTTAACAGTGGAAATTAATCATATATTATGAGGTGGTCTAAGATGAACTTCACATACATGCCAAATTACTGTAAATTAGTTAGTTATGCTAGTGGATCATACAAGTAGGTGTAACGCCCCGGATACAACTTTCCATATTCGTAACTCCAACTCTTGCCTTTTCCGAAGATGCGATATGTTATTTCCTCCGTGGTTGGGTTTTTGTATTTTGTTTTGCATTTTGTTCATGTCTTGCATTTCATAGCATAGCATCATGCGCATTGCATCTGCATGTTTTCATAAAACTCGCAGCCGTTCGTACTTGTCGCTTCTCTCCTTGTCTCCGTGGCATGTCGTCACCGCTTGTCTTCGTTGACCGTTCTGAGACCAACCACCCACTCGCACGCGATCGCCTTGTTCCTCTGCTTAGCCACCGACCACCTCCGCAACCTAGTCCAAAAACTTCTCCCGGACCCGACCCAAGCAGTCGTCACTATTGGATCCGGATCATCCCCAAACATCCCGAAAGTATCTTCGGTTATTTGTTGGACTCTCCCTAGCCTATTTTTCCGTCCGTCCGATTACGATCGAAAAGACAAAATAGCCCCTAGCCTAACCCACCCGCTATATATACTAGTCTAAACCCTAGACCCTAGCCAGACAAACTCCCTCCAATCCCGAGCGCGCCGCCGCCACTCTCTCCCTTGGGATCCTCCCAGATCCCCTCCTCACCAACCCACGCACAATCATCCACCTCAACAGATCCACCAACCATCCACCCATCTGGAGCCATCAGATCGACATCCAATGGATCCCGTGCCCCCAGTTCGTCTGATCGAGAAGCCCTGATCCAGCCTCCCAGAACAGCCGCACTTGATCCAGCCTCGTGGAGCGCTGCTGAGGTCCGAGCTCCTCCAACCTCGCGACCCCGCTGCCTCGGCGAACCTCGCCGCCGGCAACCACCACCAGCAGATAAGCCCTGCGCCGCCCCTTCCTTTCCTGCTTCTCTCTTCTCCCTCTCACATCTCTGTTTCGTTTCCTTTTCCGTTAGAGAGCCATCAGCTGAAGCCGTCCCTGTCGCCCGAGCTCCTCCCTGCACAGCGCCGGCCCGCACGACCCCGTTCTGGAGTTGCCCTTCCTCGAAACCGCGCCAAGCTGCTGTCTCCTACCTCGCCGTCCAGTCCCCGCGGCGCCATCTAGGACCCTGACGGCCTCCCTTGCTTCTGCTGTGCGAGGAGGACGATGCATCCAGCGAGCGCCCGCTCGTCCCAGCCGCCGTCAAGTTCGTGTCCGGCACCGATCTCCTCTGCTTCGCCATCGTGGCCTCGAATCCGGCCGATTCCCGTGCACCCTCGCCCTGCCTCCTCTGCTTCGAACGCCTCCTAGCATCGTCTTCCACATTGCTAGCGCCTGCTGTTGTTCCTGTTCTTCAGAATCAAGCAGGAGAACGCTCGCCTGTGCCCGTTGAGTCTGCCGTCCCACGCCTGGGCCACTTCTTGCGCCAAGGCCCAGCGCAGCCGCCATCCCTAGCCGGCCTGTTGGCCCATGGTGAGCCTCCAGCGCCCCTGCTCCAGTTGGCCCAGCCAGATGCGGCCCATATCATGTTTTTTTTCTAGTTCGGTGATTTTGCTATTTATCTAGTAAATTACTGTTTTACAGAAAAGTCCCTAGAATTCATGCATTTAATAACTCATCAACCGTGCATCATATCAAAATGTTTTATATATGTAACTTGCTTAAAATTTTGCCTAGTTTCATAATATGCTGCTTTCATCCATGTTTAAAATGTTTAGACATGATGTTTGATTAAATTTGCTCAAATGCCATATTAAAATGATTTATTTCATAACTAAATAATCGTAGCTCCAATTTTAATAAACTTTATATGTAAATGGGGTGGAAAAATGCATAGATTAACTTGTTGCACTTTATTTTCCTGTTTAACAACATTAAAATATGTTTTAGGGCAGAACAGTAGCTAATTCAAAATATGGACATGAGGATTTTCCAGAATTGTTGTTTGTTGTTTCCGGCCTCATTTAAACTTGCCTAAATAGCTAGTTTAATTATGCTTCACCTATTGCCCTGTTAACCAACATTTAATCTTGTCTTGTTCATAATGAGAGAGAACTAAATAAATGAATGTGGTGTTTCGTCAATATGCAACTCGTAGCATATTGAGCTCCACTTAACATGTAGTATTGTTTGTTGCACTTTGCCATGCCATGCCTCATTAAACTGGACATGCATCATACTTGTTTGTGCATCATGCCATGTTTATGCTTGTGTGTTTACCATGTTGTTTGTTTATTTCCGGTGTTGCTTCTTCTTGATAGTCCTATTTCGTTGCGATCGTGAGGATTCGTTCAACTATGCTTGGTTCGGCTTCATCCGCTCGTCTTCTTCATGGACTCGTTCTTATTCCTAGCGGGATTTCAGGCAAGATGACCGCTACCCTGGATCTCACTACTATCATTGCTATGCTAGTTGCTTCGTTCTATCGCTTTGTTGTGCTACCTATCTCTTGTCGATCAAGCCTCCCAATTTTCCATGTCAGCCTCTAACCTTTTTCACCCTTCCTAGCAAAACGTTGTTTGGCTATGTTACCGCTTTGCTCAGCCCCTCCTATAGCGTTGTTAGTTGTAGGTGAAGTTGAAGATTGCTCCATGATGGACAGGATTATGTTGGGATATCACAGTATCTCTTATTTAATTAATGCATCTATATACTTGGTAAAGGGTGGAAGGCTCGGCCTTATACCTGGTGTTTTGCTCCACTCATGCCGCCCTAGTTTCCGTCATACCGGTGTTATGTTCCTTGATTTTGTGTTCCTTACGCGGTTGGGTGATTTATGGGACCCCTTGACAATTCGCTTTGAATAAAACTCCTCCAGCAAGGCCCAACCTTGGTTTTATCATTTTCCTACCTAAGCCTTTTTCCCTTGGGTTTCCGGAGCCCGAGGGTCATCTTTATTTAACCACCCCCCCCCCGGGCCAGTGCTCCTTCGAGTGTTGGTCCGAACCGAGTAGACTGCGGGGCCACCTCGGGGAAACTTGAGGGCTGGTTTTACTCATAGGATGTCTCATCCGGTGTTCCCTGAGAACGAGATATGTGCAGCTCCTATCGGGATTTGTCGGCACATCGGGCGGCTTTGCTGATCTTGTTTTACCATTGTCGAAATGTCTTGTAAACCGGGATTCCGAGACTGATCGGGTCTTCCTGGGTGAAGGAATATCCTTCGTTGACCGTGAGAGCTTGTGATGGGCTAAGTTGGGACACCCCTGCAGGGTATAAACATTTGAGAGCCGTGCTCGCGGTTATGTGGCAGATGGGAATTTGTTAATATTCGGTTGTAGAGAACTTGACACCTGATTCGAATTAAAACGCATCAACCGCGTGTGTAGCCGTGATGGTCTCTTTTCGGTGGAGTCCGGGAAGTGAACACGGTTTTGGGTTATGTTTGACGTAAGTAGGAGTTCAGGATCACTTCTTGATCATTGCTATCTTCACGACCGTTCTGTTGCTTCTCTTCTCGCTCTTATTAGCGTATGTTAGCCATCATATCATGCTTAGTCACTGCTGCAACCTCACCACTTATCCCTTCCTTACCCTTTAAGCTTTGGTAGTCTTGGTACCCATGGTAATGGGATTGCTGAGTCCTCGTGGCTCACAGATTACTACAACAACGGTTGCGGGTACAGATTATGCGATGATCATGACGCGAGAGCGATGTTTCTGCGTTTTGGATGTTCTTCTTCTGCTTCTTCTTCGATCAGGGGATAGGTTCCAGGTCGGTAGCCTAGGCTAGCAGGGTGGATGTCGTTTGAATTTCTGTTTGTGATTCATCCATAGTCGGATGATGTTCTTATGTATGATGATGTTGTATTTGTGTGGCATTCTATGCCTCTTGTATGTATCCCCAACTATTATGTAATGATACGATGTAATGATATCCACCTTGCAAAAGTGTCTCCAATATGCGCTTCTACCCTTGGTGGGACCTTCGAGTTCCTTTAGGATAGGGTCGCATATTGGACGTGACAAGTTGGTATCAGAGCCTCGACCGACCATAGGAGCCCCCTTGATTGTTGGCCATTGTTGAGTCTAGAAGAAAACTATTTTCAGTCTTAGGATTATATATATCGGAGAGTAGGATTCTTTTTACTCCTCATCCCCCTTCGTCGCTCTGGTGAGGACTCTCGACGTGGATGTTTTGTCTGTCCTCTCCTCAATTTTTCACAAATTTTTTTTAGGATCACGCTGGTATCTTGGGATCGTTCCGATATTCTTGTGACGAGAACATTGTTCTTGGTGCCTCCTGACATTTAGGGGTTGTGGCAGTGTCCCGGGGAGTTGAGCTCCAAGGTGTTGTCGTCACAATTTTGTCATTGCAGTTCTGGAATACCTGAGTTTTGCCGACATAGAGAATCTCTTTTATGCAGTTGTTGGTGAGATAACCTTGACGCCACCCAGTACTTGGGAGTTCGGGAGTATTGCCATAGCTCGTATAATGGATGCTTCTCGAAGGTTGAGGTACACGATTCCCGGAGTTTTCTTGGTTATGTGTTGACGGATGGATACAGCTGGATGTAGGGATTGTTAGTTTGGGTGAGATATATTGCTTCCCCTGTATCCCCAACACCAGATTGCATAACCAGAAAGTTTCGTGAGTTTATAGGTGGGAATTCAAGTAGCTCCTAGAATATCTTTCCGACAGATGCCTGATATGGGATTGGGTAAATCTCTATCATATGTATTTGTTCCGGCTTATTTCTGCAAGCCAATCCTTTGTTTTGTTTTGAGTTGTGGTATTCGAGTTGCTTCAATGTCAAGTGTTGATTCCATACCTTTCCTATGCGGTGTTCTCATATTTCTATGAGAGTGGTAATCCTTCTTGATCATCGAGATTGTCATGTTAAATCTTTTCCAACCGGCGTGCTTCTCTTCAAGTTGATCCGATCATTTCAACATCCACAAGATCAATTCTAAGTTTTCTCAATAGTATCCATTCCATCTGGCCCCAGTTGTCTTTGTTTTCCCGCCCTCCCACCCTTTTTCTTCAAGGACTCAGATTTCTTAATCATGTATCCTTTTATTTGTGGGAAGTCTCTTCATTCTTCTCTTTCAATGTTCTTATCCGGTGATTTCCCATGAAGATGCTCAACAGTTTCAAGTTCTTCATCCTTCATTGTTGTTTCTTCTCCGGTGGATCCAATTCAAGCTTTCGATATTCATCATATTCATTTCCTCGTTTCTAATGCTTTCTCATGCCGATGCACCTCTTAATCATTCAGTTCTTCCTATTCATTTGCTCTGGAGTGCTGAAGATATCTCACAAGACTTGTGTTTCCATTCTTATTCCATTCGAGTTATTTCGAGGTTTTTCTCTCATTCAAGCTATTTAATTCTACCGGTGCAATCTCTATTTCAAGCAATCCTTCAATGATGTTTCTTTCGAGTGGGCCCTAACCCACAGGTCTTTTCCTAGGATCTTACCTGACTCTTCTAATTTTCTCGGAGCTATTCCCAAATTCTATTCGAAGTTTGATGTAAGAATGAATTTCATCAGTCAGATGTTTTCCAAGATCGATTTCAAATTAATTTTCGTTGTTGGCTCAACCTCTTTGTTTTTCATTCTCCCGGAGTATCTCAACAATTCATGGTGGTGTTTCTCATCATCATTCTCAACATTTGAAGACCGAAGAAGGATTTCTCCTAAATCTTGGTCCGTTCTCTTAAAGATTCATAATTCTAGCTTAAGCCATCCTCTCATAATTGTTTTCAATTGTGAGAATTCTTTTCACCCATCCGACGCATTTCATGAGTTGTTTCCATTTCTTTCCTTCGAAGGCCATCATGCCATAATTCTTCATTCTCAGCGTGTAGCTATCGTTCTCCAAATCTTACCAGTGCATCGTTCAAATAACCTCTAATCAGTTCATGACCTCTTCATTCTCATGTATCAAAATCCCCTCAAGTATCTTCATTTGTTTTCCAATTCTTCTCAGTGAATTGTGCCTTTGCTACTTTCATTTTCAATTCTTACGGTGGTTCGTTCAAGATTTCACATCCTTCGTTATCATATCAAATATTTGTTGTTTCCTAATTCCACCGGTGATCCCATCAATAACTTCTTCAAGTTGGCACTATATCTCTTTTCAATCCCTTAAGAAGAATAAGTAGTATGCCAAATCTGTTGCTTGTCATCAATTTAAATTGGTGAAGGATACGCATAACGTAATTCTTATTATTGTTTCATCCAAGTGATCTAGTTTCTTCTTTCAAGAGTTGTTCATCATGTCATTTTTCTCGGTTCGAGGTGCTTCATCTTTTCTTTTCCGGAGTTCCAACTTTTCTCGGTTATCTAGTCACGAAGCTCCATCTAAATCATCGCAAGGCTTCACCTTGTGTTTTCAACTTCTCTTTCTTTTTATCATCCTTTCATTACCGGAGTTCTGCATAGAGGCTCTACATGGTGGCTCGTCAAGGACTCCTTTCATTCTTCAATTGTTCTTCAAGATTTCTCTTGAAGTTAAGATCAGCCAAGCTATACTCTAAAAATAAACATGGTGCCCAACACATGTTTTTTCCGAGGAGTTCAAGTATTCTCCTTCTTGCATTTCGAAGTGCAATTCTTTCTACCTTAGCTTTTGAGGTGGTGTTATATCATTCTTGGCAATTTCCATTCAGGTTTCGCGATTCACATGTTGTCAAGAATGAGGTATTTTAAATCCATTAATCCCTCCATTGGAGTTATCTTGGTAAAGATTTCACCTAAAGCATTCCCTAAGGAATATTGCTAATTATGGTGCTATCAATGATCCAAGTTTCCTCCTATTCTCGCGGTGAAAGAAGTTTTTCATCTCTTTGGTGCTCTCACTCAAATCAATGGTCTTTGTTAGTGGCCGTTTGTCACCTCATAATGTTGAGATGTTTCCATAAGCCCACTACAAACTTATTCGTTTTGTTGTGGGTTTTCCAACAACCCCGTTGTAACCTTCTTGGAAGGGTGCTTTCCAAGCTCAGTTGTGGTAGAAGTTGGCATTTTCTTCTCCATTCTGTTATTCCAATGATCTATCTTCTATTCTTTCTTCCGAAGGCATTGTGATGTTGCTCTTTTCACTCACCATCTCGAATTGTGAGGATCGTGTTCTTTTCGTGCTTATACATTTAACCGGAGTGTTGTGTCATCTCTTCAAGTTCTTTTCATCTTATCAAGTCTTGCATCCCTTTTCAACCGGAGTGATGTCCGAATTTGATCGTCCTTGTTCCTTGTTTATCTCGTTTCAACCAGAGTGGTTTCAATTCCTTCTTGTCCATTGTACTCGTCATTCATAGCTTTGCAACCTCCAAGGTTCACATGGTGTTCCTTGTTTCTATTTTCTACCGCAGTGCTCTCAATTGTGTTCAACTCTGTTGTGATCTTTCTTTCAACTCTTCAACCTCTCAAGGTTCTTTGGTTTCACTCATTGGTCACAGAAGCAACTTAGTTTTACCTCTTCTGTTCCTCTTCCATTTCTCTTTGGTGCCATCCTAGATCTCGGGACGAGATCCTCTCGTAGTGGTGGAGTGTTGTAACGCCCCGGATACAACTTTCCATATTCGTAACTCCAACTCTTGCCTTTTCCGGAGATGTGATATATTATTTCCTCCGTGGTTGGGTTTTTGTCTTTTGTTTTGCATTTTGTTCATGTGTTGCATATCATATCATAGCATCATGCGCATTGCATCTACATGTTTTCATAAAACTCGCAGCCGTTCGTACTTGTCGCTTCTCTCCTTGTCTCCGTGGCATGTCGTCACCGCTTGTCTTCGTTGACCGTTCTGAGACCAATCACCCACTCGCACGCGATCGCCTTGTTCCTCTGCTCAGCCACCGACCACCTCCGCAACCTAGTCCGAAAACTTCTCCCGGACCCGACCCGAGCAGTCGTCACCGTTGGATCCGGATCATCCCCAAACATCCCGAAAGTATCTTCGGTTATTTGTTGGACTCTCCCTAGCCTATTTTTCCGTCCGTCCGATTACGATCGGAAGGACGAAATAGCACCTAGCCTAACCCACCCGCTATATATACTAGCCTAAACCCTAGACCCTAGCCAGACAAACTCCCTCCAATCCCGAGCGCGCCGCCGCCACTCTCTCCCTTGGGATCCTCCCAGATCCCCTCCTGACCAACCCACGCACAGCCAGCCACCTCAACAGATCCACCAACCATCCACCCATTTGGAGCCATCAGATCGACATCCAATGGCTCCCGTGCCCCCAGTTCGTCTGATCGAGAAGCCCCGATCCAGCCTCCCAGAACAGCCGCTCTCTATCTAGCCTCGTGGAGCGATCCTAAGGTCCGAGCTCCTCCAACCTCGCGACCCCGCTGCCCTGGCGAACCTCGCCGCCGGCAACCACCAGCAGCAGATAAGCCCTGCATCGCCCCTTCCTTTCCTGCTTCTCTCTTCTCCCTCTCACATCTAGGTCTCGTTTCATTTTCCATTAGAGAACCATCAGCCGAAGCCGTCCCTGTCGCCCGAGCTCCTCCCTGCACAGCGTCGGCCCGCACGATCCCGTTCTGGCATTGCCCTTCCTCGGAACCGCGCCAAGCTGCCGTCTCCTACCTCGCCGTCCAGTCCCAAGGGCGCCGCCCAGACTCGACGGCCTCCTCGCTTCATTGCGCGAGGAGGACGACGCATCCAGCGAGCGCCCGCTCGTCCCAGCCGTCGTCAAGTTCGCGTCCGGCCCCGATCTCCTCTGCTTCGCCGTCGTGGCCTCGGATCCGGCCGGTTCCCGTGCGCCCTCGCCCTGCCTCCTCTGCTTCGAACGCCTCCTTGTGTCGTCTTCCGCAACGCTAGCGCCTGCTGATGTTCCTGTTCTTCAGAATCGAGCAGGAGAACGCTCGCCCGTGCCCGTTGACTCTGTCGTCCCGCGCCTGGGCCACTTCTTGCGCCAAGGCCCAGCGCAGCCGCCATCCCCAGCCGGCCTGTTGGCCCATGGTGAGCCTCCAGCGCCCCTGCTCCTATTGGCCCGGCCAGATGCGGCCCATATCATGTTTTTTTTCAGTTCGGTGATTTTGCTATTTATCTAGTAAATTACTGTTTTACAGAAAAGTCCCTAGAGTTCATGCATTTAATAACTCATCAACCGTGCATCATATCAAAATGTTTTATATATGTAACTTGCTTAAAAATTTGCCTAGTTTCATAATATGCTGCTTTCATCCATGTTTAAAATGTTTAAACATGCTGTTTGATTAAATTTGCTCAAATGCCATATTAAAATGATTTATTTCATAACTAAATAACCGTAGCTCCAATTTTAATAAACTTTATATGTAAATGGGGTGGAAAAATGCCTAGATTAACTTGTTGCACTTTATTTTCCTGTTTAACAACATTAAAATATGTTTTAGGGCAGAACAGTAGCTAATTCAAAATATGGACATGAGGATTTTCCGGAATTGTTGTTTGTTGTTTCCGGCCTCATTTAAACTTGTCTAAATAGCTAGTTTAATTATGCTTCACCTCTTGCCATGTTAACCAACATTTAATCTTGTCTTGTTCATAATGAGAGAGAACTAAATAAATGAATGTGGTGTTTCGTCAATATGCAACTCGTTGCATATTGAGCTCCACTTAACTTGTAGTATTGTTTGTTGCACTTTGCCATGCCATGCCTCATTAAACCGGACATGCATCATACTTGTTTGTGCATCATGCCATGTTTATGCTTGTGTGTTTACCATGTTGTTTGTTTCTTTTCGATGTTGCTTCTTCTTGATAGTCCTATTTCGTTGCGATCGTGAGGATTCGTTCAACTACGCTTGGTTCGGCTTCATCCGTTCGTCTTCTTCATGGACTCGTTCTTCTTCCTAGCAGGATTTCAGGCAAGATGACCGTTACCCTGGATCTCACTACTATCATTGCTATGCTACTTGTTTCGTTCTATCGCTTTGCTGCGCTACCTATCTCTTGTCGATCAAGCCTCCCAATTTGCCATGTCAGCCTCTAACCTTTTTCACCCTTCCTACCAAACCGTTGTTTGGCTGTGTTACCGCTTTGCTCAGCCCCTCTTATAGCGTTGTTAGTTGCAGGTGAAGTTGAAGATTGCTCCATGATGGACAGGATTATGTGGGGATATCACAATATCTCTTATTTAATCAATGCATCTATATACTTGGTAAAGGGTGGAAGGCTCGGCCGTATGCCTGGTGTTTTGTTCCACTCTTGCCGCCCTAGTTTCCGTCATACCGGTGTTATGTTCCTTGATTTTGCGTTCCTTACGCGGTTGGGTGATTTATGGGACCCCCTTGACAGTTCGCTTTGAATAAAACTCCTCCAGCAAGGCCCAACCTTGGTTTTACCATGTTCCTACCTAAGCCTTTTTCCCTTGGGTTTCCGGAGCCCGAGGGTCATCATTAGTTACCCCCCCCCCTCCCGGGGCCAATGCTCCTTCGAGTGTTGGTCCGAACCGAGTAGACTGTGGGGCCACCTCGGGGAAACTTGAGGGCTGGTTTTACTCGTAGGATGTCTCATCTGGTGTGCCCTGAGAACGAGATATGTGCAGCTCCCATCGGGATTTGTCGGCACATCGGGCGGCTTTGCTGGTCTTGTTTTACCATTGTCGAAATGTCTTGTAAACCGGGATTCCGAGACAGATCGGGTCTTCCTGGGAGAAGGAATATCCTTCGCTGACCGTGAGAGCTTGTGATGGGCTAAGTTGGGACACCCCTGCAGGGTATGAACTTTCGAGAGCCATGCCCGTGGTTATGTGGCAGATGGGAATTTGTTAATATCCGGTTGTAGAGAACTTGACACCAGATTCGAATTAAAATGCATCAACCGCGTGTGTAGTCGTGATGGTCTCTTTTCGGCGGAGTCCGGGAAGTGAACACGGTTTTGGGTTATGTTTGACGTAAGTAGGAGTTCAGGATCACTTCTTGATCATTGATAGCTTCAGGACCGTTCCGTTGCTTCTCTTCTCGCTCTTATTAGCGCATGTTAGCCATCATATCATGCTTAGTCGCTGCTGCAACCTCACCACTTATCCCTTCCTTACCTTTAAGCTTTGCTAGTCTTGGTACCCATGGTAATGGGATTCTTTGAGTCCTCGTGGTTTCCTGATTACTACAACAACGATTGCAGTACAGGTTATGCGATGATCATGACGCGAGAGCGATGTTTGCGTGTTTTGGATGTTCTTCTTCTACTTCTTCTTCGATCGGGATAGGTTCCGTGTCGGCACTGGCTAGGTGGTGGATGTCATTTGAGTTTCTGTTTGTGTTTCATCCGTGGTCGGATGATGTTCTTATGTATGATGATGTTGTATTCGTGTGGCATTCTATGCCTCTTGTATGTATCCTCAACTATTATGTAATGGTACGATGTAATGATATCCACCTTGCAAAAGCGTCTCCAATATGCGCTTCTATCCTTGGTGGGACCTTTTAGTTCCTTTAGGATAGGGTCGCATCTTGGGCGTGACAGTAGGGAAAATGGTTGAGTTTGAAATGACGGAGTGATCAAAATTTACATTTGGCTGATAAATAATGAAATGGTAATGACCTGAACGAGTTGTGCGGAAATTTGTTATAGAAGAGATCAACCTTATTGCCCTAGAAACAATTAATCATACAACATCGATGTTCTGAACAAAAATTTGTAAACTTAGTCTCAAGATCTATATTCTGGACAGAAATATTTTGTGTTGAACAACCATTCTTATTTGGTCACTCCATTTTTGTTCTAGACAAACAAAATTAAGTTGAATGTATCATAATGGACAGAGCATCAGACACCGGTAATACAACCAACTTGTCATTTGATTCTCAATGGTCAGTGGTTGCAAGTCTTCACTAGTCATCCAGTTGGTGTCGACAAGGCCCTATATATGGATTGAGTACCCATATGAGGACAAAGTGAGAGAGTTTGGTTTGATACCCTCAACCCTAAACTCATACTTGTGACCAGACAGAGCGCGTCAACCGGCGTTAGGATTCATTCTCCAATAAGAGCAAGCGCAAACCGTGTCACGACAAAATCCTATTCCTCATCCTCATCCATTGAATCAAGGCCTCGCCTCCACCTCCCCTCCACATATTCTTCCTCCCACAAAACAAACACCATATTGTGTAGTCTCCATCCTAGTCATTGCGGCGCTTTTTCCATTAGCCCCCTTTCTCACATGGATTGGTTTCATGAATAAATTACTCTTTTAACCCTAGCTAGATCATGCAATTGATGTCGACACGGAAAATAGGCAGTTATTCTGACCCAAAGTATTAGAAGGAATCACATATGAAGCGCTTACCCCAGGTTCAGGCCCTCATGGTGAAGGTAATACCCTACTCCTACCTGGATTTGATAGATGTATGGGTCACCTCGTATCAGGGGGTTATAGTTGAGCTTGGCGTGGTTAGGTATAAGTGTTGACATGTTTGTAGGTGCGGAGCAGAAGTGCTCGACAATTCGGATGAGGTTCATGAATGATTTCATGAGAACACACACTATGATCGCTATAATGCAAAAAATATCGATGACCGGAACGAGAGCTCGCTCAGCCATCAATGGTACGCCATTCAATAGTCCCCAACATTTTTTGTGGTCCATATGCACAAATACCAAACTGAATGCCAAGTGGTAATGTCCCTCCACGAGCTAGTAAGTTTTTCTTCGTGTTGCTATATGCGTTGATCATGTGATTGTTTTGCTTTATGTTGCAATGTGTTAATCAAGTGATTGTATTGCTTTGATAGACTGGCCTCATGGCGGTGTTGTACGAAAGGAACAAGGGCAAGCCATTAACGATGCTCCAATGCTAGATGCGCAAAACAAGTCGAGCGACACAACCAATTCACTCAAGACCGTCAACGCCAGAGGAGATAAAGTTGGTGAAACAAGAAGTGGAGTTGGAGGAGGGCTTACATCACCCACATGTGTGCCAAGGTCGAGGCGGGGAAATGGCAGAAGGAGAAACGAGAACGGGCATCGGCCAAGATGACGAACAAATAAAAAGACATCATGATGGAGGAGACAAGTGCCAAACACAGTGAGCTCAAGTAGGACGTTCATAGATATGCAAGAAAAGAAGATGAACATTGAGAAATCGATGATACAGAATGGAGATGCAAACAGATGTTTCTTTATTTTGCATAAAGAAAAGGGGAAAGATGTTTTTTTCATGTATCATATAGAGGATTTGAACCATAAAGAAGTTAATGTACTATGGAGATGAACCTTTGATGTAAATATCCAACTTTGCAGGTGTGTCTGCCCGGTACTTGCAAGCGTGTGGCCGCCTGGTATGACAATGTTGGTCCACCCTGGGTGTGCTCCGCATGCGTGCTTGCCAGAAAAACTGACACAGTCAAGTTTGCATCACATGCTATAACATTTGGACACGTCAGCTTGCAAACAATATGCATTTTTTGTGATGTTTGCAAACAAGAGAAGAAAAAAGAAGACCACTCGCACCACTTACGGCCTCTTTGATTCACAACACCGCAAAAAATAGCAGTGAATACACTCGAATCCTACAGGATTTTAGTGCACCAAAGTGTGCGCCACATGAAAAACAAATGATTTTTTTCTTTTTTGCAGTAGGTTTGGGAGGATAGAAAATTTTCTATGAAATGTATTTTGATGGAATCCTTTGGAAAAAAATCATGTAGCATCCAGTCCTATAAATAAAACAGCCACATAGGAAAATATGAAATGTATTTTCAAGGAATCCTTATAAAAAATCATGTAGGATTCAATCCTATGAATCAAACAACCACCATAAGAAAATTTTCTATCCTCCCAAACCTTTATTAGTATTTCAAGGCAACCAGCTTCGTAATGGACACAACATCAGACACCGGGTAATACAACCAATTTGTCATTTGATTCTCGATGGTCATTGGCTGCAAGTCTTCACTAGTCATCCAGTTGGTGTCGACAAGGCCCTATATATGGATTGTGTACCCGTATGAGGACAAAGTGCGAGAGTCTGGTTTGATACCCTCAACCCTAAATCTCATACTTGTGGGACAGAGCGCGTCGACCGGCGTTAGGATTCATTCTCCAATAAGAGCGAGCGCAAACCGTGGCACGGCAAAATCCCCTTCATCATCCTCTTCCATTGAATCAAGGCCTCACCTCCACCTCCCCTCCACATATTCTTCCTCTTAGAAAACAAACACCTTGTTGTGTAGTCTCCATTCTAGTCGTTGTGGTACTTTTTTCATTAGCCTCCTTTCCCACATGGATTGGTTTCACGAATAAATCATGCTTCTAACCCTAGCTAGATCAGGCAATTGATGTCGACACGAAAAACAGACAGTTATTCTAACTCAAAGTATTAGAAGGGATCACAGATGAAGTGTTTACCCCAGGTTCAGGCTCTCATTGTGAAGGTAATACCCTACTCCTACCTGGTTTTGATTGATGTATGGGTCACCTTGCATCAGGGAGTTACAATTGAGCTTGGCGTGGTTAGGCATAAGTGTTGACACGTTTGTAGGTGCGGAGCAAAAGTGCTCGACAGTTTGGATGATGTTCATGAATGATTTCATGAGGACAAGCACTATGATCGCTATAATGCAAAAAAGATCGGTGACCGGAACGAGAGCTCGCTAAGCCATCAATGATACGCCATTCAATAGTCCGGCAACATATTTTGTGATGCATATGCACAAATACAAAACTGAATGCCAAGTGGTAATGTCCCTACACGAGCTAGTAAGTTTTGCTTCGTGTTGCTCTATGTGTTGATCATGTGATTGTTTTGCTTTATGTTAATGAATTAATAAGGTGATTGTATTGCTTGGCTAGACTGGCTTCATGGCGGTGTTGTGCGGAAGGAACAAGGGCAAGTCATTCACGATGCTCCAATGTTGGATGCGCAAATCAAGTCGAGCGACACAGCCAATTCACTCAAGACCATCAACGCGAGAGGAGATAAAGTTGGTGAAACAAGCAGTGGAGTTGGAGGAGGGCTTGCATCACCCACAAGTGTGCCAAGGTCGAGGCTCGGAAATGGGAGAAGGAGAAACGAGAACGGGCATCGGCCAAGATGGCGAACAAATAAAGACATCACGATGGAGGAGACAAATGCCAAACGCAATGAGCTCAAGTCGGACATTCATGGATATGCAAGAAAAGACGATGAACATTGAGAAATCGATGATACAGAAAGGAGATGCAAACAGATGTTTCTTTATTTTGCATAAAGAAAAGGGGGAAAGATGCTTCTTTTTCATGTATCATGTAGAGCATTTGAACCATAAGACATAGTTCATGTACTGTAGAGATGAATCTTTGATGTGAATATCCAACTTTGCAGGTGTGTTTCCTGGGTACTTGCAAGCGTGTGGCTGCCTCGTACGAAAATGTTGGTCCACTCTGGGCGTGGGAAAAACTGAAACAGTCAAGTATGTGACACGTGTTGTAACATATGGACACGTGAGCTTGCAAACAGTACGCTTTTTTTGTGATGTTTGCAATAAGAGAAGAAGAAAAAAGACCATTCACACCACTTACGGCCTCATTGATTCACAGGACCGCAAAAATCATCAGTGAATACAATCGAATCCTACAGGATTTTAGTGCACCAAAGTGTGCGCCACATGAAAAAAAAATGATTTTTTCCTTTTTTGCAAGAGGTTTGGGAGGATAGAAAATTTTCTATGAAATGTATTTTGATGGAATCCTTTGGAAAAAAATCATGTAGGATTCAATCCTATAAATTAAACAGCCACCATAGGAAAATATGAAATATATTTTCAAGAAATCCTTATAGAAAATCATGTAGGATTCAATCCCATGAATCAAACAACCACCGTAGGAAAATTTTCTAAGAATTCTAACCCTACAAAATTACTTTGAAAATCCTTTGAATCTAAGAAGCCATTAATAAACTCAAACTCATCATGATGGAACAACAACAACAACACGGGGGACTAAAGGACACGAGAAGCAAACCAACGCAAGGAATACTGGACCTCAAACAAAGCATCCCAACACATAGAGCAAATGTAGGCTGGAACTGATACTGCACTAAACCCATCTTAAAAGAATCTCCACTGCTGAAACATGCAACACGTAGAAGCCAACTGATACTACCCTAAACACATCATGTAGAATCTCCACTGCTGAAACATGCAACACGTAGAAGCCAAGGACCAAAAATCTAGTCCTGCAACCAACGGAGGAACAAAATGTGATGGGATGCTGCATGCCCATCTTGCATGTTACCAGCGCTAAAGACTGGAATGAAACCAGCACCATCAAAGAAAGAAGAAACGGGAACAAAATGACACCTGCTACACTTCATCACCTCCTGTGATGGGTGTATCATGGATGAGCCAAAACTTCCCTAACCTGCGACTACACCTCAATTCAAAGTTGCAGCAACAAAGATACCGAGATCCCATCAAATTAGCCTAGCGCGGTTAAATTACATGGTTCCAACATTTTCGATTACACGAGCAGGAAAAGAGGGGTGACACTTGAGACTAGACACAGCAAAATGCTACTAAGCTGCTAACTCGCTATAGAAAGCTGCTGCAGGAAGATTGATTCGCTTGCAAACTGTCGCTGATGGATGCAAAAGACCCCCATTCGCCTGACAAGTTCAAACCTTCATGGATGTATTCGAAACAGCCAAAAAGCCCAATGCAACAATGTTAGAGACGTAGACTGCCCAACTTCGATAGAACCTTGGTTCTCACAACTTCAGCTCCTAAAGATGCACCGCAAATAAGGCCATCCCACATTTAACTGGTGTAGAGAAACACCTCTGGCACTGAATAAGGATCGAGCTCGAAACAGCCTCGAAGCTTGCCTGCTTTTTCATTTGTCAGATGGAAGCAAGGGACGTGGTGAGCGAACTTTGGGTACTCATCCTTGCTTATTGTTTTCACATCTGCCCCTCTTCGAAATACTGCCCTGTAGCCATCCACCTTTCCTAAAGGCTGAACTTGTATGGACGAATCAGTCTGGCCAACAATCTCCACAAATTCATACTCACAGTTTTTAAAGTCTTCTGCAGTCCATCCAGCCCTCCAGTTCTTGTAAACGGCCCAGATGTCACGGAAGCGAGGGATTATTTCATATTCGTTTTTTCTACCAGTTGATCTAGCAACCACAGGATGAGAAAATGACTCTGTACCAGTGTAAGTCGTAGTACCATCATTGCCAGAGGAAACCTTAAAGATTCCACACGCAAGAGTCCGATCCTCTTTACCAGTCAATCTTTTCTCCTCCTCTCCCCGAGGACAGAGATCAAGCCATTTCACTTGTACTTTATTATTCTTGAGATCGACTTTCTTTATGATGGCATAGTAATTGGGGAACTTGTCCATATCACTATAGAGAGCCCAGATCTGCCCAGGTTCGAACTTCTGAATCGACCTTATTTCTGTAAATTCATAGAATTCTGAGTCAGGACATTCAAATTCATCCTGGACAATGCCATCAGAATCCTCATTAACATCCACAACTTCTACAGTAGATGGAGTATGATGCTCTTTGTTCTCTTCCTTTGTTGCTCTTGTAAAGAGCCCTGTATTCATACATGTAGCATGTGGCACCTCCCCGACCTTCTCAGACCCCTTGCCAGAATTAATTCCACTGGATGAACCAGCATACTTGGTATCAACCCCCTTGCCTTTTACTGTGCTTTCCAGAACAACAGAAGCAAAAGCCTCTTCCAAGTTAAGGGGAAGCGCTGCAGGATCAAGTTCAATTGCTCCTTCTGGAATGCCTTCTCTTTCAGTCCCACGCATGAAATGATGAGGGACACAATGAGAAAATCTTAGTGTGTTATCCTGAGGTATCACACATGGAGTTGCCTCCTTCGACTGCATAAATAAGCTAACAAAACCTTTTATTTTCACAAGTGGCACAACAATGATGCTAGTGCCGGTTGTGAAATCTGAGACAACTTGAACAAGTTCATACTCAAAATCTGTGTGGCTGTCAGCATCCGAACTCCAGCTGATGTCCCATCCCTTGTGCAGGGCCCAAACTTCATCTTTCCTAGGATATATCTCATACGAGTTTTTTGTCTTGCTTTTCGCACAGGAAATAGTTTGGGAGAACATATTAGCTTCTTTAGCTGTGTCTGATGTTCCATGCTTAAAATGTCCACAAGCAACAGGCAGTTCTGCACGTGACCATGCCAGCTCTGCTTCATTTGTGGGATCCAATTCCAGCCAAACAAAGTGTACTATAAACTTTGGGGCCATTTTTACCTTTGTAATTCGAGCATAAAATCTTGGCATGCAGCCATGACTATCATAGACAGCCCAGATCTGGTTGGGTCTAAACTGACTTACATCTCGAAGTTCGTCGAAGTTAAAAAATTCAGGATCTGCGCAGCTAAATTTTTCCTCATCTGAAGCATCATCAAGGTTTGGGTCTAGACCATTGCTGCTGACAGAATTGGATGTTTCTTCTTTCTCGTGATTAAGACCATTTGTGTGACCATTATGCCCAGTATTGTCTTCATCAAACTTTGGTGTGCTGCTTTGATCATCACCATGCAACACACCACCTTTCCTTAACCTTTTGAAATTGGAAAAACTGACATTATTATCGTCGTCATCATTACCATCATCACCAATATCCTCATCTTCACTCTCTTCCTTATACTTAACTTCTTGCTTCTGCCTACTTGACCTGCGACTGTGTTGACTCGGCTTTGCATTATTTGCAGCAGCACCATCTACAGTGATCTCTTCTTCACTATCAGTGGTGGTCTCTGAATCACTAGATTCAGACACGGCTCTCCTGCCCCTTTTCAATCCTGCAGCTGATGAACCTTTTGAAGTCCGAGCAAATTTTGCTTTCTCATTTGGTACACCTGCAGCACTAGCGCTATTACCATCTTCCCCCTTCTTTTTGTTTGTATTTGCAGCTGCCTTATGAGATCCATAATTAGCATGAACCCCTGGAGTGGCATTATTCCAAGCCTGTTGACCTGGGGCATTTGTCTGCCGGCCTGCAAAATTCTGTGGTGCCCCTGCATTTTTTACCCCAGCATACTGTCGATCTGCCCCAGAAGGAACAGCTTGCTCATTTATATCATGTGCAATAAAAGGCTTCAAACAACTCTGACAACGGATAGCTTTCTTCAACATTGCAGTGTAGTACTGATATCTCATGCCACAACTTGAACACATGGTCCAGAATGTTTGTTGTGTCCCTGCAGAATTTGAGGGCTGATGAAGATTCACAGGTCTAACAGGAGCAGCTCTCCTTGACTGCTGATAAGGGGATGGTCTTGCTGCACCAACTCTGACTGAGACTCTCCTTTTCATGTCATAGGCAGAACGTTTTGAGCTGTCTGTAAGCGTCATGTTTGCTTCTCCCACTAATTTAAATGCTGACTCTGCACCTGCAAACTTGTTCTTGTCGGGATGCAGCAAAAGCGCAAGCTTACGGTATTGCTTCTTTATTAGTGTGTCATCATTCGTGAAAGCAGGTACCTGAAGTATCCCATACCAGTCAAGCTCTCCATTAACCTTCGTTCCGGCAGCACAATGAACGTCACAGACAGTTAACATTTGTGAAATATTGTCAATCTCTGAGAAAAGTTGTTGTGCTTTGATGATCAATTTTTTTGCACCAACAAAATCCTTCTCCAGCAATTTTCTTTCAGCCAGAGCTTTTGCTCTAATAGCTTCCTCTTTGTTGCAGTCCATGATAACAAGTATAAAGAATCAGTATCCAAACTCCTAACCACTCTCATGCAGAAAGTCCCAGTAACAAGAAAGACTGTTTCTTTCTCTCCATTCTTTTTCTCATAATAAACAATATGGTTGGTGCACCTTATTGCAATACTGCCTTCAGTTAATTGTAGTATCCAGAATAACCAACCTCAAGGTACAAAATACGTTCAGGAGCTGAGATATACTACTTAAAGAGCAGTACACTAAATAAATTAACTGGTCAGCCTGCATGAAACAAACAACGATTATGGTTAATAAATTTGATAAGCATATTCAAGAAAAAACAGAAGGCGTTTTTTGCTACAGAAGAACAAAAAATTGGCATTTATTGCCTCGCTCAAGAGATAAAATCACCTCAGACGACATTGGTTTAGCGTTAGTGCTGACACGAAAGGCTGTTAGCAATCTAAAATGAAATGTGTGCATAGAAAATTAATAATATAAACAATTCAGGTTTAAAGAAATATGCGCTCAACAAGCACAGTTCATTAGCCTCTTCCTGGGTTCCAGCTAAGCCCCAACAACAACCAGAGCAAGTAACAACTCAGTTGTCCTAAGGATCTTTCTCTGTTTAGAAAGCACAGTTCATTGGGCTATTCCTTGGTTCCAGCTAAAAGCCCCACAAACAACCAGAACAGGGTTTTGACAGTTTCAGTACATTATTTTATTCTAATTCGATACAGCTTGCTGAAGGAATAAAAGCAGGAAATAATTTGATATCTGAAGTCTCGAATGTGTTATGTACAGAAACAGAAAAATAATGCTGGGATATGGCAAACGTGCATTTCAACAAGAATGACAAATTCAAAACTAGTGCATGAAAGAACTGTGTATCAATCTGCACACAACTGTGGTCTGTTAATGTCTTCAAAATTTAAAATTGACAATAAGAACAAGCCTGAAGCAACAGCACATATTTTCTGCACAAGACAATGTATTTAATAGCTCACAGATGTAATTTCTGAGATGTCACTTCAAATTCACTAGCCATGGATCAAGGTGGAATATACTTACTATAATCATTAAGATATTTTACATTAAAAAGACTAAAGTGGTCTATCACAACATAACCGGCTGGGATATAAACTATACTAAAGAAATGCAAAAAATTGGAATGGAAATTCCTTGATTCATACAGGAACGTGAGAAATTCTATCATCAAGGTATGGGGCCACTTGCCTGATACGACAGTAACTTCAGGGTAGAGTGTGTACAATTTGCATAGAATTGGTGATTCAAAGAAAAATAAGTAGGATTCACAACAAACTTCACATACCTAAATTTCTTTCTTAGAGGCTAATAATGTAACTAAAATATCACTGCATTTGCAGTATCTTTGGTTTCAGCCAAAGGCAAATATCTAGCACTAATCAAGAGATTTGTAAATCTCATGGTAAATGGACCCACAACATTGCAAATAACAGAAATCAAGTACACGATTACACATCAGATACCATGAGGGTGCACTAAAGCTTGCATGTCTTATGATGTGTACAACTCTAGTTCCAATTAAGCCAGTTAGGCAAAAAGTAAACCTTAGTACCTTACAGTCAAATCAGCATTTTGGACAATGATAATAAAATATGTTCCCGGATTCAAACAAACAAACTATAAACAAACCCCTGTGTAGAAGGCCGAATGCCTAATGTTGCATCTAGAAAGCAGTAGGACAAATTACCCAGTTGTGCCAAATAATAGGATGCATGGAAATAAAGTTCCTGTGAATTAAGCTAGTATTGTACATAAGGATAGGACAAACAATTTCAATGTCTGTTTGGACAATAGTGCTTCTTAAAGG
Organism: Aegilops speltoides; assembly: GCA_021437245.1. Lineage (NCBI taxonomy): Eukaryota > Viridiplantae > Streptophyta > Magnoliopsida > Poales > Poaceae > Aegilops > Aegilops speltoides. Next base: position 166,054,863 of record CM038146.1, read on the forward strand.
TGCAAGAGAATGGAAAAAAGTACTTACTACTTACCACAGAATACAGATGACCATCATAACAGGCACAGCGAGGACAAGCTTGGTATTATCTGCGAAAATAATAATAATGAGAATCGTATGCAAATTTCAAATGTAATTCTACATATCAACTTCATATGTCCCTCCCTACTTGCCTCTCTCTCACACACACATGCACACTAAACATAATAAATCAGCCAAAAAAACAAATATGATAGCAAGCAATAAATTGCTTTTATTTTGGCTCCAAAGTTATGTAGGGACTAGGGAGGTAAGGTGTCAAAAACACGCCCTGGAGGCAACCATAGGGTCGACTATATATTTTGTTGTATTCCTGATTTTTTGGATTGTTTGTTCACTAAATAATATCACCACAAGTGTGACTTTTTTGTGAATACTCCGTGTTTATGTTTACAATGTTTATTATAAACTGATCTTGGAACGTTAAACCTATGAGATTTGTATTTCATAATTATAGAGATGGAGATATTAAACCAACAACACAAGACACATGTTCGAGGGTGTGGCACCCACAGCCACTATGAAACAACACAAGAACATTGTATTCTTCGTGTTGACGGGTGGTCTTACAAACAATGTGTGCTCAAGATGCGTAATTACTAATAGGAGAAATGGTTCGAATCTTCAAGCAGAAAAACTACTCGTATCCCCTAGTATCCCTTTTTTGCCAGTGAAAGAGAAAGGATCTCTTCATCTGCGCGCGCGCATGTTCAGACAAGTTTATGACCTCAAAACACTTCGGTTTTACCCCAGCCCTAGTTTCGCCTCAAGACGCTACAGCGGGGGTTCAAACAAACGACGAGCTCCCCGGCCCAAGTCCAGACAGGCATCACTGGACACGCGCACACGCATCGCCGGTCACCCCGCGGCAGCCCCGCGCGTGAACCAATCGCTGGTCGGCGTTGATTAGGGTTTTGTGGAGTTCCGAGAAAAGGGGATTGCGAGGCCTCAACGGCCGGGAGAGGGGCGGCGCGTACCTAATCGACGGCGGAGGCGGCGGGGGGCGGGCCGGGACGCGAGCCTCCGGCGAAGGGAAGCGGGCGACGCCGACGAGGAGGAGGGGAAGGTGGGAGGGTTTGCGGTTTGCGCTCGAAATCTGACGAAGGGGGGCGGGCGGCTCTCTGTTCGCACCAGCGGCGGCCGAGCAAATGAGTACTCGCGCTTGTGAGCGAACGTGAGGTCAAGGGGGTTAAGGGGTTGGAGCCCAAACTAGGTATGGATCCGGATGGTATCGGGTGCGAGCCCCGTCACAGGTCTGGTGGGGTCTTTGATGGGGCCGTACCCATAGCCAGATTTTGACAGGTTCGGACTTTGACTCTAATTATTATATAATGAATAAAAATTGATTTTACTTTTTACCATCCACCTAACCTAACCAATCTTTCACCCACGAGGGTAGGTTCGAAGAAATAAATTCTAAGCATTCACCCAACTGCAACATTCAAAAAAATCTGCCATTCATCCGAGAGCTCGGGCATCAATGAGACTCACCAAATCGTTTTTGAATGTTTGGATTCAAGGTCCAAACACTTTTAGCCCTTTCCAACGCAGCTTAGCTAATTAGGTCTGGACCTTCGAATACCACTAGGCCGGTCCCAAATCGAGGAAGCTTGGGGTAGCCTGAATGTATGTCACCTCGGACTCCTCCGACATCCTTGTCCCACACAAAACCTCATCTAAAGTCATGTTTTCAATCACTACTCCCTCCGTCTAGGTGTGTAAGTCATCTTACGAAAACCAAATAATCCCAAAACACTTAGGCACGGTACATTAACTCTCATCTCGTTTCTTGTTTCATGACATATCAACCAATAAGAGATGTGGGTCATGCAAGCTTTAAATGATTTGAGATTACCAAACACGACATGCATTGGTTAGTTCGTTGCATGCATTGTTATTAATTAGCAAAAACACATTAAGTTCTCTCGTTTTTCCCTCCACCTTGGTCACGGTGCGCAACGTAAGATGACTTACACACCTAGACGGAGAGAGTAGCACATATGCCCGTGCGTTGCAACGGGAGAGATAATTAACATGTCCATCACAACAACGTGGCATAACAATATCCGAATGATGTCACCCAACGGTGGCAGTGAGACGCACGCTACCATAAATGCATATAAGTCGTACATTAAAAACCATCACGTATGATATTTTTTGTATGATTTTTGTATGACGTCTTTGTTATTTAAAAGGCCTAATTTGCAAATCCTACATACCAAGGCATTATTTGGAAGTTGGTGTAATTTTCGGAATTCGCACTGAGTCATGAAGAAATCTTGCTAAGTGTGTTTTAGCCCCTCTCACCTCTTCCAAATCCACTCTCGTGTCATGCCCTCTTACCAAGTATTATTTCATTGTGTTATTAGTCCAAACGCTTGTGTTATTGCTATTTGTCTTGCAGGAATCTATGCCGTGCACGGTCACCTCTTTAGATATTTAATTCCTAAGTATTAATTTCTCCTTCATTTTATGCCCACTGGATGAATGAGACGCACACACTTCATCCTTTTAGTTCTTATTCTTGAGGCGCCTTGTTTGTCTTCAACACAACTCGTGTATATATATAAATCTGTAAAATTATGTATAAAATGGCGAGATGGTACTATTTAATGGGGCAGCAAATCCATTGATCAACTTTTTGAAGCAGGCCCAGTTTGACTTGGCTCATGTTTTTTAGGCAGGATCTACCATCCATTATTACGGTGGATCAGGTAAAAAGGATTTGTTTCTCGGTTTCCGACTAAAAAGTAGCGTATGTAAAAATAGTTAAATCGGGACGAAACAAAGCGGATCCAAACCAAGAATACCTATTCCCTTTAATATGTTTTCAATCATGTCATCCTCCTTTGCTCCTAGAGATTGACACCGACAATGTACCCTCTCCCCCTCCCACTCTTGATGTTGCCCAGGCTCTGCCGACTGCCGTCGCCATACTCCCCCGAACCTAGTCACGGCCCAGGTGCCCTCCACCCCTATTGATGCCGTCCGTAGCGGACATCACTCCCGGCAAGTGTTTGGACAATATTATAGTGCAATTTTTAAATGTTCTTGTTGTTTACTTCGAAGCAAACATATAATGGATTCAAACATGATGATGACCCCACCTCGAGGCAAGATTCGATATGTTGTTGCACCCGATCTTTCACGACACTCCCCTTCACTAGTAACAACCTCTTGCCGGCGCATGCAATGTACACAAAGCTTGCTCCAAAACTTAGGTTTTTTTACAACTTACTCCAAAACTCGATACGGTAACCCTAAAAAACGCGTCGTGTCTATTTCATAAAACATAACCTAAATTTTGCATGACGCACGGTCTTGATTTTTATATAGCAATAATCAACCCTCCTAACTTGACCCGCGGGGTTGTCAACACAATAATTCCTAATTACATCTCACGCACACACAAAAATTACAACTCCACCTCAACATACTTAAATAGCTAACACTATTATTCTCGCACGACATATGTGTTATACTGCATGTGACCCCCATCCTACTTGGCATAGGGGGGAACAATCTTGGATCTCAGTCGTAAACATGGATTTTCCTTGTGTCGCCAAAATAGAAAGGAGAACTTAACCCTGATCTTGATTGCTTGCCATTTGAATAAGAGATCTTCTTACGTCCACGTGAGCCAATAGGGCATCATAGTATTTAACCCATTAAGAACCAATTCTTGGGTGCCCCCTCGCGTGTGCCACACCATCACCTCTACTTTGTGAGTGAGGGCGCGTTGTGGCTGGATTAGGCGTTTGTTTTCGTCATCATGTGCGGCTTGTCCCAAGTTCGTTTCTGTCTAATGGGTCTGATCGTTGCGGTTTGGCCAACATGTCTTGATGGGGGGAGTAGATCGAACGTGTATTGGTTGGTTGGAGGTGTTGGGGAACGTAGTAATTTCAAAAAAATTCCTACGCACACACAAGATCATGGTGATGCATAGCAACGAGAGGGGAGAGTGTGTCCACGCACTCGTGAGACCGAAGCGAAGCGTTAGCACAATGCGGTTGATGTAGTCGTACGTCTTCACGGCCCGACCGATCAAGCACCGAAACTACGGCACCTATGAGTTCTTGCACACGTTCAGCTCGATGACGTTCCCCGTACTCCGATCCAACAGAATGTCGGGGAAGAGTTTTGTCAGCACGACGGCGTGGTGATGATCTTGATGTTCTACCATCGCAGGGCTTCGCCTAAGCACCGCTGCAATATTATCGAGAAGAACTATGGTGGAGGGGGCACCACACACGGTTAAGAGATCAATGATCAATTGTTGTGTCTATGGGGTGCCCCCTCCCCCGTATATAAAGGAGTGGAGGAGGGGGACGGCCAAGGGAGGGTGGCGCGCCCTAGGGGGGAGTCCAACCCCAACCGGGAGTAGGACTCCCCCCCCTTTCCTATTAGGATAGGGAGAGAGAAGGAAGTGGTGGGAGGGAAGAAGGAAAGGGGGTCGGCCCCCCTCCCAATTCGGATTGGACTTGGGGGGGGCGCCCCCTCCTTTGCTCCTTCTCCCTCCTTTCCACTAAGGCCTAATAAGGCCCATATACCTACCATAGGGTTTCGATAACCTCCCGGAGCTCCGGTATAGTCCCAATCTCACCCGGAACCTTTCCGGTGTCCAAATATAGTCGTCCAATATATCGATCTTTATGTCTCGACCATTTCGAGACTCCTCGTCAAGTCCGTGATCATACCCGGGACTCCTAACAACCTTCGGTACATCAAAACTTATAAACTCATAATAAAATTGTCAACGAAACCTTGAGCGTGTGGACCCTACGAGTTCGAGAACTATGTAGACATGACCGAGACTCGTTTCCGGTCAATAACCAATAGCGGAACCTGGATGCTCATATTGGCTCCTACATATTCTACAAAGATCTTTATCAGTCAAACCGCATAACAACATACGGTGCTCCCTTTGTCATCGGTATGTTACTTGCCCGAGATTCGATCGTCGGTATCCAATACCTAGTTCAATCTCGTTACCGACAAGTCTCTTTACTCGTTACGTAATGCATCATCTCGTAACTAACTCATTAGCTACATTGCTTTCAAGGCTTGTAGTGATGTGCATTACCGAGAGGGCCCAGAGATACCTCTCCGACAATCGGGGTGACAAATCCTAATCTCGAAATACGTCAACTCAACAAATACCTTTGGAGACACCTGTAGAGCACCTTTATAATCACCCAGTTACGTTGTGACGTTTGGTAGCACACAAAGTGTTCCTCCAGTAAACGGGAGTTACATAATCTCATAGTCATAGGAACATGTATAAGTCATGAAGAAAGCAATAGCAACATACTAAACGATCAAGTGCTAAGCTAACGGAATGGGTAAAGTCAATCACATCATTCTCCTAATGATGTGATCCCGTTAATCAAATGACAACTCATGTCTATGGTTAGGAAACTTAACCATCTTTGATTTACGAGCTAGTCAAGTAGAGGCCTACTAGTGACACTATGTTTGTCTATGTATTCACACATGTATTATGTTTCCGGGTAATACAATTCTAGCATGAATAATAAACATTTATCATGATATGAGGAAATAAATAATAACTTTATTATTGCCTCTAGGGCATATTTCCTTCATCCCCACTTGCACTAGAGTCAATAATCTAGATTACACAAGAATGATTCTAACACCCATGGAGTCTTGGTGTTGATCATGTTTTGCTCGTGGAAGAGGCTTAGTCAACGGGTCTGCTACATTCAGATCCGTATGTATCTTGCAAATCTATATGTCTCCCACCTGGACTTGTTCCCAGATGGAATTGAAGCGTCTCTTGATGTGCTTGGTTCTCTTGTGAAATCTGGATTCCTTTGCCAAGACAATTGCACTAGTATTGTCACAAAAGATTTTCATTGGACCCGATGCACTAGGTACAACACCTAGATCAGATATGAACTCCTTCATCCAGACTCCTTCATTTGCCGCTTCCGAAGCAGCTATGTACTCCGCTTCACATGTAGATCCCGCTACGACGCTTTGTTTAGAACTGCACCAACTGACAGCTCCACCGTTTAATATAAACACGTATCCGGTTTGCGACTTAGAATCGTCCGGATCAGTGTCAAAGCTTGCATCGACGTAACCATTTACGACTAGCTCTTTGTCACCTCCATAAACGAGAAACATATCCTTAGTCCTTTTCGTATTTTAGGATGTTCTTGATCACTGTCCCGATGATCCACTCTGGATTACTTTGGTACCTCCTCGCTAAACTAATAGCAAGGCACACATCAGTCCGTACACAAGATTGCATACATGATAGAGCCTATGGTCAAGCATAGGAACTTCTTTCATTTTCTCTATCTTCTGCAGTTGGTCGGGCATTGAGTCCGACTCAATTTCACACCTTGTATTATGTGCAAGAACCCTTTCTTTGCTTGATCCACTTTGAACATTTTCAAAACTTTATCAAGGTATGTGCTTTGTGAAAGTCCAATTAAGCGTCTCGATCTATCTCTATAGATCTTGATGCCTAATATGTAAGCAGCTTCACCGAGGTCTTTCATTGAAAAACTTTTATTCAAGTATCCATTTATGCTATCCAGAAAATCTATATCATTTCCAATCAATAATATGTCGTCCACATATAATATTAGAAATGCTACAGAGCTCCCACTCACTTTCTTGTAAATACAGGCTTCTCCAAAAGTATGTATAAAACCATATGCTTTGATCACACTATCAAAGCGTTTATTCCAACTCCGAGAAGCTTGCACCAGTCCATAAATGGATCGCTGGAGCTTGCACACTTTGTTAGCATCCTTTGGATTGAAAAAACCTTCTAGTTGCATCATATACAACTCTTCTTCCAGAAATCCATTCAGGAATGCAGTTTTAACATCCATTTACAAAATTTCATAATCATAAAATGCGGCAATGGCTAACATGATTCGGACAGACTTAAGCATCGCTACGGGTGAGAAAGTCTCATCGCAGTCAACCCCTTGAACTTGTCGAAAACCTTTTGCAACAAGTCGAGCTTTGTAGACAGTAATATTACCATCAACGTCAGTCTTCTTCTTAAAAATCCATTTATTCTCGATGGCTTGCCGATCATCGGGCAAGTCAACCAAAGTCCACACTTTGTTCTCATACATGGATCCCATCTCAGATTTCATGGCTTCAAGCCATTTTGCGGAATCTGGGCTCATCATCGCTTCCTCATAGTTTGTAGGTTCGCCATGGTCAAGTAACATGACCTCCAAAATAGGATTGTCGTACCACTCTGGCGCGGATCTTACTCTGGTTGACCTACGAGGTTCTGTAGTAACTTGTTCTGAAGTTTCATGATCATCATCATTAGCTTCCTCACTTATTGGTGTAGTCGTCACAGGAACCGGTTTCTGTGATGAACTATTTTCCAATAAAGGAGCAGGTACAGTTACCTCATCAAGTTCTACTTTCCTCCCACTCACTTCTTTCGAGAGAAACTCCTTCTCTAGAAAGATCCATTCTTTGCAACAAATGTCTTGCCTTCGGATCTGTGATAAAAGGTGTACCCAACAGTTTCCTTTGGGTATCCTATGAAGACACATTTCTCCGATTTGGGTTTGAGCTTACCAGGTTGAAGCTTTTTCACATAAGCATCGTAGCCCCAAACTTTAAGAAACGACAACTTTGGTTTATTGCCAAACCACAGTTCATAAGGCGTCGTCTCAACGAATTTTGATAGTGCCCTATTTAACGTGAATGCGGCCGTCTCTAAAGCATAACCCCAAAACGATAGCGGTAAATCAGTAAGAGACATCATAGATCGCACCATATCTAGTAAAGTACGATTACGACGTTCAGACACACCATTACGATGTGGTGTTCCGGGTGGCGTGAGTTGCGAAACTATTCCGCATTGCTTCAAGTGTAAACCAAACTCGTAACTCAAATATTCTCTTCCACGATCAGATCGTAGAAACTTTATTTTCTTGTTACGATGATTTTCAACTTCACTCTGAAATTCTTTGAACTTTTCAAATGTTTCAGACTTATGTTTCATTAAGTAGATATATCCATATCTGCTCAAATCATTTGTGAAGGTGAGAAAATAACGATATCCGCCACGAGCCTCAACATTCATTGGACCACATACATCAGTATGTATGATTTCCAACAAATCAGTAGCTCTCTTGATAGTACCGGAGAACAGTGTTTTAGTCATCTTGCCCATGAGGCATGGTTTGCAAGTACCAAGTGATTCCAAAAGTCCATCGGAATGGAGTTTCTTCATGCGCTTTACACCAATATGACCTAAACGGCAGTGCCACAAATAAGTTGCACTATCATTATCAACTCTGCATCTTTTGGCTTCAACATTATGAATATGTGTATCACTACTATCGAGATTCATCAAAAATAGACCACTCTTTAAAGGTGCATGACCATAAAAAATAGAACAACCATTATTCACAGATTTAAATGAATAACCGTCTCGCATCAAACAAGATCCAGATATAATGTTCATGCTCAACGCTGGCACCAAATAACAATTATTTAGGTCTAAAACTAATCCCGAAGGTAGATGTAGAGGTAGCGTGCCGACGGCGATCACATCGACTTTGGAACCATTTCCCACGCGCATCGTCACCTCGTCCTTAGCCAGTGTCCGCTTAATCCGTAGTCCCTATTTCGAGTTGCAAATATTAGCAACATAACCAGTATCAAATACCCAGGTGCTACTGTGAGCTCTGGTAAGGTACACATCAATAACATGTATATCACATATACCTTTGTTCACCTTGCCATCCTTCTTATCCGCCAAATACTTGGGGTAGTTCCGCTTCAAAGGACCGACCGCTTGCAGAGAAGCACTCGGCCTCGTGCTAAGGTCCAGACTTGGGTTTCTTCTCTTGAGCAGCAACTTCTTTCCTGTTCTTCTTGAAGTTCCCCTTCTTTTTCCCTTTGCCCTTTTTTCTTGAAACTAGTGGTCTTATTGACCATCAACACTTGATGCTCCTTCTTGATTTCTACCTCCGCAGCTTTTAGCATTGCAAAGAGCTCGGGAATTGTCTTTTCCATCCCTTGCATATTATAGTTCATTACGAAGCTCTTGTAGCTTGGTGTCAGTGATTGAAGAATTTTGTCAATGACGCTATCATTCGGAAGATTAACTCCCAGTTGAATCAAGTGATTGTTATACCCAGACATTCTGAGTATATGCTCACTGACAGAACTATTCTCATCCATCTTGCAGCTATAGAACTTATTGGAGACTTCATATCTCTCAATCTGGGCATTTGCTTCAAATATTAACTTCAACTCCTGGAACATCTAATATGCTCCATGACGTTCAAAACGTCGTTGAAGTCCCGGTTCTAAGCCTTAAAGCATGGCACACTGAACTATCGAGTAGTCATCAGCTTTGCTCTGCCAGACATTCACAACATTCGGTGTCGCTCCTGCAGCAGGTTTGGCACCCAGCGGTGCTTCCAGGATGTAATTCTTCTATGCATCAATGAGGATAATCCTTAAGTTACGGACCCAGTCCGTGTAATTGCTACCATCATCTTTCAACTTTGCTTTCTCAAGGAACGCATTAAAATTCAATGGAACAACAACACGAGCCATCTTTCTACAACAAACATAGACAAGCAAAATACTATCAGGTACTAAGTTCATGATAAATTTAAGTTCAATTAATCATATTACTAAGAACACCCACTTAGATAGACATCTCTCTAATCATCTAAGAGATCACGTGATCCAAATCAACTAAACCATAACCGATCATCACGTGAAATGGAGTAGCTTTCAATGGTGAACATCACTATGTTGATCATATCTACTATATGATTCACGCTCGACCTTTCGGTCTCAGTGTTCCGAGGCCATATCTACATATGCTAAGCTCGTCAAGTTTAACCTGAGTATTTTGCGTGTGCAAAACTAGCTTGCACCCGTTGTAGATGGATGTAGAGCTTATCACACCCGATCATCACGTGCTGTCTGGGCATGACGAACTTTGGCAACGGTGCATACTCAGGGAGAACACTTTTATCTTAAAATTTAGTGAGAGATCATCTTATAATGCTACCGTCAATCAAAGCAAGATAAGATGCATAAAAGATAAACATCACATGCAATCAATATAAGTGATATGATATGGCCATCATCATCTTGTGCTTGTGATTCCATCTCCAAGCACCGCCGTGATCACCATCGTCACCGGCGCGACACCTTGATCTCCATCGTAGCATCATTGTCGTTTCGCCATCTATTGCTTCTATGACTATCGCTACTGCTTAGTGATAAAGTAAAGCAATTACAGGGCGCTTGCATTTCATACAATAGAGCGACAACCATATGGCTCCTGCCAGTTGCCGATAACTCGGTTACAAAACATGATCATCTCATACAATAAAATATAGCATCACGTCTTGACCATATCACATCACAACATGCCCTACAAAAACAAGTTAGACGTCCTCTACTTTGTTGTTGCAAATTTTACGTGGCTGCTACGGGCTGAGAAAGAACCGTTCTTACCTACGCATCAAAACCACAACGATAGTTCGTCAAGTTAGTGCTGTTTTAACCTTCGCAAGGACCGGGCGTAACCACATTCAGTTCAACTAAAGTTGGAGAAACCGACACCGCCACCAATTGTGTGCAAAGCACGCCGGTAGAACCAGACTCGCGAAGCGACGCGTAATGTCGGTCCAGCCGCTTCATCCAACAATACCGCCAACCAAAGTATGACATTTGGTAAGCAAGATGACTTGTATCGCCCACAACTCACTTGTGTTCTACTCATGCATATAACATCTACGCATAAAACCAGGCTCGGATGCCACTGTTGGGGAACATAGTAATTTCAAAAAAATTCCTACACACACACAAGATCATGGTGATGCATAGCAACGAGAGGGGAGAGTGTGTCCACGTACCCTCGTAGACCGAAAGCGGAAGCGTTAGCACAACGCGGTTGATGTAGTCGTACGTCTTCACGGCCCGACCGATCAAGCACCGAAACTACGACACCTCCGAGTTCTTGCACACGTTTAGCTCGATGACGTTCCCCGTACTCCGATCCAGCAGAATGTCGGGGAAGAGTTTCGTCAGCACGACGGCGTGGTGACGATATTGATGTTCTACCATCATAGGGCTTCGCCTAAGCACCGCTACAATATTATCGAGGAGAACTATGGTGGAGGGGGGCACCGCACACGGTTAAGAGATCAATGATCAACTGTTGTGTCTATGGGGTGCCCCCTCCCCCGTATATAAAGGAGTGGAGGAGGGGACCGGGCCAAGGGAGGGTGGCGCGCCCTAGGGGGGAGTCCAACCCCAACCGGGAGTAGGACTCCCCCCTTTCCTATTAGGAGAGGGACAGGGAAGGAAGAGGTGGGAGGGAAGAAGGAAAGGGGGGGCCGGCCCCCCTCCAAATTCGGATTGGGCTTGGGGGGGGGGCGCCCCCTCCTTTGCTCCTTCTCCCTCCTTTCCACTAAGGCCCAATAAGGCCCATATACCTATCGGGAGGTTCCGATAACCTCCCGGAGCTCTGGTATAGTCTCAATCTCACCCGGAACCTTTCCGGTGTCCAAATATAGTCGTCCAATATATCGATCTTTACGTCTCGACCATTTCGAGACTCCTCGTCAAGTCCGTGATCATATCCGGGACTCCGAACAACCGTCGGCACATCAAAACTTATAAACTCATAATAAAACTGTCAATGAAACCTTAAGCTTGCGGACCCTACGGGTTCGAGAACTATGTAGACATGAACGAGACTCGTTTCCGGTCAATAACCAATAGCGGAACCTGGATGCTCATATTGGCTCCTACATATTCTATGAAGATCTTTATCGGTCAAACCGCATAACAACATACGGTGCTCCCTTTGTCATCGGTATGTTACTTGCCCGAGATTCGATCGTCGGTATCCAATACCTAGTTCAATCTCGTTACCGACAAGTCTCTTTACTCGTTACGTAATGCATCATCTCGTAACTAACTCATTAGCTACATTGCTTGCAAGGCTTATAGTGATGTGCATTACCGAGAGGGCCCAAAGATACCTCTCCGACAATCGGAGTGACAAATCCTAATCTCGAAATACGTCAACTCAACAAATACCTTTGGAGACACCAGAGAGCACCTTTATAATCACCCGAGCTACGCTGTGACCTTTGGTAGCACACAAAGTGTTCCTCCAAGAACGGAGTTACATAATCTCATAGTCATAGGAACATGTATAAGTCATGAAGAAAGCAATAGCAACATACTAAACGATCAAGTGCTAAGCTAACGGAATGGGTCAAGTCAATCACATCATTCTCCTAATGATGTGATCCCGTTAATCAAATGACAACTCATGTCTATGGTTAGGAAACTTAACCATCTTTGATTTACGAGCTAGTCAAGTAGAGGCCTACTAGTGACACTATGTTTGTCTATGTATTCACACATGTATTATGTTTCTGGGTAATACAATTCTAGCATGAATAATAAACATTTATCATGATATGAGGAAATAAATAATAACTTTATTATTGCCTCTAGGGCATATTTCCTTCAGGAGGAAACACCTTCCTCATATACACCCATACACATTGCTTTTACTCGACCGCCACCACACGCAACCTCCCCTTGTCTTCCTCATTATGCTCTTCCTCGACTGCCATCGCACACATGATGACCCTTCATGATCCGATTACCGAATTTTAAAAAAATCCCTTACCTTTTCCCCAAGGAGTGACCATGGCTATCGAACCCACGAGAGGATGTGCTCTATGAGAAAGATTCAAACAAGTCATTGTTCTCGCAAAATATTCCAGTTTTCAACCGGACCTTTATCAACCTTTTTGGATGTAAACAATGATGTGAAAATATGCATGGGTATGAGGTCTTACTCTCATAACCTTGTATTTGTGCTTGAGATTGCATCTTGATAATATCCATAGTCTTATAAGACACTCGTTACGATGTACTCACAACATGATGAAGTGGGGGATGTGTCCAAAGTACGTCACGACCAGTCACGGCCTGCATCAAGAGTTAGTTGTCCAACTAATGGACCTTACCATCTATTGCGTGGGGTTACCTATGTTATCGAACAAATGACCTATCAAGAATTATATGAGCAATGGGATCTTTAGGCATATCAACTATAACAAGATCGAACATTAATTTGAATGATAACACCATGCTTAATCCTTATTGCTCGTGTAAAAGTAGAATTGTCCATATTCAATCTAATCCTGGAAATAGCTCACTATCTGGAAAGCAGACAAGGATTCAGTAGTAACAAAAGGACCAAGATTGAGACTATCATAAACAGACTTAGGTATAGTGGAAACACTAGCAACTAGATCAAATAAAAGCATTGTGCTTATCAAACCAATCTCAATCTCAATAGTTGGCTCAAAGGTATCTTTTATTTAGCAACTTACTAAATAGCTTTTTTTCTTTCATCGTCCAACTCGCGTACCTTAGCTGCAATATGATCAACGAAGACATTATATGCTTCATCATTTGATACCTCAGGTAGTGGGTGTTTCATTTCTATCATCTTCATGAAGTCTACATTTGTATAAGTATACTCTGGCACATGGCTTTTATCAAGCTCTTTTGCATTTTCTTCGCTAGTTCTCATCATCTTGATATCTTCAACCGGGTTAGGTTCCGGTTTTACCTACAAACTTGGCTATAATCGAAGTTTGACCCTCTGCAATTTTAGCCTCTTGTGCTTCCATGCCCTTAGTTCTTCCGTCTAGAGCCTGCTCATCGTTAGTAAGTCCAGCAATCTTTCGATCAATAGACCAAGTAAGTTATCATGATTTTTCAAGATATTTTTTAAAGGTTTCATTTTTCTCACTTTGACTAGCAATAAAAATTTCAGATTTTCCTCTAGACTATTTCTATTGTCATTGTTCATCCCATTTAATTTATTAGGTGCTCCATTATTATTATTAGGATAAGGTAATCTAGGACTATACCCATTATTTTTCCAGTTGGGGTTGTAACTACTATGAACAACAACATTGACATCATTAACATCTTCTCCGACAACAACATTCACATTTACCTCTTCTTTACCTTTCATGACGGATATGAGTTCTTCAATCTTAGCGATTAACACCATATTATTTTCTTCAATGGCATTAACTCTTTTGGTGGTAGCCCTCTCGACATGCCATTGGGCATGGTTTTCTTGCATCTCATCAAGCAACTTTTTAACATCAGCGATGGACTTCCCCATTATAGTTCCTCCAGCGTAGTATCAAGCATAGTTTTTGACATAGGATTTAAGGCACTATAAAACATATGAAGCATTATCCATTCTTACATTCCATGATTAGGACAATTCATTATAGCCTCCTTCATGTGATACCACGCAAGTGTTGGGAAACGTAGCATGCAATTTCAAAAAAATTCCTACGCTCAAGCAAGATCTGTCTAGGAGATGCATAGCAATGAGAGGGGGAGAGTGAAAGCACAAGTGCTCCCTGGGTGGTTTTGGTAATTAATGTCAACATATCTCTTGTTGGACTAACACTTTTACCTAGTATGTTTCAGACAAGTTCAACAATGGAGTGGCATGGACTAAAGGATGTGGAACCCCTTCAAGATGCTAAGGACAAAGGATCGGCTCAATCTCCAAGATCAAGACTCTACATTTTCCATTTTAGTGATCCAAGATCACATTGAGTCTATAGGAAAAGCCAATACTATCAAGAGGGGATGAGGTGTTGCTTAATGGCTTGCTTGCTCAAAGTGCTTAGTGATATGCTCCAAAGCCCTCAACTACTTTCTCACATCCACATATGTCGTAAACCAAAAAGTATAACTCGCCCCCACCGATTCTTTCTATCCGGCGCCACCGAGTTCAGATGTCATAGCCACTACCACAAACCCTAGGCAAATCGGTCTCACCGATAGGGATCTCGGTCTCACCGAGATGGGATTGTAATCTCTCTGTGTATGTCCATTACCAAAACCGGTCTCATCGAGTTTGTGCAATCGGTACTACCGAGATTACAATGCAAACTCTCTGGTTAACTTATTACCAAAATCGGTCCCACCGAGTTTGTGTAATCGGTCTCACCGAGTTTGCCTCACCAATTCTCTGGTTAGCTTATTACCAAAATCGGTCCCACCGAGTTTGTGTAATCGGTCTCACCGAGATTACGTTATGCCCTAACCCTAACCATATCGGTCCTACCAAGTTGCATGTCGGTTCCACCAAAAATCCTAACGGTCACTATATTTGCTGAATTGGTCTGACCGAGTTTACCAATTCGGTCCTGCCGAGTTTGGCAAGTTGTGTGTAACGGTTAGATTTTGTGTGGAGGCTATATATACCCCTCCACCCACTCTTCATTCGTGGAGACAGCCATCAGAACAAACCTACACTTCCAACTTGCTGTTTCTGAGAGAGAACCACCTACTCATGTGTTGAAGCCAAGATATTCCATTCCTACCATATGAATCTTGATCTCTAGCCTTCCCCAAGTTGCTTTCCACTCAAATCTTCTTTCCACCAAATTCAAATCCAGTGAGAGAGAGTTGAGTGTTGGGGAGACTATCATTTGAAGCACAAGAGCAAGGAGTTCATCATCAACACACCATTTCTTACTTCTTGGAGAGTGGTGTCTCCTAGATTGGCTAGGTGTCACTTGGGAGCCTCTGACAAGATTGTGGAGTTGAACCAAGGAGTTTGTAAGGGCAAGGAGATCGCCTACTTCGTGAAGATCTACCGCTAGTGAGGCAAGTCCTTCGTGGGCGACGGCCATGGTGGGATAGACAAGGTTTCTTCTTCGTGGACCCTTCGTGGGTGGAGCCCTCCGTGGACTCGCGCAATCGTTACCCTTCGTGGGTTGAAGTCTCCATCAACATGGATGTACGATAGCACCACCTATCGGAACCACGACAAAAACATCCATGTCTCCAATTGCGTTTGAATCCTCCAATCCCTTCCCTTTACATTCTTGCAAGTTGCATGCTTTACTTTCCGCTGCTCATATACTCTTTGCATGCTTGCTTGTTATGTATTGTGATTGTTAAACTTGTGCCAAAACTCCACTTAAACTTAAAGAAGTTAAAAACTGCAACTTTTGGTACTTAGTGTCTAATCACCCCCCTCTAGACACCTTTTCTCGATCCTTTCAATTGGTATCAGAGCTTTGGTCTCTATTGCTTTGGTTTAAACACCATTGGAGGAAGATGGATGAGTCTACTATTGGGAGTCTTAGACATAGAGTGCCTATACTTGATGGAGAGTACTTTCATGAGTGGAAAAATGAGATGTTTGTGATTTTCAATCAATATCATTTGAACAAGTACATTGTTAGCCCTTGTGCACCTCATGTTGATCCTAGGCATCCTACTCTTGATGAGTTAATTGACATGATTCGCAATCTTAGAACTGTTGAACTTGTCACTAGAGGCTTGCCTAGAAACTTGATTGGATGTTTGCCTACTCTTAAGTGTGCCTACACCATATGGAAATTTGTTGAGGAACGTTTTCCAAATTATTCCTTCAAAAATCAAGATGAAATTCTTCATAAGTCTATTGCCTTGAGTAAGATGAATTCCAGTGATCCTATGTTTGGTGATTGTCTATTTGAGCTTACAAACCTTATGCGTGCCAAAGGAGATGTTGGAATTATTAGTGATATTATTTCCGAAGCTATAAAAATTCATAAACAAGATCATTGTCAAACTCACTCTAACGAATCACCCTCTCTAGGATTTGATCCACCATATGACGATGTTGAACATGGATACTATGATGAGGATGATGATAGTGACTTTGATCTTGATGATGCAATGAGACACTTTGGTCTTATGGCAAATCTTCGGGGATATATGCCAGGAGGAAAGGAATGGGTTCTTGATAGTGGATGTACCGATCACATGACCCGAGATAAAGACATGTTTCATGAGCTTGCTGAAAATGATGGTCCTCGAAAGTATGTCACTTTCGGTGACAACTCAAAGGGTAAGGTGGTTGGCCTCAGTAAGGTGGCTGATAGCTCCATACAAAATGTCATGATTGTTGAATCTCTTGGCTACAACTTACTTTCAGTATCTAGACTTGCTGATTTCGGTTTCAATGTCCTATTTACTGAAGTAGATTGCCAAGTGTTTCGTAGAGATAATCATAAAATGGTCTTTACCGGTGTACGTAGAGGTGATCTATACATTGTTGATTTCACTAAAAAGGCTCAACCTAGAACTTGCTTTATTTCTAAATCCTCTAAAGGTTGGTTATGGCATAGACGATTAGGTCATGTTGGTATGCGAAACCTTGACAAGCTTATTAAAGGAAATCATATCCTTGGCGTTAACGATGTCATATTTGATAAGGATAGACTTTGCAGCGCTTGTCAGGCAGGTAAACAAGTTGGAGGGAGGCATCCCGTGAAGAACATCATGACCACAAGGAGGCCACTCGAGCTACTTCACATGGATCTTTTTGGTCCCAACGCTTACAAAAGTCTCGGTGGAAATTCTTTTGGTCTAGTTATAGTTGATGATTTTTCAAGATTTACGTGGGTGTTCTTTCTCGATGATAAATCGCAGGTTCAAAAGATCTTCAAAAACTTTGCTAGGAAGGCCCAAAATCAATTTGAAGTGAAGATCAAGAAGGTTCGCAGCGACAACAGAACGGAGTTCAAGAACGCAAATGTGGACACCTTTCTTGATGAAGAAGGGATCTCACATGAGTTCTCGGCTACGTACACACCTCAACAAAATGGAGTTGTTGAGAGGAAGAACCGGACGCTCATCAAAATGGCGAGAACGATGCTTGATGAGTACAAGACGCTGAAGCACTTTTGGGCGGAAGCGGTTGAGACAGCTTGTCATGCAACAAATTGCTTGTATCTTCACAAGCTACTCGGCAAGACGGCATACGAGCTTCTCACCGGTAACAAACCCCAAGTTGGATACTTTCGAGTATTAGGCTCCAAGTGTTACATTCTTGATAAGCATCGTCGTTCTAAATTTGCTCCTAAGTCTCATGAAGGTTTCCTACTTGGTTATGGCTCAAACTCTCACACATACAGTGTCTACAACAATTTCACCCAAAAGGTTGAAGAAACAGTAGATGTGAAGTTTGATGAATCTAACGGCTCGCAAGTAGAGCAATTGCCAATTGATGTAGGAGACAAAGACCCCTCGGAAGCAATTCAAGACTTGTCTATTGGCAAGATTCGTCCAACGGAGGTGAAGGAGAGTACCTCGTCCGTCCAAGTGGAAGCTTCTACCTCACGACAAGGTGAACCAGGAGTTGACACGGAAGCATCCACAAGTGGGAGACACCAAGATGAAGAAAATGAGGAAGTGCATCAAGATGAACGTCAACAACCTCCTTCTCCACCACGACAAGAGAACGGCAATGCCAACGATGAAGAAGGCCAAGAAGAAGAACAAGATGAAGAAGATGTTCAACCAAGACCCAAGCAAAAGCTGACACGAGTTCGAGCAAGAATTGCTGAAGATCATCCCGTTGAGCAAATCTACAATGATATCCAAACCGGGAGAATCACTTGCTCTAAAACTCGTTTAGCTAACTTTTGTGAACACTATTCATTCATCTCTAGCATTGAAGCTATGAAGGTTGAAGAAGCATTGGAAGATCTGGATTGGATAAATGCCATGCATGAAGAGCTACACAACTTTGAGAGAAATCAAGTTTGGACATTGGTTGAGAAGCCCGACAACAACCACAACATCATCGGTACCAAATGGGTTTGAGAAGCCCGACAACAACCACAACATCATCGGTACCAAATGGGTGTTTCGCAACAAGCAAGATGAAGATGGACAAATAGTTCGCAACAAAGCATGTCTCGTCGCCCAAGGCTACACACAAGTCGAAGGTATGGACTATGGTGAGACTTATGCTCCTGTTGCTTGACTTGAGTCCGTTCGCATCTTACTTGCCTATGCTAATCACCATGATATCACCTTGTACCAAATGGACATTAAAAGTGCGTTTCTAAATGGTGACATAGAGGAGGAAGTTTATGTTAAACAACCTCCCGGCTTTGTTA
This sequence comes from Aegilops speltoides, assembly GCA_021437245.1. NCBI lineage: Eukaryota > Viridiplantae > Streptophyta > Magnoliopsida > Poales > Poaceae > Aegilops > Aegilops speltoides. The sequence continues at coordinate 166,073,921 of CM038146.1, forward strand.
ACCCTAAGAAACCTGATCATGTTTACAAACTGCACAAAGCTCTTTATGGTCTTAAACAAGCTCCTAGAGCGTGGTATAAATGCTTGACCAAGTTCCTTATTGAAAAAGGCTTTGAAATTGGAAAAATAGATTCTACTCTTTTTACTAAAAGGGTCAATGAAGAACTATTTGTATGCCAAATCTATGTTGATGATATTATATTTGGTTCTACTAACCCTCATTTTAGTGAAAAGTTTGGGAAGCTAATGTCGGAGAAGTTTGAGATGTCTATGATGAGTGAACTCAAATTCTTTCTTGGTTTGCAAATCAAGCAAACTAAGGAAGGTACCTTTGTCTCTCAAACGAAGTACACCAAGGATTTATTCAAGAAGTTCAATATGCAAGAATGCAAAGGTATGACTACACCCATGCCTACTAGTGGACATCTTGATTTGACCAAAGATGGTGAACCGGTTGATCAAAAGGTTTATCGCTCTATGATTGGTTCATTGTTATATCTATGTGCTTCACGTCCCGATATCATGCTAAGTGTGTGCATGTGTGCATGATATCAAGCTGCTCCTAAAGAATGTCATCTTAAGGCCGTGAAAAGGATAGTGAGATACTTAATCCATACACCAAATTTGGCATTTGGTATCCTAAGAGGGCCTCTTTCAATCTTGTTGGCTACTCCGACTTTGACTATGCCGGTGACAAGGTTGATAGAAAGTCCACTTCGGGTACTTGTCAATTTCTTGGTAGATCTCTTGTGTCTTAGTCTTCCAAGAAACAAAACTCGGTATCCTTATCCACCGCCGAAGCGGAATACATTGCCGCTGGTTCATGTTGTGCTCAATTACTTTGGATACTGTAAGTGCATCTAGTGCCCCTTAGTGATTTTGTTGTATTGAAGACTTATAGGTCAAGTAACTGATGCATTTGTGAGTGTACACAGGTCTATAAGTCTATGAGGAGTTTGATATTTACAGAGAAAGTCGACCCCTAAAAATGAAGTTCTTCGACTGAAGACTTTGATATTCTGAAGACTTTCTGAAGACTTTGAAAGTGAAGAAATTGGTGTGACCATGAAGACTTGATATTCATTCGAGGAATATGAAGCGTGAAGACTTTTGTTTTCGTAGTTTCATTTTCTCCTTCTTGAGTCATAGGAAACACCGCATCGTTAAAGGGGTCGAGGAAATACTAAGGAAAAATTTCCATGTGATGCTCAACTCAAAATCCTACACCTACCAATCCCTTCGAGTGAAGCCATTGAAATCTCATACTGATTCATCAAATTCTTGAAGGATGAGACGCAGTTCTTCCGTCATCGATGACTTTGTCTCGACCGAGGAGTTAGGAATTTGCCAGTCGAATTGCCTACACAAAGGAGGAACATGATAGCCCCGAGGACTTTGAAAGTCAAATTTCCGACCGTTCTTTGTCTTGCTGGCAATGACCAAAATATCTTATCCACCTAACGGTCATATCATTGAAGGGCATTTATGTCTCATCATGTCGGGCTGCTCCTAGGCTATAAATAGCCGCCCCTACAACCACTAGTTGGTTGGCTGCTCCGAGAGAACTTGACACTTGTCATTTGAGAGCAACCCATCCTCCGAGGACTTTGAGCGAAAATCATCAAGTGAGGAAAATCCAAAACCAAACCCCCACAAAACCCCAAGTGATTGAGCATCACTGAAGAAATTGATCCCGCATGGATCCGACGCTTGTTACCTTTGAAGATCGTGCTTCTTCCAGACGGTTAGGCGCCAAGGTCTAGAGCATCCAAGAGGAATTGTGGATCGCCGAGTGACCAAGTCTGTGAAGGTTTGGAAGTCACCAAGACTTACCATGAGTGATTGGACGAGGGCTGCATGGTCTTAGTTCAAGGAGAATATGGTGAGGACTGGGTGTCCCTGAGTTGTGGCTCGAGATCGGGTGTCCGGACTGTGTCCTCGAGTTTAAATACTCGGCCGCCCAACAGACGCATAACCGAGACAAGCAGCTTGAACTGGTCTACCAAATCATTGTCTTCACCAACCGACCGGTTCTATTTCCTCAACTCATTCATTTCCTCATTCATGTTGCATGTTGTTCATATCGTGCTTGAAGACTTTGATCAAGACTTTCACAAATTCCTCGTTCAATTTCTTCATCTGTTTGTCTTCATCTTGTTATCCTGTGTTTACGCTTCTCGTACTCTGTCCTAGTCTTCATTTCATCATGCCGACTATGTGTGTAATCTGTTATGTTTACCTCTGAGTACATATTCCGTGCAAATAGTTCTTCGCTAAGGAATTTCCTCACCGCAAATTCCTCGGTGAAGAATTTCATAAAATCGCCTATTCACCCCTCTAGTCGATATAACGACTTTCAATTGGTATCGAGCAAGGTACTCCCTTGTTACGTGTGATTTTGGTTTAACCACCGGAGTTCTAGTTATGTCGACCGCAGTATGATCAAGGTCTCGGTGGGTGTCCTACCTTTGATGGAACGGACTACCCCTTATCGAAGAACAAGATGCGAATGCATCTTGAGGCAATTGATAATGATCTCGGTATGTTGTGGAAAATGGTGTCCCCATCACTTTCAAACACCGACCGCCATCGATGTGAAGAGATTCAAACAACTCGACTCTCAAGCTTAAGAATATCATCTGTGGCCATCGAGCAAAGGACAAGATGGAAGAGTGAGTGCTTTGGAAACTGCCAAGCTAATCTGGGATAGGCTGTCCAAAGTAAATGAAGGAGTCTCAACTCAGCGTGAATCTCGAGTTGATGTTCTTCGGAATCTCTTCAACCGCTTCAAAAGACTCGACAACGAAAATGTTGAACAAACCTTCGATCGCCTCACTGACATCTCAAATGAGCTTCAAGCCCTCGGTGCCACTGACATCACTGACCATGAAGTAGTGAAGAAACTGCTAAGATCGCTTGATTCCTCATTTGATACTCTGGGACCGATGATACAAGAGCGCTAACTACAAGTCACTTGATCCTCGCCGATATCCTTGAAAGGCTTAACACTCACGAGTTCCGACTTGTCAAAAGAGAGATCTCTATGGCTCAAACTATGGCAAACCACGTGCCTCAAGGCTAAGGTTGTGTCGACTCTCAATGTGAGGACTCGGTAGTAGCCTTGGTGATCCTGAAGAACTGAGCCAGGATCTAGCTCTCCTTGTGAAGAAATTCCAGAAATTCACAAGACGTGGTCGCTTTGGAAAACCCTCAAGGGGAAGTGATTCTTCATCCAGTGACTACAAGAGAAGACTTTGCCACAAATGTAAGAAGCCTGGTCACTATATTCAAGATTGTCCTAAGTGGGAAAAGGAAATGAAGAAGAAGAAATACAAGGACTACAGTTCTGATGAAATGAAGAAGAAGAAGAAATCATCAAAATCTTCGTCTTCAAAACCATCAAAGTCTTCATCTCACAAGAAGGGCAGCTCCAAGAAAGCTCGGGCATTCATTGGCAAGGAAATGGACTCTGAAGTGAATCTGAGGAAAATGATGAAGAGGAGGAGTCTCAAGAATCTGAGTCTGTGTGGCGAGTCTGGCCGTTACTATCGCTTTTGTCGGCAAGTCCATCTTCAATCATCAAGAAACCGATTCCACCAACAAGCCCGATGAAGATAATGATGGCTACGCCCCACCTATTGTTTCATGGCAAAAGCAGCTAAGGTACTCAAATACAACTCCTCCGATTCTAGTGAAAATGAATCTGATGAGGATCTTAAGCCTAGCTACTCTAAACTTGCTAAAATTGCTGTGAAACAACAACGGGCTCTTGAAAAGGTTCAAAACATGCTAGATAAAAGTGATGATATGTTGGGTGAAGAAATGGATCGCACTAAAGCCCCGATCGAAAATCTTGAGACTTGGTCTAAGTATGATAACCTTCAAGGTCATCATAACTCTCTCTTGTCTCGATCATGATAAACTTTCTTATGAATTTCTTCAAGAAAAGCAAGACAATGAGAAGCTTTCTCTTGAAGCTATTCAAAGAAAGGCAGATCTTGAAAAGCTAAGAGTATGTTATGAAGATCTTCAGAAGGAGCGCGATTCATTACTAGCTCAACAAATCAGCGCTTCTCAAGAAGAATTTGTTCCTCCATGCTTAAAGTGCATTGAACGTGAATCTGCTAATTCTTCACCTGAATGTTCAAATGCTTCAAATGTTACAAATTCTTCATCTGCCTCTGCTATCACTAATTCCTCATCTGAGGACTTTGCTAGTATCACTGACAATGCAGGGCTGAAGGAATTGTACATGACAGGCATGTACAAAAGCCTCAAAGGGCATCAGACACTTTGTGATGTGCTCAAAAAGCAGATCCTCAACAAAAACCCTAGGAAAGAGGGTATTGCCTTTGAGAGGAAACTCAATGCCGATGGAACATATTGGAAGCCTGAGCAGTACCCCAAAACCTCATGGGTTGCTGGAAAAGGGCCCTCCATTGATCCATCTAACTTATCTGGCTTTACATGTGAATCTCCTCATTCTTCTAATGAGTCATTTGACTCCAACTATAAACTGTTCAAAAATCAGAATGGTGAAGTATTTGCTAGATATGTTGGCACTAACTGCAGGAACGGTTCCCCTATGAAGAAAATCTGGGTTCCCAAAAGCTGTGTTGAAAGTCTTCAGGTGAATGTCCTCATGACACCACCTGTGAAGAATAGGAACCCCAGATCAAATTCTTCATATGGACCAAATCCTTCACGAGGATCAAATTCCTCAACTGGATCAAAGTCTTCATATGATTATCATCATGCTAACAAATCTGTCTCGCAGGGCAAAGCTAAGGGCTATGAATATGTGCATTATTCTTCAAACCATTATGTTCATAAGTCCTCGAAGAATTACTCTGCTTATTCATATGCTTACCCTAATCCCTCCAATGCTAAGTTTAAATGGTTTGGCATCTTTGCCATCTTTCTCACATGGTGCTCGGAGGATGATGAACTCTTTGCCACCCTCCGGATGTGGGTGGTGAAGAAAAGAACTAATCTCTTCTCGTAGGTCAGTCTCGGCACGTGCTCGAACGTCTCAAGAATTTGCCGGGACCGACAAAATGCTCGAAAGGACGCAGCGAATCATGATGAAATGAACCTTCATTTCACACGTCCTCATCTCGCTATATCATATCGCTTGATGAAATTCATCGATGAACTTGATATCATATTCTTCACCGATGAAGCATATGAGATTGTAAGTTATACTAATTCATCTGCAGGATGATCAACCCAAAACCACCGAATGGGTCCTCGATAGTGGGTGTACAAATCACATGATGGTGACAAGAATCTATTGATGGATGCTCCTTATCACCGTCACCTCTCAAGCATATCATATTTGCCGACAAAGGCAAAAGTCGTATTGGGTCTTGGTAAGGTTGCTATCTCTAAGGATAAGCACATGGACAAAGTCATGCTTGTTGAATCCTTAGGATACAATCTCATGTCGATCTCAATGCTGTGTGATCTTGATATGGTTGTTGTCTTTGGCAAATATCGTTGTGTTGTGATTATGGAAGTGACAATTCCAAAGTCTTGAAGGCTTTAGGAGAGGAGATTTGTATATTGTTGATTTCTCTACAGACCACAACCAGCCATGTGTCTACTTGCAAAAGCCTCGAAGGCTGGCTATGGCATCGACGACTTGGTCATGCAGCATGAGGAATTTGAACACGCTTGCGAAGAAGAAGCATGTCATTGGCATTGAGAATGTCAAATTCTCAAGGATTACTTATGCGGAGCATGTGAAGCGGAAAAATGACCAAGGCCAAGCATCCAAATAAGACTATCATGACCACTACTCGTCCATTCAATTGCTTCACATGGACCTCTTGGACCTAATCATTATTCAGCAGTCACTAATGATGCATCTCTATATGGTTTTGTCATTGTTGATGATTATTCTCGATATACATGGGTACACATTGTTACTTACAAACATGAAGTGCGTGAAGTCTTCAAACGATTTTCCTCGAGGGCTTCAACCAACTTTGGTGTGAAGATCAAGCATATCAGAAGTGACAATGGAACTGAGTTCAAGAATTCTGGTCTTGATGCCTATCTTGATGAACTCGGTATTACTCATGAATTATCTGCTCCTTATACTCCTCAACAAAATGGCGTCGTGGAGCGCAAGAACAGAACTCTTGTTGAGATGGCTCGCACTATGCTTGATGAATACAAAACGCCTCAGCGTTTTTGGATTGATGCAATTGATACTGCCTGCCACATCATCAACAGAGTATATCTTCACAAATTCTTCAAGAAGACTGCATATGAACTCCTCACTGACAAGAAACCCAATGTGAGTTATTTCAAAGTCTTCGGTGATAAAGGTTTTATGCTTGGTTACGGAAAGGACTCGCACACCTACAGAGTCTTCAACATTGTTCTTCACAAGATTGTTGACACTGTAGATGTGCGGTTCGATGAAACTAATGGCTCGCAAAGAGAGCACCTACCTTCTGTGATAGATGAACCAGCACCGAGGATGCTATCAAGCACAAGGCAACCGAGGATGTCATTCCTCATCAAGAATCGGTGAAGAATTCATTCCCGATCGTGAAGAACGCCGGTGATGCACTCAAGAACATGATGAGGAAATTGGTGTCAAGAAAATGCTGATCAAAATCTCTCGTGACAACCAACTCATCCACGCGTTGCAAAAGAAGTGCAAGTGGAGAAGATCATCGATTACATCAACAAGACCAGTCCTCTCACCCGCTCAAAAGCCTCACACTTATCTAACTTTTGTGGGCACTATGCTTTTGTCTCTATCTCGAGCCCACTAAGGTAGATGAAGCATTTCGAGCCGGAGTGGATTCAGGGCTATGCAAGAAGAATTACATCGATTCGAGCTAAACAATGTCCGGGAATTGGTCAATCGCCTGGATCCTCGCAAGCATAATATCATTGGCACAAAGTGGATCTACCGCAACAAGCAAGATGAAAATGGCCTCGTTGTGAGGAATAAGGCACGACTAGTAGCTCAAGGCTACACAGGTTCAAGGAATTGATTTCGATGAAACTTTTGCACTGTTGCTAGACTTGAAGCTATTAGATTTTACTTGCCTATGCTAACCATCATGATATCATCTTATATCAAATGGATGTGAAAAGTGCATTCCTCAATGGTAAGCTTGAGGAAGAAGTATATGTTGCTCAACCCCTGTGTTTTGAAGATCCCAAGAATCCTCGACAAAGTCTTCGACTAAATAAGGCTCTCTATGGCCTCAAGCAAGCCCCTCAAGTGGTATGACACTCTGAAGGAATTCTTCGTGAAGAATGGCTTCACACCCGTTCACTTGACCCTACTCTATTTACTAAATCATATGATGGTGAACTGTTTGTGTGCCAAATATATGTTGATGATATTATCTTTGGCTGTACTAACCAACGATATAGTGATGAATTTGCCTATATGATGAGTGAAGAATATCAAATGTCTATGATGGGAGAGTTGAAATTCTTCTTAGGTCTTCAAATTAAATCAACAACGCAATGGCATATTCATATCTCAGAGAAATACCTCAAAGATGTCGAGGAAATTCGCATGCAAGATTGCAAAGGCGTCAAAATTCCTATGCCCACAAATGGTCATCTATGCATCGATGAAAATGGTATTGACTTGATCACAAGGTATACCGCCCATGATTGGTTCTTTATTGTACTTATGTGCATCTAGGCCGGATATAATGCTTAGTGTTTGCATGTGTGCCCGATTTCAAGCTGCACGAAGGAATCACACCATAAGGTGTGAAGCATATTCTTCGATATCTAGCTCACACACCAACACTAGGATTATGGTACCCCAAGGGCTCGCTTTTGATCTCATTGATATTCTAACTCGACTATCTTTGGTGATCGTGTGGACCGCAAGTCAACATCCGCACTTGTCATTTCTCGGACGATCTTTGGTCCGTTGGTCCTCAAGAAAGTAATTGTGTATCACCGCTCATCATCAAGCTGAATACATTCTGCTTTGGCTCATCTTTGTGCTCAATCGCTTTGGATGAAGCAAACCTCAAGGACTATGGCATCAACGTGAAGAATGTGCCTCTCCTCTGCGACAATGAGAGTGCCATCAAAATTGCGCACAACCAGATTCAAGACTCAAGACTAAGCACATCCAGATTCGTCATCATTTTCTTCGTGATCATGTGTTGAAGGGTGACATCTCCATCGAGCATGTGAAGATCAAGAACAGCTAGCTGATATCTTCACCAAGCCCTTGGATGAGAAGAGATTTAGCAAGTTGCGGTGTGAGCTAAATATCTTAGAATCTTGAATGTTCTTTGAAAAGGACACACATCCTAACCCTTATGCATAATTGATGACTTAGATGTGCAACACATGAAGAAACGTTGTTCCTCAATCAATGAAGAATAACACTCTAAGTGTGAAGAAATCAATGAAGAATTTGATTCTCAGAACCCTACGACAATTGTACGCGGTGTCTGAAATCATCATTCTTATACGGTGGGCTACGCCACCACAAAAGTTGAAAATCTTCAATCTGAGTTTTTTTCCATTTTTGAAATTCCTCAGTTTTTCAAATTCTTCAACTTTGCAAAATCTTCAGCATTTCCGTCGTCTTTCTTCATTGGCTATATATATATATATGTTTATGTCCTCTACAACATTCACTTATTGCTAATTCTTCAAGTTGCGATTTCTGCTAAGTGAATGTGATCGGACCCTTCCCCTCTATGCTATACTCGACCCAATCTATTCACAAATTCTTCATGTGCGTTCTGATTGAAACTCGTTGAAAGTCTTCACTGGTCCTTGACAGCTGAAGAAATTGCGAACGAAACTTTTAAACAAATCTTATCCAAGTTTCGGTTTTACCACTCAAACCGTTCCACATCCCACGATGTATTAGTTTAATCACCCACAATCTTACACGATCTTATCTGCACAGTACGTGGGTGACACACGTCGCGTGAAGGAGAAAGGGCAGGGGCATGTTCATCCAAAATCTTTGGGCGAACAGGTTTTTCACCGTGGCTATAACTACCCCCTTTACCCTCCTCACTTCATTTACTCCGCTCGATTGCTGTCTCTCGCTCGAGCTCTCCTCAAACCCTAGCGCCGCCGCTACTCCATCGCCGCCGGTGAGGAAAAGCTTCACTGCCTCGACCTCATCGTCGTCGTACTCGCTACCGTCATGAAATCTTCACTCCGCCCGCCGTAGTCGTCTTCCTCTCGCCAAGTTAGGGCGTGGAAGATCTAACGTGATTTAACTTCTACGCAGTTCATCTCTGTTCGTCGTGTTCTTGATTCGGGTAATTAAAAGTCACTTTTATTACTCGCGTTGATTCTCAAACCTTTCCGAAAATCTTCAAAGGTGTTTTTGCTCTTCAAATCTTCACATATGAACACCTCACACACTATATGTTCTTGATTTATCTCTCTAAGCATTCAATTCTTCAAGATTCCTCAATTGTGCGGATTTTAAATCTGTACAACTCTGGAACTTGAGACGAAACGCTTAGTGAAATTCCTCAAGGCTCAAACTGGTCAAATTCCTCAAAACTTGCTTCTTTTGAAAAATCTTCTGAGAACGCATATGACCTCTCCAAATTCCTCGCACCTACACTCTATTCACGGTACTCATGTCATTCGCTGAATCACTAGGTTCTCATAAACTTAACTCATTTGCAGCGTTCCTCGAAGAAAAACTGCATACTTCTTCAAAGTGCTCTATTGTTCAAATTCCTCATCCAAGAAAATGGCGAAGGCAAGAGACCATGAAGGGAGGAAAGAAGCCGGAAGTCATGATCGCTTTTGAAATTCTGAGGAAATATACAGATCATCGTGACACCGATGAATCCAAATTTGGCAAGGAGACTAAGAACCAGTATAAAAGTGCGATACAGAGAATAGAAAGGAGATGGGCACGAGAATGGCGAGAATACCGCTATGTCACTCCTAAGTACATGAGGAAATTCGCTCTGAATCCTCCATGCCCAAGAGCTCTCTCGCGCACCGCCTGTCGCCGATCCCACCAGCGTCAAACGTGGTGAAGACTTTCTCTCAAGAATGGTCCAGCGCCAAGCCAAATTGGCAAGACAGCCAAGGAGGCAGTGAGGAAATTCAATGAGGATCTCTGCTGCTGCTTTGAGCCCTCGGTCAAACCGAGGAAATCAATGCCAAAGAAGCTCTGCACGCAAGCCAAGTGCTTCACCGTCAGCGCCCTCACGGCCCAGTTCCTCGGCCCGCGCCCTCACGGCAAATTCCTCGATCTTTGCTACTCATGCGAAATCCTCGGCAGCTCCTCCAAGTCCTCAACACTGTGCATCTTGCAACTTGTCAAAGGACTCAAGGATTCTCCATTGCTTCGTGTTTGACCAAGTTCTCATTTGCACCAATGTCCTCAACAGTCCCACTCTGCTGAAGACAAAGCAAGCTGCTGGGACGCGGTCCTCGGCCAAGTCCAAAGAAGAAACAGTTGCATTCAACATTCCTCTCGATGATGAAGCCTCTCGATGAAGAACTTGAAGAAATCATCAGAGACAGACTGACCAAGGCCGCTAGAGCCAAAGGAACAAGTGTACCTCTGCTTTTGGATCCGAAGAAGATCCTAGACTTCATTGACCTGTGGCATCAGGATCCACACACTCCTCTTCCGGATCTGCCACTGACCCCTGGTCAAAGTCACATGTTGAACCATTTTGTAGGATCGGAAGTATGTCTAGAGGGGGGGTGATTAGACTACTTGACAACTTAAAAATTTTGCCTTTTGATTGGAGTGGATTCTTAGCAAGTTCACAATGATAACCAAGTCAAGTATCACCCTACACATGCAATTCTAGAGTTGTGGCAGCGGAATGTAAATTGCACGTATAGTAAATGAGAGGTGGAGAAGAGCAAACGCAAGTTGGTGACACGGAGATTTTTCTCGTGGTTCCGATAGGTGGTGCTATCGTCAATCCACGTTGATGGAGACTTCAACCCACGGAGGGTAACGGCTTGTGAGTCCACGGAGGGCTCCACCCACGAAGGGTCCACGAAGAAGCAACCTTGTCTATGCCATCATGGCCTACGCCCACGGAGGACTAGCCTTACTCGGGGTAGATCTTCACGAAGTAGGCGATCTCCTTGCCCTTACAAACTCCTTGGTTCAACTCCACATCATGACGGAGGCTCCCAAGTGACACCTAACCAATCTAGGAGGCACCACCCTCCAAAAGGTAATAGATGGGGTTGGTGATGATGAACTCCTTGCTCTTGTGCTTCAAATGATAATCTCCCCAACACTCAACTCTCCTCACCGATTTGGCTGTGGTGGAAGAAGGGATTGAGTGGAAAGCAACTTGGGAAGACTAGAAATCAAGTTTCATATGGTGGGAGTGGAGCAACTTGATCTCAACACAAGGGTAGGTAGTTTTCTTCTCGTAAATGTAAGGTAGGAGTGGTAGTTCTTTCGATGGCTCTCTCCACGAATGAAGAGGAGGTGGAGGGTATTTATAGCCTCCACACAAAATCCAACTGCTACACACATTTGACCAATCTCGGTCGGACCGAAGTTGACAACTCGGTGGACCGAAAGTTCAAATCTTAGAACGTTGGGATTTTCGGTGGGACCGAAAATACAATCTCGGTTAGTCCGATTCTTCCAAAGTCTAGGGTTTGCCAATTTCGGTGGGACCGACTTTCTCATCTCGGTGACACCGATTTGAGTACGTAGTTCTGAAGCTTGGCAACACCAATTTCGAATGACCGAGTTTGGAATCGGAAAATCCGAGATTCTTAGGGTTTGGCTATATGGGTGAGGTGGTTCATCTCGGTGTGGTGAGTTTGGAATCGGTGGGACCGAGATTACTTATGAGTTTATGTTGGAATGAAAGATTGCCGATAGTTTGAGAGATAAATCACTAAGCACTTAGAGCAACCAGATCATCATCATAACCTCACCCCTTTTAATAGTATTGGCTTTCCTATGGACTCAATGTGATCTTGGATCACTAAACCAAAAATGGAGTCTTGAGCTTTTGCCAATGTTTTCCTTAGCATTTTGAGGGTCCACATCATCAGTCATTGCCATACCCATATCACTTTGAACTTTCGAAATATTCTCAAGAAATGATTAGTTCAATGATATATATGTTGTTATTAATTACCAAAACCACCTGGGGATTAGTTGCACTTTCAATCTCCCCCTTTTTGGTAATTGATGACAACATATAGATCAAAGCTTCGACAAATGATATAATCAATGAATGACATCGTCGCTTTGAGAAGTATGTGATAAGCAAGAGCTCCCCCTAAATTTGTGCATTATTTAAGATTTGCGTTTGAATGCAAATGCACAATCGATTAGGATCATGGGTTACTCTTCCATGTCACATACATCTTGGTGGAGCGCACAAAAATGATAAGAATGAATAACATGCACCCAATCACCAAGACATGAGTAAATGATCATACAAGATATGAATGGAATATGATAGACATCAAGCACACATTAAGCAAGATGATCAAGCACTCATCAAGATAGAGCAAACGAGTATCAAACACACGAAGTATCTCAAAGAACTCAAAAGTATCTCAAGGAAAACCGCAAACGAAAGAGCAAAACGAGCACTCTCTCTCGAAGCCCTATGATCTATACAATTTCTCCCCTTTGGCAACAAGTTACCAAAAGTTCGAAGGTATAGAGCTAATCGCCACTCGGGACTCTGTTGGCGGCTCTGCTCTGCGTCGATGGAGTGGAGATAGCTGCATCTGCAAAGCTTCTGCTGAAGTCTGTGGAGCTGGAGGAGTGATATCTTGAAGCTGGCTTTGAACCGACGGAGCTGTAGGAGGTGCTTGATGTAGTAGCCCTGGGTCTCGACTTTGGAATAGCGGTGATCTGGGCTTTGTGGGCACTTGAGCAGGCTGCTCATAGTCATCTGGACCATATCACCTTCCATCTCTCTCATGAGTTCTCGCCTTCTCCTCTTAGCTTCCTCGATGTCCGCCTCAAGCTTGTTGACGGTGACTGCACTTCATCCACTTGACGCCCGAGCATGGAACTTATCTTCAACTATCCTCTCAAGGCTCTCCCGAGATCGCACTATCTTGCCAGCGTAGCTCAATTCTCCGAGTGGCTTCAAGAAGTTGTTACGCAACGCTCTTGGGCTTTGTTGCGCTTCCTTCTCGGCTTTAGCTTGTTTGGCAGCTTCGGACTTAGCATGTCCTTCTACAGATGTGGGAGCATCCTCGGTCATCACAACCTCGTTATCCTCATGTTAGGGCTGCAGTGGCAAGTGGGGTCTATCCAACAGGTAGGTGTCCGTGCCAAACTTGGCATTAATGAGCATCTGAATATGCGGAGCAAACCCACACGACCTCTTCAGTCTGCTGCTGTCCTCTTGATAGTCTCAACTATCGTGTCCATCACCTTAAAAGGTGTCTTCGATCTAGAATGTGCAGCATGTTGATAGAGTACCCTCTTATCATGCGGTGGTCTCTCGACTTAGGCATCAAAGTATGCCTCGAGAATGGTGTTGGTGGTTGGGAGACCTGCTCAAGATAATAGATGAACCAAGCTTCCATATCTCTACATCCTTCTCCTTTACTTCATTGTACATGTTCTTCATTGACTCGTGATTTTTCTTGAATGCCATAGACATCAATATCATCTTCCTTGATACAGGTGCATTCAGCAATGCTCTCCATTCTTCAACAAGAGAATGGAATCTCGCCTTCTACATCATCCATACAATTACGCCATCTGGATAGAAGTGTGCGGTGGCATAGAAGCGCATGATCATCTCATCGTTCCAGCGGTCAATTTCGACCAACGAACTCTGCAATCCCACAAGCGGTGAAGCTTTCATGCACGTGGGAAGTAGTCTCTGTGCTCTTCACCGTCGATGTATTCCCGGTCTACATATCTCGTGTCGGCAACAATTGGCTTCTTATCCATGAGCACCTTTGTCTCATAAAAGTCTTGTTGCTCTCTTGTGTGGAATCTTGGGTCAGCTGTCGTTCTCCTCCGGTGGCATATGGATCAACTTGCCTCCATAGCTCGAGTCCTTTATCCTTCCTTTCCTTCATATTTTCAGCTCGAGGATGAGCTTCATTATGAAGCTGGCAGTTTCGCTCGAGCTTGAGCAAAACATGAGCCTCATCATCTGATTCTCGCAGTGGCACATTGTCCTTCTTCTTCTCTCAAGCGGTATGTTCCTCACAGTCTTCTTGGCTTGGCAACCTGGTTTGGCTTGGGCTGCCTTTTTTGGAGCTGATTGCTTAGCCTTTGTGGGTGCTCCTGCCCGATGGCATCACCCATCAACTTCGCTTCGAGGAGGCTGAGGTGCTTCCTCATCGTAATCACCATCATCGGCTTCTTCATGAACTTTCCTCTTCCTCTTGGAAGTCTTCTTGATCTTCTTTGGAGGTTTCTTCCATCTTGAGCTTCAGGCAACAGAGGATTTTGCCACTTTGCTTGTGCCTTTCTTTGTTGTTGCCCTTGATAGCTCTTGGCAACCACTTGCCTTTTGGCTTAGAAGTTATTTCCTCATCTGCAACAAAGTCTGAATCTTCCTCATCGAATTTCTCTTCCTCCTGGCCTCGTAGCATTGCAGCAGATCCACTTGGAGTGCTTCTTTCTCCATCATCCAAAAACTGCTTGCTTCGGACTTGTAGCTGCCTCTGGAATCTCAACGGCATCTCGGACCTGTTACATTGTCACTTCCATCGAGACATGACCGACAACCTGTGAAAAGAATAGGTATAGGCGAATAGAAGAGTTATCACAAACCGCAGAGGATTTTGCAAAAGAATGAGTTCAAACTTTAGTTTTAGGTTTTCACAGAATACATGTCGGTCGACCGAAGTCTATCAATTCGTGAAACCGAAATGTCTAAACAGACCACATACACCACTTTCGGTTGGACCGAAATGGGTTTCGGTCTAGCCGAGACTATTAGGGTTTCACTGAATCTCCACTTCGGTCTTACCGATTTGCACGACTCGGTTTCACCGAAAAGTGCAAAGGTAATGGCCGAGGCCAAATCGGTCGATCCGAAAATGTCGAATCGGTCACACCGAGATGTGTTCGTGAAACCTAACCCTAAAATTTTCACTCGAAATTTGTTCTATGATCTAAAATTTGGATAGGGAGATCTCAATCTTGGCAAGAAACTTGGCAACGCCTAACGTGCATTGAATCAGCGGTTGAGCACGAGAGGATGAAACTCACCCAATGCGGTGGAGCTTCACTACGGCGGCAACGGCGCGATGAGAAGGACCGCTGACGGCGATGGAGACCGCGGCGAGGGCACACAGTGACGGCGGAGACGATCCGGAGACCAAGGCGACGGCAGCTAAGGGTTTGAGGCTAAGCGTTTGAAGAAGTAATCAACGCGCTCGTCCTCGAGTATATATACCCTTCGGTTGTCGGTGGGACCGAGTTTGAAAACTCGGTGGGACCGAGATGGTTAGCTGCGTGCGATTACACACTTCGTCACGCCGAAATTTGAAACTTCGGTTTCACCGAGGTGAAAACCTAGATCAATCCAAGTGATTTGATCCGTCCGATTTGAGTATATCGGTTTGACCGAAAGTACTTAGAAGGTTTTGGAAGTTAGGCTTTTGACGGATCGGTGACTCGAGTGCTCCTCACTCGATGCGTCCAAAAAGTCTTGTTCAAAGTTTGTGATATAAGCATGAATAGAGTTTGAGACAAGAAAGCATAGATAGCTAGGGGAGGAACTTAGGCATTCTTGTCCATCCATTTGGTCAAAAAGAAAGAAAGCCAAAAGACCAAAGCAACAAATGGATGTCCTCGAATGGATAAAATCATGCATCCAACATGCTCACACAATAAGATAGCAAATGAAATATGTGTCAAACATGCACAAACAAAACACTAACAGCTAGCACACAATTTGGCGATGACTAGGTCATCTATATATGAGTATATTGACTTAGGAGTCAAATGAGAACATTTGATCATAGGTCATACTCATCGTTTAAGCACAAGTGGGGTTACCACTTTTCCATAAAGCATTGATGTGTTCACATCATTAGAAGATGCTTTGGCTCATTTCTTTAGAGCAAAGCTCCCCCTTGATGTGAGAACCCCTTTTAAAGGGTCAAACTAACCTTGGGTTGTCGTTGAAGACTTCATGTAGATGTTGAAGATGTGGATGCTCAATGTTGATGAAGATCACCAAGAGTTGGGAGCAATCCTTTGGATTCGGGCACTTTCAATACCTACATGGGTTAGTCCCACAAGGAACAAACAAGAATATCCATGGACATAGATTGAAGTACACAATAGATGATGTCCATGAAAGCAATGATTACCTTGTCCTTGACTTACCAACATGAGGGTTTGTGACTCCATGAACTAGTGCAAGATGTGGAAGTTGATTGCACAAGCTCTTGCCAAAATGAATGTGAGTGAAGTATATTATGAGTCACCCTCAAGAACTCTCTAGTTCTTCTTCTTGGGATCCACATCATCTTGATGGGAATCCTTGGGGTAGTAGTTGAGCTTGTTGAAGTAGAACTTGAAGTTGCCTTGGGAACCCACTTGACCATGGCCTTGGGTGCTTCAATGAATGCATCAATCTCCTCTTGAAGCTTGTCCTTGCCTTTTAGCTTGTGGTCTTGTGGTGGAAGGTCATCTTGAGCTTGTTCCTCGTTTGAAGAAGTAGGATCATACTTCTTTTCTTGAGAGACAAACTTTGAAGTGGGATATTGACCTTCTTCCCATTCAACACCCTCGGCGTTGAACTTTCGCTCAAAACCAATTCCTTGATTCTTCCTGTCTTCCTTGTTTGCGAACAATTTCCTCAAAGCTTTTGCTTCCGCAAGACTCTTGTAGACACCTTTCTCTATAATCCCTTTCAATAGACTATTTTCTTGCTCAAGTGAAACTTGGCTTGAAACATTGTTAGTGGAATCAAGAGAATTACTAGAAGTAACAACATTTGATTTAGCATGATTATTGTTACTACTAGATGAAGAATTTTTCTTATGCTTGTCATGCTTAGTTTTGATAGGTGGCAAGAAATTAGACAAGAGAAGTCGTTTGGCAAGATATGAAGAACTCTTCTTTCAAGATCGTCATTGATAGCTTTTAGAAACTCATGTTCTTGCTCTAGATTGAGCTTCTCGAGCGTAGCTTCTCATGAGATCTTAGGAGCTCTCTATGATCTTCTTGAGTTGTTTCATGAGCTAACTTAAGAGTGTTTAGTTCTTTAGTTAGACGCTCAATCTCCTTCATAGCATTGTCATTCGACTCTTCTCGACTATAAAGACTACTAGCATGTTCATCATTACTAAGCTCATTAGATTTATCATGTAAAAGCTCATCTTCACCAAGCAAGTCATCCTCATCACTATCAAAGTCAATAAACTCAGGATGTGATACCTTGGGGCCTTTTGCCATGAAGCATCTTCCAATTCCCTCATTTGGTGAATCAAATATGTCATAGGAGTTGGAGTTGGAGGACACGAGAGCAAGACCGCAACACCTTCATCTTGATCAGATTCGGAGTTGGAGTGATAGCTTCTTTCGGAGTGATTGTCTGAGTCGGGCGGAAACCCATTCACCAACATGAGCTTGATGTTTTCTTCTTGTGTAGCTCCTTGATGACTTGTCTTTCCTTTCCGAATCCTTGCTTCTCCGAGAGGATCTTCGTTCATAACGATCATCTCTACTCCTTCTCTCTTTTCGAGGCGACTCTTCTCTTGAGCTTCTTCTTCTTGGAGATTCTTCTCTTCTCTTGTGGGAGTCGAACACTCATTTGAGTAGTGTCCGGTCTTCCACAATTGTAGCAGTTTCGATCATGACTAGAAGATCTCTTTTCATCATATGATCTAGACTTTGAGCTTCTTTCCTTGCTTCTACTCTTGTAGAATTTGTTGAAGTTCTTCACCATTAGGCTTATCTCTTCATTGGAAACTAGCTTGTCACTTGAGGATGTGGGAGCTTCAACTGTAGCTTTGTAAGCACCACTTGACTTGTTGTGAAGCTCTTCCTTATCTTTAAGTGTCATCTCATGAGCAACAATCCTTCCAATGACTTGGTAGGCTTGAGATCTTTGTAGTTTGGCATCATTTGGATCAAAGTGCACACGGTGTCATACTTTCCATCCAAAGCTCTGAGAATCTTCTTGATGATGAATCGGTCGGTCATTTCTTCGCTTCCTAAGCCTGCCATCTCATTGGTGATGAGAGCAAGCCTAGAGTACATTTCAGCGACTCCTTCACCTTCCTTCATCTTGAACTTGTCAAGTCGACCTTGAAGAACATCTAGCTTTGATTCCTTCACGGACTCGGTACCTTCGTGCATTTCGACCAAAGTATCCCAAATCTCTTTTGCATTCTCAAGACGGCTGATCTTGTTGAACTCCTCGGGACACAAAGCATTGAAGAGAATGTCACAAGCTTGAGCATTGTTCTGTAACATCCGCAACTCATCCGCATAGCTTCACGATCCGAACTTTTCCTTCCTCAAGAACTCACCTTGCAAGCCAACACAAATAATGCCCCATGCGGCAGGGTTATGTCCAAGAATATGCATTTTCATTTTATGCTTCCAACTAGCAAAGTTTGAACCATCAAAGTAAGGACCTCTACGAAAATTACCCTCACTAGACGCCATACTCTCCTAGGTTGTGAAACCAAGCTTATGGAGTCCAATGCAATGGAAACCAATCCAATGGAGACCAAAGCTCTGATACCACTTGTAGGATCGGAAGTATGTCTAGAGGGGGGGTGATTAGACTACTTGACAACTTAAAATTTTTGCCTTTTGATTGGAGTGGATTCTTAGCAAGTTCACAATGATAACCAAGTCAAGTATCACCCTACACATGCAATTCTAGAGTTGTGGCAGCGGAATGTAAATTGCACGTATAGTAAATGAGAGGTGGAGAAGAGCAAACGCAAGTTGGTGACACGGAGATTTTTCTCGTGGTTCCGATAGGTGGTGCTATCGTCAATCCACGTTGATGGAGACTTCAACCCACGGAGGGTAACGGCCACATGAGTCCACGGAGGGCTCCACCCACGAAGGGTCCACGAAGAAGCAACCTTGTCTATGCCATCATGGCCTACGCCCACGGAGGACTAGCCTTACTCGGGTAGATCTTCACGAAGTAGGCGATCTCCTTGCCCTTACAAACTCCTTGGTTCAACTCCACATCATGACGGAGGCTCCCAAGTGACACCTAACCAATCTAGGAGGCACCACCCTCCAAAAGGTAATAGATGGGGTTGGTGATGATGAACTCCTTGCTCTTGTGCTTCAAATGATAATCTCCCCAACACTCAACTCTCCTCACCGATTTGGCTGTGGTGGAAGAAGGGATTGAGTGGAAAGCAACTTGGGAAGACTAGAAATCAAGTTTCATATGGTGGGAGTGGAGCAACTTGATCTCAACACAAGGGTAGGTAGTTTTCTTCTCGTAAATGTAAGGTAGGAGTGGTAGTTCTTTTCGATGGCTCTCTCCACGAATGAAGAGGAGGTGGAGGGTATTTATAGCCTCCACACAAAATCCAACTGTTACACACATTTGACCAATCTCGGTCGGACCGAAGTTGACAACTCGGTGGACCGAAAGTTCAAATCTTGTGAGCGTTGGGATTTTCAGTGGGACCGAAAATACAATCTCGGTTAGTCCGATTCTTCCAAAGTCTAGGGTTTGCCAATTTCGGTGGGACCGACTTTCTCATCTCGGTGACACCGATTTGAGTACGTATGTTCTGAAGCTTGGCAACACCAATTTCGAATGACCGAGTTTGGAATCGGAAAATCCGAGATTCTTAGGGTTTGGCTATATGGTGAGGTGGTTCATCTCGGTGTGATGAGTTTGGAATCGGTGGGACCGAGATTACTTATGAGTTTATGTTGGAATGAAAGATTGCTGATAGTTTGAGAGATAAATCACTAAGCACTTAGAGCAACCAGATCATCATCATAACCTCACCCCTTTTAATAGTATTGGCTTTCCTATGGACTCAATGTGATCTTGGATCACTAAACCAAAAATGGAGTCTTGAGCTTTTGCCAATATTTTCCTTAGCATTTTGAGGGGTCCACATCATCAGTCATTGCCATACCCATATCACTGAACTTTCTGAAATATTCTCAAGAAATGATTAGTTCAATGATATATATGTTGTTATTAATTACCAAAACCACCTGGGGATTAGTTGCACTTTCACATTTCATCTCTGAAGAAAAATGGAAATTTGAAAAGGCTCGTGAATTGAAGAGAGCAAAAGCAAGAAAAGAGAAGCTTCTGAGGAAAAACATCATCAACTTGTCCCCTGAAGAACTTCTTAAAGCTCAATCAGAAATCCAAGCACTCAGCAAGGATTTTGATGCTTACAATGCTGACTGGCAAGGAGCCAAGGTGAGATTCGTCACTCTGACGAAGAAAATGTCAACTGTTGCAGCTCCATCACAACAAGAAAATCCTCAGTGAAGAATCTGCTCAGCCATTGAAGAACATGCCAAGATCGCTAGCGATGACTTTCAGTGTCTTGATGAAAACACAAGTTCGTGGTGATGACTCCATTCCACCTTTGAAGAAATTCGAGGGCATCCACTAGTGGTGCGCTCAAGAATCAAGGAAACAGGTAATCGCACCAGTTGTGCCTGAAGAAACTGTACAACAATCCTCAGCTCCTCATGCACCAACACCAACTCCAATTCTTCCTTCTGCCTATGAAGTGAAGAAGACAAAGGCTGCAGAACGAGCTGCAGTGAAGAAAAGGAAGGCATCAGCTGCGTCAAATTCTTCGGCTGCGAAGAAATTGAAGCCTATGACCAGCTCTATTGAAAATCCTATTGATGCCATTCCCATTTCCTCCATGTCATCCAAGGAAATTGTTCCCTTTGGAGAAGAATACACGATCCCTAGCGGATCAGATGAAGAAAATCAATCTGTTGCCACTTCAGAACAGCTTGATGAAGAAATTGAAGTGGAAGCTTTCCCTTCAACTCCTGTTGCTTCCTCACCCGTGCCTCAGTTCACAGCTGAAGAGGCAGGTGTTGAGAAAATTGAAAAAGAAGATGAAGATGTGGATATTGGGAGCACTACACCTGTAATGAACGATGACTTTTGGGAAAGTCAGCACCCCAATACTCCTCTCTTCACTCCGCTTCAACAAGTTCCTCATCACCAACAACTACTGCTCAAATGGGCTCAAGAAACTCATCCCACATCATCTGTCAACGAAGAGATTCCAGCCACTAGCGCTGAAGAACCCACTGCTGATCCTCAAACTGCACAAGGAGAGGAACCAGAAATTCCTTAGCCTGAAGAACCTGAGCTCGTGATTCCAGAGGTTGTGCTGCAAATCACTGATATTCCTCTGCCCAAGCCAAAGAATCCGTTCTCAAGCAAGCGAAATTCAAGGTTGAAGATTTCTTTTACGAGCATGTGTTCTTCATGCCTACAATCCTTATGACTCGCTCGAATGAGGAAAAGACGCTCGACTCCAACACAAGCAAACTTCTATTCCTCGGTGCTATTCAACAAGGACAAGATCTTCACCATGAGCATATTCCTCATGTGGATATGGAATCACCGCCGTGCTTCGAGCCAAGACTCGTGTTCTTCACGATGCGAGGCTGCTAAATTTCTGACCGATATATGTGATCGAATGAAGAACTCATTCTTCGTTCTATGCCACCCGCACATCACCGGAGATGTCAAGACATCAACTCATGGGTTCTGGATTGGATGATGAAAATACTCACTACAAGGCACCAAAGAATTGAATTGCTTCGTGTCCTTCCTCTTGATCCTCCCCATGAATCGCTCGTTGCCTCTACAATGAACGTGAATCGTCGATCACTTCATGCAAGTCTTGATGAAGCCATCAAGCTCGCCAAGCCCTCGAACCAAATTCCTCGTCAAGGATTTGCTATATGTGCCTTTGATTGTGTACGTAATCTTGACGAAGACTATGAGTCCAATCAAAGGCCACGACTCAAATGATGAAGACGTCGTTGGCATCATGAAGAACATGCTTTTCAATATCATTCATGGCGTTCCAGTCAACTTCCATGATTTCTTCATGAGGACTCTGGCCAATATTGCAATGTCACCTTTTGAGCTGAAGCCATATGCGCCTTGGATCATGAGATTCATAAGGGCAAGATCTTCACTGAACTACAAGGCTGACACTCTGAATCATGGCAGCTTCCTACCGCCCATTGAAGTCCTCAAGCGACCAATTTCATCGTCTGATGACAAGGGCAAGGCAGCAGCTGTAATTGATGAAGGCACTCGTCCATTGGATGGTCAGTTTCGCAAAGCTGCATCTTACTCCACCAATGACGACTCTGCTACGCATGATACTGCCGCAAATACCTCAACCAAGCAACAACCTCAAGCCACACGGCACCTGTGGTGATGATCGGTCGTGAGTTACTCCTCGCCTTCATCGAAGGTTGATCGCAATCAGAAATGGGTCAAACACCAATTTGCTGCAATTCTTCATAATATGACCTCAACACATAATGCTGTGAAGAAAAACCAGTACTACCTTCATGAAACCCTCAACCGCACCTGGGCTGTTCTGAATCATGTCTACTCCGCGGAAGAATTGAAGACTACGGGTCTTCAAGAAGCATATGACTGGTCTGCACCACCTCCGAAGAAATTCAAGAGAGTCAAAGTTCCAGATTTGGTGGCCAGCTCTTATTCTTCATCGCGCGAAACTGATGAATATGAAGATTTAGACGACACTGTGGCAGGCCCTACTTCAACAACCAACCCCGACAATGCTGGCGCTCCTCCATCGACTTGAATATCTTCAGGGGCGTTAGTCCTCAGTTTCAATCCTTTTGGTCATTTGCTGACAAAGGGGGAGAAATTTGAGTTAGTCTTCAAGCGGGTTTATACTATGGGCGTTTTTATTAAGTTACAACTCTCGTTCTTCCAAACTTTTATTGGATCGGGTTGTAATCTTAAACCGATGGTGCTCGATACTTTTGATCGTGCATTGTGCTTGACTTTGCCTCGCGTGCTCTAATACTTTTGATCGTGCTTCGATGCTCGATTTTGATCGCGTTATGCTCGATGCTTTTGAAGCACTAAGCTCGAATGTGATATTTGAGCTCTGATACTTTTGATGCTTATTCCTCGTTAAATATCATTGCACGCATGCTGAATCTCATCAGGCACCATATTTCATCATGCATTTCAATTCTTCATAGTATATATATCAAATGCGTGTATGAACTACAAGATATAGGGGGAGTTCTCCATGATTCAATTCTTCAAATGTGCACTGCCTCAAAAGCAAATTCCTCATTATGCACATATTCAGGGGGAGTTCTTCTATATCTTGCAATCAAATTCCTCAATATCAGTATTTACACTTCATATGTTTATCCCCGTTGAAAACTTAACCTATGTTGTCATCAATCACCAAAAAGGGGGAGATTGTAAGTGCATCTAGTGCCCCTTAGTGATTTTGGTGTATTGAAGACTTATAGGTCAAGTAACTGATGCGTTTGTGAGTGTACACAGGTCTATAAGTCTATGAGGAGTTTGACATTTACAGAGAAAGTCAACCCTAAAATGAAGTTCTTCGATCAAGACTTTGATATTCAAGACTTTTCAAGACTTTGAAAGTGAAGAAATTGGTGTGACCATGAAGACTTGATATTCATTCGAGGAATATGAAGCGTGAAGACTTTTGTTTTCGTAGTTTCATTTTCTCCTTCTTGAGTCATAGGAAACACCGTACTGTTAAAGGGGGTCGAGGAAATACTAAGGAAAAATTTCCATGTGATGCTCAACTCAAAATCCTACACCTACCAATCCTTCGAGTGAAGCCATTGAAATCTCATATAGATTCGATCAAATTCTTCAAAGGATGTGAGACGCAGTTCTTCCGGTCACCGATGACTTTGCTCGATCGAGGAGTTAGGAATTTGCCAGTGTGAATTGCCTACACAGTGAGGAACATGATAGCCCTGAGGACTTTGAAAGTCATATTTCCGACCGTTGCTGTGCTGCGCGCCGGCGGACCAAAATATCTTTTCCACCTAACGGTCATATCATTGAAGGGCATTTATGTCTCATCATGTCGGGCTGCTCCTAGGCTATAAATAGCCGCCCTACAACCACTAGTTGGTTGGCTGCCCGAGAGAACTTGACACTTGTCATTTGAGAGCAACCCATCCTCCGAGGACTTTGAGCGAAAATCATCAAGTGAGGAAAATCCAAAACCAAACCCCCACGAAACCCCAAGTGATTGAGCATCATCAAGAAATTGATCTGCGTGGATCCGATGCTTGTTACCTTTGAAGACTGTGCTTCTTCCGACGGTTAGGCGCCAAGGTCTAGAGCATCCAAGAGGAATTGTGGATCACCGAGTGACCAAGTCTGTGAAGGTTTGGAAGTCACCAAGACTTACCACGAGTGATTGGACGAGGCCTGCGTGGTCTTAGTTCAAGGAGAATACGGTGAGGATGGGTGTCCTGAGTTGCGGCTCGAGATCGGGTGTCCGGACTGTGTGTCCTCGAGTTTAAATACTCACCGCTCCAACCAGACGCATAACCGAGACAAGAGTTGGAACTGGTCTACCAAATCATTGTCTTCACCAACTAACTGGTTCTATTTCCTCAACTCATTCATTTCCTCATTCATGTTGCATGTTGTTCATATCGTGCTTGAAGACTTTGATCAAGACTTTCACAAATTCCTCAGTTCAATTTCTTCAGTCTGTTTGTCTTCATCTTGTTATCCTGTGTTTACGCTTCCTGTACTCTGTTCTAGTCTTCATTTCATCATGCTGACTATGTGTGTAATCTGTTATGTTTACCTCTGAGTACATATTCCACTGCAAATAGTTCTTCGCTAAGGAATTTCCTCACCGGCAAATTCCTCAGTGAAGAATTTCATAAAAATCGCCTATTCACCCCCCCTCTAGTCGATATAACGCACTTTCAGATACCCAAACTTTTAAAGATTATGGGATATATGTGAAACATGTTCCATTACTTCGTGATAATGAAAGGCTATCAAGATTGCTCACAATCCCGTGCAACACTCTCGAACTAAGCATATTGAAGTTCGTCATCATTTCATTCGAGATCATGTTGCTAAGGGTGACATCAATCTTAAGCATGTTCGCACCAAAAAGCAATTAGCGGATATATTCACTAAACCACTTGATGAGAAAGTGTTTTGCAGGTTAAGAGGTGAATTGAACATCATTGATGCTTCAAACTTGGAGTAGGAACTCCATTGGATACATGCAAGACATGAGCTTATGACTAATCCTTGATATTTCTCTTATGATTGATAATCTTATGTCTTGGATATATTTGCACCTTGCAAGTTATCTAACCCATGTAGGTACTTGGATGAATTTAATTCCATGAGATTGCAACTCACTCACATCTTGAGCAATCTCTACATCACCAAGTCTCTACACAATGGTGGTTGAAGACAACGAAGCACGGAACCATTCAAACATATCCTTTGACAAATTCTATGTTAAGCTTCATGATTGTCATTTTGGATACACAAGTGCTCTTCCTTGCAAGAACTAACCCATGTAGGTAGATGAACTCAAATTCCAAGTGGTGCTCCCAACTCTTGATGAGCTACATCAACCTTGAGCAACCCACACAAGTTCAACTACATGATCACGATCAACACCATCACCTAAGGTATGTTATTCCATCTTAGAGAAGCTTTACTCCAAGTCATGAGTCAAGGCAACTCGACAAGATGTGAATACATCAAGATGCTTAAACGAAAAATGGTAACCCCATTTTGAGCTTAAACGCTGAGTATGACCTATGATCAAGTGATCTCACTTGACTCCTAAGTCAATATACTCTAACATAGGTGACTTTGTCGCCGACCAATTCTAGATGAAGTTTTCTTGTGTTCTTTTCCGTGCTCTTGCATTTGTCTCATGAATATTTGTTTCCCCTTTCTTTCAAAAAAAACTTCATCTAGATTTCTTTTCTTTTCTGGTTGTTCTGCATTTCCTGCATCCAATTCATTGCAAATCTTTCAGTTAATTCCTTGTAAATCCTTGTGAGATCTTACTTGTCTAGTGAGCTGAGGTGACAAGTGTTTTCTCTGTGATGAACTCGGTCACACCGGTTTCTTGTTTTCGGTCTAACCAATTCTTTCGTGCAACGAAGCATACCACTCGGTGCCACCGATTTCACTACATGAAAGACATTTTGCCATTTATTCCTGTATTACTTTTGATCCAGCTCCACTCAATGAATCTTGTCCTCTACAAGCATCACATTTTTACCAGTGCTTTGTGTTGTGAATCAAGGACCGAACCCACTCACGACAAATTCCAGAAGGCCCTTCTTGGAAATTGATGTCAAAGGGGGAGAGAGAGATCACATCAAAGCTTATCACTTCAACAGGGGGAGAGAGATATCTCTAGGGGGAGAGAATACTCAAGGAGAGAGTAATCTTCCAGGATCCCAGATGCTTGGTGTTCAAGAGGAGAGATGCCACATGTCTTCTTGAGGGGAAAGACATGTTCATATGTGCCTATTTGCATTACCTCTGTTCATTTGCTTCTTTGAGCTCTGATTTTGCATTTTGCTCTGATTTTCTGTTCCCTATCTTCTCCCAGTATCCCATGCTAGATTCAGGGGGAGCAAGACATCTAAGGGAAGGAAATTCTTTAAGTTCATTGCACATCTTCACCTTTGGGGACATGTCTATATCAAATGTGGTACTTGGTACTCACTCTCTACATGTCATCCCAGTCTTGGTACTCTTGTGGTTTCTTTTGTTTGCCCTGGCTAGTAGGTGTATCTGTGTTATCTAACCTTATTTTCACAGGTTCATTTCATCCTAAGCCAACTCAAGACCACAAGGTAAGTATATGCATCACAATCATGCGTATGAGGAATTCTTGCTGATGTACATACTGTTTGCAAGAAGGACTCATGAGCATGAAGGTACATTTCCCATATTCACGTCATTTGCTCTGATGCATATAACCAAGATAGATGTAACACATTCCCTACTCTGTCATGTTTATGCATTCACATGCTTCTATATTCCATATTCACATGATTGCATACATGTAGGGGGAGCCTATGCATGTTACATGTCTTTCCAAAGCTTTACTTTCTATTCTATATATCTTTATCTAAAGCTTTGATGTATGTTGTCATCAATTACCAAAAAGGGGGAGATTGAAAGCACAAGTGCTCCCTGGGTGGTTTTGGTAATTAATGCTAACATATCTCTTGTTGGACTAACACTTTTACCTAGTATGTTTCAGACAAGTTCAACAATGGAGTGGCATGGACTAAAGGATGTGAAACCCCTTCAAGATGCTAAGGACAAAGGATTGGCTCAAGCTCCAAGATAAAGACTCTACATTTTCCATTTTAGTGATCCAAGATCACATTGAGTCTATAGGAAAAGCCAATACTATCAAGAGGGGATGAGGTGTTGCTTAATGGCTTGCTTGCTCAAAGTGCTTAGTGATATGCTCCAAAGCCCTCAACTACTTTCTCACATCCACATATGTCCTAAACCAAAAAGTCTAACTCGGCCCCACCAATTCTTTCTATCTGGCGCCACCGATTTCAGATGTCATAGCCACTGCCACAAACCCTAGGCAAATCGGTCTCACTGATAGGGATCTCGGTCTCACGGAGATGGGATTGTAATCTCTCTGTGTATGTCCATTACCAAAATCGGTCTCACCGAGTTTGTGCAATCGGTACTACCAAGATTACAATGCAAACTCTGTGGTTAACTTATTACCAAAATCGGTCCCACCGAGTTTGTGTAATTGGTCTCACCGAGTTTGCCTGACCAACTCTCTGGTTAGCTTATTACCAAAATCGGTCCCACCAAGTTTGTGTAATCGGTCTCACCGAGATTACGTTATGCCCTAACCCTAACCATATCGTTCCTACCAAGTTGCATGTCGGTTCCATCGAAAATCCTAACGGTCACTAGATTAGCCGAATCGGTCTGACCGAGTTTACCAATTCGGTCCTACCGAGTTTGGCAAGTTGTGTGTAACGGTTAGATTTTGTGTGGAGGCTATATATACCCCTCACCCACTCTTCATTCATGGAGAGAGCCATCAGAACGAACCTACACTTCCAACTTGCTGTTTCTGAGAGAGAACCACCTACTCATGTGTTGAGGCCAAGATATTCCATTCCTACCATATGAATCTTGATCTCTAGCCTTCCCCAAGTTGCTTTCCACTCAAATCTTCTTTCCACCAAATTCAAATCCAGTGAGAGAGTTGAGTGTTGGGGAGACTATCATTTGAAGCACAAGAGCAAGGAGTTCATCATCAACACACCATTTGTTACTTCTTGGAGAGTGGTGTCTCCTAGATTGGCTAGGTGTCACTTGGGAGCCTCCGACAAGATTGTGGAGTTGAACCAAGGAGTTTGTAAGGGCATGGAGATCGCCTACTTCGTGAAGATCTACCGCTAGTGAGGCAAGTCCTTCGTGGGCGACGGCCATGGTGGGATAGACAAGGTTGCTTCTTCGTGGAGCCTTTGTGGGTGGAGCCCTCCGTGGACTTGCGCAAACGTTACCCTTCGTGGGTTGAAGTCTCCATGCACGTGGATGTATGATAACACCACCTATCGGAACCACGACAAAAACATCCGTGTCTCCAATTGCGTTTGAATCCTCCAATCCCTTCCCTTTACATTCTTGCAAGTTGCATGCTTTACTTTCCGCTGCTCATATACTCTTTGCATGCTTACTTGTTATGTATTGTGATTGTTAAACTTGTGCCAAAACTCCACCTAAACTTAAATAACTTAAAAACTGCAACTTTTGGTACGTAGTGTCTAATCACCCCCCTCTAGACACCTCTTATCGATCCTTTCAGAGAGTGTGTCTACATACCCTCGTAGACCATAAGCGGAAGCATTCGACAACGCAGTTGATGTAGTCGATTTCTTCAAGCTCCGACCAATCAAGTACCGAATGTACGGCACCTCCGAGTTCTGCACACGTTCAGCTCGACGACGTCCCTCGTCCTCTTGATCCAGCAAGATGTCGAGGATGTAAATGAGTTCCATCAGCACGACGGTGTGGTGACGGTGATGGTGAATTGATTTGCGCAGGGCTTCGCCTAAGCACTACAAAGATATGACCGTGGGAGTAAACGGTGGAGGGGGGCGCCGCACACGGCTATGCAATAGTCTGAGGTGTGCTAGGTGGGGGAGAGGGGAGGCAGCCAAGAAGGTGCCCAGGTAGGCCGAATCCTACCTGGGGCCTTCCTATGGCCGACGCCCCCCTTCCTTATTTACCAGAGGGGGGCGGAAAGAGGAGGGGGGAGGGAAGGAAGGGGGAGGCCGAATCCCCCCTTTCCTTCTCCCTTCCCCTCTTTCCTTCTCCCTTCCCCTCTTTCCTTCTCCTCTGGTGCGGCCCATATGGGGGGTGTAGCAGCCCCTGGTGGCTGCTGTGTTTCCCCTCTTGGCCAATAAGGCCCATATCTTTTGTCGGGGGTGCCCAGAACCCATTCCGGTGACCCGATATGTACCCGGTACCCTCCGGAACACTTCCGGTGTCCGAATACCATTGTCCTATATATCAATCTTTACCTCTCGGCCATTTCGAGACTCCTTGTCATGTCCATGATCTCATCCGGGACTCTAAACAACATTCGGCCACCAAATCGCATAACTCATACAATACTAATTTGTCATCAAACGTTAAGCGTGCGGACCCTACGGGTTCGAGAACTATGTAGACATGACCGAGACACCTCTCCGGTCAATAACCAATAGCGGTACCTGGATGCTCATATTGGCTCCTACATATTGTACGAAGATTTTTATCGGTCGAACCATTATGACAACATACGTTATTCCCTTTGTCCATCGGTATAAAACTTGCCCGAGATTCGATTGTCAGTATCTTCATACTGTAACATCCCAAAATTCTAAAATTTTGGAATGTTATAGTAAATAGATAGATTTGATTGATTGTTTGATTGTTGGGTGATTGATTGAGTGAAATTCAAAACTTTTTGAAAGTTAAATGAGAGGGAATAAAAGGACTTTCCCAAAGTTTCATTTTGTATTCGTGATCTCCGTGAATTCAAATTCTTTTCACCACAAAACCCTGGAGAGAAGATGACATGACTTCTTCAATTTATTTAAATGACAGGGGGTGTTGAAAATATTTGAATTTCATTTGGAAAATATTTCCAACCCAGGAACTTTATGCAACTCAATGATTTTCACGAGCGAAGATAAAATGACTTCTTCAAAACATATGAAATATGAGTTGGGAGTTTCAAAGAATTAAATTCAAATTTTTATGAATTTATTTTCAATTTGGAGTTATTTGAGTTTTATTCAAATTATTTTTCTCCAAAAATTAAATATATGGAAAATAGGGTAACATGATTCCCTACATCAGAAAATTGGAGAGAAATAAATTTGAATTAATTTTGGTATTTTTGAAATGATTTTACTGGATTTTACTAGAGCAGAAGCACTCTTGGCTTTTTTTGAATTTGTGTGTATTTTATTTGACTCTAGAATAATGTTCATCTTGTAGGAAATCTTTTTCTGAAAATTTTGCTATATTATATGCCTATATAAGTTTATTATTTATTTTGTTTTTATTATTTCTGTTTGTTTGGAAATTTGTTTTTTTTAAACTTCTAGGCCACCGAACTGGGCCGACCCAGCAAATCGCCAGCCACGGCCCAGCCGGCCCGACGCCGCGCCTCGCTCGTCTTCCATCTTGGGACGGAGTCCCGAGCAAGCACGCACCGCCGCCGCCGTGCCCGACCTCGCCACCTCGCGCCTTGCCCCCCCTCCTCCATGCCTCGGAGCCGCCCTCCCCCTCCTATAAAACGCGCCCGGGACCCCCTGGATCCCGTTTTCACCGCCGTCTCGGGCCACATCGCGTCACCGCCGCTGCCCCGACGAGATCTGCCGCCGCCGCATCTCCTCGCCTCCTCACACAGAAGCCGCCGCCGCCGTCGCCGCAGCAGCCCATGTCAAGACTCACGGAGCTGCCGCCCGATGAGATCCGCCGCCGCCATCTCTCGCCTCCCATGCTGCAGCTGTCGCCTTCGCGCGCCGCCCGTCTGTTGCCAGCTGCGTCGCCGCCGCGCAGAGCCCACGCCAGACTCGCCGGAGCTGCCGCGCCGCCGCCCCGTCTCGCCGGAGTTCGCCGCCTCGCCGGAACCGCCAGATCCACCACCCGACCCGCCGGTTTTCCCGGTCCGGTAAGAAACCGCCCCGGTTTCCCCGTTTTTTCCTTAGGGTTTTGGTTTTCGGTCAAAACGCGTTTTTTATACAGTTAGTTAAGTAGCGAATGTTTTCTGTTTAGTTAGTTTCGGTGAATGTTTTCGTTCGTTAGCGTTCGGTAACGAACGTTCGTTATTTAGAATTTTTTTCTCTGTTAGTTTTACTCAGGGACTTCTTTGTAGATGTTTTATTTACAATTTAGCCCCTGGACTTCAAACGCTCACAACTTTTTACTCGCTCGTCCAAATCTAACTAAACCAACGCCCACTTCTTCGTTTTGTTCCCCTCTATCCACATAATCAATTTAAACTTGTTTTTGAAAATTTAAAATTTGTTTTTTCAAATAGTTTAATTTTTGAATCTTCGTTTGATCATAAGTTGAGTTTTATGACTCCGTTTGAGTTGATTCTTTTTGCAAATCGAAGATCTTGACCTAAAATTTTTGATAAGTCCAAATTCACATAATTTTGGTACTGTTAAATTGTTTTATGTTGCAAGAGTTATTTGCTTGGATTTGATGTTTTTCCGAATTGTTTTTCGTTCTTCCCGGTCTTTTGAGTGATTGCTTATGTGTGGTTACTATTGCTTGCTTACGATAAATTGACCGGAGTGTGACGAGTAGAACTATCAAGAGTTTTGAGTGCGAATCATCTTCATCAACATTGCAGGCAAGTTCACACTTTGATCATATCCCTTTTCATACCCAGTTTTTATGCATTAGTTTCATCCTCAAACAATTGCATGATTAGGATCTGACTAACATGTGGGTTTTGGGAAGTAGATGAGGTAGTACCTATCACCAGTTTTATTATCAAACCCTTGGGAGTTACTTCTACGTTTGCTTATTATGCCATGCTATGCTAGTAGACGTGGATTGGGTGAGTGAATTTCCATGACAGATGTGAGATTGTTAATTAATGGTTTATTTAAGGTGGCAACTTTAATGCACATTTGGGTGGATTGAGGCACTTGGGTATTCTAGGATTGCCTGTTTGTTTTGGACCGCCACCCAGGCTCAAAGGGATCATAATATTATTCATGCTAGAAACTTCTGTGTGCAGCCACATGCTATTATGGGCTCTAGCATAGTTGATTAAGTCGTGCGAACTCTTACAGTGGTAGACTAGCAGATGTAGGGGGAAGTAGGTGTACAGGTCTACCCATCGTAAGGTGCTAGCACTTCTGAAAGACTATGTCTCGATCATCCATTTCTCAAACACCATGTAGTGCGAGAAAACCAACGGAGGAGATCGAGTCATGTGGGGAAAAGTGTGCAAGCCTCTGCAGAGTGTATAAACTAATCATGATTAGCCGTGTCCCCGGTTATCGACGTTTTGAGTATCTAGTACTTGGATTATCATGTGAATCTCATCATGTTACTTTAATTAATTTTGTTGGGTTTAATGATGATGTTACTTAATTGGGATTGAGAATGCTGTCAACCATTCTCAATGTTTTACAACCACCATGTTAGTTAAATAAAATTTATTCCTTTGCAGTAGGGAAAAATTGGCTTTTCGCGAAAACATTATAACCATAGAGCCTCCACCAGCCAAATATGCATGTAGTGATAGACTTTATTCATCATTGCTCTATGGTGTGAATTTGCCAGTACATTCAATGTACTGACCCTTTGTGGCTGCAACGTCTCATGTTGCAGGATCTTACGACGAGTAAGTGATACGTTAGGGTTACGATTTCTACACTCAACTTTGCCGTTGGTGTTGATGGGAATCCACAACTTTGTTACTTCCGCTATTTTGGATTGAGGTAATAGTATTTACGTTACTTTATACATGTGATTTACCTCTGTTATAAATCCTCGAGTCTCGTGTGTGTCAAAGATACCGATCCGTGGATGACACTTAAGCATAGAGACTTGATCCATTCGGGTCGGGTCGCTACAAGATGGTATCAGAGCACATGTTGACTGTAGGACGTGACCCTAGAAACTGGCAAGCCCATAGGAAAGATTTTCTCTACAACTT
This sequence comes from Aegilops speltoides, assembly GCA_021437245.1. Taxonomy (NCBI): domain Eukaryota; kingdom Viridiplantae; phylum Streptophyta; class Magnoliopsida; order Poales; family Poaceae; genus Aegilops; species Aegilops speltoides. The sequence goes on from CM038146.1 coordinate 166,107,130, forward strand.
CATTTTCAAAAGGATCTTTTACCTCTCTTCTCTTCTGAGCTTATCCAAATATTCCCTTTTAGCTAGACTACCCCTTTTCCCCTTTTTGACCACATGAAGATTTGACTGATGAGACCACACCAAGAAGGACCAGATGTCGGACAACTAAGACCACTTCGGAATGAAGAGGATTTTACCGAGCATTATAATGATGGAAACTACGACGGATAAGGACTTCGAAGACTAGGAGAATATGAAGAATTTCCAGATTTGGTATGACCAAGGAAGGCTACATTTATGGAACTTGACAGACTATGGAAGCTGTCAATACCCGAGATCAAGGTTTATCGGAGAAAGTCCTGAACATGGAGCATTAGAACTCAAAGTTTTGTCAAGAAAACCCTAAGGCAGGAGATATCAACTATGGAATAAAAGTTCATGTCAATGACTAGGGCAGAAATATGGATATCCAAGATGTTATCGCTCTCTTATGCTATTATTACCGTGTTGAGTTAAGCATGCATTCCTTCGGAAGTATTGGATGGTAGAAAGCTGATGGAGCACCCATCAGCAAAGGATGCATTTTTAACCTTAGCTGGTGTATCGCCAAGATCTGGGGTATTACATCAAGGATTTTAAGATGGACTTTAGGAAGTCATATTTGACAAGGAGGCAATTCGTGAAGAACTCAGGAACCAGAAGCTGAAGTAGCCAAACTGGAGGAACAAAACCTCGAGATACTGGAGATTTGTTAGGAACTGAAGGACATTAGGACCATGGTTCATGCCAAGGATGTTGAAACCCAGAAGTTTGGAATGCAACCCCAGAAATATTAAAGGATGTCATGAGAGATTTCGCGTCAACAGAGATGATTTGGCAAAAGAACTTGAGAAGGACAAGCATGATCAGAAGGAGCCATCGGAGACATGACCAAGATTTGAAGAGTTTGACGACTTTGAAGATTTATTGACTTTTAGAAGACCAAACCCCTCTTATATACCTATGTTAGATGCGACGATTGTGAGCAGGCATTTTTTGATGTTTTCCCGACAGCCACAATAAAATCTATCTTATCAAAACTCTTGTTTGTACTGTGTGCATCCCTCTCGATCTCTCTTATCCCACCCCCAAACCCATGGACCCAATAGAGGATGAATGGAGATGAGCTCGTATTTTCTGGACCGATGAGTCAATTGGAGACGGACTGATGGATTTAGAACATGGAGGATCACATGAAGAATAACCCTGTAGTCGGAAAGGATATGACCCAGCATGCTCTTCGGTGCTTTGTAAGAGTTGCTGCTACTTGGTGGAGGATGTACCAAACCATCAATGGATGGCAAAGAGTAACCACTTGAGAAGAATTTAAGTTGACTCTGCAAAGGTCTCGTCTTGTGTCCCATAAGTTGAGGCCTTATGGAAAGGATATGAAGAAACCTTGTGCATACAAGCTTTGTGGAGAAATAGGACACAACCATAAATAAAACAAGGACGAATACCCTCATAAGCGGAGGATTACCAAAGGAGTTAGCCGAGGATTTTCAGGGAACTCCGGTTGGAGATTGTTCCCAAAGGTTTTGTTGCAGCAATGGAAGTTCAGTCTACATTGTTGGGAAAGATCCGTGAAGCTCAGAAGGATGACAAAGAGATTGCTAATGTAAAAGAGAGGATGAGCAAAGGAAAGGCCAAAGGTTTTCGTAAGGATGAGCACGACATCTTATGGTTCGAGGACCGTGTATATGTTCCCAATAATGCAAAGATCAGGAAGTAAATACTTCAAGAGGCTCATGACTCACCATACTCAATTCGCCCTGGAAACACCAAGATGTATTTGGATTTGAAGGAGTGTTTCCGGTGGACTGTTATGAAGAAGGATATTATGGAGTATGTAGTCGTAGGTGATGTATGCCAGAGAGAGTAAAAGCAGAGCATCGGAAGCCAGCAGGATTACTACAGCCTATGCCGATACCCGAATGGAAGTGGGGATAAGCTTGGCATGGATTTCATTACTGGATTTCCCAGAACCCGAACGGGATATGACTCTATCTGGGTAGTAGTGGATTCGCTTGACCAAAGTGGCTCACTTTATCCCAGTGAAAACCACCTATACAAGTGCGAAGTTGGCCAAGATATATTTGACCAGGATCGTATGTCTGCATGGAGTTCCGAGGACCATCGTATCAAATAGAGAAACACAGTTTACCTCAAAGTTTTGGAATCAGTTGCAGCGGACTTTGGGTACTAGGCTAGAGTTCAGTACAACCTTTCATCCGCAGACAGATGGATAGACCGAGAGAGTCAATCATATTTTGGAGGACATGTTGAGAGCGTGTGCGCTAGATTATGGATCTAGTAGGGATGATAATCTACCTTACGTTGAGTTCTCATACAACAATAGTTACCAAGCTAGTTTGAAGATGGCCCCCTTTTGAAGCTTTGTATGGGAGAAGGAGCCAGACACCGTTGATGTGGGATGAAGTTGGAGACCGTCAGTTGTTTGGATCAAATGTGGTCAAGGATTCAGAAGAGAATGCTAAGTTGCTTCGAGATAGACTGAAGGTAGCTCAGTCCTGGCAGAAGAGTTATGCAGGCTCAAAACGCAAGGAGGTAATCTATGAAATTGGAGACAGAGCATGTCTTCGTGTGTCCCCTCTGCGAGGAGTTAAACTATTTGGAGTTAAGGGAAAGTTAGCCCCAAGATTTGTAGGACCATACCGAGTTTTGGAGCGTATGGGAGAAGTGGCCAACAAGTTGGAGTCACCCGAAGGACTGTCAGGAGTTCATGATGTGTTTCACATTTCCCAGTTGAAGAAGTGCCACGCAAAGATGGCCAATATTCCCCTGTAAGGACGCTTGACCCTGGAAAGGATAATGTTGTTCCACGAAGTGGAGTATGGACTTCATAAGTATAAGTTTTATCTCGGTATGTGGGATATCCCACGAGGATGAAGAGATGAATTACTATTGGATATAAAGGAGGTATGATGTTGGAAATATGGATCAATGGAAATTCCATGATGAGTCTGAGTAATCACGTCTTAGTTTGGTACAAATAGAAGGAAGAAAGACATTACAATTGGATGGATTTTAAGTATGCTAGGAAGCTGGAAGTTGAATGTTGGAATAACGATCAGTTGCCCGCGATGATGAGTTCAAGGTTTACAAGAGATGAGATGGGCCATAACCCACAGGCCACAGGACCTGCCAAGAAGCAAGCACACTCTTGCTGAAGGAAAAACCCAGGAAAGAGTTACCATTTTATCGACAGACGATCCTATAGGAGTTTACGCAAAACCTGAGAGTTGTTAAGGAACGATAGATGTTTGTTTGGCTTGCAGAATCAACGGATTTATCCGAACTTGGTTCGTCGACAAGAGAAATTCTGCAATGCTTGTGAGGATGACCGAGTGTTAGAATGCGAGATTCGCTAAACCATGTACAAGGTAATGATTTGGGTGTGGGATGGATTGATCACCATACCGACTTACTCTTATTATTCGCCTTGCTATATGGGATGGTAAATCTGAGTGACTTACCTATAGTAGAGTGACGATGATCAAAACCTTGTTTGAACCTTAGAATGGTATAAGTATTTTCCCTTGTACACGGCAGCTGTCGCCAATCGTAGGATATACAGTGAGAATGAAGCCCAGACCCATTTCCTGCAGGAGAAACCATAAATTGATGACCTCCATGAGATATCGATAGTTGTTTAGTATTGGCGCCAGACCCGTCAACTAAGAAGACCCAATCTCGGAATAACCTTACCAAGAGGAAAGGACAAAAGAATTGAGGAAAAGGTTATGCCACTACCGGAAAAGTCAGAGAGGGAATTATACTGAAGATCTGAGAAGACCGGCCCTGTCAAGAATAAGGATGGTGCATATGAGTGTTGATGGGACCGTAACAATGTTTCTAAGGGTGGTAGGACCCCAGACCCTGATGATGATCGATGGATTTTGAGAAGACCCCGAACCTAGCCTATTTCTTTCTAGCCTCTCCGAATCTCGAGGACGATATTCATTTTAAGGGTGGTCGGTTTGTAACATCCCAAAATTCTAAATTTTGGAATGTTATAGTAAATAGATAGATTTGATTGATTGTTTGATTGTTGGGTGATTGATTGAGTGAAATTCGAAACTTTTTGGAAGTTAAATGAGAGGGAATAAAAGGACTTTCCCAAACTTTCATTTTGCATTCGTGATCTCCATGAATTCAAATTCTTTTCACCACAAAACCTTGGAGAGAAGATGACATGACTTCTTCCATTTATTTAAATGACAAGGGGTGTTGAAAATATTTGAATTTCATTTGGAAAATATTTCCAACCCAGGAACTTTATGCAACTCAATGATTTTCACGAGCGAAGATAAAATGACTTCTTCAAAACATATGAAATATGAGTTGTGAGTTTCAAAGAATTGAATTCAAAGTTATTTTGAATTTATTTTCAATTTGGAGTTATTTGAGTTTTATTCAAATTATTTTTCTCCAAAAATTAAATATATGGTAAATAGGGTAACATGATTTCCTCATCAAAAAATTGGAGAGAAATAAATTTGAATTAATTTTGGTATTTTTAAAATGATTTTACTGGATTTTACTAGAGCAGAAGCACTCTTTGCTTTATTTGAATTTGTGTGTATTTTATTTGACTCTAGAATAATGTTCATCTTGTAGGAAATATTTTTCTGAAAATTTTGATATATTATATGCCTATATAAGTTTATTATTTATTTTGTTTTTATTATTTCTGTTTGTTTGGAAATTTGTTTTTTTTAAACTTCTAGGCCACCGAACTGGGCCGACCCAGCAAATCGCCAGGCCACGGCCCAGCCGGTCCAACGCCGCGCCTCGCTCGTCTCCCGAGCGAGCACGCACCGCCGCCGCCGTGCCCGACCTCGCCACCTCGCGCCTTGCCCTCCTCCTCCGCCTCGGAGCCGCCCTCCTATAAACACGCCCGACCCCCGATCCTGCTTCGCCACGTTTTGGGCCACAACGCGTCACCACCGCCGCCCCGATGAGATCCACCGCCGCCGCCATCTCCTCGCCTTCCCACGCCGCAGCCGTCGCCTTCGCGCCGCCCCGACGCCGCTGCTTCGCGCCATCGCCGCGCAGCCCACGCCACACCTCGCCGGAGTTCGCCGCCTCGCCCCGAACCGCCAGATCCACTGCCCGACCCACCGGTTTTCCCGGTCCAGTAATAAACCGCCCCGGTTTCCCCGGTTTTTCCATATGGTTTTGGTTTTCGGTCAAAACGCGTTTTTTTATACAGTTAGTTAAGTAGCGAATGTTTTCTGTTTAGTTGGTTTCGGCGAACGTTTTCGTTCGTTAGTGTTCGGTAATGAACGTTCGTTATTTACACTTTTTTCTCTGTTAGTTTTACTCAGGGACTTCTTTGTAGATGTTTTATTTACAATTTAGCCCCTGGACTTCAAACGCTCACAACTTTTTACTCGCTTGTCCAAATCTAACTAGACCAACGCCCACTTCTTCATTTTGTTCCCCTCTATCCAGATAATCAATTTAAACTTGTTTTTGAAAATTTAAAATTTGTTTTTCAAACAGTTTAATTTTTGAATCTTCGTTTGATCATAACTTGAGTTTTATGACTCCGTTTGAGTTGATTCTTTTTGCAAATCGAATATCTTGACCTAAACTTTCTGATAAGGCCAAATTAACATAATTTTGGTACTATTAGAAATTGTTTTATGCTGCAAGATTTATTTGCTTGGATTTGATGTTTTTCCGAATTGTTTTTCGTTCTTCCCGATCTTTTGAGTGATTGCTTATGTGTGGTTACTATTGCTTGCTTACGATAGATTGACCGGAGTGTGACGAGTAGAACTATCAAGAGGTTTGAGTGCGAATCATCTTCATCAACATTGCAGGCATGTTCACACTTTGATCATATCCCTTTTCATACCCAGTTTTTATGTATTAGTTTCATCCTCAAACAATTGCATGATTTGGATCTGACTAACATGTGGGTTTTGGGAAGTAGATGAGGTAGTACCTATCACCGGTTTTATTATCAAACCCTTGGGTGTTACTTCTATGTTTGCTTATTATGCCATGCTATGCTAGTAGACGTGGATTGGGTGAGTGAATTTCCATGACAGATGTGAGATTGTTAATTAATGGTTTATTTAAGGTGGCAACTTTAATACACATTTGGGTGGATTGAGGCACTTGGGTATTCCAGGATTGCCTGTTTGTTTTGGACCGCCACCCAGGCTCAAAGGGATCATAAGATTATTCATGCTAGAAACTTCCGTGTGCAGCCACATGCTATTATGGGCTCTAGCATAGTTGATTAAGTTGTGCGAACTCTTACAGTGGTAGACTAGCAGATGTAGGGGAAAGTAGGTGTACAGGTCTACCCAAAGTAAGGTGCTAGCACTTCTGAAAGACTATGTCTCGATCATCCGTTTCTCAAACACCATGTAGTGCGAGAAAACCAACGGAGGAGATCGAGTCGTGTGGGGAAAAGTGCGCAAACCTCTACAGAGTGTATAAACTAATCATGATTAGCCGTGTCCCCGGTTATGGACGTTTTGAGTATCTAGTACTTGGATTATCATGTGAATCTCATCATGTTACTTTAATTAATTTTGTTGGGTTTAATGATGATGTTACTTAATTGGGATTGAGAATGCTGTCAACCATTCTCAATGTTTAACAACCACCATGTTAGTTAAATAAAATTTATTCCTTTGCAGTAGGGAAAAATTGGCTTTTCGCAAAACCATTATAACCATAGAGCCTCCACCAGCCAAATATGCATGTAGTGATAGACTTTATTCATCATTGCTCTATGGTGTAAATTTGCCAGTAAATTCAATGTACTGACCCTTTGTGGCTGCAACGTCTGATGTTGCAGGATCTTACAACGATTAAGTGATACGTTAAGGTTACGATTTCTACACTCAACTTTGCCGTTGGTGTTGATGGGAATCCACAACCTTGTTACTTCCGCTATTTTGGATTGAGGTAATAGTATTTACGTTACTTTATACATGTGATTTACCTCTGTTATAAATCCTCGAGTACTGTGTGTGTCAGCATACCGATCCATGGATGAGACTTAAGCACAGAGACTTGATCCATTCGGGTCGGGTCGCTACACATACCTAGTTCAATCTCGTTACCAGCAAGTCTCTTTACTCATTCCGTAATACATCATCCTGCAACTAACTCATTAGTCACTTTGCTTGCAAGGCTTCTTATGATGTGTATTACCGAGAGGGCCTAGAGATACCTCTCCGATACTCGGAGTGACAAATCCTAATCTCGATCTATGCCAACTCAACAAACACCTTTGGAGATACCTGTAGAGCATCTTTATAATCACCCAGTTACGTTGTGATGTTTGATAACACTCAAGGCATTCCTCCGGTATCCGGGAGTTACATGATCTCATATTCGAAGGAATATGTATTTGACATGAAGAAAGCAATATCAATAAAACTGAACGATCATAATGCTAAGCTAACGAATGGGTCTTGGCCATCACATCATTCTCCTAATGATGTGATCCCGTTATCTAATGACAACTCATGTCCATGGTTAGGAAACCTTAACCATCTTTGATCAACGAGCTAGTCAAGTAGAGGCTCACTAGGGACACAGTGTTTGTCTGTGTATTCACACATGTATTTAGGTTTCCGATTAATACAATTCTAGCATGGATAATAAACATTTATCATAATAAGGAAATATAAAATAACAACTTTATTATTGCCTCTAGGGCATATTTCCTTCAGTCTCCCACTTGCACTTGAGTCAATAATCCAGATTACATTGTAATGATTCTAACACCCATGGAGTCTTGGTGTTGATCATGTTTTGCTCATGGAAGAGGCTTAGTCAACGAGTCTGCTACATTCGGATCCGTATGTATTTTGCAAATCTCTATGTCCCTCCTTGACTTGATCACGGATGGAGTTGAAGCGTCTCTTGATGTGTTTGGTTCTTTTGTGAAATCTGGATTCCTTTGCTAAGGCAATTGCTCCAATATTGTCACAAAAGATTTTCATTGGACCCGATGCACGAGGTATTACACCTAGATTGGATATGAACTCCTTCATCCAGACTCCTTCATTTGCTGCTTACGAAGCAGCTATGTACTCCGCTTCACACGTAGATCCCGCCACGACGCTCTGCTTGGAACTGCACAAACTGACAACTCCACCATTCAAAATAAATACGTATCCGGTTTGTGACTTAGAGTCATCCGGATTAGTGTCAAAACTAGCATCGATGTAACCATTTATGATGATCTCTTTGTCACCTCCATAAACGAGAAACATATCCTTGGTCCTTTTCTGGTACTTCAGGATGTTCTTGACCGCTATCCAGTGATCCACTCCTGGATTACTTTGGTACCTCCCTGTAACACTTATGGCAAGGCACACATCATGTCTGGTACACAACATAGCATACATGATAGAACCTATGGCTGAGGCATAGGGAATGACTTTTATTTTCTCTCTATCTTCTGCAGTGGTCGGGCATTGAGTCTGACTCAATTTCACACCTTGCAATACAAGCAAGAACCCTTTCTTTGACTGATCCATTTTGAACTTCTTCAAAACTTTGTCAAGGTATGTGCTTTGTGAAAGTCCTATTAAGCGTCTTGATCTACCTCTATAGATCTTGATGCCCAATATATAAGCAGCTTCACCGAGGGCTTTCATTGAAAAACATTTATTCAAGTATCCTTTTATGCTATCCAGAAATTCTACATAATTTCCAATCAACAATATGCCATCCACATATAATATTAGAAATTCTATAGAGCTCCCACTCACTTTCTGGTAAATACAGGCTTCTCTGAAAGTCTCAATAAAACCATGTGCTCTGATCACCTCATCAAAGCATATATTCCAACTCCGAGGTGCTTGCACTAGTCCATAGATGGATCGCTAGAGCTTGCACACTTTGTTAGCACCTTTAGGATCGACAAAACCTTCTGGTTGCATCATATACAACTCTTCTTTGAGAAATCCATTAAGGAATGCAATTTTGACGTCCATTTGCTAGATTTCATAATCATAAAATGCGGCAATTGCTAACATGATTCGGACAGACTTAAGCATCGCTATGGGTGAGAAGGTCTCGTCGTAGTCAACTTCTTGAACTTGTCGAAAACCTTTTGCGACAAGTCGAGCTTTGTAGACAGTAACATTACCATCAACGTCAATCTTCTTCTTGAAGATCCATTTATTCTCTATGGCTCGCCGATCATCGGGCAAGTCCACCAAAGTCAACACTTTGTTCTCATACATGGATCCTATCTCAGATTTCATGGCCTCAAGCCATTTATCGGAATCTGGGCTCATCATAGCTTCTTCATAGTTCATAGGTTTGCCATGGTCTAGTAACATGACTTCCAGAACAGGACTGCCGTACCACTCTGGTGCGGACCGTGCTCTGGTTGACCTACAAGGCTCAGTAGTAATTTGATATAGAGTTTCATGATCATCATCATTAGCTTCCTCTCTAGTTGGTGTAGGCATCTTTGGAACGGTTTTCTGTGATGAGCTACTATCCAATTCGAGAGAAGGTACTATTACCTCATCAAGTTCTACTTTCCTACCACTCACTTCTTTCCAGAGAAACTCCTTCTCTGGAAATGTTCCATTCTTGGCAACAAAGATCTTGCCTTCGGATCTGTGGTAGAAGGTGTACCCAATTGTTTCCTTAGGGTATCCTATGAAGACTCACTTCTCTGATTTGGGTTCGAGCTTATCAGGCTGAGGCCATTTGACATAAGTGTTGCCAAACCACAGTTCATACGGTGTCATCTCAACGGATTTAGACGGTGCCCTATTTAACGTGAATGCAGCTGTCTCTAATGTATAACCCCAAAACAATAGTGGTAAATCGGTAAGAGACATCATAGATCGCACCATATCTAATAAACTGCGATTACGATGTTCGGACACACCATTATGCTGTGGTGTTCCAGGTGGCGTGAGTTGTGAAACTATTCCAAATTGTTTTAGATGAAGGCTGAGGGAGTCCTGGACTAGGGGGTGTCCGGACAGCCGGACTATCATCGTCCGCCGGACTCCAAGACTACGAAGATACAAGATTGAAGACTCCGTCCCGTGTCCGGATGGGACTTTCCTTGGCGTGGAAGGCAAGCTTGGCAATACGGATATTTAGATCTCCTACCATTGTAACCGACTCTGTGTAACCCTAGCCTCCTCCGGTGCCTATATAAACCGAAGGGCTTTAGTCCGTAGGACACAACATACATTACAACAATCATACCATAGGCTAGCTTTAGGGTTTAGCCTCATTGATCTCGTGGTAGATCCACTCTTGTACTACCCATATCATCAATACTAATCATGCAGGACGTAGGGTTTTACCTCCATCGAGAGGGCCCGAACCTGGGTAAAACATCGTGTCCCTCGTCTCCTGTTACCATCCGCCTAGACGCACAGTTCGGGACCCCCTACCCGAGATCCGCCGGTTTTGACACCGACATTGGTGCTTTCATTGAGAGTTCCTCTGTGTCATCACCGATAGGCTCGATGGCATCTTTAATCAAAAACGCTGTCCAGGGTGAGACTTTTCTCCCCGGACAGATCTTCGTATTCGGCAGCTTCGCACTGCGGGCTAATTCACTTGGCCATCTGGAGCAGATCGAAAGCTATGCCCCTGGCCATCAGGTCAGGTTCGAAAGCCTAAACTTCACAGCCGACGCCCGCGGGGACTTGATCATCGACGGGCTCGAGCCAAAGCCGAGCGCGCCGCACTGTTGCGATGGGCATGATCTAGCTCTGCCGCCGAATAGTGCCTTGGTGGCCGCACACGAATCCGCTTCGGCCCTTAGTCCGGAGCCGATCGCCCAGATCGAGGACCGGTGGATGGACGCCACCTTGGGGGCTTCAACTTCCATGGCGATGGAGCCGAATACTAATCTTGTCCCTCGCGAAACTCGTGATTCCGAGGTGCCGGACCCCTTGCCGGACTCCGGACCTCCCACGCCCCTACCAATCGAATCGTATTGGGCACCGGTTATGGAATTCACCGCCACGGACATCTTCCAACACTCGCCCTTTGGCGACATCCTAAATTCGCTAAAGCATCTCTCGCTATCAGGAGAGTCCTAGCCGGACTATGGCCAGGATGGTTGGCATACGGATGACGAAGAAATTCAGAGCCCACCCACCACCCACTTTGTAGCCACTGTCGACGACCTAACCGACATGCTAGACTATGACTCAAGACATCGACGCTATGGACGATTTACGCCGAGATTTAACAGAACCAGCGCCTACTGAGGCATCGAAGACCACCTCGTCATCGACATATACATGGTGGACACCCCAAAAGACGGGACGGCGAAGAAGCAGCGGAGGCACATTCTCTAAAGAAGCAGCCCAAGCGCCCGGCGTCCAAGGGCGCCGTTCTAAATCCCGCCACAAAGAAGAATGGAGATTCCGCACGGAGATAATAATACCCCGAGAGTGCCGAAGATAATCCCCCAAAGAAGACTCAGCGCAGGAGGATGCAGAAGCAAGCCCTCACGAGAGGGCGGCAGACGAAGAGGTCGAGGATTATAACTATACACCTCCCTCCGAAGACGAGGCAAGCCTCAACGATGATGAATTCGTCGTGCCTGAGGATCCCGTCGAACAAGAATGTTTCAAACGCAGGCTTATCGCCACGACAAATAGCCTAAAGAAAAAGCAGCAACAGCTTCAAGCTGATCAGGATCTGCTGGCCGATCGATGGACCGAGGTCCTCGCGGCCGAAGAGTATAAACTCGAACGCCCCTCCAAAAGTTACCCAAGACGCAAGCTGCTCCCCCGATTAGAGGAGGAAGCATACATACCTCCATCACCAGCAAGACGATATGGTGACCGACCACCCGTGGTCGCGGATGAGAGGCATCCAGGCCCCAACCAAGACCGTACCCAAGCATCGCTCCAAAAGTACGGCCAAGAGGGAACGCACGGACTTGCGAGATATATTGGAGGACAAAGCAAGGCAATCCAGATCCATCTACGGATCACGTGGGCCCACGACCCATGACGAATACCGTCGCGCGGATACAATAACCCGGCCGGGCGAACACAGCAGATAACGCTCTCGAGCTGCGTTGTGATATTGCTCAATACTGAGGCGCCGACACCCGCTATGCTTCATCGACGAAGTAATGGATCATCAAATCCTCAAGGGTTTAAACCCGTAAACATTGAATCCTACGATGGCACAACAGACCCGCGGTTTGGATCAAGATTATCTTCTCCATATCCATATGGCCCGGCGGCAATCTCCATGCCATCAAGTATCTCCCACTCAAGCTTAAAGGACCAGCTCAAGATCGCTCAACAGCTTGCCCGCAGAGTCAATTGGGTGTTGGGAAGACACGGAAGCCGCATTCCTTGACAACTTCGAGTGGCACGTGCAATGCGACCACCGACGCCGATGACCTAAGCCACATCATTCAGCAGCCAGACGAATCGGCCAGACAATTCTGGACACGGTTCTTGACAAAGAAAAACCAAATCGTCGACTGTCCGGATGCAGAGGCCCTTGCAGCCTTCAAACATAACATCCGCGATGAGTGGCTAGCCCGGCACCTGGGACAGGAAAAGACGAAATCCATGGCAGCCCTCACATCATTAATGACCCGCTTTTGCGCGGGAGAGGATAGCTGGCTAGCTCGCAGCAACAATCTCCGTAAAAATTCTGGCAGTCCGGATACTAAGGACAACAACGGCGAGTCACGTCGAAACAAAAACAAACGCGCGCGTGCGGCGGCGATAAGGAGGATCTGACGATCAACACCGGATTCCGAGGCTCTAAACCCGGTCAGCGGAAGAAGCCATTCAAAAGAACCACTCCGGGTCTGTCCAACTTGGACCGAATACTCGGCCGCTTATGCCAGATACATGGCACCCCCGAGAAGCCAGCCAATCACACCAACCGAGATTGCTGGGTGTTCAAGCAGGCAGGCAAGTTAATTGCCGAAAACAATGACAAGGGGCTAAACAGCGACGACGAGGAGGAGACCCGACCGCCGAACAATAGAGGACAGAAGGGCTTCCCCCCACAAGTGCGGATGGTGAACATGATTTATGCAACCCATATACCCAAGAGGGAGAGGAAGCGTGCACTACGTCTATGCGATGGAGCCAGTCACCCCGAAGTTCAATCCATGGTCCTCTTGTCCGATCACTTTCGATCGAAGAGACCATCCGACCAGCATACGCCATGGCGGATTCGCCGCATTGGTTCTAGACCCAATCGTCGATGGATTTCACCTCACGAGAGTCCTAATGGACGGCGGTAGTAGCCTGAACCTGCTTTATCAGGATACAGTGCGCAAGATGGGCATAGACCCCTCAAGGATTAAACCTACAAAGACAACCTTTAAAGGTGTCATACCAGGTGTGGAAGCCAATTGTACGGGCTCAGTCACATTGGAAGTGGTCTTCGGATCCCCGGATAATTTCCGGAGCGAAGAGTTAATCTTTGACTTAGTCCCATTTCGCAGCGGCTACCACACTCTGCTTGGACGAACCGCGTTTGCAAAGTTCAACGCGGTGCCGCATTATGCATACCTAAAGCTCAAGATGCCAGGCCCTCGGGGAGTCATCACGGTCAACGGAAATACGGAACGCTCCCTCCGAATGGAGGAACATACATCGGCTCTCGCAGCAGAAGTACAGAGCAGCCTTCTAAGGCAATTTTCGAGTCAGCCGTTAAACGGCGGATCAGAAAACGCAGCCAAGCAATACCAACGAAGACTACCTGGCACGATCAGAGCATGCGTAGCAATGCGGCCCTAACCCCCGCCCTCGCATGATTGCAAGAACAACCCTCCGCGTACATCATTTCGCTTTGGAGATACCATGGGCGCAGGGGAAGGGGCACGGTCACAATGGACCCAGAGTGCGGCTCGAACACACCAGGGGCTCGCAAGTGTGCCTCCTTTTTTTTATTTTCCTTCTTTGTGTACACAGGACTCCATTAACCAGAGGCCCTGTCCGGCGGCGAACCTGCCGAACTCATGATGTAACAGCCAGGGAAGAAAGAAGGCTGCGACGAACACTCAGGTGGTCTCAATTACGAGCATTAAATTCGATTACATACACCAAGTCCGCAGCTCATCCCTGGAGGGGGACCTGTTTAATTAGTCCAAATCCCTTGCTTACCAAGACTATTTGTATCACCGCACTCATAGCAGACCTTCTTTAAATAAATAATGCAGCACTTTTCGACGGCAATTGCATTACTTTATATATATATATGTTCATTACATGACATCTTGCACCCGTATATTTTGGTACGGTCTAATACACCAGGGGCTTATGTTCCCCACATTATGGTGTGATAAGTCCTAACACTTTCATAAGTCGTCACCCGAACTTATAGCATTATATAAATCGGCTCGAATCATGTCTTGGGTCAATAGTTGGGTTTGCCCGACTCCCGTTTTGGTGCCTTACGCCCGCTCGTCGGCCACGGTGGCACTGGGAGAACCATGCGATTGCGCCCGGTTGAGCCGGCGGCGCCAAGAGAGAAAGCTAAAACTGACCGGCATGATAAGGCGAGAGACTGGTCGCTGTTCGAGAGGTCCTTTCGAGTCCTTAAAGACTCACGCCGCTTCGAGCGAAGTTCCGGATAAATGTCCGATGAAGGCGTGGATAGCGCCCCGGATTCGGTCTTCCGAATACCATGGGCTTCGCCGAAATTTAAAATTATAGAATTCTATGGCTAAGTGAGAGTGTTCAAGCATTATAAGTCCGGTTGCCTTGTTCGTTGTGTTGAGCGCCTCCCTAGATGGACCCAAAAATGGGAACAAGAGTGCTCAAGTTTATCCCGAACACCCCAAAGACTGTCGTGGCTCGGGGCTGAAGCCAACGACTTGCCATCTCTCGATTTTATAAATGGCCGCATGAAGGTAATATTTTAAATTAAACAAGCGTTGCTTAATGCGCACATGAACAAAGTTTTCAGCATGTGATAATACATATCAAGTTTACTCAAAGATTACATTTCTGGGGAATTCATCCGCAATATCGCGGGCTCCCTTCAGGACAGTTTTATAATACATCTCGGGCATATGATACTCCTTGCCCGGTGGCGGCGGGTCAGTGAGAAGCTTCTCCGCATCCAGCCTGCCCCAGTGCACCTTTGTGCGGGCAAGGGCCCGACGAGCACCTTCAATACAAAGGAGCGCTTGATGACCTCCACCCAGGCACGATCCACCAGCCGCCAGACGAGGCCAAGTAGCTCCTTGGCATGGCTGTCCAGCCACACCGGACTATAAGGCCCTTCATGGCCTCCTCGGCTACCTTGTGGAGTTTGACCACCTGCTTCACCTGGTCGCTTGGGGGCACCGGATGGCGGCCTCAACAGATCGAGACCAGAAGACCTTCTCCGTCGAGCTCCCCTCCTCGCCACGATAGAATGCGGCGGCATCGGACACACTACGCGGCAGATCTGCAAACGCCCCTGGAGAGCTCCGAATGCGGGTAAGTGTAAGGTAGTTTACATTAACATGCTTGCTTTGCATGAAAAATGCCTTACCCGCCGCTATCTTCTTTACATCTTCAACCTCTGAAGGGCCTTACGGGCTTCGCCTTGGCGGACTTGGCACTTTCGAGAGCCGAGGCAAGCTCGGACTCTCGAGTCTTGAGTCACGCCCAACCTCTCATGCTTCTCCATGAGAGCACGGAGCTCTTGCCGCATTTCCGCCACTGCGTGCCTCCTACTTTTCTCGCTCGCCCGTTCCATGGCCACACTGCGTTCGGCCGCGGACACAGCCTCCTTCAGGGTGCCACCTCATTTGTGGCCCCTGCAATACCCATATTATCCTTGTTAATTTTATTGCAACCAAAATCCTTTTCTCAGAAGGTAACTATTCAAAGTGGTGTTACTCACCTTCTTTGTCCTCGAGCTGCTTCTTGGCATGGCCGAGCTCTTGCTCGGACCGCCGAGATCTGCTTCAACGCACCGACCTCCTTGATCAAGTCGGCAGAGGTCAAGCAGCGCAGCTCGCAAACCGATATTGACATATTTTAAGCAACCCTGCGTATATCTTATTAGATCCTTAGTCCGACTTTTCTTTCCGAACACCTAACTAAGCATCAGGGGCTACTGTCTATGTGGTATTACATTACATAACTTTAACTTCTTACCTCAAAGCCTGTTAGAAAACTGCTGCAGCTTGGTCACCTGCTCTTGGCGAGTGAATTTTCAATCACCGCACTCATGATAGTGCGGTGTTCTTCCTCGATGGAAGCGCCTTTAAGCGCCTCCAACAAGTTATCCGGCGCCTCCGGTTGGACGGAGGACGCCGGTGTCACGGTCTTGCCCTTCTTTCAAAGGGGCCGCCCGACGGACTCTGGAACCACTGCAGTTCCGACGTAGAGTCCGGCGCAAAGTCCGGAGGCTGCCTTGCGGCGCCCCGAGCCTCCTCTGATGGGTCCTCTCTCGATCCCACTCGGCGTTCTTATCAGACGGGAGTGGAGCGATCGGAAGTGAATCCACATCCGACGGGGCCAACGACCCGCTCGATGAAGCGGGGAGATCATCATCGGTCGGACTACGGACAGTATGCGGCATTAGAAGGACACTACGTGACACGAAAGAAATTGCATATCAGGGATCCAGATACTTACGATCTTGCCGGACGCCTGGCCCTTAATGGCCACTCCTCCTCGCCAATGATGGTGTTGGCGAAACTGTCCGGGGGGATAGTTCTCCCCCTCTTGGACCCTTCAGCTTCCCCTATTGGGGAAGCCTTCCTCTTCTTCTCTCCCTCCTCCGGGAGAGAGTCTTCCTCCTCCTCCTCGTCTTCGAGGGAGGAGTCCGCCTCGTCGTCGGACGCCTGATTGCGGGAACTCTTTCGAGTCTCCGCGGCCACCTTCTTGGCCTTCTTCTTTGGCACCACGTGCGGTGCCGGAACCAGCAGCCCTGCTAGACGGGCGTTCACTGGGTCTTCTGGCATGGGAGCCGGGCTGATGAGCTTCTCGGCCTTCTCCATCCATTCCTGTCAAAGGAAAAGAGAGGTTGAAACCCTCTTAGAATCAATTTGATTACCACAAGTGTCCCGTAAAGGGGTTGAATCACTTACCTCGTTAGCCGGATGCTGCAAGCAAAATCCGCGATCTTCCGTCGCGGATGCGGGGGCTTCGGCGCCCTTAAACAGCACCCTCCAGGCGCCTTCATATGTCGTATCGAAGAGCCCGCTTAGCGCCTGGTGCTGTTCCGGATTGAACTCCCACAGATTGAATGCCCGTTCTTGGCATGGGAGAATCCGGCGGATGAGCATGACTTGGACCACGTCGACGAGCCCGAGCTTATTGCTCACCACGGATGCAGGCTCGGAGTCCCGTCAGCTCCTTCGGATTGCCCCACAGCAAGCCCTTCTCTTTCCAGGAGGTGAGCTGCGTGGGGATGCTAGATCTAAACTCGGGGGCCGCTGCCCATGTGGGCTCACGCGGCTCGGTGATGTAGAACCACCCCGATTGCCACCACTTGACGGAGTCCACGAAGGCCCCTTCGAGCCAAAGGACGTTGGGCAACTTACCCAACATGGCGCCTCCGCATTTCGCTTGCGTGCCCTTCACAACCTTCGGCTTGACGTTGAAGGTCTTGAGCCACAGCGAAGTGGGGCGGATGCAGAGGAAGGCCTCGCATACCCACGATAAACGCCGAGATGTTGAGGATGAAGTTCGGCGCCAGATCGTGGACATCCAGGCCGTAGTAAAACATGAGCCCCCGGACGAATGGGTGGAGTGGAAAGCCCAGTCCGCGGAGGAAGTGGGGAAGAAAGACGACCCTCTCATGGAGCCCGGGGGTAGGGATGAGCTGCCCCTCGTCGGGCAGCCGATGCGTGATATCACCGGAGAGGTATCCGGCGCTGTGCAGCTTGGTGATGTGCTCCTCCTTAACGGTGGAGGCCAACCATTTGCCTCCCACTCCGGACATATTCGGAGAAGGTCGAGGCGAGATGCGCGAGCTTGGGCGTTGGAGCTTGAGTGCGCGGAGATGGATAAGCAAAGGAGGAGGAAGGCGTAGGTGAGAAGGTAAATCCTTATCCCTTATATATAGGCGGACGAAGACTATGCGTCCCCCACCGGCCTGGTAAAACTCGCTTATCCCCAAGCGCCACCATCAATGGCGCGTTGGGTTACCCACGTCCGTATTGATGGGAATCCGGAATAAGGGGAACACGATCTCGCTTCGACAAGACGTGCCAAGGAAACGCGCCGCTAAATGTCTTTGAGGTGGTATAATAAAAAACGATTCAAGTAAAAGCCTCGGTAGCGGTGTGATGTCATGCCGCATAATACGTCGCCAGATTGGACTTGTGTACATTTTATTCTCTCTACGGTGGAATGTGGAATTTATTTTGCGAGCGGACACTATCCCGGTGTTCATGATCTTCTCGGATTATTCAAGGAGGAACCCGCCTTGCAATGCCGAACATTATGCGTACCGGACTTATCATCATTGAAGCCTGGTTCAGGGGCTACTGAGGGAGTCCTGGACTAGGGGGTGTCCGAACAGCCGGACTATCATCGTCCGCCGGACTCCAAGACTACGAAGATACAAGATTGAAGACTCCGTCCCGTGTCCGGATGGGACTTTCCTTGGCGTGGAAGGCAAGCTTGGCAATACGGATATGTAGATCTCCTACCATTGTAACCGACTCTGTGTAACCCTAGCCTCCTCCGGTGTCTATATAAACCGGAGGGCTTTAGTCCGTAGGACACAACATACATTACAACAATCATACCATAGGCTAGCTTTAGGGTTTAGCCTCCTTGATCTCGTGGTAGATCCACTCTTGTACTACCCATATCATCAATATTAATCAAGTAGGACGTAGGGTTTTACCTCCATCGAGAGGGCCCGAACCTGGGTAAAACATCGTGTCCCTCGTCTCCTGTTACCATACGCCTAGACGCACAGTTCGGGACCCCCTACCCGAGATCCGCCGGTTTTGACACCGACAAAGGCCAAACTCGCAACTCAAATATTCGCCTCCACGATCAGTTCGTAGAAACTTTATTTTCTGTTACAATGATTCTTCACTTCACTCTGATATTCTTTGAACTTTTCAAATGTTTTAGACTTGTGTTTCATTAAGTAGATATATCCATATCTGCTCAAATCATCTGTGAAGGTCAGAAATTAACGATACCCATCGCGAGCCTCAACACTCATCGGACCGCATACATCGGTATGTATTATATCCAATAAGTCATTGGCTCGCTCCATTGTTCCGGAGAACGGAGTTTTAGTCATCTTTCCCATGAGGCATGGTTCACAAGTATCAAATGATTCATAATCAAGTGATTCCAAAAGTCCATCTGCATGGAGTTTCTTCATGTGCTTGACACCAATATGAACTAAACGACAGTGCCACAAATATGTTGCACTATCATTATCAACTTTGCATCTCTTGTCATCAATATTATGAATATGTGTATCACCACAATCGAGATTCAACAAAAATAGACCACTGTTCAAGGGTGCATGACCATAAAATATATTACTCATATAAATAGAACAACAATTATTCTCTGATTTAAATGAATAACCATCTCGCACTAAACAAGATCCATATATAATGTTCATGCTCAACACTGGCATCAAATAACTATTATTCAGGTCTAAAACTAATCCCCAAGGTATATGTAGAGGTAGCGTGCCGACGGTGATCACATCGACCTTGGAACCATTCCCGACGCGCATCGTCACCTCGTCCTTAGCTAATCTTCGTTTAATCCGTAGCTCCTGTTTTGAGTTACAAATATGAGGAACTGAACCACTATCAAATACCCAGGCGCTACTATGAGCATTAGTAAGGTACACATCAATAACATGTATATCAAATATACCTTTGTTCAGTTTGCCATCCTTCTTATCCGCCAAATACTTGGGGCAGTTCCGCTTCGAGTGACCAGTCCCTTTGTAGTAGAAGCACCCAGTTTCAGGCTTGGGTCCAGTTTGGGCTTCTTCCCGGGATTGGCAACTTGCTT
This sequence comes from Aegilops speltoides, assembly GCA_021437245.1. Taxonomy (NCBI): domain Eukaryota; kingdom Viridiplantae; phylum Streptophyta; class Magnoliopsida; order Poales; family Poaceae; genus Aegilops; species Aegilops speltoides. The sequence goes on from CM038146.1 coordinate 166,127,136, forward strand.
GCCATTCTTCTTGAAGTTCCCCTTCTTTCCCTTACCCTTTTTCTTAAAACTAGTTGTCTTGTTAACCATCAACACTTGATGCTCCTTCTTGATTTCTACCTCCACAGCTTTGAGCATTGCAAAGAGCTCAAGAATTGTCTTCTCCATCCCTTGCATATTATAGTTCATCGCGAAGCCTTTGTAGCTTGGTGGCAGTGATTGGAGAACTCTATCAATAACACTATCATCTGGAAGATTAGTTCCCAGCTGAGTCAAGTGATTATGATATCCACACTTTCTGAGTATGTGTTCACAGACAGAACTGTTCTCCTCCATCTTGCAGCTATAGAACTTGTTGGAGACTTCATATCTCTCAACTAGGGCATTTGCTTGAAATATTAACTTCAATGCTTGGAACATCTCATATGCTCCATGACGTTCAAAATGTCTTTGAAGTCCCGATTCTAAGCCACAAAGCATGGCACACTGAACTATCGAGTAGTCATCAGATCGAGCTTGCTAGTCATTCAAAACATCAGCATCAGCTCCTGCAACAAGCCTTTCACCTAGTGGTGCATCAAGGACATAATTCTTCTGTGCAGCAATGAGGATAATCCTCAAGTTATGGACCCAGTCCGTGTAGTAGCTACCATCATGAAAGTACATGTAGTCCCCATGTGTGGTTTTGGTAATTAATTAATGACAATCCATATGGACTAATGTTTGCATTGAGATATACATTTGAAGATTAGTCCCATTGGAAAATGATTAAAGAATAATGGAAGAAAACTCCTTTGAAGCAATAATTACATCGAGATGATCAAAATGGAGTTCATTGGAGTATATTAAGGGTTTCCATGCTTAGAGCTATGGTTTGAGCCATAATGGATCAAGATCTTAAAAAGGATGATTTGAATGATGAATTCTAGGAGTGGCTCAAAGATATGATCATAATGGACTCATGTGTTGAGTCATGATTGAGCAAGCTATTCAAGTGAAGAATTCAATATACCCTTCATGACGTCAAGATTAAACATGGAGTAGAGATATCGGTTGACCAAGTGGAAGCTCGAAGATTGAACTCTAAATGGTCAACACACGAGCGCAAATGATGCACCACATAAGATCTCGTGGTATGATAAGATATTGTCAATTGCACTTTGGGTACTAACCCATACTATGTGTTGTCTGTGTTTTTGAGGGTTAGGTGATTCTCATGGGCTTGCATCGAGAGAGAGAGATTTCAAGTGTCTATGAGAGGATAACATCAAGTGTTGGTGATCATGGCTGATAAGAGCAAGTTCAAGATAACCATCCCGAGGGATTACATGCTTTAAGCTTGTGGATGATCACATGATGGACAAGTGAAGATGAATACAAAGTAAAGCCTCCCATATTGTGTTTGGGGGAGCTACTTGAAGACTTCACCAATGTCTTGCCTTCAACTTGAGCCAAGAAGAAACATCAACATCAAGCTCAAGTGAAAGGCTTGAGTCAAAGGTATTAGTTCCTTTGGCGTTAGTGTTGTGGAGAGATGACCACCGAAGAAAAATATACACTCAAGAATGGTTCTCGATAGCTATGTAGTATAACTCTTTTATGTTTCTCGAGTTATAGGGATCCCGCACTATTAAGAGGGGATCAAATGGGTTAGTGCTAGATTTGCTCAATTCAACATCTTATATTTCTACTTCCTCACATCATATTCCAACATAGGCATATTTCACCCCTATCCAATACAAATACAATATGCCTATACATCTACCAAAGTAAATCCATAGCCAAATAGGTTCCCCAAAGTATATGATCTTACCTTTCCATACTTTGCACCCTCCATTTTGGTTTATATTGGGTGGTTCTCTATGTGAGGACCTGGAGCTTTTCCATAGCTTCAAAACGAGCACAAGATCATCAAAATCGGAGTCCGGATGTGAAAGTTATGCATGTTTTACTTTTGGGGCGGCTGCAGTTTTTGTGTTGGCCGGATGTCCAGGATTTTCCCCGGATGTCCGGCCACTGCTATCCAAAGGGCACCTGATTTGTGTGAAATCACCAGATGTCCGGCCCATGGCCCGGATGTCCGGCCGTAGATGTCCAGAAACCTTACAGAAATGTTGTTTGTATACGCCGGATGTCCGGGACTTGGTTGGATGTCCGGGCCCCCAAGTTTGGCCAAATGTCCAGGCTTCGGCCAGATGTCCGGGCCCTGTAATATGTTTTCCACATACGTGTGCGTGATTCTCAGCCACCGAATGTCCGTCCATTGCCCGACTGTCCGGCCCAGCGCTGCCACTTAAACTAAAATGGCTAGTTTTCTTGGCACACTATATATACCCCTCTACCCATCCGGTAGAGGGTTGACCACTTCATCCCAAATCGCCCCAAGAACACAAGTGGCTCCCTCTCACTTCTCCTACACCAAATCTTAGATCCCGGAGAGATTTGTGAGAGTTCTCAAGAGTTTTTCCAATCAAGTGATAGATCCACTCCCTCTCCCTCTCTTGACAAAAGAAATTCGTGATTTGAGCAAGTCTTGAGCATTTCCCCTTTTTCTTGTTACTCTTGGAGGTTGGAGACTCCTAGGCGGTAGGAGTGCTCCGGTGAGAAATCAACATGTGATTTATCCCTCGGAAAGTTTGTGAAGGTTTGGAGGCCGCCTCAAGGTCTACCACTAGTGGTTGAGAATCGCCTTCATGGTGATATCTCAAGGAGAATAGGGTGAGCCTTCGTGGCGTTGGTGTGCCTTCGTGGTAACATCCACCTCTCTAACGGTGACTAGCTTCCCTCCAAGGAAGTGAACATCGGGATACATCCTCGTCTTCGTGACTTTGGTTATCCCTAACCCTAACTCCTTACTTGTGGTTTACTTTGGTCACTTGACCGTGCATTCACTATATCTTGTTGTCTTCATTATATTGTGTTGGTTACCATATCGTAGGGATCATTTAGGCCAACGCTTTATAGTCCGCAATTCATACTTGCTACCATTGTTCTATCTTGTGCTTAGTGTGAATTGCTAGCTTGTAACATTCATTTCCATATCTTGTGACATAATTTGTGTAATCTTGTATTGCTTACTTGTGGTTGTGTGTATTATTCATTTACATATCTTGTGATATACATTGAGTAAGTTTGTGTACTTACTTATGCTTACTCATATCCTCGTTGTTCTTATCTTGTTCATCCTAAGCTGTTGGTGCACTTAGTGAGCCTAGTATATTTAGGATATTTGCTTGAAAAGTATCCGCTTAGTTATTTCCGCATTAGGATATAGCCAAATCTGTAAAAGATTATAAAACGCCTATTCACCCCCCTCTAGGCGACATCGTGGTCCTTTCAATTGGTATCAGAGCAAGGTCTCTCCTTATTAGGCTTAACCGCCTAGAGAGTAACGATGTCGACTAGTGAACTAGTGCACGATGACACATTTTGTTTTAATGGCACAAATTACATCATGTGGAGATTACACATGCTTTGTCATTTTCGGGCCATGGGTCCAAATGCTTTGCGGATTGTGGTTGTAGGGAATTCAAATCTAAAGGATGGACAATCTCCGTCACTTTGTGATATGCATCTTGATAGTGAAGCTTTAAGTATCATCCACCAAGCTATAACCTTCGAGGTGTTCAAGTCAATCTCGTCTTGTTCATTGGCTCATGATGCTTGGACCAAAATTGAAGATATATATGGTGGGTCCAATCTTCATGAAGACAATATTCTTTTTGGGGAGTTAATGGAGGAGTTCTCCACATTTTTAAATCATGAAGAGCTCTCTATTGCTTCCACCTCCGATTACTTGCATACCTCAACATCTTTCACTTCACCAACATGTGGCATACCACAAGGTAATGACATGCTGAGTGAAGAAATATCCTGTAATGATGGTGTTAAGCTCATTTGTGATGATATGCTTGATCTCCCATGTTGCCATGATAGAAATGTTTTGGTTTCCTCTAGTTGTTCTATGACTAACCATGTAGAGGAAATCAAGAAAGATGAGGCATGCTTGATTGATGAAGAACCCTCTTCTCCAAAAGAATCATCATCAACCCCTTTTGTTCACATGTGCCTCATGGCAAGAGGTAATGACGAGGTATCATCTTCTCTTAGTGATAATGATGATAGTTGTAATGAGGAAGATGATGAAGTCTTGACTCAAAATCTCTATGAGATTGGGAAAACTCTTCGTAGAGCTAAAAATAACAGTTATAAAAGGCTCCAAGATGTTCTTGCTTGCTTTCAAAAATGTAACGACCTATTTCTTTACGAGCAAGCAAAAAGTGAACAACTTGAACATGAACTTGCTATGGCTCATCGATGTCTTAGTGACTTGAGGTCTTTAAAAGAAGAGATTGAAGTTACTCATTGTAAACTTAAAGAGGATTTTGAGCACCTTGACCTTGACTACAAGAAGGTCAAAGGAGAGCTCACCAAACTCTCTAAGTCTCATGAGGAACTTCAAGCTACTCATGCGAAGTCTCTAGCTTCTACATGCTACTCTCATATTGATAATGATGCTTGTGCTACTAACTCTATCTTGTGTGAAACATTGATATTAAAAGAAAATGTTGAGCTAAGGACTCAACTTGATTTGCTAACTAGCAATTATGGGAAATTGGGAGAAAGTCATAAAAAACTCTCAGGCACTCATGAGGATCTTCTAATCTCTCATGGTGATTTAAAGTTAGCTCATGAGGCTATGGTCACCAAGGTAAAATCATGCGAGTCTCATGTGGATATTAGCACATCTTCTACTCGAAATGCCTTATTGTCATGTGCTAGTCCTTGCAATTCCTCTCTACATGATATTGGTACATCTTGTAATGAATTGCTCACCATGCCTTGTTACTCTAACAATGAAGCTTCTACTTCCTCTAGTTCTTTTGTTAATACTAACCTTGTAGAGGAAAATAAAGAGCTCAAGGCCCAAGTCACTAGTTTTAAGAAAGACTTGGAAAAATGTTGTGATAATATCTTGAGTGTGCAAAAGGACCCTCAAGACAAAATAGGACTTGATTTCATCTCCAACAAGAAGAAGTCCAAGAACAACAAGAAGGGACAAGATCAAGTCAAGAATTCGGCCAACATTACTTGCTTCAAGCGCAAGAATGTTGGACACCATGTGAGATCTTGTCCATTGAAGAAGAAGGCCTCAAATGTGAAGCATCAAGGGAAGTGGCCTCAAGTTCAATATCAAGATAATGAAAGGCCTCTTCCCATGCATAACCAAGATAATGCTCTCCAAGTTGAAAAGGTAAAGAAGAAGAGAAAGGGGAGCACATGTTGCTATATTTGCCGTAAGAAGGGACACATAACTTCATCTTGTCCCAACGGTAACATATCTAAGCCTCCTATAGTCAATAATCATTATTCGCTAAGGAAGGATATTGTTGGCAATGTGTTTGCCAAGTTTGTGGGTTCCCAAACAAGTTTGAAAGTGGACAAGACCATTTGGGTTGCCAAGCCTATTGTTACTAACTTCTTAGGACCCAACTTGGTTGGGGACCATCAAGCTCAAACTTGATCAATAGGTGTGTGGAGGGCATTGGAGACTTGGCTACTTCATGAAGAAAAACTATTTTCACCATATGTTATGGTTAATGCCAAGTCAAGTGGGTTATCATCATATCTATCAAACCAATGCTCCTCTTTGCGGTAACTTGTACTTGCATTGTTTGCGTTGAAAGTTACTATGTCTCTTTCATGTTTAGGTTTTGTACCTAGCATGTGCTTTCTAGTATGCTTGATTTGTGTTATCTAGCATGTATAGGTCACAATGCACTTCATATATTTGTGCGTGTGTGGTTTCAAGCCTTTATTGCTTCATTAGTTGAATCTTCCTTGGCTGGATCATGACATTATAGGGGAGTGCTATGTTTTACGGATATCACAAACCTTAAATGTGTATGTATGTGGGATACCACCTAGTATTGTTAGTGCAATATTATCTAGTTACTATGTGGTATGTAAAGCTCATTTCGAACTCAAATTCTCATCCATTAATTATCCTTAGTTGGGTTTCATTTGCTTCTTGTGGATAATACATGGATCATCATATCATGGGGGAGTGATATGCTTTGTGCATATCACAATCCTTGTTAATATGAACAATTAAGGGATGCCACTTAGAATTTATATTTGAGATTATCTTATATCTCCGTGGCATGCAATGTCTTGTTTACGTATGGCATTCTTGTGCGGTTTTGCCCATGGTTATCTTTAAAATCACATTTGGAAAATCATTTGATTAAAGCTATTCCAATTATTGCTTTACATGATGATCTATCTAGTTGGAATGTTAATATTATGCTATCCAAGCATTGTGGTTATTTCTAAACTCTCATGTTATGCTTGTGTTAGTATAGATGATCATGTACTGATTTGGTTTCTACATCGAATGATAACCCGAAATACCATTTTGTTCGAATTAATCTTATTGCTCTATATGAGAGTTTGTTATCTCATTGTTTATAGTGTCCTATATCTACTTGAGTGATATATTCCTATGAGTATGTGTGCAATGCATATCTTATATGCTCATTGTTTTGTTTTCCTTGGTTCATATGTTGAACTTTGTGTGCTATCATATGTTGATTTGTCACTTTGATTCATTTTGGACAACATGAATGACTAGTGATGTTATTGGAAGTATTAACGGTTATGTGGTCATTTGTCCAATTTGTATCTCCCTGGATTTTGGTAGGCTTGTGCATGCATATTTACTATGTGTAAATTCACATGCCTTGTTTTCCTTATTGGATCCGATATATATATGGTAAATCCATCAAATTATTAATAGCTATGATGTTCATGAAATTCAAATTCATATAAATAGGCTCATATTTAAGTGGTTTTACCATATGTGTTGTAGTTATGCTAACTACTTCAGACCCAATAAGTTTGGGGACCATATTGTACTTAAAGTGTTTTAGGTACATTTGAGAAGCATTCGGTGCTTGGCTTATTCATGAAGGTGGTGGCACTATGAGGAAATTAGAGCCAAGCTTGGACATTTTATTGGTCTACAACTTCATACCAATGCTATCTCGGTAACAAGTATTTACTTCATGCATATATATAGAAATGAGGTCAACCTTGTGTAGGTTGCATCATGGCATGAATTTCTGGACTCGTTCCTGTGATACTTGTTTCCTTTCTCAAAGCATCCCGACAATGATCTCTTGTTGCTAGTTGTGATGTCTTTGATGGTTGTGTGTTTGGACTTCATTAATATACAATAAGATTATATTAGGCCATGTGCTACGCTTTCAAGCAAAGATCTCATTGGTATATTTTATGACTCCTGTTTGGATATCTTATTCCTTCCTTTTGTAACTATTTTATGTGTACATCCTTATTTGTGGATATCATCTACCTAGTATCTTATACACGTGAGAGAAGTTACATCTCTAGTTGATATCCCTATTCTTTCATGTCCACCATTTCATTCACTTTTTATATCTTTTTGGTGGCTCCATGGAAGCATTTGTTGAATGAGTGCATGTCTTACCTCTTTGCATCTTAGTGCACTCATGTTTGGTGAAGATTGTTATCCTCATGCTTGTCTTGACAAGCCTATTATTTCCTATCTTCATCATGGGTTGTCACAAGCTTTGATTTTTAGTTTGATATTAGTGAGCTTGTGAACCCATTTGCTTGATGTGTGTGTGACCTTCTTAACTTCGTGTTTGTGAGAAGGACATGTCTTGCACCTTGTATCTCATTTACTCAAGGCTATGTTGATGCTTAATTCTCATCCTTATACTAGTCTTCTCAAGTGCTTTGAGTGACTCACACACATCATTTTGGTTGTGCCTATTCTTAGGTTGCCTCATGTACATGTTGCTCAACCATATGTTTGTTGCAAATGCTAGGCTTCTTTTCTTATCTATGTTTTCTTGCAATTGTTGTGTGTTCCTATTGATTTTGGGGGAGTGATGATCCTATTTTGTGCACTTATATCGAAATAAAAAAAATCTAAATTGTGCACAAATCATGGAGAGCTTCTATATTTTCCTTAGAACACTCCTTTACCCAAATCGTAATATTCTTTTATCCTTTTGGCTCGTCTGATCTTTTGATTGCTTGCTTCACTTTGTGTTATGCAAATGAGATCAATTTGTGCCATGAGCTTTGTGCCATGTACCTTGCTATTATGACTAGGCTCAAGTTGTATAATAGTGGATTCACTTGTGGATATCATGTTCTTATCAATTGCAACCTTTCTTTTTTGTGTATACAAGTTTCTTTATGGATACATATCATGATTATTATTGGCCACTTAGAAATTTTTATACATGAAAAAGTTCATATCTTCGTATCTGATTGCATTCTATAGATTCTGAGCTCCTTTAATTGTTCATCATTGAATATGTGCATTTGTTTTCACTCACATGTTGGGATATGCACACATCAAGGACGAACTCATACTATATTGGTCTGCTAGATGTTTTGTCTTCCATTTTGGCATTTGGTGCCAATGGGGGAGAAGTTTAGAGGGTTTAAGATAAATATCTTTTGTAGCTCTTGTTGCCACTCATGCATATCTACCCTTGTTATATATTCTTATTGCATGAATGAGTATTGTATATAGAGAAATCTCCTCCTAGTTTATGACAACCGATATATGCCATGACATTCAAAGGTCATTCACACATGCATATATTGTGGGGGAGTTTGCTCTATATACTATGGGTGTACTATCATCAAATGCTTGTGTAGTGTCTTGATGATAGTACAACCATCACAAGTATACAATTTATTCATTATATAAACCCTTTTGTTGAGATTGTCATCAATTACCAAAATGGGGGAGATTGAAAGTACATGTAGTCCCCATGTGTGGTTTTGGTAATTAATTAATGACAATCCATATGGACTAATGTTTGCATTGAGATATACATTTGAAGATTAGTCCCATTGGAAAATCATTGAAAAATAATGGATGAAAACTCCTTTGAAGCAATAATTACATCAAGATGATCAAAATGGAGTTCATTGGAGTATCTTAAGGGTTGCCATGCTTAGAGCTATGGTTTGAGCCATAATGGATCAAGATCTTAAAAAGGATGATTTGAATGATGAATTCTAGGAGTGGCTCAAAGATATGATTATAATGGACTCATGTGTTGAGTCATGATTGAGCAAGCTATTTAAGTGAAGAATTCAATATACCCTTCATGACGTCAAGATTAAACATGGAGTAGAGATATCGGTTGACCAAGTGGAAGCTCGGAGATTGAACTCTAAATGGTCAACACACGAGCGCAAATGATGCACCACATAAGATCTTGTGGTATGATAAGAAATTATCAATTGCACTTTGTGTACTAACCCATACTATGTGTTGTCTATGTTTTTGAGGGTTAGGTGATTCTCATGGGCTCGCATCGAGAGAGAGAGATTTCAAGTGTCTATGAGAGGATAACATCAAGTGTTGGTGATCATGGTTGGTAAGAGCAAGTTCAAGATAACCATCCCGAGGGATTACATGTTTGAAGCTTGTGGATGATCACATGATGGACAAGTGAAGATGAATACAAAGTAAAGCCTCCCATATTGTGTATGGGGGAGCTACTTGAAGACTTCACCAATGTCTTGCCTTCAACTTGAGCCAAGAAGAAACATCAACATCAAGCTCAAGTGAAAGGCTTGAATCAAAGGTATTAGTTCCTTTGGCGTTAGTGTTGTGGAGAGATGACCACCAAAGTAAAATATACACTCAAGAATGGTTCTCGATAGCTATGTAGTATAACTCTTTTATGTTTCTTGAGTTATAGGCATCCCGCACTATTAAGAGGGGATCAAAGGGGTTAGTTCTAGATTTGCTCAAGTCAACATCTTATATTTCTACTTCCTCACATCATATTCCAACATAGGCATATTTCACTCCTATCCAATACAAATACAATATGCCTATACATCTACCAAAGTAAATCCATAGCCAAATAGGTTCTCCAAAGTATATGATCTTACCTTTCCATACTTTGCACCCTCCATTTTGGTTTATATTGGGTGGTTCTCTATGTGAGGACCTGGACCTTTTCCATAGCTTCAAAACGAGCCCAGGATCATCAAAATTGGAGTCCGGATGTGAAAGTTATGCATGTTTTACTTTTGGGGCGGCTGCAGTTTTTGTGTTGGCCGGATGTCCGGGATTTTCCCCGGATGTCGGGCCACTGCTATCTAGAGGGCACCTAATTTGTGTGAAGTCACCGGATGTCCGGCCCATGGCCCGGATGTCCGGCCGTAGATGTCCAGAAACCTTACCGAAATGTTGTTTGTATACGCCGGATGTCCGGGACTTGGCCGGATGTCCGGGCCCCCAAGTTTGGCCAGATGTCCGGGCTTCGGCCAGATGTCCGGGCCCTGTAATGTGTTTTCCACATACGTATGTGTGATTTTCAGCCACCGGATGTCCGTCCATTGCCCGGATGTCCGGCCCGGCGCTGCCACTTACACTAAAACGGCTAGTTTTCTTGGCACACTATATATACCCCTCTACCCATCCGGTAGAGGGTTGACCACTTCATCCCAAATCGCCCCAAGAACACAAGTGGCTCCCTCTCACTTCTCCTACACCAAATCTTAGATCCTGGAGAGATTTGTGAGAGTTCTTGAGATTTTTTCCAATCAAGTGATAGATCCACTCCCTCTCCCTCTCTTGACCAAAGGAATTCATGATTTGAGCAAGTCTTGAGCATTTCCCCATTGTTCTCGTTACTCTTGGAGGTTGGAGACTCCTAGGCGGTAGGAGTGCTCCGGTGAGGAATCAACTTGTGATTTGTCCCCCGGAAAGTTTGTGAAGGTTTGGAGGCCGCCTCAAGGTCTACCACTAGTGGTTGAGAATCGCCTTCGTGGTGATATCTCAAGGAGAATAGGGTGAGCCTTCGTGGCGTTGGTGTGCCTTCGTGGTAACATCCACCTCTCTAACGGTGACTAGCTTCCCTCCAAGGAAGTGAACATCGGGATACATCCTCGTCTTCGTGACTTTGGTTATCCCTAACCCTAACTCCTTACTTGTGGTTTACTTTGGTCACTTGACCGTGCATTCACTATATCTTGTTGTCCTCATTATATTGTGTTGGTTACCATATCGTAGAGATCATTTAGGCCAACGCTTTATAGTCCGCAATTCATACTTTCTACCATGGTTCTATCTTGTGCTTAGTGTGAATTGCTAGCTTGTAACATTCATTTCCATATCTTGTGACATAATTTGTGTAATCATGTATTGCTTACTTTTGGTTGTGTGTATTATTCATTTACATATCTTGTGATATACATTGAGTAAGTTTGTGTACTTACTTATGCTTACTCATATCCTCGTTGTTCTCATCTTGTTCATCCTATGCTGTTGGTGCACTTAGTGAGCCTAGTATATTTAGGATTTGTGCTTGAAAAGTGTCCGCTTAGTTATTTCCGCAATAGGATATAGCCAAATCCGTAAAAGATTTTAAAACGCCTATTCACCCCCCCTCTAGGCGACATCGTGGTCCTTTCACATCATCTTTCAACTTAGCTTTCTCTAGGAACGCATTAAAATTCAAGGGACCGGTAGCAGGACCATTGATCTACAACATAGATATGCAAATACTATCAGGACTAAGTTCATGATAAATTAAGTTCAATTAATCAAATTACTTACTCCCACTTAGATAGACATCCCTCAAGTCATCTAAATGATACATGATCCAAATCAACTAATCCATGTCCGATCATCGCGTGAGATGGAGTAGTCATCAATGGTGAACATCTCTATGTTGATCGTATCTACTATATGATTCACATTCGACCTTTCGGTCTCCAGTGTTCCGAGGCCATGTCTGTACATGCTAGGCTCGTCAAGTTTAAACCAAGTATTCCGCATGTGCAAAACATTCTTGCACCTGTTGTATGTGAACGTAGAGTCTATCACACCCGATCATCACGTGGTGTCTCAACACGACGAACTGTTGCAACGGTGCATACTCAGGGAGAACACTTATACCTTGAAAGTTGGTTTAGGGATCATCTTATAATGCTACCGCCGTACTAAGATAATTAAGATGCATAAAAGATAAACATCACATGCAATCAAAATATGTGACATGATATCGCCATCATCATCTTGTGCTTTTGATCTCCATCTCCAAAGCATCGTCATGATCTCCATTTTCATCGGTTCGACACCTTGATCTCCATCGTTGTGTCGTGGTCGTCTCACCAACTATTACTTCTACAACTATCGCTAACACATAGTGATAAAGTAAAGCAATTACATGGCTTTTGCATTTCATACAATAAAGAGACAACCATAAGGCTCCTGCTGGTTGCCGATAACTTTTACAACACATGATCATCTCATACAATAACGTATATCACATCATATCTTGACCATATCACATCACAACATGCCCTGCAAAAACAAGTTAGACATCCTCTACTTTGTTGTTGCAAGTTTTACGTGGCTGCTACGGGCTTCTAGCAAGAACTGTTCTTACCCACGCATCAAAACCACAATGGTGATTTATCAAGTTTGCTGTTTTAACCTTCAACAAGGACCGACCGCAGTCAAATTCGATTCAACTAAGGTAGGAGAAACAGACACCCGCCAGTCACCTTTATGCAAAACTAGTTGCATGTCTGTCGGTGGAACCGGTCTCATGAACGTGGTCATGTAAGGTTGGTCTGGGCCGCTTCACCCAACAATACTGCCAAATCAAAATAAGACATTGGTGGTAAGCAGTATGACGATCACCGACCACAACTCTTTGTGTTCTACTTGTGCATATCATCTACGCATAGACCTGGCTCGGATGCCACTGTTGGGAAATGTAGCATGCAATTTCAAAAAAAATCCTACGCTCATGCAAGATCTATCTAGGAGATGCATAGCAAAGAGAGGGGGAGAGCGTGTCTACATACCCTCGTAGACCGTAAGCGGAAGCGTTTGACAACGCAGTTGATGTAACAACGCAGTTGATGTAGTCGAACTTATTCTAGCTCCGACCGATCAAGTACCGAACATGCGGCACCTCCGAGTTCTACACACATTCAGCTCGATGACGTCCCTCGTCCTCTTGATCCAGCAAGATGTCGAGGAAGTAGATGAGTTCCGTTAGCATGATGGCATGGTGACGGTGATGGTGAATTGTTCCATGCAGGGCTTCGCCTAAGCACTATGAAGATATGACCGTGGGAGTAAACGGTGAGGGGGTGCCGCACACGGCTATGCAATAGTCTGAGGTGTGCTAGACGCGCCCCCACATATATATAGGTGGGGGAGAGGGGGGCAGCCAAGGAGGCGCCCAAGTAGGACGAATCCTACTTGGGGCCTTACTATGGTCGGCTCCCCCCTTCCTTATTTACTGGAGGGGGAGGGAAAGAGGAGGGAGGAGGGAAGGAAGGGGGAGGCGGAATCCCCCTTTCCTTCTCCCTTCCCCTCTTTCCTTCTCCTCTGGTGCGGCCCATATGGGGGGCGCAGCAGCCCCTGGTGGCTGCTGTGTTTCCCCTCTTGGCCCATAAGGCCCATATCTTTTGCCAGGGGTGCCCGGAACTGTTGGAAATATGCCCTAGAGGCAATAATAAAAGTATTATTATATTTCAATGTTCATGATAATTGTCTTTTGTTCATGCTATAAATGTATTATCCGGAAATCGTAATACACGTGTGAGCACAAAGACCACAATATGTCCCTAGTGAGCCTCTAGTTGACTAGCTCACAGATCAATAGATAGTCATGGTTTCGACTATGGACATTGGATGTCGTTGATAACGGGATCACATCATTAGGAGAATGATGTGATGGACAAGACCCAATCATAAGCATAGCATAAAAGATCGTATAGTTCGTTTGCTAGAAGCTTTGCCAATGTCAAGTATCTCTTCCTTCGACCATGAGATCGTGTAACTCCGGTTACCGTAGGAGTGCCTTGGGTGTATCAAACGTCACAACATAAGCGGGTGACTATAAAGGTGCATTACGGTATCTCCGAAAGTATCTGTTGGGTTGACACTAATCGAGCGGGATTTGTCACTCCGTATGACGGAGAGGTATCTCTGGGCCCACTCGGTAATGCATCATCATAATGAGCTCAAGGTGACCAAGGTGTTAGCCACGGATCATGCATTACTAAGATGAGTAAAGTGACTTGCGGTAACGAGACCGAACAAGGTATTGGGATACCGACGATCGAGTCTCGGGCAAGTAACGCATCGATTGACAAAGGAATTGCATACATGAGGTTTGATCGAATCCTCGACATCGTGGTTCAACCGATGAAATCATCGAGGAGCATGTGGGAGCCAACATGGGTATCGGACCCGCTGTTGGTTATTGCCCGAGAGTCGCCTCGGTCATGTCTGCGTGTCTCCCAAACCCGTAGGGTCTACACACTTAAGGTTGGTGACGCTTAGGGTTAGTAGGAAGACTAGTATGTGAATACGAATGTTGTTCGAGTCCGGATGAGATCCCGGACGTCACGAGGAGTTCGGAAGGGTCCGGAGGTAAAGAATAATATATAGGAAGTGGTGTTTGCCATCGGGAAAGTTTGGGGTTTCGGTAAAATCTGGGACCAGGAAGGGTCCTGGGTCCACGGTGGGGCCACCTATCCGGAGGGCCCCATGGGCCAAGGGAAGGAACCAGCCCACAGGGGCTGGTGCGCCCTCAGGCCCACCCCGCGCCTAGGGTTGAAACCCTAGGGGTGGGGCGCCCACCGGCTTGGGGGCACTCCACCCCTTGCCGCCGCCCCCCGGAGATTGGATCTCGGGGCCGCCCCCTGTGGGGCCTATATAAAGGGGAGGGAGGGGGCTGCTGTACCAACTCCCAAGGCGCAGCCCTCCCTCCCAACACTTCTCCTCCTCCGTAAGAGCTCGTGAAGCCTCGCCGAGATCGCTTCTCCACCATCACCACGCCGTCGTCTTGCCGGTGGAGCTGTCTTCCTCAACCTCTCCTTCCCCTTGCTGGATCAAGAAGGAGGAGACGTCGCTCGTCCCGCACGTGTGTTGAACGCGGAGGTGCTGTCCGCTCAGACTTGGCATCGGTGATCTGAATCACGCTCGAGTACGACTCCATCATCACCTTGCAAGCTTCCGCACGCGATCTACAAGTGGTATGTAGATGCAAACTCTCTCCGTTACTCATTGCTTAGATGAACTCATAGATGGATCTTGGTGAAGCCGAGGAAAATTTTTAATTTTCGCAACGTTCCCCAACAAGTGGCATCATGAGCTAGGTCTATGCGTAGTTCTCTAATGCACGAGTAGAACACAATTTGTTGTGGGCGTTGATCTTGTCATCTTACTTGCCTCTACTAGTCTTTTCTTGCTCAACGGTATTGTGGGATGAAGCGGCCCGGACCAACCTTACACGTACGCTTACGTGAGACCGGTTCCACCGACTGACATGCACTAGTTGCATAAGGTGGCTGGCGGGTGTCTGTCTCTCCCACTTTAGTTGGAGCGGATTCGATGAACAAGGCCCTTATGAAGGGTAAATAGAAGTTGACAAAATCACGTTGTGGTGATTCGTAGGTAAGAAAATGTTCTTGCTAGAACCCAATCGCAGCCACGTAAAAGATGCAACAACAACTAGAGGACGTCTAACTTGTTTTTGCAGCGATTGATCATGTGATGTGATATGGCCAGAAGTTGTGATGAATGATGAATTGTGATGTATGAGATCATGTTCTTGTAATAGGATTCACGACTTGCATGTCGATGAGTATGACAACCGGCAAGAGCCATAGGAGTTGTCTTTATTTTTGTATGACCTGCGTGTCATTGAAGAACGCCATGTAAACTACTTTACTTCATTACTAAACGCGTTAGTCATAGAAGTAGAAGTAGTCGTTGGCGTGACAACTTCATGAAGACACGATGATGGAGATCATGGTGTCAAGACGGTGACAAGATGATCATGGAGCCCCGAAGATGGAGATCAATGGAGCTTGATGATATTGGCCATATCATGTCACAACTATATAATTGCATGTGATGTTTATTATGTTTATGCATCTTGTTTACTTAGGACGACGGTAGTAAATAAGATGATCCCTTACAAAATTTCAAGAAGTGTTCTCCCTAAGCGTGCACCGTTGCTACAGTTCATCGTTTCTAAGCACCACGTGATGATCGGGTGTGATGGATCCTTACGCTCACATACAACGGTGTAAGACAGATTTACAGCGAAAACACTTAGGGTTAACTTGACGAGCCTAGCATGTACAGACATGGCCTCGGAACACGGAGACCGAAAGGTCGAACACGAGTCGTATGGAAGATACGATCAACATGAAGATGTTCACCGATGATGACTAGTCCGTCTCACGTGATGATCGGACACGGGCTAGTCGACTCGGATCGTGTAACACTTAGATGACTAGAGGGATGTCTAATCTAAGTGGGAGTTCATAATTTTGATTAGAACTTTATTATCATGAACTTAGTCTAAAACCTTTGCAAATATGTCTTGTAGATCAATGGCCAACGCTAATGTCAACATGAACTTCAACGTTCCTCGAGAAAACCAAGCTGAAAGATGATGGCAGCAACTATACGGATCGGGTCCAAACCCGAGGATCATCCTCATAGCTGCCAAGAAACAATATGTCCTAGAAGCACCGTTAGGTGACCCCTGTTCTCCAGCATTGAAGACGATTTGAACGTCTGGCGGACTCGTTCGATGATTACTCCCTCGTTCGATGCGGCATGCTCTACAGCTTAGAACCGGGCTCCAAAAGCGTTTTGAGCATCACGGAGCATATGAGATGTTCAAGAGCTGAAACTAGTTTTCCAAGCTCATGCCCGGTCGAGAGATATGATGTCTCGACAAGTTCTACAGCTTGTAAGATGGAGGAAAACAGTTCATCGGTGAGCACATCCGAAGATGTCGGGTTGCACAACCGTATGACCCAAATGAACATTAACCTCCCGGATGAGGCGGTCATTGACAGAATCCTCCGATCGCTCCCACCAAGCTACAAGAGCTTTGTGATGAACTACAACATGCGGGGATGGTAAAGACCATTCTGAAGTGTTCTCGATGTCAAGTCAGCAGAGGCTGAAATCAAGAAGGAACATCAAGTGTTGATGGTCAATAAGACCACTAAGTTCAAGAAGGGCAAGGGTAAGAAGAACTTCAAGAAGGACGGCAAAGATGTTGCCGCGCCCGTAAACTTGTTGCGGGAAGAAGTCAAAGAATGGACCCAAGCACGAGACCGAGTGCTTTTATTGCAAGGGAAGGGTCACCGAAGCGGAACTGCCCCAAATACTTAGCGGATAAGAAGGCGGCAACACCAAAGGTATATTTGATATACATGTAATTGATGTGTACCTTACCAAGACTCGTAGTAACTCCCGGTATTTGATACGGTGCCGTTGCTCATATTTGTAACTCACAGCAGAGCTGCGGAATAAACGGAGATGGCGAAGGGACGAGGTGACGATCGCGCGTCGGGAATGGTTCAGAGTCGATGTGATCGCCGTCGACACGCTGCCTCTACATTTACCTACGGGATTAGTTTTGAACCTTAATAATTGTTATTTAGTGCCAAGTTTGAGCATGAACATTGTATCCGGATCTCGTTTGATACGAGATGGCTACTCATTTAAGTCGAGAATAATGGTTATTCGATTTATATGAGAGAAATGTTTTATGGTCATGCTCCGATGGTCAATGGTTTATTCTTAATGAATCTCGAGCGTAATATTACACATGTTCATAGTGTGGATGCCAAAAGATGTAAATTTGATAACGATAGTCCCACATACTTGTGGCATCGCCGCCTTGGTCACATTGGTGTCAAGCGCATGAAGAAGCTCCATGCTGATGGACTTTAGAGTCTCTTGATTATGAATCGTTTGACACATGCGAACCATGCCTCTTAGGCAAATGACCAAGACTCCGTTCTCGGAACAATGGAGCGAGCAACCAACTTGTTGGAAATCATACATACCGATGTGTGCGGTCCAATGAGCGTTGAGGCTCGTGGAGGATATCGTTATGTTCTCACTCTCACTAATGACTTGAGTAGATATGGGTATGTCTACTTAATGAAACACAAGTCTGAGACCTTTGAAAAGTTCAAGGAATTTCAGAGTGAGGTAGAGAATCAACGTGACCGTAAGATAAAGTTCCTACGATCAGATCGTGGGGGAGAATACTTAAGTCACGAATTTGGTACACACTTAAGAAAATGTGGAATCGTTTCACAACTCATGCCGCCTGGAACACCTCAGCGAAACGGTGTGTCCGAACGTCGTAATCGCACTCTATTGGATATGGTGCGGTCTATGATGTCTCTTACCGATTTACCGCTATCATTTTGGGGATACGCTCTAGAGACAGCTACATTCACTTTAAATAGGGCACCGTCTAAATCCGTTGAGACGACACCGTATGAATTATGGTTTGGGAAGAAACCTAAGTATGTCGCTTCGAAAGTTTGGGGATGCGATGCTTATGTCAAGAAACTTCAACTGAAAAGCTCGAACCCAAGTCGGAAAAATGCGTATTCATAGGATACCCTAAGGAAGCTGTTGGGTATACCTTCTACTTAAGATCCAAGGCAAAGTCTTAGTTGCTAAGAACGGATGCTTTCGGAGAAAGAGTTTCTCTCGAAAGAAGTAAGTGGGAGGAAAGTAGAACTCGATGAAGTACTACCTCTCGAACGGGAAAGTGGTGCAGCGAGAAACCGTTCTGTGATGCCCACACCAACCAAGAGGAAAACGTTGATGATGATCAAGGTACTTCGGATCAAGTTACTTATGAACGAAGGTCCACGAGGACACGTTCCGCACTGCAGTGGTACGGCAACCTGTCATGGAAATCATGTTGCTAGACAACAATGAACCTTGAACTATGAAGAAGCAATGGCGGCCCGGATTCCAACAAATGGCTTGAGGCCATGAAACCGAGATAGAATCCATGTATGAAAACAAAGTATGGACTTTGACAGACTTTCCCGATGATCGGCGAGCGATAGAAAACAAATGGATTTTTAAGAAGAAGACGGACGCAGATGGGAATGTCACCATCTATAAAGCTCGACTTGTCGCTAAGGGTTATCGACAAGTTCAAGGGATTGACTACGATGAGACATTCTCTCCCGTAGCGAAGCTTAAGTCCGTCCGAATCATGTTAGCAATTGCCGCATACTATGATTATGAGATATGGCAGATGGACGTCAAAACGGCATTCCTTAATGGATATCTTAAGGAAGAGCTGTATATGATGCAGCCGGAAGGTTTTGTCGACCCTCGAACGCTAACAAAGTATGCAAGCTCCGGCGATCCATTTATGGACTGGTGCAAGCATCCGGAGTTGGAACATTCGCTTTGATGAGATGATCAAAGCGTTTGGGTTTATGAGACTTATGGAGAAGCTGCGTTTACAAGAAAGTGAGTGGGAGCTCAGTAGCATTTCTCCTATTATATGTAGATGACATACTCTTGATGGGAAATTATACAAAACTTCGGACAGCATTAAGGCCTACTTGAACAAGTGTTTTTCAATGAAGGACCTTGGAGAAGCTGCTTATATATTAGGCATCAAGATCTATAGGGATAGATCGAGGCGCCTCATAGGTCTTTCACAAAGCACATACCTTGATAAGATTTTGAAGAGGTTCAAAATGGATCAGTCCAAGAAAGGGTTCTTGCCTATGTTACAAGGTGTGAAATTGAGCTCAGCTCGACCACCGACCATGGCAAAAGATAAAGAAGAGATGAGTGCCATCCCTATGCTTCAGCCATAGGATCTATTATGTATGCCATGCTATGTACGGACCGATGTAAACCTTGCCGTAAGTTTGGTTGCAAGATACCAAAGTAATCCGGCAAGGAACACCGGACAGCGGTCAAGAATATCTGAAGTACCGAAAAGGACAAAGGACATGTTTTCGTTTATGGAGGAGACGAAGAGCTCGTCAGAAGGGTTACGCCGACGCTAGCTTCGACTCAGATCCGATGACTCTAAGTCACAAACCGGATACGTGTATATGTTGAATGGTGGAGCAAGAAGCTGGTGCGGTATGCAAGCAGAGCGTCGTGGCGGGATCTACGTGTGAAGCGGAGTACATGGCAGCCTCGGAGGCAGCGCATGAAGCGATTTGGGTGAAGGAGTTCATCACCGACCTAGGAGTCATACCCAATGCGTCGGGGCCGATCAAACTCTTCGTGACAACACTGGAGCTATTGCCCTTGCCAAGGAGCCCGGGTTTCACAAGAAGACCAGCACATCAAGCGTCGCTTCAACTCCATCCGTGAAAATGTTCAAGATGGAGACATAGAGATTTGCAAAGTGCACACGGATCTGAATGTCGCAGATCCGCTGACTAAACTCTCTCACAGATAAAACATGATCAACACCAGAACTCTATGGGTGTTCGATTCATCACAATGTAACTAGATTAGTGACTCTAGTGCAAGTGGGAGACTGTTGGAAATATGCCCTAGAGGCAATAATAAAAGTATTATTATATTTCAATGTTCATGATAATTGTCTTTTGTTCATGCTATAAATGTATTATCCGGAAATCGTAATACACGTGTGAGCACAAAGACCACAATATGTCCCTAGTGAGCCTCTAGTTGACTAGCTCACAGATCAATAGATAGTCATGGTTTCCGACTATGGACATTGGATGTCGTTGATAATGGGATAACATCATTAGGAGAATGATGTGATGGACAAGACCCAATCATAAGCATAGCATAAAAGATCGTATAGTTCGTTTGCTAGAAGCTTTGCCAATGTCAAGTATCTCTTCCTTCGACCATGAGATCGTGTAACTCCGGTTACCGTAGGAGTGCCTTGGGTGTATCAAACGTCACAACGAATCGGGTGACTATAAAGGTGCATTACAGGTATCTCGAAAGTATCTGTTGGGTTGACACTAATCGAGATGGATTTGTCACTCCGTATGACGGAGAGGTATCTCTGGGCCCACTCGGTAATGCATCATCATAATGAGCTCAAGGTGACCAAGGTGTTAGCCACGGGATCATGCATTACGATGCGAGTAAAGTGACTTGCCGTAACGAGACCGAACAAGGTATTGGGATACCGACGATCGAGTCTCGGGCAAGTAACGCACCGATTGACAAAGGAATTGCATATGTGGTTTGATCGAATCCTCGACATCGTGGTTCAACCGATGAAATCATCGAGGAGCATGTGGAGCCAACATGGGTATCCAGACCCGCTGTTGGTTATTGCCCGAGAGTCGTCTCGGTCATGTCTGCGTGTCTCCGGAACCCGTAGGGTCTACACACTTAAGGTTCGGTGATGCTAGGGTTAGTAGGAAGACTAGTATGTGAATACGAATGTTGTTGAGTCCGGATGAGATCCGGACGTCACGAGGAGTTCGGAAGGGTCCGGAGGTAAAGAATAATATATAGGAAGTGGTGTTTCGCCATCGGGAAAGTTTGGGGTTTCGGTAAAATCAGGGACCACAGGAAGGGTCCAGGGGTCCACCGGTGGGGCCACCTATCCGGAGGGCCCCATGGGCCAAGGGGAAGGAACCAGCCCACGGGGGCTGGTGCGCCCCTAGGCCCACCTCGCGCCTAGGGTTGAAACCCTAGGGGGGGGCGCCCACCGGCTTGGGGGCACTCCACCCCTTGGCCGCCGCCCCGGAGATTGGATCTCGGGGCCGCCACTTCTGTGGGGCCTATATAAAGGGGGAGGGAGGGGGCTGCTGTACCAACTCCCAGGCGCAGCCCTCCCTCCCAACACTTCTCCTCCTCCGTAAGAGCTCGGTGAAGCCACTGCCGAGATCTTGCTTCTCCACCATCACCACGCCGTCGTGCTGCCGGTGGAGCTGTCTTCCTCAACCTCTCCTTCCCCCTTGCTGGATCAAGAAGGAGGAGACGTCGCTCGTCCCGTACGTGTGTTGAATGCGGAGGTGCTGTCCGTTCAGCACTTGGCATCGGTGATCTGAATCACGTTCGAGTACGACTCCATCATCACCTTGCAAGCTTCCGCACGCGATCTACAAGTGGTATGTAGATGCAAACTCTCTCCCGTTACTCGTTGCTTAGATGAACTCATAGATGGATCTTGGTGAAGCCGTAGGAAAAATTTTAATTTTCTGCAACGTTCCCCAACAGGAACCCCTTCCGGTGACCCGATATGTACCCGGTACCCTCCAGAACACTTCCGGTGTCCGAATACCATCGTCCTATATATCAATCTTTACCTCTCGACCTTTCGAGACTCCTCCTCATGTCCGTGATCTCATCCGGGAGTCCGGACAACATTCGGTCACCAAATCATATAACTCATATAATACTAATTTGTCATCGAACGTTAAGCGTGAGGACCCTACGAGTTCGAGAACTATGTAGACATGACCGAGACACCTCTACGGTGAATAACCAATAGCGGAACTTGGATGCTCATATGGGCTCCTACATATTCTACGAAGATCTTTATCGGTCGAACCGTTAAGACAACATACGTTATTCCCTTTGTCCATTGGTATGTTACTTGCCCGATATTCGATCGTCGGTATCTTCATACCTAGTTCAATCCCATTACCGCCAAGTCTCTTTACTTGTCCCGTAATACATCATCCTGCAACTAACTCATTAGTCACTTTGCTTGCAAGGCTTCTTATGATGTGTATTACCATCAGGGCCCGGAGATACCTCTCCGATACTCAGAGTGACAAATCCTAATCTCGATCTATGCAAACTCAACAAACACCTTTGGAGATACCTGTAGATCATCTTTATAATCACCTAGTTATGTTGTGACATTTGATAGCACACAAGGCATTCCTCCGGTATCCGAGAGTTGCATAATCTCATAGTCGAGGGAATATGTATTTGACATGAAGAAAGCAATAGCAATAAAACTAGAGGCTTCTCTCTTGAAAGAACACAAATGGTGGGTAAACAAATTACTGCTGAGCAATTGATAGAAAAGTGCAAAGTTATGACAATATCTAAGGCAATGATCATGAATATAGGCATCACGTCCGTGACAAGTAGACCGACTCCTGCCTGCATCTACTACTATTACTCCACACATCGACCGCTATCCAACATGCATCTGATACATCTCCGTCGTATCTATAATTTTTTATTGTTTCATGCCAATATTATACAAGTTTTACATACTTTTGGCAACTTTTTATATGATTTATTGGACTAACCTACTGATCCAGTGCCAGTTCCTGTTTTCTGCATGTTTTTTGTATCACAGCGTATCCATATCAAATGAAGTCCAAATGCAATAAAATTTCACGGAGAATTATTTTGGAATATTTGTGAATCTTAGGAGGTGGAATCAATGCAAACGGAGGCCCGAGGCCGCCACAACCCACCATGGCGTGCCACCAGGCCTTGGCGCACCCTGGTGTATCGTGCCTTCCTCGAATGTTGGTTGGAGCTATACTTCGGGCGCAAGGAAGCTTATATCTGGAAAAAAACGTGTAATAAGATCAGCGCAATCGGAGTTACGGATCTCCGGGAATATAGCCAGATCTGAAAAGCACGAAAAAGAAGAGGATAGAGAGACAGATCCAATCTCGGAGGGGCTCTCGCCCCTCCCATGCCATGGGAGCCAGGACTAGAGGGGAAATCCTTCTCCCACCTAGGTAGGAGGCCAAGGAAGAAGAAGAAGGAGGGGGGCTATCTGCCCCTCGCTTCCGGTGCCACCGGAGTGCCGCCGAGGGCAACAATCAGGACGGCGATATACATCAACAATCTTGCTACCGTCAACACCAATTCTCTCTCCCCCTCTTTGTAGTGGTGTTACACCCATTCTCCCCGCTGTAATCTCTACTTAAACATGGTGCTCAACTCCATATGTTATTTACCAATGATCTATGGTTATCCTATGATGTTTGAGTAGATCTGTTTTGTCGTGTGGGTTAATCGTGATCTTGGTTGGTATGATTGTATATTTTATTTATGGTGCTATCCTACCGTGCCCTCCGTTCTCGCGCAAACGCGAGGGCCCCCACTATAGGGTGTTGCAATATGTTCACGGTTTGCTTACGGTGGGTTGCGAGGGTGACAGATTCTTAAACCCGAGTAGGTGGGATATGACGTACGGGAATAAAGAGGACTTGATACTTAATGCTATGGTTGGGTTTCACGACCTTAATGATCTTTAGTAGTTGCGGATGCTTGCTAGAGTTCCTATCCCATGCGATCCAAGTAGAGAAAGTATGTTAGCTCATGCCTCTCCCTCATATAAAATTACAAGAATGATTACCGGTACTTGTTATCGATTGCCTAGGACAAATAACTTTCCCGTTGACAAAAGCTCTCTACTAAAACTAATGTAGTTGTGTCTTTATCTAAACAGCCCCTAGATTTTATTTACGTGCTCTTTATTATCTTGCAAACCTATCCTATCACACCTACAAATTATTTCTAGTTTCATACTTGTTTTAAGTAAAGGGAACATCAAGCGTGTGTAGAGTTGTATCGATGGTCGATAGAACTTGAGGGAATATTTGTTTTACCTTTAGCTCCTCATTGGGTTCGACACTCTTACTTATCGAAAGAGGCTACAATTGATCCCCTATACTTGTGGGTTATCAAGACCTTTAGCGTGGGGTGAATATTCTCGTGTGTGCTTGTTTGCTTTATCACTAAGTAGTTTTTATTTCTTGTTCTAAGTTGTTCTCTATCTTTAGTTATCGATATGGAACACGAAACACCAAAAAAATTAGCGGTACTTGCTACTCATGGAGAGGGGAACCTCCTAAAACCCTCGACGCTCATTATTTTAAAAATATTATGCACTACTTTGATAATCATGAGAAAACTCCATTCAACTATATAATGGGAGTAACGTTGGATCAACGTGAATTCTTTAGGGATTATTGCTTGACTCATAAAGGGAAATTGTTATGGGATCAAATTCATATGTTGCATTGGTGTGCTTATAATTTATGCTTGAGATATGATTATACTTGTTGCTCTAGGATGAATGCTCCACATATTACCTTTTCATGTGAATTTAATGATAATGAAACCTTAGCTTCTTATGCTAATGGTAAGGAGAAAGCCGCTCCCCGGACCGACAGGGTCCTTCATGTTTGAACCAATCCACCTGGCCATCAGACCAAGTATCGAGCCGATGTTGCTTCTGCGTTGCCCTGTAATGAAACATGACATGTATTTTGCGTTTAGTCATTCTATTTCCAGTGTTTGAGTGAAACTGATATTCCTAGATGGATTTTAAGTGCGTGTTTACCCCTTTGAGCCCCATATGTTTGTGTTTGTATGATCAATCCCTATGTATGCTCTAGATGCATGTCGGTATCATATTACCGCGATTGTCGTAAAGGTCCGGCCCTTAACAGTCATCTTGGTGTGGATGCATCCCGGCAGGTTTTTCCTAGGTAGCTCTCGACGTAGCCTCTCGACCTGTGAGCATGGCTCGGGATAGGATGATGGTGCGATCAAAGAAACTAGGCAAGGTTCCATTACATGAGGGTTTTCTCTATATGAACACTCACTAAAGCCAAGGGATAAACAATTGCGAAAACCCGGAATGTATCAACAAGAAGTGATAATGTGTACTTACCTTTCATTTTAAGCTTCTTTCTCCGCGTGTGTGGCACACGCGCATGATGCCCGGAGGATCGAAAGCCAATTGGGCAGCTCTTTTATTCCCGGCAGGGACCGGTACATGCTTTGTGCGGCCGGGGGGGGGGGGGGTCAGTGTATAGTGTCGGGCTCCTCTGGTCCCCCCCTTTCTCCCCTCCCTTTCTAGGATAGCCGGGTGGCTGTCGTCGCATGGATCATGCTGATGCAGGCAGCCTTGCCGAAGTATGCTTGCCGGGGCATCAATCAACGGACTCATACCAGCTTTACTCAGGATTTGCCCAAAATAGGGGAAATACTGAACCGAGCGTCGCGCGGTAATCCTCGACATTGACGATGCCGGGGCCAAAGCGGTTCTACTACTGACGAAGGGAAGGGACGAGAAGGAGGGAGCTTGCGCCCACACGTCTTGTGCCCTTTCTCCTAATGGCGCGGGCCGCCGAGATGAGTGTATTGCCACCAGCAGCAATCTTCGCCGTAGCCGTGGCTACGGTGAGGCATGGAGATCAACAACATGGTGCAGGGATAGCCCCACTTTGTTTTGATGTCTTCGTGGGCGCCGCGAATGCCAGAGGCTCCAAGCGAGCGACCATGGGCAAAGCGCGCTGCACACGCCTTCAGGTTCGCGCAAGTGACCCCCCTACTTGGTGCGCCAAAGATGTCTCGGGAAACCACGACCACCTATAGGAACAGAAGGCCCCTTGCTAGTTCGGCAAGGGGCGTTGCATTGCACAAAGAGCGGACGAGCGTGGGGCAGCAAGACAGAGATCACGCAGGCATTTTTACCCAGGTTTGGGCCGACGTGAGGCGTAAAACAGTACTCCTGCTTTGGTGGATTGATGGTGGAAAAACTGGTGGAGAGGCATAGCATGCTGCCCGGCAGGGGTAGCCTCAGGGCGACCGTGGCTATGCACGTATGCGGGGGTGAGTTATCCAACCTTCTAACCCTTTCTATGGTTGCCATGGGTCTCCTTTTATAGATCAAGGGGTTACCACAATGGCAAAGTAGTCATTATCCGCTGATAAGATAGCAAACAGTGCTATCATACCTAACTCTATAGGCTGACAGGGTGCATTAAATGCACCGCTCAACGTCACATCGTTGGTTGCCCAACAAGCCTTGTCGGGCTATCTTGCCAGCTCCATGCCTGCTCGCTTGACATGTCAGTGGACGGGTGTCATCTATAGGTATTTCCTGTAGAAAGAGGCTGCCATGTGGCGAATGGCTGCCACTTAGTCACTTTGCGGCTTGACACCGCACTGATTGATGATGTGGGTCATGGTGGAGTAGTTGGTGAGGTGGTTTTGCATCTGTGTGTCCCGGCAGGCCCTGCCGGGACGTCTTGGACGTCTTCTTCTGGGGGTGGCCTCACCCCTTGCCGAGCTCGCCTGCCCAGCAAAGGAGGCCCTTCTGGCGGTGTCTCGCTCTTCTGGCTGGATCCTGGTCCTCTTGATCTGCATGTTGGTCCTTCGAAGATCTTGGCTTCTTGTACTCTAGCTTGGCCTTGACTTGTCCTTGCACGAGTCAGGGGAAAATACATACCCCTGTATATTTTCACCGACAAAGTTGTTATTTTAGATTTCCTTATTCATGATAAAGGTTTATTATTCATGCTAGAATTGTATTGATTGGAAACTTAAATACATGTGTGAATACATAAACAAATACCGTGTCCCTAGTAAGCCTCTACTAGACTAGCTCGTTGATCAAATATGGTTAAAGGTTTCCTAACCATGGACATGTGTTGTCATTTGATAATGGGATCACATCATTAGGAGAATGATGTGATGGACAAGACCCATCCATTAGCCTAGCATAATGATTGTTCAGTTTTATTGCTATTGCTTTCTTCATGTGAAATACATATTCATTCGACAATGAAATTATGCAACTCCCGGATATCGGTGGAATACATTGTGTGCTATCAAACGTCACAACATAACTGGACCATAAAGATGCTCTACAGGTATCCCCGGTTGTGTTTGTTGAGTTGGCATAGATCAAGATTAGGATTTGTCACTCCGAGTACCGGAGAGGTATCTCTGGGCCCTCTCGGTAATACACATCATAAGCTTGCAAGAAAATGACTAAGGAGTTGGTCACGAGGTGATGTATGATGATCCACAAGTAGATCTATCATAGTCCTTTTGATAAGTAAGAGTGTCGAACCCAACGAGGAGCAGAAGAAAATGACAAGCGGATTTCAGCAAGGTATTCTCTGCAAGCACTGAAATTATCGGTAACAAATAGTTGTGTGATAAGATAACTCGTAGTGGGTAACAAGTAGCAAAAGTAACAAAGGTGCAACAAGGTGGCCCAATCCTTTTTGTAGCAAAGGACAAGCCTGGATGAACTCTTATATAAAGCAAAGCACTCCCGAGGACACATGGGAATTACTGTCAAGCTAGTTTTCATCATGCTCATATGATTCGCGCTCGTTACTTTGATAATTTGATATGTGGGTGGGCCGGTGCTTGGGTGCTGCCCTTCCTTGGGCAAGCCTCCCACTTATGATTAACCCCTCTCGCAAGCATCCGCAACTACGAAAGAAGAATTATGATAAATCTAACCATAGCATGAAATATATGGATCCAAATCAGCCCCTTACGAAGGAACACATAAACTAGGGTTTAAGCTTCTGTCACTCTAGCAACCCATCATCTACTTATTACTTCCCAATGCCTTCCCGTAGGCCCAAATCATGGTGAAGTGTCATGTAGTCGACGTTCACATAACACCACTAGAGGAAAGACAACATACATCTCATCAAAATATCGAACGAATACCAAATTCACATGATTACTTATAACAAGACTTCTCCCATGTCCTCAGGAATATACGTAACTACTCACAAAGCATATTGAAGTTCATAATCAGAGGAGTATTAATTATCATTAAGGATCTAAACATATGATCTTCCACTGAATAAACCAACTAGCACCAATGATACGTCTCCAACGTATCTATAATTTTTGATTGTTCCATGCTACTATATTATCTGTTTTGGATGTTTAATGGGCTTTAATATGCTCTTTTATATTATTTTTGGGACTAACCTATTAACCGGAGACCCAGTGCCAGTTTCTATTTTTTTTTGCCTATTTTAGTGTTTTACAAAAAAGGAATGTCAAACGGAGTCCAAATGGAATGAAACCTTCACGAGGATCTTTCTTGGACCAAAAGCAATCCAGAAGACTTGGAGTTGAAGTCTGGGACTCTACGAGGAGGCCACGAGGCAGGAGGGCGCACCCAGGGGGTAGGCGCTCCCCCACCCTCGTGGGCCCCTTGTAGCTCCACCGACGTACTTCACTACAAAAAAAAGACACATCCGTGACATTTTGGGCCGCACGAATTTTTTCCTTCATACATATGACACTTCTATGACGATAATTGTGACAAAACTCGGTATCATCATAGATGTGGTGGGCTCCTACTTCTATGACAAAAAATCATGACAGAAAATGGGCTTTTCCTCCTGGGTAGGCCGGAGACGCAGCTGCATGACATTCTTTGGGCCGTCCGTGACGGAAAAAACCATGGTAGAAGCGAGGGGGAGGAAAATTTCAGGGAGTTCCCGGTTACGGTGGGAGGTCGGGGGCTGAGCGAAGTGCGTTTCTCTCGTACACGTGCGAGGCGTTGGCTCTAACTGAACCCGAGCGAGGCGTTAGGCTCTAATCAACCCGGCGACAGACCGCTGCTAACTCTGCATCGAACCCAAGCGATCGATCGATGGTGTTAATCGAACCCGATCGGCGATTCTTCGCTCTGCTGCTAATCAAGCCGATCGATTGGATGAGCGATGAGCGTTGCGGGGGGTTGGATGAGCGATGGCGGCGGCGTTGCCGCTGGATGAACAGGACCCCGTGGTGTGGTGGAGGGCTGGATGAACAGTAGATGGTGGAGGGGTGGCCGTGGAGGGGTGGTTTAACAGGACCCTATGGTGTGGAGGGATGGATGAACAGTAGACGGTGGAGGGGTGGTTGAATAGTAGCCGGTGGAGTAGCGCGGTGGAGGCTGGATGAACGGGAGCCCGTGAAAGCTGGAGGAGGTCGACGGTAGCCCGTGGAGGCTGGAGGAGGTCGACGGTGGAGATGGACAGTATCTCGTGGTGTCCCGTTTTGCGGTATGCCACACCCCTCCCGATGAACAGGACCCCCGTTTCGACCGTAGCGCTCCAACACAAGTCTGTTTTGTCCGTTTTGTGGTACGCCACACCCCTCCCGATTAACAGGACCCCCGTTTCGACCGTAGGAGGTCCGTTTCCTCCGTTTTGCGGTACACCACACCCCTCCCGATCAACAGGACCCCGTTCCGAATGTAGGAGGTCCGTTTCCTCCGTTCTGTGGTACGCCAGGCCTCGTTTCCATCGCCTATTCCGTCCAAGCCCTCCCGATGAACACGACAATGCATTATGTTCCGACCCAGCCGGTTGGCTCCCACGCGTTCCCTTGCCTCCCGATGAACACGACGCATTCCGTTGCCTCCCCATGAACATGACACATTCCATTGCCTCCCCATGAACATGACGACAACGACGTTGTTTCTCCGTTCTGACCCAGCCATGTACACGAGCCTTGGCCGTACGTATGCGCAAGTAGGCGTTTGAGACCCCGCCCGTATGTACACATACGTGGCCGTATTTTCTTTCTTGCACCCTGGCCGCTATACGTACGTGTACATGCTACATGCGCGCCTCTACTACGACACGTGCGCGCCTCTACTACGACACGTGCACGCCTCTACATCGACCAGTATGTACGTACACGTTTGCAACCAGAATGAAAACGCTACGTACGCTTCAACCAGGTCGATCCCGACTGTCAGGCACTTCCTTGCCTGCGAAGATGTAGCTGGTGGGTCCCAGCAGTCAGGGGGGCGAATCGTTTTTTTGCCCGGACGCACTTCCTTGCGTGCGAAGATGTAGCTGGTGGATCCCAGCAGTCAGGGGGGAAACATTTTTTTCACGAAATACGGTGGCCCGTCTGGTGGGTCCCTGCTGTCAGGTGAAGGAATAATTATTTTGCGCGTACTAAGGAGGCACTTCCTTGCTGCGGCCGTGGACCCAGCTGTCAGCCTCTCCATGTACAGTCCACGTCCGATGGAAGCCGTTCCTTGACCACGTTGACCACGCCGCGTCGAGAGCACCAGGGCGGTGGACGACGACGAGGCGTAGGAAGGGGATGACGCGGAGCCGGGGAAGATGTGGCAGTGGATGCCCACGCGTAGAGGAGTACGAGGGTTCACTGGTTCGCTGCGGTGTGAGGCTACCGTCGCCGCAGAATAACAAGGGGTGCGGGTGAGTAGAGGGATGGCATGGCCAGCGGTGGGAGTAGTAGGAGGCGGTGAGGCCTCCGTCGCATCGCAGCCGACCACAGGAGGCAGGAGCATGAGGCACGACCGGCACTGGTTTGGGCGGCTAGAGCAAGAAGACCAGAGGTTAAAGAAGCACTATGACCGTTGGATGGACATCGTACGGTCACTGGAGCTAGAATCGTGCATATTGACTAAGTTGACAAAGCCCCTCTTCCCCGTCAACTTAGTAGGCCCACAAGTCAGCCTGCCACTATAGTGGGTCCCAGCTAACAGGGGGAGTATTCATTTTTTTGTGCGTAATAAGGAGGCACTTCCTTGCGTGCGAAGATATAGCTGGTGGGTCCGACCTGTCAGCGGTGGTAACGTTTTTTCGCTAAATACAGAGGCCCTTTCGGTGGGTCCCTGATGTCAGGTGGAGGAATCATTATTTTGCGCGTAATAAGGAGGCATTTCCTTGCGTGCGGACGTGGACCCAGCTGTCAGCCTCTCCACGTACAGTCCACTTCAGATGCATGTCGGTTGTTGACCATGTTGACCAGGCCGCGCTGAGAGCACTAGGGCGGTGGACGACAGCGAGGCCTAGTAAGGGAACAACACGGAGGCAGGGAAGACTCGGCAGTTGTTTCCCACGCGGAGGGGAGTACAACTGTACGAGGGTTTACTGGTTTGTCTGCCCTCGCCGGAGAATAACAACATGTGTGGGTGAGTAGAGGGATGGCTAGGCAAGCGATGGGAGTACGGTGGGGCGGTGAGGCCTGCGCGGCAGCACAGCCGGCCGTGGGGAGGAGGGAGCAGGCAGTCTCGTCGGCACTTGTTTGAGCGGCTGGAGCAGGAAGAGCAGAGATTGAAGAAGCACGACGGCCGTTGGATGGACATCGTACGGTCACCTGAGCTAGAATCGTTCATATTGACTAAGTTGACTAAGCTGATGACCATAGGCATTCGACGAATCTGGATACCTGTGAGTATTAGGACCAATTTGGCCATGCGCCATTTGATCCAAAACTCCACCGAGGAATCATGATACATGGCTGTCGCGCCGTGCCTTGGATTCGCCACAACAATACTGGCACAGCAGTCAAAAACAATCCATACGGTGCCAAAGATGAATACAATCCCAACCAACCTGCCTTCGAGCAGGCCGGACAGGCGGCGGGCGGATACTTGTAAAGAGACAACTACATGCCCCCCCTCCGAAGACGAGGTGAGCCTCGGCAACAACGAATTCGGCGTGCCTGAAGACCCCGTGGAGCAAGTTCGCTTTAAGCGACGGCTCATGGCCACGACGAAAAGCCTGCAAAGGAAACAACACCAGCTCAAAGCCAACCAAGAATTGCTCACAGACAGATGGACCAGGGTCCTGGCCACCAAGGAATACAGACTCAACCTCCCCACCAAAAGGTACCCAAGGCACAATTCGCTACCTCAACCTAAGAAGGAGAACCTAAAGCCCACACCCCGGCGCCAATATACCACGGTCCGGGACAATACGCAGGAAACGTGAGGCAGCATCCACAAACATCGACACAGGCGTCATAAGCGTCAAGTCAAGGAAGTTGGTACCGAATTCAGCAACCCCCAGTCCGGTCAGCGTAAAAGAACAGCTCAAGCCCATCCGACCCAAGCAGCATACTCGAGCAACCATGTGAAATTCATGGCACCCCTAGAAGGACGGCCAAGCATACCAATAGGGAATGCCAGATCCTCAAAACAAAACGGCCGGCCGTGCACCGGAAACAATGAAGGGAGGGTTCCAACAAGGAAAGACCAATCAAACATGGCGAAGTCAAAAGAAGACCCTCCACAGTACAAAAATACGGCCGATCTTCACCGATCACATCGGCCGTCCGGACAACATCAACCATAGCAATTTAATTGCACTCACTATCGACCCAATAGTCCGGGGGCTCCATCTGACACGAGCCCCCGCGGGCATAAAACTATCAATAACATCTTCTAAAAGATGCCAGGTGCAAAGGCCAAGTTTTATTGGCCCACCACTCTGATAGTCGTCTTCGGATCACCAAACAAATACCACGCCGAAGAATAAGTCTTCGGCACTGTCCCCTTATACAGTGATTACCACACTGACTATCATGATACGGCGAGAGCTGGTCAGCTATTTGAGAGGTTATAAAATCTCTAAAGATTTATTCCGCACAATGCCATTATAAATGCAAAGTGCGACGGATCAGTCTCCCGATTAGGCGCCGATAGAGCCCCTAGTACGGCCTTCCAAATACCAGGGGCTGCACCCACCATACTCGAATTCCTATGGCTAAGTGAGAGTGATAAAGCCCTATAGTCTGATTGCCTGGTTCGTGGTGAGGAACACCTCCTTAAAAGGACCCAACAATGGGATAAAGAGTGTTCAGGTATGTCCCGAACACCCCCGTACTTTTCACGTGGGGGCAGAAGACGACGACTGGCCAACTCTCAGGTTTTACATACACTAAACGGCCGCACAGGAAGAACAAACATTCACACAAACAGGCAATAAATAATAAAAGTGCCATTATCCCACATTACAAAGAATGGCACGACTGCCTTCAGGGAAATATAGTATCTTTGGTACACTGATCCGCCACAAGGCGGGCTCCTTTCAGGACACCTTCATAGTATAACTCGGGCTTGTGATGCTCCTTACCATCTGGTGGTCCCTCAGTCATTAGCTTCTCAGCATCAAGCTTCCCCCAGTGCACCTTCGGACGGGCAAACGCCATGCATGCACCCTCTATGCAAACCGATCGCTTAATGACATCGAGCCAAGGGCAAGCACCAACAATCCGCTTCACGAGTCCGAAGTAACTGCTTGGAATTGGCTCTGCGGGCCACAGCCGGACAACCAAGTCCTTCATGGCTAGTTCGGCTGCTGGTGCAGTTCGACCAGCTGCTTCAATTGATCAATAAAGGGCACCGGATAATTCGGTGCCAAATACTGCGACCAGAAATCCTTCTCCGCAGAGTTCTTCTCCTTAGTACGTTAGAATTGGGCAACATCTGATATGTTGTGTGGCAGGTTCGCAAACACACCTGGAGAAACAAGAATTCAGCTTGTCGCTTAGAGACCCCATTACTATGAAAAAATTGGCCTTGAGTACAAAAGGCCTTACCAGCCGCAACCTTTCGTGCCTCCTGAATATCCTTCAGAGCACCTCGGGCTTCTTCCCGAGCAACCTCCGCGGCTTGGAGAGCTTGGGCGAGTTCAGATTCTTTCCATACTAAACTCTGCTCCAAGGCCTCACTTTTCTTCACATCCTCCTGAAGCTCTCGCCCAGCTTCAATGAACGTGGCCTCGTGTTTCTCACGAAGAGCCTGCTTGGCGGCGGCCTTCTCGTTGGCTTCGTGTAGGACCTTGAAGTATGTCTAGAGGGGGGTGATTAGACTACTTTACCAATTAAAAACTTAACCTTTTCCCATTTTTAGAGTTTGGCAGATTTTAGCTATCTTAGGACAAGTCAAGCAATCATCACACTATTCAAGCAAGCATGCAAAGAGTATATAGGCAGCAGAAATTAAAGCATGCAACTTGCAAGAAAGCAAATGGAAGGGTTTGGAGGATTCAAACGCAATTGGAGACAAAGATGTTTTTGGCGTGGTTCCGATAGGTGGTGCTATCGTACATCCACGTTGATGGAGACTTCAACCCACGAAGGGTAACGGTTGCGCGAGTCCATGGAGGGCTCAGCCCACAAAGGGTCCACGAAGAAGCAACCTTGTCTATCCCACCATGGCCGTCGCCCACGAAGGACTTGCCTCACTAGCGGTAGATCTTCACGAAGTAGGCGATCTCCTTGCCCTTACAAACTCCTTGGTTCAACTCCACAATCTTGTCGGAGGCTCCCAAGTGACACCTAGCCAATCTAGGAGACACCACTCTCCAAGAAGTAACAAATGGTGCGTTGATGATGAACTCCTTGCTCTTGTGCTTCAAATGATAGTCTCCCCAACACTCAACTCTCTCTCATAGGTTTTGGATTTGGTGGAAAGAAGATTTGAGTGGAAAGCAACTTGGGGAAGGCTAGAGATCAAGATTCATATGGTAGGAATGGAATATCTTGGCCTCAACACATGAGTAGGCGGTTCTCTCTCAGAAATGGTAAGTTGGAAGTGTAGGTTTGTTCTGATGGCTCTCTCCACGAATGAAGAGGAGGTGGAGGGGTATATATAGCCTCCACACAAAATATAACCGTTACACACAATTTACCAAACTCAGTGGGACCGATTCAATAGACTCGGTCGGACCGATTTAGCAAACCTAGTGACTGTTAGGATTTTCGGTGGGACTGACATGCAACTGGTGAGACCTATTCGGTTAGGGTTAGGGCATAACGTAATCTCGCTAAGA
Organism: Aegilops speltoides; assembly: GCA_021437245.1. Lineage (NCBI taxonomy): Eukaryota > Viridiplantae > Streptophyta > Magnoliopsida > Poales > Poaceae > Aegilops > Aegilops speltoides. Next base: position 166,162,326 of record CM038146.1, read on the forward strand.
CCGATTACGCAAACTCGGTGAGACCGATTTTGGTAATAAGCTTTCCAGAGAGTTGGTCAGGTAAACTCGGTGGGACCGATTTGCTCTTTTCGGTGAGACCGAGATGTTACGAAAGGGAAACAGAGAGTTTACATTGCAATCTCGGTGGGACCGATCGCTCACTTCGCTTAGACCGAAATGTTATGAAGGGAAACAGAGAGATTACAATCCCATCTCGGTGAGACCGAGATCCCTATCGGTAAGACCGATTTGCTTAGGGTTTGTGGCAGTGGCTATGACTTTTGAAATCGGTGGCGCCGGATAGGAAGAATCAGTGTGACAGATTTTGGCTTTAGGTTTAGGTCATTTGTGGATGTGGGAAAGTAGCTGAGGGTTTTGGAGCATATCACTAAGCACATGAAGCAAGAGGCTCATTAAGCAACACCTCATCCCTCCTTGATAGTATTGGCTTTTCCTATAGACTCAATGTGATCTTGGATCACTAAAATATAAAATGAAGAGTCTTGAGCTTTTGAGCTTGAGCCAATCCTTTGTCCTTAGTATTTTGAGGGATCCACTTTCATCATCCATGCCATGCCATTCATTGAGCTTTCCTGAAATAATAGTCTTGGAATAGCATTAGCTCAATGAGCTATATGTTGTTATGAATTACCAAAACCACCTAGTGATAGTTGCACTTTCAATCTCCCCCTTTTTGGTAATTGATGACAACATATAGATCAAAGCTTCGACAAATGATAATAAGATTTAAAAACATCGTTGCTTTGAGAAGTATGTCATAAGCAAGAGCTCCCCCTAAATTTGTGCATAGTTTAAGATTTGCTTTGACTGCAAATGCACAATGAATTAGGCTCATGGGTTACTCTTCCATGTCACATACATCTTGGTGGAGCGCTCAAAAATAATAAAGATTGAATACATGCACTCATCACCAAGCAAAGTGAATGATCACATAGGATAGATAAGATAATATCACCAAGCATGCATAAGTGTAGCTTATGATCAAACACATGATCATCAATGCCTCACAAGCATAGTATCTCAAGCAATCAAAAGCAAACAAGTTTTAACCACCAAATCAAAACAAGAGAGAACAAAAGCAACACTCTCTCTCTCGAAGCCTATGATCTATAAATTTTTCTCCCCCTTTGGCAACAAGTTACCAAAAAGTTCATAGAAAATGCATAGTGCTAGATCGACTCTCAGGCTTGATCTTCAGGTGGTGGTCTCCGGATAACTCCAAGAATGAAGGCTTCAGTTGAAGTAGAGGGTGCTGGAGTTGATGCTGGAGCTGGTTGCACTGGAGCTGTAGGTGCTGTAGCTGGTGCAGATGATGTTTCTCTAGTGTCTGTCAGAGGCACTACAACTGATCTCTGGCTCTAGGCACTCTAGCAAACACATTAGTTGTTGTCTTGCCCTGCCTCTCCTGCATGTCATCCTGCAGCTGCTCTACAACCGATCAATCTCGCCATTTTGACATCAAGGTCATGGAATTTGAGATCCATGATTCTCTCCAGGCTCTCCTGATTCTGAGTGAGGGTGGCCAATCCCTTCTCAATCCTCAGTGTTGATGCTATCAAGTAACCAAGCTGCTCCTGCTTATTCTTCAAGAAATACTCAGATGCCTCCTCTTGAGTTGGCATCCTGCCAGCCTTCTCCTTCCTTGCCTTCTCTTTCTTCTCTTGAGCTTGAACTGATGATGGATCATTCTCATTCATGACAACTTGATTGTCCTCAAAGTCTGGATAAAGTGGAAAATGTTACTTATCCAATTGATATTTCCCTGTGCCCATCTTTGAGTTAATCAACTCCTGAATCTGAGGGGCATATCCATAGCTCCTCTTCTGATCTGCTGCTGTCCTCTTAATGGTTTCATTCATAAGGCTCATGACTTTGAACTTTTCTGGCACATCAAACACATGCAACATGTTGATGGCATGCCCTCTAATCATGTTGTGGTCACCAGACTTAGGCAACAGAGTGTGCCTTAGGATCTAATTGATAGTTGGCAGCCCTGACAGTAGGAAGTGGATTGATCCAAACTTATGTGTTTCAATAGCCTTGTTTGGGATCTCCTTGTACATGTGTGCCATGGAGTTGTGGTCCATCTTCTTCTTGGCATAAATATCCAGGTCATCTTCATTCTCCTTTGGGGCATTGGTAAGACTTGCCCATTCCTCAATAGTTGACTGGTATCTGGTGCCTTCTGACATCCAAACTATCCTTCCATCTGGATAGAAGTGTGCTATGGAGTAGAATTGCATGATAAGTTCATCATTCCAGTTGGTGAGCTTTTGCCCAACAAAATCAGCAACTCCACAAGCAACAAAGCTGTCTTGCACTCCAGGATAGTGCTCTTCATTGTCCTTGATGTAGGTCCAGTCGACCCACCTCATATCACATACTATGGGCTTCTTATCCAACAAGATTGTCTCATAGAAGTCCTGCTGTTCCTTTGTATGGAACCTGTAATCAACATCAGTTCTTCTCCTTGAGGCATATGGATCTTCCATCCTCCATATCCTCAACCCTGAGACCTTCCTGATCCTCATGTCCTCAGCCATAGGATGGGCATCATTGTGGTCTGGTATCTTGGGCTTGAGCTTCCTTAGGACCTGTCCTTCTTCATCTTCCTCATCAGCAACATTAGGCACTGGGGCCTTGTTCTTCTCAGCAGCTGGAATACTCCTGGTATTCCTCTTTGGTGCAAGTGTAACGCCTCGGATTCAATGCGCCAGGTGTCTGCCAGTTATTCGCCGTCGTTGCCATGTCCTTTGCTTGCGTATTGCATTTTATCATGTCATCATGTGCATTTCTTTTTGCATACATGTCCATCTCATGCATCCGAGCATTTTCCCCGTTGTCCGTTTTGCAATCCGGCACTCCTATGTCCTCCGGCGTCCCCCTCTTGTCTCTTTTCGTGTGCGGGTGTTAAACGTTCTCGGAATGGCCCGAGGCTTGCCAAGAGGCCTTGGTATAGCACCGGTAGACCGCCTGTCAAGTTTCATACCATTTGGAGGTCGTTTGGTACTCCAACGGTTAACCGGGTAACCGCAAAGCCCTCTTTTGTTGCAGCCCAACACCCCTTCCAAAGTGGCCCAAAGCCCAGCAAACTCCCCTCCATGCTCTCGGTCGTTCGATCACGATTGCGTGGCCGAAAACCGCACCTCATTTGGACTCTCCTAGCTCCCTCTACCTATAAATACACCTCCCCCTCCGAATTTTTGGGTCCAAACCCTAGCCCCTTCTTCCTCCGCCCACCGGACGCGTCCGCGCCACGCCGGACACGTCCGCCGCCGCCTCCCTCAACCACTCGGAGCCCACCACGTGGCACTCCGGCCTCCCAGCAGAGCCGCCCGCCAGTTCATGGAAGCCCTCCCGGCCCGAAGCCCGCCCGCCCACGCCGCCACCGGGATCGCTGCGCCGCCGCCGGCAGCCTCGCCCGCCGCCGCCTGCCTCCGCCTCGGCGCCGCCTGTCGCCTCGTCGCCTCGTCGCCCTTCAGCGCCTCCACCCGCCGCCGTCGACCATGGGCGCCGCCCGCCGCGCGACGCTGTCGTCCCTCAGCGCCTCGGTCGGCCCGTCGCCACCGCCGCCGCCGCCGTCGCCCTCGGCCCGGCGCGCCCGCGTCCTTCCGGCCGTCGCCTCCTCGCGAGGAGCCGGCCCGCGCCTCCAGCGCCTCCGCGCCCGCGCCCGGCCGGATCCGTCCGGGCCACCTCCCGTGCTTCCCCAGCCACCTCCGGCCGATCTCCGGTGAGATCCAGTGAACCTCGGTTCGTGTGCCCACAGGTTGACTTTTCCCCCCGCCAAAAATCCACCAAGTCCCGAGTGGTTTCAACATAATCATGCCATGTTCATCGCATTGTATCTCTGCATCCGTAGCTCCGTTTTGTGCGTGTAATATGTCAAATTGTTCGCCTCAACGAGTACTTCATTTCATAACATTGCATCATTTTCATTTGAGCTGATCTTGATGCCCGAAATGCTGTTGGAAGAGTGCATGTTGATGTTAATCTGCTGAAACTGTTATAACTTGCTCATTTGTCATTTTTGCCATGTTTGATGTGTGCATCCTATGAGGTTGATGTCTACATGTGTTTTGATCTATGCTATGCCATCTTTCCAGAGGTGCAACCCATGTATTTTTGTGACTTGTGTGCTGAGTGCATCGAGCTTGTTAAGGAGGATACTTGCTGTTGCTGTTTTCCTGACAGATTCTGTTATATTTTGTTGCTATGTTAACATGCTTCTACTAATCGTTCTATGCATAATCTGGAGATGTTTATATAAACATGTTTTGATCTACATGTTATGCCCTATCCATCCATGCCCCTGGTTGCATTTATAGCTTGCTGTAGATTGTTCATATCTTGCTCCAAAGTTGCTTGATAATGTTGCTATCAGCCTGTTAACATTAAGTTCAATGTTTCCATGATGGTTTACTAGTGATCCATGCATCCTATGAACTTGCTCTTGCCATGCTTAGCTTCATAAACATGCCTTCTTGATGTTGGTTGCCTTGCCATGCCATGTATTGCTCTGTAGTGAGTGGTTCAAGCTCACCAACATGCCTACTTATTGTTTGTTCTGCCATGTATGAATCATCATATAACTTGCCATGTTTACATGGGTGCCATCATATCTTCCGATCCTTTTTGGCTCATGGTCAGTAAGGGACTTTTGATCTATGCTTTTAGTAGATTCATGTCATGCCTTTGTTTGCCATTATAAGGTCCTGTAACATGTTGTTTGATAGCTCTAAACATTGCAACCTGATGTTATTTCCTGATAAGTCTGAAACTGTTATTATTTGCAATCTTACCATGTCCTTTTGAGCATGTTCTAGTTGTTTCTGGAGATAGGTCAGTGTTCATGTTTTGTTATGCTTTACCTGTACTTCATGCTCATGCCTTTTGTTAATATGTTGGGGTGCTGTAACATGTTGTTTTGATGCTTGCAAGATGCCTAGTTCTTTGTTATGGATGATTGTTGCTATAACTTGTATAGTGTATGTGTTGAACCGTTGCTCCATTTTGAGTGTGCTCTATATGAAACTTGCTTGATTTTGCATGTAGTTTCATATTACCATGTTGCATCCTTGTTTTGGTGTGTTTGCTTGATGTTTGGGTGCTTTTGCATCAATGCCATGTTTAACTTGTTTTGCTCATATCTTCTAGGCCGTAGCTCCAAATCTAATGAACTTTATATGTAACTTGACTAGAATTTCATGTAGATCATCCTGGTGCATCTTAACTTGCTGTTTAACAACTTGAACATAAGGTTTATTCAGTTCTGGACCAATTTCGAAATTTGCATATGAGGACTTACGGAATTGTTATATGTTGTTCGGCCTCATTTAAACTTGCCTTGATGTGTTGTTCTTGTTTGCATCATCTCTTGCCATGAATAGCTTCATGTAGCTTGGTCATGCATCATGCTTGTTGTGCATCATGTCTTGTTCATGTGTGGTGTGTTTACCATGTTGTGTGCTTCTTCTCGATAGTTCCTGTTTCGTTGCGATCGTGAGGATTCGTTCGTCTACGCTTGGTTCGTCTTCGTGGCTTCATCTTCTTCATGGACTCGTTCTTCTTCCTTGCGGGATTTCAGGCAAGATGACCGCTACCCTGGATCTCACTACTATCATTGCTATGCTAGTTGCTTCGTTCTATCGCTATGCTGCGTTACCTATCTGTTGCTCATCAAGCCTCCCAAATTGCCATGAACCTCTAACCTTTGACACCATTCCTAGCAAACCGTTGCTTGGCTATGTTACCGCTTTGCTCAGCCCCTCTTATAGCATTGCTAGTTGCAGGTGAAGTTGAAGATTGCTCCATGGTGGACAAGGTTTATGTTGGGATATCACAATATCTCTTATATTATTAATGCATTTACATACTTGGTAAAGGGTGGAAGGCTCGGCCTTATGCCTGGTGTTTTGTTCCACTCTTGCCGCCCTAGTTTCCGTCATACCGGTGTTATGTTCCCGGATTTTGCGTTCCTAACGCGGTCGGGTGATTTATGGGACCCCCCTGACAGTTCACTTTGAATAAAACTTGTCCAGCAAGGCCCAACCTTGGTTTTACCATTTGCCTCACCACCACCTATACCCTTCCCTTGGGTCGGCCAACCCAAGGGTCATCTTTATTTTAGCCCCCGGGGCGTGCTTGTCTAAGTGTTGGTCCGACCGAGCTCACTCTTGGGCCACCTCGAAACTCGAAGTCTAGTTTTACCGTAGCTAGTCTCATCGGTGTTGCCACGAGAGCGAGATATGTGCAGCTCCTATCGAGATTGTCGGCGCGATCGGGCGGCTTTGCTGGTCTTGTTTTACCATTGTCGAAATGTCTTGTAAACGGGATTCGAGATCGATCGGGTCTTCCGGAGAAGGAATATCCTTCGTTGATCGCGAGAGCTTATCATGGGCTAAGTTGGGACACCCTGCAGGTATAAACTTTCGAGAGCCGTGCCCGCGGTTATGTGGCGATGGGAATTTGTTAATGTCGGTTGTAGATAACTTGACACCAGATCCGAATTAAAACGCATCAACCGTGTGTGTAGCCGTGATGGTCTCTTCTCGGCGGAGTCCGGGAAGTGAACACGGTTTCTGTGTTATGTTTGACGTAAGTATGAGTTCAGGATCACCTCTTGATCATTGCTAGCTTCACGACCGTTCCATTGTTTCTCTTCTCGCTCTCATTTGCGTATGTTAGCCACCATATATGCTTAGTCGCTGCTGCAACCTCACCACTTTACCCCTTCTGTAACGCCCTCGATGCGGCTATATCTCCCACGTGTCGAAGCACGACTTAGAGGCATAACCGCATTGAAAGCAATATCGCAAGTGAGGTAATCTTCACACAACCCATGTAATACATAAGGGAAAGAGATACATAGTTGGCTTACAATCGCCACTTCACACAATTACATGAATAAAGCATTACATCATTCAGATACAATCAAGGTCCGACTACGGAACCAAAAATAAAAGAAGAACCCCAAATGCGACAAAGGTCCCCGATCGACCCCAACTGGGCTCCACTACTAATCAACTAGAACGAAACAACACAAAGGGCAAGATCTTCATCGAGCTCCTCCTTGAGCTTGGTTGCGCCACCGCTTTCGGTAACATAGGCACCGCAAACTGGTTTTGAAGTATCCGTGAGCCACGAGGACTCGGCAATCCCATTACCATGGGTATCAAGACTAGCAAAGCTTAATGGTAAAGGAAGGGGTAAAGTGGTGAGGTTGCAGCAGCGACTAAGCAAGTATGGTGGCTAACATACGCAAAGAAGAGCGAGAAGAGAACAAGCGGAACGGTCGTGAAACTAGCAATGATCAAGAGGTGATCCTGAACACCTACTTACGTCAAACATAACCCAGAAACCGTGTTCACTTCCCGGACTCCGCCGAGAAGAGACCATCACGGCTACACACACGGTTGATAAGTTTTAATTCGGATCTGGTGTCAAGTTCTCTACAACCGGACATTAACAAATTCCCATCTCGCCACATAACCATGGGCACGGCTCTCGAAAGTTTATACCTGCAGGGTGTTCCAACTTAGCCCATGACAAGCTCTCGCGATCATCGGAGGAATAGACCTTCTCCCAGAAGACCCGATCGGTCTCGAATCCGGTGACATCAAGACATTTCGACAATGGTAAAACAAGACCAGCAAAGCCGCCCGATGCGCCGACAATCCCGATAGGAGATGCACATATCTCGTTCTCGAGGCAACACCGGATGAGACATCCTACGAGTAAAACCAGACTCGAGTTGCCCGAGGGGCCCTGCAGATCTACTCGGTTCGAACCAGCACTTAGACAAGCACCGCCCGGGGCTAAAATAAAGATGACCTCGAGAGAGCGACTCCCAAGGGAAAAAGTAGGTGGTGGTGAGGCAAATGGTAAAAGTCAATGTTGGGCCTTCTTTGGACAAGTTTTATTCAAAGCGAACCGTCGGGGGTCCCATAAATCACCCGACCGCCAGAACGCAAAATCCGGGAACATAACACCGTATGACGGAAACTAGGGCGGCAATAGTGGAACAAAACACCGTGCATAAGGCCGAGCCTTCCACCCTTTACCAAGTATATAGATACATTAATAATATAAGAGATATTGTGATATCCCAACATAAACCCTGTCCACCATGGAGCAATCTTCAACTTCACCGCAACTAGCAACGCTATAAGAGGGCTGAGCAAAGCGGTAACATAGCCGCACAACGGTTTGCTAGGAATGGTGTCAAAGGTTAGAGGTTCATGGCAATATGGGATGGCTTGATAAACAGTAATAGGTAGCGCAAAGATAGCGATAGAACGAAGCAACTAGCATATCAATGATAGTAGTGAGATCCAGGGTAGCGGTCATCTTGCCTGAAATCCCGCTAGGAAGAAGAACGAGTCCATGAAGAAGACAAACGGACGGAGTCGAACGAATCCTCACAAACGCGACGAAACGGGAACTATCGATAAGAAGCACATAACATAGTAAACACACCACACATGAACAAGACATGATGCACAACAAGCATGATGCAAGACAAAGCTACATGAAGCTACTCATGGCAAAAGATGATGCAAACAAGAGCAACACATCAAGGCAAGTTTAAATGAGGCCGGGAACAACATATAACAATTCTGGTAAGTCCTCATATGCAAATTTCGAAATTGGTCCAGAACTGAATAAACATTAAGTTGAAGTTGTTAAACAGCAAGTTAAGATGCACCACAATGATCTACACGAAATTCTAGTCAAGTTACATATAAAGTTCATTAGATTCGGAGCGACGGCCTAGAAGATATGAGCAAAACAAGTTAAACATGGCATCGATGCAAAATGCATACAAACATCAAGCAAACACACCAAAACAAGGATGCAACATGATAATATGAAGCTACATGCAAAAACAAGCAAGTTACATATAGAGCACACTCAAAACGGAGCAACGGTTATTTAGTTATGAATTAAATCATTTTAGCATGGCATTTGAGCAAATTAATGCAAACAGCAATTTAAACATTTTAAACATGGATGAGAGTTGCATATTATTAATCTACACAAAATTTTAAGCATTTTACATATATAAATCATTTTAATCCGATGCATGGTTAAATAGTTATTAGCAGTTTAAAACAGGGGCATTTCTGTAAAACTGGCATCTCTGGAAAATAGCAAAATTCGCAGCGCAGGAAAAAAAAACACATGGGCTGAACAGAGTGGAGGGGCTGTGGGCGCTCACCCATGGGCTTAGCCCATCTGGAAAGAGGCAAGGCGGGCCGGCGGATCTGGGCCGGACCACGGGGGCCCTTGGTGGCGATCTGATCGGTGTTGGCTGGCGTCGTTGTCCTCCCGACGCCAACGGCGGCGGGTGGAACTCCGCGCCGGAGCTGCTCGCGAGAGGAGGACGGCGGCTCGGGATCTGGCGGCGGCGGAGGCGGCGGCGGCGTGGCGGGCGGGAGGCGGCGGGGCGGTGGTGGCGGCGGCGGCGGCGGCGATGTGGCCGTGGCGGGCTGGGTACATAAGCGAAGTCGCATGGCGGTCGGGCTCTGGCGCGCGCTGGAGGAGGCGGGTCCGCCGGCGGAGAGGCGGCGACGGCGGTAACGGACGCGGGCAAGGGCGGCAGCAGCGGGCAGCGGCGGCGGCGTAGGTGAGCGCGGCGGCGGCGAGGCGGCAGAATGGGTTTGCATGTGCTGGCGGCGAAGTGAGGCGGGCGCGCGGGCGGGCGGGGCGCTGGGCCGCGCGGCGGGCGGCTGGGTGGTGGCGCAGCCACGTGGCGCTGGGATTGCATGGGCGGCTGGCGGACGTGTCCGGCGCCGGTCGGACATGTCCGGCGCGGCGCGGAGGGGAAATTAGGGTTTCGGGGGAAAAGATCCGCGAATTTGGAAGGGGGTGTATATATAGGCATAGAGGGAGCTAGGAGAGTCCAAATGAGGAGCGGTTTTCGGCCACGCGATCGTGATCGAACGACCGAGAGCATGGAGGGGAGTTTGGTGGGTTTTGGGCCACTTTGGAAGGGGTGTTGGGCTGCAACAAAAGAGGGTTTTATTTACATCTTGTTAGCCGTTGGAGTATCAAACGACCTCCAAATGGCACGAAACTTGACAGGCGGTCTACCGGTGCTATACCAAGGCCGCTTGGCAAACCTCGGGCCATTCCGAGAAAGTTTAACACCCGCTCACAACAAGAGAGAAGAAGGGGACGCCGGATGACATAGGAGTGCCGGATTGCAAAACGGACAACGGGGAAAAGGCTCGGATGCATGAGACAGACATGTTTGCAAAATGAAATGCACATGATGACATGATAAAATGCAGATGATAAAATGGCAAAATGCAACACGCAAGCAAATGACATGGCAACGACGGCGAATAACTGGCGGACACCTGGCGCATCGGATCCGGGGCGTTACACCTTCCTTTCCCATTAAGCTTTGCTAGTCTTGATACCCATGGTAATGGGATTGTTGAGTCCTCGTGGCTCATAGATTACTACAACAACAGTTGCAGGTACAGGTTTTGCGATGATCTTGACGCGAGAGCGATGTTTGCTTGTTTGGAGTTTTTCTTCTGCTTCTTCTTCGATCAGGGGATAGGTTCCAGGTCGGCAGCCTGGGCTAGCAGGGTGGATGTCGTTTGAGCTTTTGTTTGTGTTTCATCCGTAGTCGGATGTTGACCTTATGTTTGAGATGATGTTGTATTCGTGTGGCATTGTATGCCTCTTGTATGTATCCCCATCTATTATGTAATGTTGATGTAATGATATCCACCTTGCAAAAGCGTTTCAATATGCGGGTCTATCCTTGGTGGGACCTTCGAGTTCCTTTTGGATAGGGTCGCATATTGGGCGTGACAAGTTGGTATCAGAGCCTCGACCGACCATTGGAGCCCCCTTGATTGATCGTGTAGTTTGGCTGTTGTTGAGTCTAGAAGAAACTGTTTTCGGAGTCTAGTTATATCGGAGAGTAGGAATTCTTTTTACTCCTCTTCCCCTTCAAAATTTTCTTTAGGATCACGTGGTTAGTTTCGTGAGTTGTCCATCCTCTTTTGTCTGGTGCATTTCTCGTCAAGCTGATTCGAACCTCTCTCTCTCTTTGGGAGATCAATCCTCAGCTCTTTTCGATCGATGTTGTTTCCCTGTCTGAAGTTGTCCTTGTTTTTCCCACCCGCCCTCCCCTCTTCTTCTCGAATTCGGAGTCCGTAATCGAGTATCCATCCTACTCGTGTGAAGTCTTTGCTTTTTTTTTTCCGCAATGATTTCCAACCGGTGTTTTCTCTTCAAGTTGTTCGTCGGTTCCCCCTTCCAAGTTGTCTTTGTTTTCCCGCCCTCCCACCCTCTTCTTCCCGGTGCCTGAGTCTCTTTCGAGCATCAATTCCATTCGTGTGGAGCCTCTTCAGTCTTCCCTCAATTATTTTAACCGGTGAATTCTTGTCTCGTTCGTCATTCTTCATCTCTTTTCTTTTCCGGTGGATTCAATTCTAGTTTTTTTTCGGTGGTGATTATATTCTTTTCCTCAGCTCAAGTGTTTTCCCTGCTCGTTCGTCTCTCGCTAGTTTATCCTTCCGGAGTGTTCAAGACATCTCAGGAGATTCGTCTGTGTTCCAATTAATTCGAGGTTGTCACCTCATTTAAATATTTCATTCATTCCGGTGCATCATATATATGTTCAACAATCCTTTCCAACGGTGCTTTTCTCTTCAATGGGCCCTAACCCATAGGTCTTTTCCCAGGATCTTGCCTGACTCTTCTAAATTCCCCCAGAGTTATTCGCAATTCTCTTTCAAGTGTGACGTAAGAATGAATTTCATCAGTCACATGCCTTCTCCAAGATCGCTTTCAAAATCATTTCATTGTTGGCTCAACCCCTTCGCTTTTCATTCTTCCGGAGTATCTCAGGAATTTTGGTGGTGTTTCTCGTCGTCATTTGAAGATCGAAGAAGAGTTTTCTCTAAATCTTGTCCGTTTTTTCGAAGATTCGCGGTTCTAGTTTCTTGTTATCCTCTTTTAATTATTCCATTTGTCAGATATTCTTCCTTACCCATCCGGAGTATTTAAGGAGTTGATTTCTTTTCATTTCACCGGAGGCCATCATTCCAGTTATCGTTCGCTATTTATCCCGGTGCTTCGTTCAAGTATTTTTCAATCAGTTCGCGATCTCTTCATTCTTTTGCATCTAAATCCCCTCAAGCACATTCGTTCTTCTAATTCTTCCTGGTGATTCAGTCTCTTTCATCAGTCATTTTTGAATTCTAACGGTGGCTCTTTAAGATTCTTTTCCTTGTTTATCATTTAATTCATTCGTTCTTTTCAATCCTACTGGTGGTTCATGAAGACCTTCTCAAGTTTGCGATATGTCACTTCTCAATCCTTTTCAAGAAGAATAAGTAGTATGCAAGAATCCATTGCTTGTCATCAATTTAATTTGATGAAGGATAAGCATAACATATTTCTTATTCTCATTTCATTCGTGGCACAAGTTGTCATTTTCTTCTCCGTTCTTTTCATTCAACTCTTTCAATTCTTTCCGGAGGTTTTGTGTCATGTCTCCATCAAGTATCATTCCATCCTCTCTAGTTCGTGTTCTATTCCTTTCATTTTAGCTGGAGTGCTGCCTAAATCCTTTCAGTCTTATTCGTTTCTTTTCTCATTCTAACCACTCCGGTTAGAACGAGTGGTTTCATAGCCTATCCGATTTGATGAGCTTTGATTCTCGTCATTCTCGTCATTCCCCTCTTCTTCTCGAGTGCTTTCGATTCTTTGCTTCTTCTCCAGAGTTCTTGCTTCACCTCATCCCTTTTTCCCTTCCGTCTCGGTCCTAAGATCTCGGGATGAGATCTCTTGTTAGTGCAGGAGTGTTGTAACACCTCGGATTCGATGCGCCAGGTGTCTGCCAGTTATTCGCCATCGTTGCCATGTCATTTGCTTGCGTGTTGCATTTTATCATGTCATCATGTGCATTTCTTTTTGCATACATGTTCATCTCATGCATCCGAGCATTTTCCCCGTTGTCCGTTTTGCAATCCGGCACTCCTATGTCCTCCGGCGTCCCCCTCTTGTCTCTTTTCGTGTGCGGGTGTTAAACGTTCTCGGAATGGCCCGAGGCTTGCCAAGCGGATTTGGTATAGCACCGGTAGACCTCCTGTCAAGTTTCGTGCCATTTGGAGGTCGTTTGGTACTCCAACGGTTAACCGGGTAACCGCAAAGCCCTCTTTTGTTGCAGCCCAACACCCCTTCCAAAGTGGCCCAAAGCCCAGCAAACTCCCCTCCATGCTCTCGGTCGTTCGATCACGATCGCGTGGCCGAAAACCGCACCTCATTTGGACTCTCCTAGCTCCCTCTACCTATAAATACACCTCCCCCTCCGAATTTTCGGGTCCAAACCCTAGCCCCTTCTTCCTCCGCCCACCGGACGCGTCCGCGCCACGCCGGACACGTCCGCCGCCGCCTCCTTCAGCTACTCGGAGCCCGCCACGTGGCACTCCGGCCTCCCCCGTGCCGCCAGCCCGCCAGGCCCGCGGGAAGCCCTCCCGGGCCCGAAGCCCGCCTCGCCCGCGCCGCCGCCGGATCGCTGCACCATTGGCAGCTCGCCCGCCGCCGGGATCCGCCCGCCGCCGCCGCCCCTCGCCTCGGCGCCGCCTGTCGCCTCGTCGCCCTTAGCGCCTCTGTCCGCCGCCCGCCGATCATGGCGCGCCGCCCGCCCGCCTGCTCCGTCCTCCACGCCTCGGTCGGCCCCGTCGCCACCGCCGCTGCCGCTTTTGGCCCTTGGCGCGCGCCCGCGTCCCTCCGGCGTCGCCTCTCGCGAGGAGCCGGCCGCGCCTCCCAGGTGCCTCCGCGCGCCGCCCGGCCGGATCCGGCCGGATCCGGTCCGGGGCCACCTCCCCGTGCTTCCCCAGCCACCTCCGGCCGATCTCCGGCGAGATCCAGTGAACCTCGGTTCGCGTGCCCGCAGGTTGACTTTTCCCCCCTCCGAAAATCCACCAAGTCCCGAGTGTTTTCAACATAATCATGCCATGTTCATCGCATTGTATCTCTGCATCCGTTGCTCCGTTTTGTGCGTGTAATATGTCAAATTGTTCGCCTCAACGAGTACTTCATTTCATAACATTGCATCATTTTCATTTGAGCTAATCTTGATGCCCGAAATGCTGTTGGAAGAGTGCATGTTGATGTTAATCTGCTGAAACTGTTATAACTTGCTCATTTGTCATTTTTGCCATGTTTGATGTGTGCATCCTATGAGGTTGATGTCTACATGTGTTTTGATCTATGCTATGCCATCTTTACAGAGGTGCAACCCATGTATTTTTGTGACTTGTGTGCTGAGTGCATCGAGCTTGTTAAGGAGGATACTTCATTCTTTGTTTTTCTGATGATTCTGTTATATTTTGTTGCTATGTTAACATGCTTCTACTAATCGTTCTATGCATAATTTGGAGATGTTTATATAAACATGTTTTGATCTACATGTTATGCCCTATCCATCCATGCCCCTGGTTGCATTTATAGCTTGCTGTAGATTGTTCATATCTTGCTCCAAAGTTGCTTGATAATGTTGCTATCAGCCTGTTAACATTAAGTTCAATGTTTCCATGATGGTTTACTAGTGATCCATGCATCCTATGAACTTGCTCTTGCCATGCTTAGCTTCATAAACATGCCTTCTTGATGTTGGTTGCCTTGCCATGCCATGTATTGCTCTGTAGTGAGTGGTTCAAGCTCACCAACATGCCTACTTATTGTTTGTTCCTGCCATGTATGAATCTGTCATATAACTTGCCATGTTTACATGGGTGCCATCATATCTTCCGATCCTTTTTGGCTCATGGTCAGTAAGGGACTTTTGATCTATGCTTTTAGTAGATTCATGTCATGCCTTTGTTTGCCATTATAAGGTCCTGTAACATGTTGTTTGATAGCTCTAAACATTGCAACCTGATGTTTTTTCCTGATAAGTCTGAAACTGTTATTATTTGCAATCTTACCATGTCCTTTTGAGCATGTTCTAGTTGTTTCTGGAGATAGGTCAGTGTTCATGTTTTGTTATGCTTTACCTGTACTTCATGCTCATGCCTTTTGTTAATATGTTGGGGTGCTGTAACATGTTGTTTTGATGCTTGCAAGATGCCTAGTTGCTGTTATGGACAGATTGTTGCTATAACTTGTATAGTGTATGTGTTGAACCGTTGCTCCATTTTGAGTGTGCTATATATGAAACTTGCTTGATTTTGCATGTAGTTTCATATTACCATGTTGCATCCTTGTTTTGGTGTGTTTGCTTGATGTTTGGGTGCTTTTTGCATCAATGCCATGTTTAACTTGTTTTGCTCATATCTTCTAGGCCGTAGCTCCAAATCTAATGAACTTTATATGTAACTTGACTAGAATTTCATGTAGATCATCCTGGTGCATCTTAACTTGCTGTTTAACAACTTGAACATAAGGTTTATTCAGTTCTGGACCAATTTCGAAATTTGCATATGAGGACTTACCGGAATTGTTATATGTTGTTCCCGGCCTCATTTAAACTTGCCTTGATGTGTTGTTCTTGTTTGCATCATCTCTTGCCATGAGTAGCTTCATGTAGCTTGGTCATGCATCATGCTTGTTGTGCATCATGTCTTGTTCATGTGTGGTGTGTTTACCATGTTGTGTGCTTCTTCTCGATAGTTCCTGTTTCGTTGCGATCGTGAGGATTCGTTCGTCTACGCTTGGTTCATCTTCGTGGCTTCATCTTCTTCATGGACTCGTTCTTCTTCCTTGCGGGATTTCAGGCAAGATGACCGCTACCCTGGATCTCACTACTATCATTGCTATGCTAGTTGCTTCGTTCTATCGCTATGCCGCGTTACCTATCTGTTGCTCATCAAGCCTCCCAAATTGCCATGAACCTCTAACCTTTGACACCATTCCTAGCAAACCATTGCTTGGCTATGTTACCGCTTTGCTCAGCCCCTCTTATAGTGTTGCTAGTTGCAAGTGAAGTTGAAGATTGCTCCATGGTGGACAGGGTTTATGTTGGGATATCACAATATCTCTTATATTATTAATGCATCTATATACTTGGTAAAGGGTGGAAGGCTCGGCCTTATGCCTGGTGTTTTGTTCCACTCTTGCCGCCCTAGTTTCCGTCATACCGGTGTTATGTTCCCGGATTTTTGCGTTCCTAACGCGGTCGGGTGATTTATGTGACCCCGATAGTTCGCTTTGAATAAAACTTGTCCAAAGAAGGCCCAACCTTGGTTTTACCATTTGCCTCACCACCACCTATACCCTTCCCTTGGGTCGGCCAACCCAAGGGTCATCTTTAGCCCCCGGGCGGTGCTTGTCTAAGTGTTGGTCCGAATCGAGCTACTCATGGGCCACCTCGTGGAAACTCAAGTCTGGTTTTACTCGTAGCTAGTCTCATCCGCTGTTGCCTCGAGAACGAGATATGTGCAGCTCCTATCGGGATTGTCGGCGATCAGCGGCTTTGCTGGTCTTGTTTTACCATTGTCGAAATGTCTTGTAAACCGGGATTCCGAGACTGATCGGGTCTTCATGGGAGAAGGAATATCCTTCGTTGATCGCGAGAGCTTATCATGGGCTAAGTTGGGACACCTCGCAGGTATAAACTTTCAAGAGCCGTGCCGCGGTTATGTGGCAGATGGGAATTTGTTAATGTCCGGTTGTAGATAACTTGACACCAGATCCGAATTAAAACGCATCAACCGTGTGTGTAGCCGTGATGGTCTCTTCTCGGCGGAGTCCAGGAAGTGAACACGGTTTCTGTGTTATGTTTGACGTAAGTATGAGTTCAGGATCACCTCTTGATCATTACTAGCTTCACGACCGTTCCTTTGTTTCTCTTCTCGCTCTCATTTGCGTATGTTAGCCACCATATATGCTTAGTCGCTGCTGCAACCTCACCACTTTACCCCTTCCTTTCCCATTAAGCTTTGCTAGTCTTGATACCCATGGTAATGGGATTGATGAGTCCTCGTGGCTCCTGATTACTACAACAACGATTGCAGTACAGTGTTTTATGATGATCTTGACGCGAGAGCGATGTTTGCTTGTTTGGAGTTCTTCTTCTGCTTCTTCTTCGATCAGGGGATAGGTTCCAGGTCGGCAGCCTGGGCTAGCAGGGTGGATGTCGTTTGAGCTTCTGTTTGTGTTTCATCCGTAGTCGGATGTTGACCTTATGTTTGAGATGATGTTGTATTCGTGTGGCATTGTATGCCTCTTGTATGTATCCCCATCTATTATGTAATGTTGATGTAATGATATCCACCTTGCAAAAGCGTTTCAATATGCGGGTCTATCCTTGGTGGGACCTTTGAGTTCCTTTTAGATAGGGTCGCATATTGGGCGTGACAGCAAGCTTGGCCTTGGAGGCAGCTTTGGGTGCTTCCTTGGGCTTAGATGTTGCAGCCCCTGATCTAATAGCATCACCCATAAGCTTTGGTGCCTTGGGTGCTGGTGGAGCAACCTCTTCTTCCTCTTCAGAATCTCTTCTCATAGAGGGCTTTCCAAGGACCTGGGCAGTTGTGGTTCTTGCTCTCTTCTTCTTCTTGTCCTGAGCACCTTCATCCTCTGATTCAATGGTAAACTTCATTGTCCAGGTCATCTTCATTCTCCTTTGGGGCATTGATCAGACTTGCCCATTCCTCAACAGTTGACTAGTATCTGGTGCCTTCTGACATCCAAACTATCCTTCCATCTGGATAGAAGTGTGCTGTGGAGTAGAATTGCATGATAAGTTCATCATTCCAGTTGGTGAGCTTTTGCCCAATAAAATTAGCAACTCCACAAGCAACAAAGCTATCTTGCACTCCAGGATAGTGCTCTTCATTGTCCTTGATGTAGGTCCAGTCGACCCACCTCATATCACATACTATGGGCTTCTTATCCAACAAGGTTGTCTCATAGAAGTCCCGCTGTTCCTTTGTATGGAACCTGTAATCAACAGTAGTTCTTCTCCTTGAGGCATATGGATCTTCCATCCTCCATATCCTCAACCCTGAGTCCTTCCTGGTCCTCATGTCCTCAGCCACAGGATGGGCATCATCGTGGTCTGGTATCTTGGGCTTGAGCTTCCTTAGGACCTGTCCTTCTTCATCTTCCTCATCAGCAACATTAGGCACTGGGGCCTTGTTCTTCTCAGCAGCTAGAATACTCCTGGTATTCCTCTTTGGTGCAAGCTTGGCCTTGGAGGCAGCTTTGGGTGCTTCCTTGGGCTTAGATTTTGCAGCCCCTGATCTAATAGCATCACCCATAAGCTTTGGTGCCTTGGGTGCTGGTGTAGCAACCTCTTCTTCCTCTTCAGAATCTCTTCTCATAGAGGGCTTTCCAAGGACCTGGGAAGTTGTGGTTCTTGCTCTCTTCTTCTTCTTGTCCTGAGCACCTTCATCCTCTCGATTCAATGGTAAACTTCATTGTTTCTCCGGTGGGAACTTTCTTGGGTTTGGAAGATGTGACTTTCTTTTCAGTGCCTCTTTGGGTTCATCTGCTCGCTTTGAGTGGACCTTCTCGCCTTGGGCATTGGTGTCCTCTTGGTAGGAACTTTCTTTTTCAGTCCAGGCTTCGTGCCATGTGCTGAGCCATACTCCTTTTTGAGCACTACTTTCTTGGAAGTAGCCTCATCTTCTTCAGCTTTGTAGTCTTCATCCTCTGAGTATGAAGTTATCTTCCTCCTTTGCCTGGTAGCAGCCTTAGGCAGGTTGCTAGGAGTGCTTCTGCTTCCTTCATCTGTAGAACTTGAGGGACTAGTGCCCTTGCTCATGTCAATCTGCTCTTCTGACCTGTTCTGGCTGTCACTCTGGTCTGACATGCTGCAAACACTGATCGCTGACCCCTGTGAAGAGTTATAGATGAGATAGAGTGGATGAGCATCACAAAATGCAGAGATTTTTGCAAAAGAATGATTCAAAATTCAGTTTTAGTTTTCCATGAAAGCATTTGGATCAACCGATTTTCAAACTCGGTGATACCGAAGCAGTTTTGGAACCTAAATTGATGAACTCGGTTGGACCGAGTCACAGTTCGGTGGCACCGAGACTGCTAGGGTTTCACAAAGTCTTAAAATAGGTCGCACCGATTAGCAATTCTCGGTCAGACCGAGAGTTACTAGTGCAATGGCATAAGCCAAATCGGTGAAACCGAGTTTTTCAACTTGGTAGGTCCGAGATGGTTTCGGCGGAAACCTAACCCTAAAATTTTGAATCTCATCTATTCTACGGACTGCATTGACTGGATAGGAGTGTTTCAATCATGGCAAGAATCAATAAGAACTCAATGTGCTAGGAATCAGACGAGGATAGCACAATGATCGAGTCCATACCCTAGCTTGGCGATGAACTCTCTACGGCGGCAACGACGGGGGCGAAATCCGTTGACGGTGGCGGAGACCAGCAACAGGAGGCGGCTGGCGACGAGGAGACGATCCAGAGACCTTCGAGGCAGAGTGAGCTATTGCGCGGGCGAAGGGGTTCGGAGGAATTTCCAAATTTTTGCCCGTGACTATATATAGCCCGACCTTGTCGGTGTGACCGAGTGGAACAACTCGGTGGCATCGAGATGCATAATTGTGTACAGTTACAGGAACTCGGTGTGACCGAAAAGTTCAAATCGGTTGCACCGAGCTTGAAAACTTAGATCGACTTAATGATCTCGGTAGGACCGAAATGGAGGAATCGGTCAGACCGAGAATCACAAAGAAGTTTTGGAAGTTTAAGTCTATGACGAATCGGGGACTCCGAGTGCTCCTCACACAGAGTGGTTCGAATCTGACTTGATCAAATTTGTGATGTAGCATTAATAGAGTTTGAGACGAGAAAAGCATAGATAGCTAGAGAAGGTTCTTAGGCATTCTTGTTCATCCACTTGGCAAAAAGAAAAGAAGCCAAACAATAAAAACAACAAGTGGATGTCCTTGAATGAGTAAAATATGCACCAACATGCTCGCACAATAAGATGGCAAATGAAATATGTGGCAAAACATGCACAACCAATTCTAGCATCTATCAAACAATTGGCGATGACTAGGTCATCTATATATGAGTATATTGACTTAGGAGTCAAATGAGAAACATTTGATCATAGGTCATACTCATCATTTAAGCTCAAGTGGGGTTACCACTTTTACATAATGCATTGATGTGTTCACACCATTAGAGTTGCTTTGACTCAATTCTTAGAGTTAAGCTCCCCCTAGATGTGAGATCCCCCCTTAGAGGGATGAACTAACCTTGGGTTTTGTCGATGATGACTTCATGCAGGTGTTGAAGATGTGGATGCTCAATGTTGATGTAGATCATTTGGAGCAATCCATTGGAGTGAGTTGCACTTTCAACTTACCTACATGGGTTAGTCCCACAAGGAACAAACAAGAATATCCATAGACATAGAGTGATGCACACACAAGATGATGTCCATGAAATCATTAGGTTACCTTGTCCCTTGCCTTACCAACATGAGGGTTTGTGACTCCTTGAACTAGTGCAATATGTGGAAGTTGATTGCACTTGTTCTTGCCATAATGATATGAGTGAAGAATGTTGGCGGAGTCACCCTCAAGAACTCTCTAGTTCTTCTTCTTCGGGATCCACATCATCTTGATGGGAATCCTTGGAGTTGGAGTTGTACTTGATGAAGTAGAACTTGACGTAGTCTTGGGAACCCACTTGAACGAGGCCTTAGGTGCTTCTTCAAGTGCATCAATCTCCTCTTGAAGATTTTCGTTGCCTTTGTTCTTGTGGTCTTGTGGTCTTGTGGTGGAAGATCATCTTGGGCTTGTGTTCCCTTGAAGGAAGTAGGATCATACTTCTCTTGTTGAGGAACAAACTTTGTATTGGGGTATTGATCTTCTTCCCACTCAACTCCACTGGCATTGAACTTTCGTTCAAAACCAACACTTTGATTCTTCCGGTGCCTTCCTTGCTTGCGTACAATTTCCTCGAATTGCTTACTCCCGGCAAGGCTCTTGTAAACACCTTTCTCTATAATTCCCTTCAATAAGCTGTTTTCTTGCTCAAGTGTAACTTGGCTAAGAGAATCATTAGTGGAATCTAGAGAACTACTAGAAGCAACAATATTGGATTTGACATTGTTATTGTTACTACTAGAGGAAGTATCTTTCTTGTACTTGTTACTAGACTTGACTTGAGGCATGTAAGTAGATAAGAGTAAACGCTTGGCAATGTAAGAAGAACTTTTCTTACAGAGATCATCATTGATAGCTTTTAAGAACTCATGCTCTTGCTCAAGATTGAGCTTTTCAAAGCATAACTTCTCATGAGCCCTTAAAAGTTCTCGATGATCTTCGAACATAGTTTCATGAGCCAACTTAAGAGTGTTTAGTTCTTTAGTTAGAAGCTCAATCTTCTCCTTATCATTGTCATTCGTTTTATCTTGATTAGCATGATTAATTGACGTTTCATCATAGTATTCATCACTAGAGTTGTCAACAAGTAAATCATCATCCACAAGCAAGTCATCTTCATCACTATTGAAATAAACATACTCAGGCTGTGTTACCTTTGAACCTTTGGCCATGAAGCATCTTCCAATTCCTTCATTTGGTGAATCAAATATGTCGCAGGAGTTGGTTGACACAAGTGCTAGGCCGGCAACACCTTCATCTTGAGTATATTCGGAGTCGGAGTGATAGCTTCTCTCAGAGTGATTGTCGGAGTCGGAGCCGGATACCCATTCACCAACATGAGCTTGATGTCTTTGTTTTGTGTAGCTCCTTGATGACATGTCCTTCCTTTCCGAATCCTTGCTTCTCCGTGAGGTTCTTCGTTCATAACGATCATCTCTACTCCTACTCTCTCTTGGTGGTGATTCTTCTCTTTTGCTTCTTCTTCTTGGAGAATCTTCTCTTCTTTTGTAGGGTGCCATACACTCATTGGAATAGTGTCCGGGTCTCCCACAATTGTAGCAATTTCGCTCTCGACTAGAAGATCTTTTGTCATTGTAAGACCTTGACTTGGAGCTTCTTTCTTTGCTTCTACTCTTGTAGAACTTGTTGAAGTTATTCACCATTAAGCTTAATTCTTCATTGAAGGTTTGTTTCTCACTTGATGATGTGGGGGATTCACTTGAGGCTTTGTAAGCACCACTTGACTTGTTGTGAAGTTCCTCCTTATCCTTGAGTGACATCTCATGAGCAACAATTCTTCCAATGACTTCTGTTGGCTTGAGATCTTTGTAGTTTGGCATCATTTGAATCAATGTGCACACGATATCATACTTTCCATCTAATGCTCTTAGGATCTTCTTGATGATGAATTTGTCAGTCATCTCTTCACTTCCTAAGCCGGCAATCTCATTTGTGATAAGAGCAAGCCTAGAGTACATTTCAGCGACACCTTCACCATCCTTCATTTTGAACTTGTCAAGATGACTTTGGAGCACATCCAACTTGTATTCCTTGACGGATTCAGTACCTTCATGCATATCAATCAAAGTATCCCAAATTTCCTTTGCATTCTCAAGACGGCTGATTTTGTTGAATTCTTCGGGGCACAATCCGTTGAAGATGATATCACAAGCTTGAGCGTTGTATTGCAGCATCTTCAATTCTTCCGCATTAGCTTCACGGTTCGGTTCTCTCCCATCAAAGAATTCACCTTGCAAGCCAATACAAATAATTGCCCAAACGGTGGGGTTATGTCCAAGAATATGCATTTTCATCTTGTGCTTCCAACTAGCAAAATTAGTACCATCAAAGTAAGGACCTCTACGGTGATAATTTCCCTCGCTAGACGCCATACTCTGCTAGGTTGTGAAACCAAGGCTATGACCACCAAAAGCTATGGAAATCAAAGCAAATGGAGACCAAAGCTCTGATACCACTTGTAGGACCTTGAAGTATGTCTAGGGGGGGGTGATTAGACAACTTGACCAATTAAAAACTTAACCTTTTCCCAATTTTAGAGTTTGGCAGATTTTAGCTATCTTAGGACAAGTCAAGCAATCATCACACTATTCAAGCAAGCATGCAAAGAGTATATAGGCAGCGGAAATTAAAGCATGCAACTTGCAAGAAAGTAAAGGGAAGGGTTTGGAGGATTCAAACGCAATTGGAGACACAGATGTTTTTGGCGTGGTTCCGATAGGTGGTGCTATCGTACATCCACGTTGATGGAGACTTCAACCCACGAAGGGTAGCGGTTCTTGAGTCCACGGAGGGCTCACCCACGAAGGGTCCACGAAGAAGCAACCTTGTCTATCCCACCATGGCCGTCGCCCACGAAGGACTTGCCTCACTAGCGGTAGATCTTCACGAAGTAGGCGATCTCCTTGCCCTTACAAACTCCTTGGTTCAACTCCACAATCTTGTCGGAGGCTCCCAAGTGACACCTAGCCAATCTAGGAGACACCACTCTCCAAGAAGTAACAAATGGTGCATTGATGATGAACTCCTTGCTCTTGTGCTTCAAATGATAGTCTCCACAACACTCAACTCTCTCTCATAGGTTTTGGATTTGGTGGAAAGAAGATTTGAGTGGAAAGCAACTTGGGGAAGGCTAGAGATCAAGATTCATATGGTAGGAATGGAATATCTTGGCCTCAACACATGAGTAGGCGGTTCTCTCTCAGAAATGGTAAGTTGGAAGTGTAGGTTTGTTCTGATGGCTCTCTCCACGAATGAAGAGGAGGTGGAGGGGTATATATAGCCTCCACACAAAATCTAACCGTTACACACAATTTACCAAACTCGGTGGGACCGATTCAATAGACTCGGTCGGACCGATTTAGCAAACCTAGTGACTGTTAGGATTTTCGGTGGGACTGACATGCAACTGGTGAGACCTATTCGGTTAGGGTTAAGGCATAACGTAATCTCGCTAAGACCGATTACGCAAACTCGGTGAGACCGATTTTGGTAATAAGCTTTCCAGAGAGTTGGTTAGGTAAACTCGGTGGGACCGATTTGCTCTTTTCGGTGAGACCGAAATGTTACGAAAGGGAAACAGAGAGTTTACATTGCAATATCGGTGGGACCGATCGCTCACTTTGGTTAGACCGAAACGTTACGAAGGGAAACAGAGAGATTACAATCCCATCTCGGTGAGACCGAGATCCCTATCGGTAAGACCGATTTGCTTAGGATTTGTGGCAGTGGCTATGACTTTTGAAATCGGTGGCGCCGGATAGGAAGAATCGGTGTGACCGATTTTGGCTTTAGGTTTAGGTCATTTGTGGATGTGGGAAAGTAGCTGAGGGTTTTGGAGCATATCACTAAGCACATGAAGCAAGAGGCTCATTAAGCAACACCTCATCCCTCCTTGATAGTATTGGCTTTTCCTATAGACTCAATGTGATCTTGGATCACTAAAATATAAATGAAGAGTCTTGAGCTTTTGAGCTTGAGCCAATCCTTTGTCCTTCGTATTTTGAGGGATCCACTTTCATCATCCATGCCATGCCATTCATTGAGCTTTCCTGAAATAATAGTCTTGGAATAGCATTAGCTCAATGAGCTATATGTTGTTATGAATTACCAAAACCACCTAGGGATAGTTGCACTTTCAATCTCCCCCTTTTTGGTAATTGATGACAACATATAGATCAAAGCTTCAACAAATGATAATAAGATTTAAAAACATCATCGCTTTGAGAAGTATGTGATAAGCAAGAGCTCCCCCTAAATTTGTGCATAGTTTAAGATTTGCTTTGGACTGCAAATGCACAATGAATTAGGCTCATGGGTTACTCTTCCATGTCACATACATCTTGGTGGAGCGCTCAAAAATAATAAAGATTGAATACATGCACTCATCACCAAGCAAAGTGAATGATCACATAGGATAGATAAGATAATATCACCAAGCATGCATAAGTGTAGCTTATGATCGAACACATGATCATCAATGTCTCACAAGCATAGTATCTCAAGCAATCAAAAGCAAACAAGTTTTAACCACCAAACCAAAACAAGAGAGAACAAAAGCAACACTCTCTCTCTCTCGAGGCCTACGATCTATACATTTTTCTCCCCCTTTGGCAACAAGTTACCAAAAAGTTCATAGAAAATGCATAGTGCTAGATCGACTCTCAGGCTTGATCTTCAGGTGGTGGTGTCCGGATAACTCCAAGAACGAAGGCTTCAGTTGAAGTAGAGGGTGCTGGAGTTGATGCTGGAGCTGGTTGCACTGGAGCTATAGGTGCTGTAGCTGGTGCAGATGATGTTGCTCTTGTGTTTGTCACAAGCACTGCAACTGATCTCTGGGCTCTGGGCACTCTGGCAAACACATTAGTTGTTGTCTTGCCCTGCCTCTCCTGCATGTCATCCTGCAGCTGCTCTACAACTGACAGAATCTCAGTTACTTTGACATCAAGGTCATGGAATTTGAGTTCCATGATTCTCTCTAGGCTCTCCTGATTCTGAGTGAGGATGGCCAATCCCTTCTCAATCCTCAGTGTTGATGCTATCAAGTAACCAAGCTGCTCCTGCTTATTCTTCAAGAAATACTCAGATGCCTCCTCTTGAGTTGGCATCCTGGCAGCCTTCTCCTTCCTTGCCTTCTCTTTCTTCTTTGAGCTTGAACTGATGATGGATCATTCTCATTCATGACAACTTGATTGTCCTCAAAGTCTGGATAAAGTGGAAAATGTTCCTTATCCAATTGATATTTCCCTGTGCCCATCTTTGAGTTAATCAACTCCTGAATCTGAGAGGCATATCCACAGCTCCTCTTTTGATCTGCTGCTGTCCTCTTAATGGTTTCAATCATAAGGCTCATGACTTTGAACTTTTGTGGCACATCAAACACATGCAACATGTTGATGGCATGCCCTCTGATCATGTTGTGGTCACCAGACTTAGGCAACCGAGTGTGCCTTAGGATCCAATTGATAGTTGGCAGCCCTGATAGTAGGAAGTGGACTGATCCAAACTTATGTGTTTCAAAAGCCTTGTCTGGGATCTCCTTGTACATGTGTGCCATGGAGTTATGGTCCATCTTCTTCTTGGCATAAATATCCAGGTCATCTTCATTCTCCTTTGGGGCATTGATCAGACTTGCCCATTCCTCAACAGTTGACTAGTATCTGGTGCCTTCTGACATCAAACTATCCTTCCATCTGGATAGAAGTGTCTTTGTGGAGTAGAATTGCATGATAAGTTCATCATTCCAGTTGGTGAGCTTTTGCCCAATAAAATTAGCAACTCCACAAGCAACAAAGCTATCTTGCACTCCAGGATAGTGCTCTTCATTGTCCTTGATGTATGTCCAGTCGACCCACCTCATATCACATACTATGGGCTTCTTATCCAACAAGGTTGTCTCATAGAAGTCCCTTTGTTCCTTTGTATGGAACCTGTAATCAACATAGTTCTTCTCCTTGAGGCATATGGATCTTCCATCCTCCATATCCTCAACCACGAGTCCTTCTGATCCTCATGTCCTCAGCCACAGGATGGGCATCATCGTGGTCTGGTATCTTGGGCTTGAGCTTCCTTAGGACCTGTCCTTCTTCATCTTCCTCATCAGCAACATTAGGCACTGGGGCCTTGTTCTTCTCAGCAGCTAGAATACTCCTGGTATTCCTCTTTGGTGCAAGCTTGGCCTTGGAGGCAGCTTTGGGTGCTTCCTTGGGCTTAGATTTTGCAGCCCCTGATCTAATAGCATCACCCATAAGCTTTGGTGCCTTGGGTGCTGGTGCAGCAACCTCTTCTTCCTCTTCAGAATCTCTTCTCATAGAGGGCTTTCCAAGGACCTGGGAAGTTGTGGTTCTTGCTCTCTTCTTCTTCTTGTCCTGAGCACCTTCATCCTCTGATTCAATGGTAAACTTCATTGTTTCTCCAGTGGGAACTTTCTTGGGTTTGGAAGATGTGACTTTCTTTTCAGTGCCTCTTTGGGTTCGATCATTACGGCTTTGAGTGGACCTTCGGCCTTGGGCATTGGTGTCCTCTTGGTAGGAACTTTCTTTTTCAGTCGGGCTTTGTGCCATGTCTTTGAGCCATACTCCTTTTGAGCACTACTTTCTTGGAAGTAGCCTCATCTTCTTGACTTTGTAGTCTTCATCCTCCGAGTATGAAGTTATCTTCCTCCTTTGCCTGGTAGCAGCCTTAGGCAGGTTGCTAGGAGTGCTTCTGCTTCCTTCATCTGTAGAACTTGAGGGACTAGTGCCCTTGCTCATGTCAATCTGCTCTTCTGACCTGTTCTGGCTGTCACTCTGGTCTGACATGCTGCAAACACTGACTGCTGACCCTGTGAAGAGTTATAGATGAGATAGGACTCATTCAGTCCACGCTCGGCGAACTGAATCTTTTCAATCACCGCACCCATGAGGGTTCGATGTTCATCAACGATAGACGCACTCCTTAGCGCTGTCGATAGGCCACCCGATAGCTCTGCTTGGACAGAGGTTGCTGCCGGAGTAGGAAAGCCTCCTCCCGTCAAAGGTGACTGCTCGCCCGATCCTGGAGCTTTAAAGCTCTCCAGGACCGCGTCTGGCTGCGGTCCGAACCTAAGATTGCTCCCGTCGTCGACACGCCGGGGAGCCGCTGCTCCTGTGTGTCCGGCCCCAGAGATATGCCCCCCTGGACCGGGTCCCGCTGAGACGACACCTCGGTGTCGTGCCTAGGCTTCGGGGAAGGAGCCTCTGGAGGCATCTTGCTCGCTAGGGCATCAGAGCTCAGTGAATCCTCCGATGAGGACTGTCCGGCGTGGGACCTCGCCGGGCTGCACAAAATATGGCGATGGTTAAAACTACTACATCCTAACAACCCCGGGCACGTGTTCGGATTTTGTATACTTACGACTTTTCCAGGGGCTGGACCCTGGGATCCCACTCCGGGCTGCTATCAGCAGCCGTGGTGGATGCCTCTGGGAGGGAACCTTTCCCCCGCTTTGGCGATTCGGCCTCCAGGGATGAGGAAGCCGTCCTTTTCTTCCCACCCCCTGTGGGGAACTCGTCTTCCTCCTCCTCCTCTTCGTCTTCGGAAGAGGGATGGTCGCTGGAGTCTTTGGATTTTGCGTCCGAAGCATCGTGATGACGGAGGCCACTCCGGGTCTTCTTGACCTTCTTGGAAGCCTCTTTCTTCGGCGCCTCGCAAGGCACTGGGACCAGCATCTTCTTCAGAAGAGGTCTGGCTGGTTCCTCCGGCAGCGGGGCATGACAGTGTATCTGCTCCACCTTTTTTATCCATCCCTGGGGTTATGGTAAAGCATGATAAAAGCGTCTCCCTCAGGACATGCCAACGGAAGCGTGGATGGACAAAGCACAACAATGACTTACCAGACTTGCAGAGTGGGATAGTTGATACCCACGGTCCTCAGCGGAGCCCGGCCATGATTTGCCGGACTTAAAGAGCACCTTCCAGATATCCTTGTGGGAGGAACCGTAGAGCTCCCGTAGGGTCTGATGCTCGGTTGGGTCGTATTCCCACAAATTGCAGCTCGACGCTGGCAAGGGAGAACCAGGCGAACTAACATCACCTGGACTACGTTGACGTGTTTGACATCCTTGTCGACCATGCTCTGGACGCGCGTTTGGAGCAGTGACAGCTCATCAGACGAGGACCAGTTCAGGCCCTTCTCGGGCCAGGACGTGAGCCGCAGTGGGGCTTCGGATCTGAACACAGGAGCAGCAGCCCACTTTTTGCCGCGCGGTTTGGTGATATAGAACCACTGCTGCTGCCACTCCTTGACAGAGTCATTGAAGGCACCCGTCGGCCATACAACCTTGGGCATCTTGCTCACCATGGCACCGCCGCACTCGGCGTGCTCGCCACTCACCACCTTGGGCTTCACATTGAAAATCTTCAGCCATAGGCCGAAGTGAGGCAAAATTCGGAGAAAAGCCTCACACACGACGATAACGTCGAGATATTAAGGAAAGAATTGGGGGACAGATCATGAAAATCAATCCCGTAATAATACATGATGCCGCGAACGAATGGGTGAAGGGGAAACCCGAGCCCGCGAACGAAATGAGGAAGAAACACGGCCCTCTCATGGGGCTCTGGAGTAGGGACGATCTGTCCCGCCGGCGGAAGACGGTGGCCGATCTTCTTGGCCAGGTACCTGGTCTCTCGGAGCCTTTTGATATCCTTCTCCTGGACGGTAGAGGCCATCCATTTGCCTCCCACTCCGGATCTGGACATCTTCAGAGAACCTCTCTTAGGTGGAGAAGAAGAGTGCTTGGGCGCTAGGGCTCGAACAGAGGGGAATGGACTAACGGAAGAAAAAGGCGTGGGTAAAAAGGAAAAGACCTTATCTCTTTATAGAGGCGGTAAAAGCTTTTGTGCCTCCCCACTTGTCTGGTGGAACCCGCTCGTTCCCCACTCGCCGCAATTAGCGGTGCGGTTGGGCTACCCACACCTGTATTGATGAGAATCCCGTGATAAGGGGACACGATCTCTGCTTTGGCAAGACATGCAGAGGAAACCGCCTCGCAATATGCGCTGTGGCTGGTTATGGGAAAACGGTTCGAATAATGACCCGACCATAGTGTCACGTTGTCTAAAGCTGTTAGCAGATTACATTTGTGAAATGTCATTCTCTCTACGGTGGTGTGTGAAGATCATCTTGCAGATCCGGACACGGTTTAAGTGTTCGATAATTACTTTGGAGTATTCGGAGATGGAACCAGCCTTGCAATGCCGAAGACGAACTGCGTGCCGGCTCATCATCATTGAAGCCTAGTTCAGGGGCTACTGAGGGAGTCCTGGATTAGGGGGTATCTGGAAAGCCGGACTATATACTTTGGCCGGACTGTTGGACCATGAAGATACAAGACTCAAGACTCCGTCCCGTGTCCGTATGGGACTCTCCTTTGCGTGGAAGACAAGCTTGGTGATCCGGATATTATATTTCCTTCTTTGTAACCGACTCCATGTAAACCCTAGCCCCCTCCGGTGTCTATATAAACCGGAGGGTTTAGTCCTTAGAGGGACGATCACAATCATAATCATCATAGGCTAGCTTCTAGGGTTTAGCCTCTATGATCTCAAGGTAGATCAACTCTTGCACTACTCATATCATCAATATCAATCAAGCAGGAAGTAGGGTTTTACCTCCATCGAGAGGGCCCAAACCTGGGTAAACATTGTGTCCCTTGCCTCCTGTTACCATCAGCCTTAGACGCACAGATCGGGACCCCCTACCCGAGATCCGCCGGTTTTGACACCGACAGGGGGCATGCGTGGGGCGGTTGCTGCAGGTATGCATCACGTTGCAATAAATGGTAAAGAGGCGGCCCGCGCCTTCACCATAAAAAGGAATAACCGCGGGCGCGCGGCTCATTTACCCTCTGTGCTTTTCCCAATCTCGGCATCACCGTCCCCATCTTCTTCCTCCTCAAGCATCCGCTCCTGCTCACTGCTGCTGCGCTCCCCACTGCCCTCGACCCCTCGCCCTCTTCCCAGCTGCCATGGCGCCTAAATTTGGCAAGGGCAAGGGTGTGGCCAAGGACACAAGGGAGAAGGAGATGCCGGAGAGCGAAGCGGTGGCGCGGCGGGCGCAGTTTGCCTATTTCACCCCGTCGTCAATCGACGTCTTCAACCTCAGGGACTAGTTTAAGCCCTTGTGGGGGATGGAGACGGCGGGGCATCCTACCACGCGTGCCATCCCTGTGGATTGCAACAAGGGTGGCTCAAAGCAGTACCCATTCTTCGTCGACTTCTTCTTTTGCGGGCTCTGCCCCCCTTTTTCTGACTTCTTCAACGATGTTATGCGCACTTTTGGCTTCCATCTGATGGATCTCACGCCGAATGCCGTGGCGGGCTTGGCGTGCTTTGCTCACCTCTGCGAGGGCTTCGCCGGGGTGTTTCCCAGCATGGCGCTTTTCTGCCACCACTTCTCCCCCCGCATCCAACCCGGGGGCGCCTTTCTGGGAGCGTCGCCTGGATCCCGAGGGCCCAGGGGAAAGGCACATACCCAGAGGGTGCCACAAAGGAGAGGTGGGAGGAGTGGCGGGGCTGGTGGTGCTAGATCATGGAGGAGAACCCACCGGAGTTCTACCGGGGTGTTCGTCAGGAGCCGCCGACCCGTGGCGCAGACTAGAGCAACCTAGATGCCGATGACAAGAAGTTTTCGATCGCCACCACCAGGATTTGCCGCCTTACCGAGGCCGGGCTCACCCTCAAGATGATTGCGGCGTATTTCATCCGCCGCCGAATCGCTCTGCTGCACAAGAAGGGGAGGCCGGCCTGGGATTTCAGGAATGCGGCTGACATTATGAGGCTCCGCACCGGCCTGAAGCACAATCTCGTGGTGATGGGGCACTCATGGTATTGCCGGAGGCTCTTCCAGCTCGACGTGTTCGCCGACGTCAAGGTGGAGAGGACCGGCAAGGCCGTGAAGTTCGGCAAGGCCATCAAGGGGCCCTTGTTTGGGCTACCACCGGGAGTGGTCCCGCTGAGCAACAACACCCGGTAGGCAGACATCCTTGCTATGATGCCGGTCTTCAATGCGCACGGTCTTGACCCAGCCTGGGTCGAGCCCCCGACATGCGAGGTGGAGGAGTTCTTCGACAACTTAGTTGAAGAATTCGATCATGATGAGCCGCTGCTCATCCAGGACACCACCCAGGAGGAGCTGGACTACATTGCCACCAGAGTGGTGGAGGCGGAGCTTGCCAGGGTGGCCAGCAATGGCGGCGGCATGGAGAAGGAGGCCGCCGTGGCCGTAGAAGAGAAGGAGCTCGCCGAATGGGTGAAGTCTACCAGGGAGGCGGGTGGCATCAGCACCGAGGCCCCTTTGTCGAGGACGTGGTAGAGGAATCGTCCGAGGAGGAGGCCGAGGCCGACGACCCCTCGGCTACGAACAAAAGACGTTTCCTGCGTCGGGCCAGCTCCGGCGAGCCGGTCCGATCCGGCAGGGCCGAGCCACAGCAAGGGGTTCAGGGGGAAGCCGCGCGTGTGACGAGGGCCACGGCGGCGAAGAAGAAGGCCGCGGTGGCAAAGAAGAAGGTGACTGCCTCTTCTTCATCCAAATGCTACCAGACTCCATTGCCTTCCCCTCCTCCCGGAAACGCCGGCATGGAGGTTGCCTTCGACTTTTCGTCCCTCAGCGCGAGGAGGAAGAGGAAGGCAGCAGAAGAGGGGGTGGAGGACGAGTAAGCATTCTGCCCCTTGCCGTTTTCATCCTCTCCAATCGTGCCGCCTTCCTTGATTCAGTTTTGTCTTCGTAGGGAAATGGAGATGCTGGCCCAGCGGGTAACGAAGAGGGCCAAGGTCCCGACTGCCAGCCAGCCCCCGGCGGGTACTGATACGTCTCCAACGTATCTATAATTTTTGATTGTTCCATGCTATTATATTACCCGTTTTGTATGTTTATGGGCTTTACTTTACACTTTTATGTCATTTTCAGGACTAACCTACTAACCGAAGACCCAGCCCGAATTGCTGTTTTTTTTGCCTATTTCAGTATTTCGAAGAAAAGGAATATCAAATGGAGTCCAAACGGAATGAAACCTTCGGGAGCGATCTTTTTGGAACAAACGTGATCCAGAGGACTTGGAGTGGAAGTCAAAAACAAGCGAGGCGGCCACGAGGGTGCCTGGCGCGTCCCCTACAGGTGAGCGCGCCCCCACCCTCGTGGGCCCCTCGAGCGTCCACCGACCTACTTCTTCCTCCTATATATACCCATGTACCCCCAAAACATCAGAAGCGACCACGAAAAACTATTTCCACCACTGTAACCTTCTGTATTTGCGAGATCCCATCTTGGAGCCTTCGCCGGCGCTCTGCCGGAGGGGGAATCGACCACGGAGGGCCTCTACATCATCTCCAAGGCCTCTTCGATGAGTTGTGAGTAGTTTACCACAGACCTTTCGGTCCATAGTTATTAGCTAGATGGCTTCTTCTCTCTCTTTGAATCTCAATACAAAGTTCTCCTCGATCTTCTTGGAGATCTATTCGATGTAACTCTTTTTGTGGTGTGTTTGTCGAGATCCGATGAATTGTGGGTTTATGATTGTTTGTGTCAAAACTGGCGGATCTCGGGTAGGGGGTCCCGAACTGTGCGTCTAGGCGGATGGTAACAGGAGACAAGGGACACGATGTTTTTACCCAGGTTCGGGCCCTCTCGATGGAGGTAAAACCCTACTCCTGCTTCATTGATATTGATGATATGGGTAGTACAAGAGTAGATCTACCACGAGATCAGAGAGGCTAAACCCTAGAAGCTAGCCTATGGTATGATTGTTGTTCTTCCTACGGACTAAAACCCTCCGGTTGTTATAGGCACCGAAGAGGCTTAGGGTTACACAGAGTCGGTTACAATGGTAGGAGATCTACATATCCGTATCGCCAAGCTTGCCTTCCACGCCAAGGAAAGTCCCATCCGGACGAAGTCTTCAATCTTGTATCTTCATAGTCCAGGAGTCTGGCCAAAGGCTATAGTCCGCCATCCGGACACCCCTAATCCAGACTCCTCGGTAGCCTGAACCAGGCTTCAATGACAACGAGTCCGTAGCATATTGTCTTCGACATTGCAAGGCGGGTTCTCCTCCGAATACTTCATAGAAGATTTTGAACACAAGGATAGTGTCCGGCTCTGCAAAATAAATTCCACAGACCACCGTAGAGAGAATAATATTCACACAATTTCAATCTGCTGACGTATTCCATGGCGTGGCATCACACCACGGCCAAGCCTTTATTCGAATCGTTTTTACTGTCCCACCTCAGCGCGTTTAGCGAGGCGGTTTCCTTGGCACGTCTTGTCAAAGCAGAGATCATGTCCCCTTATTTCGGGATTCTCATTAATATGGGCGTGGCTAACCCAATCGTGCCCGTTGGCACGTCTCCTCTATCGAAGGCGAGTCCCGGACGGTCACGGGGGAGGCTCTTGTATTCAACCTCTTTATAAAGAGACCAAGGCTCCACTCCCTTCTTTCAATCTCAATCAAATCCGCCCCTCGCCTCGAGTTCCGAAGCTCCAGATTCAGGCGCTCCGGACCTTCGATGATGTCCGGCTCCAACCTACAAGGCCGGTGGATGCCTTCCTCCGTTATGGAAGAAGACGTGCTAAAGCTAAGAGATGCTAGGTATTTAACCTGCGAAATTTCGCATAGGTTGCCTGCCTAAGGGCAGGTTATTCCCACTCCCAAGCCTGGCGAAAGTGTGGTGTTCGTGTCTCACTTCCTTCGGGGACTAGGCTTCCCGACGGACCCCTTCGTGAGGGGGCTCATGTTTTACTATGGGTTGGAATTTCATGACTTGGATCCGGAGTCCATCCTCCACATCTCATCGTTCATTGTCGTATCTGAAGCCTTCCTCCGCATTACCCCTCACTTGGATTGTGGCTCGGGACCTTCAAGGTGGAGCTGAAGATGATCAAGGGCAGCAGGCGAGTGCGGAGGGGCTGTTATAAGCAAGAATCTTGATGCTCCGTGGCCGAGGGCTCTTTTCAAGAGGAGCTCAGCCTATGGCAACAAGAGTGGTTTTATATCACAGCTCGGGGCACCAAATGGGTGGCGCCACCTGCCTTCGCTCGGGTCCTCCACCGCGGTGGCGTCATGGGTTAATAAAGGACTTGGACTGGGGCCGTCAGGGCGTGCCCTTGTTGCAGGGCCGCATTCAAGATCTCCTAGAGAGAGAGATCACTCTGGTCATAGTAGCGCAGGTCATGCTGATTCATCACACCCTGCCCTGCAAACGTCGCCCCCTCCGCCTATGGGAATTTAACCCGAAGGGACCACGAGCTCTCCAACATTTTATGGGCGCGATGCCCGTGGAG
Organism: Aegilops speltoides; assembly: GCA_021437245.1. Taxonomy (NCBI): domain Eukaryota; kingdom Viridiplantae; phylum Streptophyta; class Magnoliopsida; order Poales; family Poaceae; genus Aegilops; species Aegilops speltoides. The sequence continues at coordinate 166,197,002 of CM038146.1, forward strand.
ATGTACAAGCTTTTCTTCGAATCACAAGCGATGTGTCCGGACTTGACCGAGGACACATGTCTGAACTGCAATCGCCCGGATACTCAAGTAAGTAGCCCCGTACCCGGACATGCTATCCCATATTTATCATGAATTTGCCCTCAAAAGAGCTGTCCCTTGAACAATAGTGGATAGCGAAAGCAAAGTTAATCAGTGTCCCCCCTCCACGAGACCACGCGGATCCGTGTTAACCAGATCTTTGGAGGTTGCGCCTTCGGAAGAAGGTGAAGGGGGAACAAGGAAGCTACCGCCTCCGCGAAGGAGGCTGTCAGGAAAGGGGAGATCGAGAATCCCTCCCTCCAAGGGAAGAAGAGGACCGCCTCTGAAGACCCGGAGACTATGGTCTCAAAGAGGGGGAAGAAATCTTCGTCAGAGGGTCCTACGCCGAGAGATGCCTCGGCCGCATTATGCCCCCAAGGGGATCAGCCCTCCACCGAGCCGTAAGTAAAAAGGGGAGTTTTTTTTAAATAAAGGATATCCTGCCCTACTTCTGATGAAGATAACTGAAACTTTACCTTGTAGTTCGGATCTCAGCCCTTCTCAGCAGAGCTCATCTTCGGGGGATCTTCATCCAGAGATGATAGAGAGGGAAACGCCTCCCCTGCCGTACCGTCTTGCGAGGCGGGCGACCCTAAGGTGTCGTCGCGGAGGGTTTCTCCGAGTCTGGCGGAGCCGGAAGTCAGTCATATGTCCCCTCAAAGCCCTCTGCGTCCGGCCTTTGAAAAAGTCCATCGGACGAGTCCGGCACCACCTGGTGTATGGTCGGAGGAGCTGAAGGATCTGCTCGGGCGAGCGTATATCTCAGAAGATCACCGTGCGTTAATGAGTACGGTGATTGAAAGGATTTCATCCACTGAGAGCGGTTTGCAAGCCGTCGAAGTTCTTGACAGGTTTTGAGGCATAAAATGATGTACCTTCTGACAGTTCCGCATATAAGATGCGCCCTATGTAGATAGTAGCCCCTGAGGCTCGGTGTGTTATCAGAAATGACAGCGCACCAAGGATCATAATCCCAGGTATAATATGCTGCCCTTCCTATGTAGGTGGCGAAGGGTCTGGTGGCTAGCCGGACTGATGAATTTGTCGAACTAAAGCGGCAATTTGACGTGGCGGATGCCGACATCGCGCTTGTCAATAAGCGGCTTGACGAGTCACAAGGTATGCAATTTCTCCGCGGACACCTGGTAAGGGAGATTGATGCCCGTGCCTTACAATATGTATGCTTGATGCAGATGGTGCCGCTGCCATGGAGAACCTTCAGGTGGAGCTCGCTGGAGCTAAGGAGCAGGCCAGAAAGAGTGACGCGGCTGCCTTGAAGGCGACCGAAGAGCTAAAAGCTGAATAGGCTGCTCACTGCCGAAGCAAGAATGAAATGGCCGAGATGGCCGTGAAGTTGAAGAATGCTACCGACCGCTGCAAGCTTCTTGAAAAAGAAGATCGAGCGGTACAAGAGGACCTGAAGAAGGCCACTACCAAGGCCAAGGATGCTCGCTCTACGATGAGAGCTATGAAGGAGGAGCTGCATCAGGCCGGAGATATCGCGGCTGGAAAACCCTTTCTGCTGCGGAGGAAATTCATGGATCCTAAATATGCTCAGTTGGACTGGCTGTGGAATGCGGAGGATGCTTATCTGGACTTGGCGGCAAGTGCCGCGGACGCGGCCGAACACTTCCCAGATCAAAAGGATCACGAAATGGAGAAGGTTTTTTGGTCACAGTTCCATAATCCAGAGCGCCCACTTCCATTAACCAATCGCTTGGCCGAATGGGCGGAGCTGAATAGGTTATCCGGACTTGCCATGAAGGATGTCGTGAGTCTTTTGTGGCCGAAGAGGCCCGAGCCGAAGAGTTATTTGGGCTTGGTGCAGTAGTTCCTTGGTGCGGTGCCGCATATCAATGCGATGAGGAGGTCGACATGCATAGAGGGTGCGCGGATGGCTCTTGCCCGTGTCAAGACATACTGGGCAGAGATGAAGGCCACCGATGTTGCATCCCCGGATTCGGACGGAAGCCGAGTACCTGTCGAGCAACATTTTCAGGAAGTTCTACCGGGCGCTCGTTTAATAGAGACGCAATGCTCGAACGATATTATGTTCGAATAACATGTATTATTGTTAAACAATGTTTCGATGAAGTATAAAAGCTTTTTATACTTGTGCCTTCCAGAATGAAAATACCTCCTGTGCGGCTGTTAATGTATATGTGTATATAACCTGAAAGATGACAGTCTTCGGCTTCAGCCCCCACGCATACAATGCGGGGGTGTTTGCAAAAGGCGCATTTTCACACTTGATCCAATGTCTTGGTCCTATAAAGGAGGTGGTAGCGCAGCAAACTAGGCAACCGGACTATAATGCTTTATCACTTTCACTTAGCCATAGGAGTTTGACAGTGGGGCTACTATATAGCCCATAGGGGCAATGCGCTTACCCGAATTCGGGGCGCGTATGTGCCTGATCGGGAAACGGCCCTTCGTCAATGCGGAGGAATCCTATAGATTCCGGCGGGTCATCGAGTGGTTGACCAGTCTCACGCTATATCATGATAGTCAGTTTTCGGCTTTCTCTACTGAGGTGCTCACCTGGACGAACTGGGGCACAATCGCAGTAGTTCTCCTGGTGCCGTGTTAGCCGATAGAGCGGAACGTAAGGCAGCAAAACACAGGAGCCGGGCAAACCCAACATTTGACTAAAGACATGATTCGGAGCTGATGCATATAAGGCCTAACTCGAGACGCCGAACACTCCCAAAGGTATTCGGTCTTTATGAAAACGGGCCGAACAACGCCCTTGGTAGAAGCCCCTGGTCTCCAGGTACGCGCAAAATTCTGATGTGGCCCATGCCAAAACGCTAGCCTCCTCCTCGGTTATAGCAAGAAACCGGGGGATGTGTATCAACAAGAGACAGTAAAAAAGGTTTACGCAGGGTCTTAATCTGAAAAGAATCCTTGCAACGGTCCCTACTGCACGTCTGCGCCTATGTCTCCGTTGTGCCGTGTCCTGGACGGGTGTAGCACGGTGTTCATCTGTAAAAGAGAGGAACTTAGTTGAAAAAGATCGTGCGAAAATGTACGTTATACTAAATAAACAAAGTACAATTCAAAAAATGAATAAAATTGAGCTTTAGTGTCTCTTGTTGTACATGCGCGGAGCCCCTAGTGCGGGGGTATGCGGCTAGTAAGCCCTTGTATGTTTACGCCGGACTCATCTAACCGTGTCCGGGGTCTGGACAACCTGTTTAGGTGCTTTGATTAGTGAAGCCGGTTTAGTGTGTGGCTGTCAAGGCAGTCACACAATCTTCCGCGCTCAAGGAACACTCGATATTTCCCTTTAAGGAGATGATGCCTGGCGGACCGGGCATTTTAAGTGTAAGGGATGCATAATGTGGTATTGCATTAAAGCGGGCAAAAGCTTCGCGTCCCAGTAGTGCTTGGTAGCTACTTGTAAATGGGGCGAGGTGGAAGGTTAACTTTTCGCGGCGGAAGTTGTCGGGTGAGCCGAACACAACTTCTAGCGAGAAAGCCCCGTACAATGGGCATATTGGCCTGGCATTACCCTTGAAAGGAAGTGTTGCTATGGCGAATTTTGGTTGGGTCTATCCCCATTTTGCGGATTGTGTCTCGATATAGCAGGTTTAGATCCATCGCCGTCCATTAGGACTTGTGTAAATTGGAGTCCGTCGATTATCGGATCTAATATCAAGGTAGTCCATCCCGCATTCCGGATACTTCTAGAGTAATCTCGATGGTTGAAGGTGATTGGTTTTAACAACCGATTCTTGGGACTCCTCAGGATAGGCCGTATGGCGCGTACCTCTATGGGCGCCGCTCTATTTTTCCCTTTTGTCACGTGAAGTGAGTTAAGCATCTTGACTTCTTGTGGGAAATTCTTTTGTTTTCCGGTGCTCTGCTTGTGGGGTTCGTCATCGTCCTCGCTTGGTGTGTCGAGCCCCTTGTGTTCGGCGTTGAGTTTGCCGGACTGCTTGAAGACCCAACAATCTCTGTGGGTATGGTTTGCATGCTTCCCGGGAGTACTGTGGATTTGGCATATCTTGTCAAAGATTTTGTTTAAGTTAGATAGCTCGTCCCTATTATCCTTAAGGGGCAGGTTTTTATGATTCTGCCGAGAGCTTTTGAATCCGGCGTTGACTGTCGTGCTCTTCGGGCTGTTTCCCTTGGTCCGGCGCTGGTCCTTGCTGCGTCGCGGTTTCCCATTTCCATCCCTGACTTCGGATGTACTTGGGTCGCTGGTACTGCATCTTGCCAGCCAGCTATCTGTTGGGGAACGTAGTAATTTCAAAAATTTTCCTACGCACACGCAAGATCATGGTGATGAATAGCAACGAGAGGGGAGAGTGTTGTCTACATACCCTTGTAGACCGGCGGAAGCGATCTGGCGTAGAGGAAGTAGTCGACGTTCTCCTCGCGATCCGACCGATCCCGACGCCGTTACTCGGCGCCCCGAGTTCTTGACACACGTACAGCTCGATGGCGTCCCTCGTACTCCGATCCAGCCGAGTGTCGAGGAGAGTTTCGTCAACCTGACGGCGTGGTGACGATCTTGATGTTTCACGGGCGAGGGCTTCGCCTAAGCTTGCGACGGTATGACCGAGGTGGAATATGGTGGAGGGGGCACCGACACGGCTAAGGAACGATCCGTAGATCAATACTTGTGTCCTGGGTGCCCCCTGCCCCGTATATAAAGGAGGGAGGGGAGGCCGGCCGGCCTAGAGGAGGCGCGGGAGGAGTCCTACTCCCTGGGAGTAGGACTCCCCTCTTCCTAGTTGGAATAGGATTGGGGGAGGGAAGAGAGAAAGGGCCGCCCCCTCCTTGTCCTATTCGGACTGGGGGGAGGGGCGCCACCCCTGGCCGGCCCTTCCTCTTCTCCTCGAGGCCCACCGAGGCCCATTTACCCCGGGGTTCCGTAACCTCCGGTACTCGGTAAATTCTGTTTTCACCGGAACCATTCGAACTCCAAACATAGGCTTCCAATATATCAATCTTTATGTCTCGACCATTTGAGACTCCTCGTCATGTCCGTGATCACATCCGGGACTCGAACTTCTTGGTACACCAAAATACATAAACTCATAATAAGCATCATCGAAACCTTAAGCGTGCGGACCCTACGGTTCGAGAACAATGTAGACATGACCTAGAACTATTCTCGGTCAATAACCAATAGCAGGACCTGGATGCCCATATTGGTTCCTACACATTCTACGAAGATCTTTATCGGTCAGACCGCATAACAACATACGTTGTTCCCTTTGTCATCGATATGTTACTTGCCCGAGATTCGATCGTCGGTATCCAATACCTAGTTCAATCTCGTTCGGCAAGTCTCTTTACTCGTTCCGTAATACATCATCTCACAACTAACTCATTAGTTGTAATGCTTGCAAGGCTTGATGATGTGCATTACCGAGAGGGCCCAGAGATACCTCTCCGACAATCGGAGTGACAAAACCTAATCTCGAAATCGCCAACCCAACATCGCCTTTGGAGACACTGTAGTACTCCTTTATAATCACCCGATTCGTTGTGACGTTTGGTAGCACCAAAGTGTTCCTCCGCAAGCGGAGTTGCATAATCTCATAGTTACAGGAACATGTATATGTCATGGATAAAAGTAGTAGCAACATACTAAGCGATCGTGTGCTAAGCTAATGGAATGGGTCATGTCAATCAGATCATTCTACTAATGATGTGACCTCGTTAATCAAATAACAACTCTTTGTTCATGGTAGGAAACGTAACCATCTTTGATTAACAAGCTAGTCTAGTAGAGGCATACTAGTGACATGTTGTTTGTTTATGTATTCACACATGTATCATGTTTCGGTTAATACAATTCTAGCATGAATGATAAACATTTATCATGAAATAAGGAAATAAATAATAACTTTATTATTGCCTCTAGGGCATATTTCCTTGATCTCCCACTTGCACTAGAGTCAATAATCTAGATTACATAGTAATGATTCTAACACCCATGGAGTCTTGGTGCTGATCATGTTTTGCTCGTGGAAGAGGCTTAGTCAAGCGGGTTCGCAACATTCAGATCCGTATGTATCTTGCAAATCTCTATGTCTCCCACGGACTAAGTCCGGATGGAATTGAAGCGTCTCTTGATGTGCTTGGTCCTCTTGTGAAATCTGGATTCTTTTGCTAAGGCAATTGCTCGATATTGTCACGAAGATTTTCATTGGACCCGATGCACTAGGTATGACACCGGATCGGATATGAACTCCTTCATCCAGACTCCTTCATTAGCTGCTTCGAAGCTGCTATGTACTCCGCTTCACATGTAGATCCCGCCACGACGCTTTGTTTAGAACTGCACCAACCGACGGCTCCTCCGTTTAGTGTAAATCGTATCCGGTCTGCGATTTAGAATCGTCCGGATCGGTGTCAAAGCTTGCATCAACGTAACCGTTTACGATGAGCTCTTTGTCACCTCCATATCTGAGAAACATATCCTTAGTCCTTTTCGGTATTTCGGGATGTTCTTGACCGCTGTCGATGATCCACTCTGGATTACTTTGGTACCTCCTGCTAGGCTTATAGCAAGGCACACATCAGGTCTGGTACACAGCATTGCATACATGATAGAGCCTATGGCTGAAGCATAGGAACATCTTTCATTTTCTCTCTATCTTCTGCGGTGGTCGGGCATTGAGTCTTACTCAACTTCACACCTTGTAACACGTGCAAGAACCCTTTCTTTGCTTGATCCATTTTGAACTTCTTCAAAATTTTGTCAAGGTATGTGCTTTGTGAAAGTCAATCAAGCGTCTTGATCTATCTCTATAGATCTTAATGCCCAATATGTAGGCAGCTTCACCGAGGTCTTTCATTGAAAAACTCTTATTCAAGTATCCCTTTATGCTATCCAGAATTCTATATCATTTCCGATCAGCAATATGTCATCTACATATAATATCGAAATGCTCTGAGCTCCCACTCACTTTCTTGTAAATCTGAGCTTCTCCAAAAGTCTGTACAAACCCAAATGCTTTGATCACACTATCAAAGCGTTTATTCCAACTCGAGATGCTTCCACCAGTCCATAGATGGATCGCTGGAGCTTGCACACTTTGTTAGCTCCTTTGGATCGATAAAACCTTCGGTTGCATCATATACAACTCTTCTTCGAAATCCATTCAGGAATGCAGTCTTTACATCCATTTGCCAAATTTCATAATTATAAAATGCGGCAATTGCTAACATGATTCGGACGGACTTAAGCATCGCTACTGGTGAGAAGGTCTCATCGTAGTCAATCCCTTGAACTTGCGAAAACCTTTTGCGACAAGTCGAGCTTTATAAACGATAACATTACCGTCGGCGTCGGTCTTCTTCTTGAAGATCCACTTGTTTTCTATTGCTTGCCTACCCTCGGGCAAGTCAACCAAAGTCCATACTTTGTTTTCATACATGGATCCCATCTCGATTTCATGGCCTCAAGCCATTTTGCGGAATCTGGGCTCACCATCGCTTCTTCATAGTTCGTAGGTTCATCATGATCTAGTAGCATGATTTCCGAACAGGATTGCCGTACCACTCAGTGCGGATCTTACTCTGGTTGATCTACGAGGTTCTGTAGTAACTTGATCTGAAGTTTCATGATCAACATCATCAACTTCCTCATTACTTGGTGTAGGTGTCTCAGAAACCGATTTCTGCGATGAACTACTTTCAAGTAAGGGAGAAGGTACTATTACCTCATCAAGTTCCACTTTCCTCCCACTCACTTCTTTCGAGAGAAACTACTTCTCTAGAAAGGATCCATTCTTAGCAACGAATGTCTTGCCTTCGGATCTGTGATAGAAGGTGTACCCAACTGTTTCCTTTGGATATCCTATGAAGACACACTTCTCCGATTTGGGTTCGAGCTTATCAGGTTGAAGCTTTTTCACATAAGCATCGCATCCCCAAACTTTAAGAAACGACAACTTTGGTTTCTTGCTAAACCACAGTTCATAAGGTGTCGTCTCAACGGATTTCGACGGTGTTCTATTCAGTGTGAATGCGGCCGTCTCTAGAGCATAACCCCAAAGCGATAGCGGTAAATCTGTAAGAGACATCATAGATCGCACCATATCTAGTAAAGTGCGATTCTGACGTTCGGACACACCATTTCGTTGTGGTGTTCCGGGTGGCGTGAGTTCTGAAACTATTCCGCATTGTTTCAAATATAGACCAAACTCGTAACTCAAATATTCACCTCCACGATCGGATCGTAGAAATTTAATTTTCTTGTTACGATGATTTTCAACTTCACTCTGAAATTCTTTGAACTTTTCAAGCGTTTCAGACTTATGTTTCATTAAGTAGATATACCCATATCTGCTTAAGTCATCTGTGAAGGTGAGAAAATAACGATATCCGCCACGAGCCTCAATATTCATCGGACCACATACATCGTATGTATGATTTCCAACAAATCTGTTGCTCTCTCCATAGTACCGAGAAGCGGTGTTCTAGTCATCTTGCCCATGAGGCACGGTTCGCAAGTGCCAAGTGATTCATAATCAAGTGACTCCAAAAGTCCATCGATATGGAGTTTCTTCATGCGCTTTATACCGATATGACCTAAGCGGCAAGTGCCACAAATAAGTTGCACTATCATTATCAACTCTGCATCTTTTGGCTTCAACATTATGAATATGTGTATCACTACTATCGAGATTCATCAAAATAGACCACTCCTCAAGGGTGCATGACCATAAAAGATATTACTCATATAAATAGAACAACCATTATTCTCGATTTAAATGAATAACCGTCTCGCATCAAACAAGATCCAGATATAATGTTCATGCTCAACGTAGGCACCAAATAACAATTATTTAGGTCTAAAACTAATCCGAAGGTAGATGTAGAGGTAGCGTGCCGACCGCGATCACATCGACTTTGGAACCATTTCCACGCGCATCGTCACCTCGTCCTTTGCGGTGTTAAGCAATCCGTAGTCCTGTTTGAGTTGCAAATATTAGCAAGCAGAACCGAGTATCAAATACCAGTGCTCTGCGAGCTCTAGTAAGGTACACATCAATAACATGTATATCACATATACCTTTGTTCACCTTGCCATCCTTCTTATCCGCCAAATACTTGGGGCAGTTCCGCCCAAGTGTCCGATCGCTTGCAGAGAAGCACTCGATTTCAGGCTTAGGTCCAGACTTGGGTTTCTTCTCTTGAGCAGCAACTTGCTTGCTGTTCTTCTTGAAGTTCCTTCTTCTTCCCTTTGCCTTTCTTCTTGAAACTAGTGGTCTTATTGACCATCAACACTTGATGCTCCTTCTTGATTTCTACCTCCGCAGCCTTTAGCATTGCGTAAGAGCTCGAGCATAGTCTTTACTAACCCTTGCATATTATAGTTCATCACGAAGCCTTTGTAGCTTGGTGGCGGTGATTGAAGAATTACATCAATGACACAATCATCCGGAAGATTAACTCCCAATTGTGTCAAGTGATTGTAGTACCCGGACATTACGAGTATATGTTCACTAATGAACTATTCTCCTCCATCTTGCAGCTATAGAACTTATTGGAGACTTCATATCTCTCAATCCGGGCATTACATTGGAATATTAACTTCAACTCTGGAACATCTCATATGCTCCATGACGCTCAAAACGTCGTTGAAGTCCCGGTTCTAAGCCGTAAAGCATGGCACATCGAACTATAGAGTAGTCATCGCTTTGCTCGCCAGACGTTCTTAACGTCGTCGGTTGCATCAACAAAGAGGCTGGCACCCGGCGGTGCATCGGGGCGTAACTCTTCTATGCAGCAATGAGGATAATCCTCGAGTTACGGACCCGATCCGTGTAATTGCTACCATCATCTTTCAACTTTGCTTTCTCAAGGAACACATTAAAATTCAACGGAACAACAAAGACGAGCCATCTATCTACAATCAAACATAAACAAGCAAGATACTATCGGTACTAAGTTCATGATAAATTTAAGTTCAATTAATCATATTACTTAAGAACTCCCACTTAGAAAGACATCTCTCTAGTCATCCAAGTGATCACGTGATCCAAATCAACTAAACCATAACCGATCATCACGTGAAATGGAGTAGTTTTCAATGGTGAACATCTTATGTTGATCATATCTACTATATGATTCACGCTCGACCTTTCGGTCTCCGTGTTCCGAGGCCATATCTGCATATGCTAGGCTCGTCAAGTATAACCCAAGTATTCTGCGTGTGCAAAACTGGCTTGCACCCGTTGTAGATGGACGTAGAGCTTATCACACCCGATCATCACGTGGTGTGCAGGCACGACGAACTTTGGCAGCGGTGCATACTCGGGAGAACACTTCTTGATAATTTAGTGAGAGATCATCTTATAATGCTACCGTCAATCAAAGCAAGATAAGATGCATAAAAGGATAAACATCACATGCAAATCAATATAAGTGATATGATATGGTCATCATCATCTTGTGCTTCATGATCTCCATCTTGCAGCACCACCATGATCACCATCGTCACCGCGCGACACCTTGATCTCCATCGTAGCATCGTTGTCGTCTCGCCAAACTTATGCTTCTCGACTATCGCTACCGCTTAGTGATAAAGTAAAGCATTACAGAAGCATTGCATTGCATACAATAAGCGACAACCATATGGCTCCTGCCGATTGCCGATAACTTTGGTTACAAAACATGATCATCTCATACAAAAATATAGCATCACGTCTTGACCATATCACATCACAACATACCTGCAAAAACAAGTTAGGCGTCCTCTACTTTGTTGTTGCAAATTTTACGTGGCTGCTACGGGTTTAAGCAAGATCCAGTCTCACCTACGCATCAAAACCACAAGCGATACTTCGTCAAATAGACTCCGTTTTAACCTTCACAAGGACCGGGCGTAGCCACACTCAGTTCAACTAAAGTGAGAGAGACAGGCACCCACCGGTCACCTTTAAGCAACGAGTGCTCGTGGCGGTGAAACCAGTCTCGCGTAAGCGTCTGGCGTAATGTCGGTCAGGCCGCTTCATCTCACAATACCGCTGAACCAAAGTATGACATGCTGCTAGGTAGTATGACTTGTATCGCCCACAACTCACTTGTGTTCTACTCGTGCAAAACATCAAACCATAGAAAAACCTAGGCTCGATACCACTTGTTGGGGAGCGTAGTAATTTCAAAAATTTTCCTACGCACACGCAAGATCATGGTGATGAATAGCAACGAGAGGGGAGAGTGTTGTCTACATACCCTTGTAGACACGGCGGAAGCGATCTGGCGTAGAGGAAGTAGTCGACGTTCTCCTCGCGATCCGACCGATCCCGCGCCGTTACTCCGGCGCCCGAGTTCTTGACACACGTACAGCTCGATGGCGTCCCTCGTACTCCGATCCAAAGCGAGTGTCGAGGAGAGTTTCGTCGAAGACGACGGCGTGGTGGCGATCTTGATGTTTCACCGGCGCAGGGCTTCGCCTAAGCTTCATGACGGTATGACCGAGGTGGAATATGGTGGAGGGGGCACGCACACGGCTAAGGAGCGATCCGTAGATCAATACTTGTGTCCTGGGTGCCCCCTGCCCCGTATATATAAGGAGGAGGGGAGGCCGGCCGGCCTAGAGGAGGCGCGGGAGGAGTCCTACTCCTGGGAGTAGGACTCCCCCTCTTCCTAGTTGGAATAGGATTGGGGGGGGGGAAGAGGAAAGGCGCCGCCCCCTCCTTGTCCTATTCGGACTGGGGGGAGGGGCGGCCACCCTGGCCGGCCCTTCCTCTTCTCCCTCGAGGCCCACCGAGGCCCATTTACCCCGGGGTTCAGTAACCTCCGGTACTCGGTAAATTCTGTTTTCACGGAACCATTCGAACTCCAAACATAGGCTTCCAATATATCAATCTTTATGTCTCGACCATTTGAGACTCCTCGTCATGTCCGTGATCACATCCGGGACTCGAACTTCTTGGTACACCAAAATACATAAACTCATAATAAGCATCATCGAAACCTTAAGCGTGCGGACCCTACGGTTCGAGAACAATGTAGACATGACCTAGAACTATTCTCGGTCAATAACCAATAGCGGGACCTGGATGCCCATATTGGTTCCTACACATTCTCGAAGATCTTTATCGGTCGAGACCGCATAACAACATACGTTGTTCCCTTTGTCATCGATATGTTACTTGCGAGATTCGATCGTCGGTATCCAATACCTAGTTCAATCTCGTTACCGCAAGTCTCTTTACTCGTTCCGTAATACATCATCTCACAACTAACTCATTAGTTGTAATGCTTGCAAGGCTTGATGATGTGCATTACCGAGAGGGCCAGAGATACCTCTCCGAGCAATCGGAGTGACAAAACCTAATCTCGAAATCGCCAACCCAACATCGCCTTTGGAGACACCTGTAGTACTCCTTTATAATCACCCGATTACGTTGTGACGTTTGGTAGCACCAAAGTGTTCCTCCGGCAAACGGGAGTTGCATAATCTCATAGTTACAGGAACATGTATATGTCATGGATAAAAGCAGTAGCAACATACTAAACGATCGTGTGCTAAGCTAATGGAATGGGTCATGTCAATCAGATCATTCTACTAATGATGTGACCTCGTTAATCAAATAACAACTCTTTGTTCATGGTCAGGAAACGTAACCATCTTTGATTAACAAGCTAGTCTAGTAGAGGCATACTAGTGACATGTTGTTTGTTTATGTATTCACACATGTATCATGTTTCCAGTTAATACAATTCTAGCATGAATGATAAACATTTATCATGAAATAAGGAAATAAATAATAACTTTATTATTGCCTCTAGGGCATATTTCCTTCACTATCCTCTCCCGCGCAAAAGCGGGTCACCAGGCTTGTTAATGCGGCCATTGTTCTTGGCTTTTCTTGGCCGAGGTGTCTGGCGAGCCATTCGTCTCGGACGTTGTGTTTGAAAGCTGCTAAGGCTTCGGCGTCCGGACAGTCGACTATTTGGTTCTTTTTAGTAAGGAATCTGTTCCGGAATTTTCGGGCTGACTCTCCGGGTTGTTGAGTTATGTGACTTAAATCGTCTGCATCCGGAGGTCGGACATAGGTCCCTTGAAAATTTGCCTGAAAAGCATCCTCGAGCTCTTCCCAACTTCCAATGGTGTTTTCGGGGAGGCTTTTGAGCCAATGCCGGGCTGGCCCTTTGAGCTTGAGGGGTAAGTATTTTATGGCATGGAGGTCATCTCCTCTAGCCATGTGTATGTGGAGGATGTAATCCTCAATCCAGACTCCACGGTATGTTGTTCCGTCGTACGCCTCTATGTTTACGGGCTTGAATCATGCTGGAAATTCATAATCCAGGACCTCATCGGTGAAACATAGGGGGTGTGCGACCTTCCTATATTTGGGTGTACCGTAATATTCGGATACTTGATGTGTTGCATTGCTCACTAGAGCTTGCTTTCTTGGCCCATAGATAGATCTAACTGGGCCATCTTTTTGATGCGAATCCGTGTGCGGATCGCGTGCCGGCTTGTGTGCGGCGCCGTTTGCCGCTGTATGTTTGCCATGGGGTCGTCTATCCGACCGGGTGGTCTCCTTGTTCTTTGATTGCGGGGGCTCTACGGCCTCCTCATCAAATTCGGGCAGTAGTTTTTGCTTCGGGTAGCTCTTTGTTCGATGACTATCGCCGTATTTGTCTGCGGTGTTGAGTACTTTGCTCCATCTGATTCTGAGCGCATCTTCCGCTGTTTTGAGCTTCCGCTTTTTCTTTTTCAGGCTACGCGCAGTAGCGATGAGCCTTTGGTGGAGGTTCTTCTGCTCCGGCAACTTGTCCAGCGTGACATCATCCGGACTGTTATCTTCGCCGGGGACGGATTGTTTATCCAGGTTGTCCTGTTCGAACGGTTGCTTGATAACATGTTCGTCGTCCACCGGTTCGCCCTGCTCTATGGCTGGGTCTGAATGGCTGCTGTCTTTGTCGAGGCGGGACTTTGAGCGGCGCTTACGTCGTTGTTTTGACTGCTTTTCGAGGGGATGATCCCTCGTGGCGTCCCGTTGTTCCTCGTCGTTGCTTCCTTTAGGTGTGTCCACCATGTATACATCGTGAGATGAGGTGGCTGTCCAGTGCCCTATAGGTACTGGTTCATGTTTGTCTCCTACATCGTCGTCCATACCATCAATGTCTTCGGAGTCGAAGTTGAGCACGTCGTTTAAACTTTCGATAGTGGCTACAAAGTGGGTGGTGGGTGGGAGTCGAATTTCTTCGTCGTCTGCATCCCAACCTTGCTGACCATAGTCCGGCCAGGGCTCTCCTGATAGAGAGAGAGACTTTAGTGAAGTCAGGTTGTCGCTGAAGGGCGAGTGCTGAAAGATGTCCGTGGTGGTGAACTCCATGATCGGCGCCCAATTGGCAATTGGCAGGGGCAAGGAAGGTTCGGAGTCCGGAGAGGAGTCCGGCGCCTTGGAGTCACGAGCTTCGCAAAGGACAGGGTTGGTGTTCGGCTCAATCGCCGTAGAGATAGCATCCCCCGAGGTGGTGTCCAGCCATCCGTCCTCGATCGGCGCAGTCGGCTCCGAGCTAAGGGTCGGAGCGTACATTGTTGTAGCCTCCAGGGCACTGTTCAGCGGCAGAGCTAGATCATGCCCATCGTGACAGTGCGGCGCGCTTGGCTGTGGCTCAAACCCGTTGAAGATCAAGTCTCCGCGGACGTCAGCCGTGTAGTTCAAACTTCCAAATCTGAACTGATGGCCAGGCGCGTAGCTTTCAATCTGCTCCAGATGGCCAAGCGAATTGGCCTGTAGTGCAAAGCCGCCGAATACGAAGATCTGTCCGGGGAGAAAAGTCTCACCTTGGACCGCATCGTTGTTGATGATCGGAGGAGCCATCGGGCCTAAAGATGACGACACAGAGGAACTCTCAATGAAAGCACCAATGTCGGTGTCAAAACCGGCGGATCTCGGGTAGGGGGTCCCGAACTGTGCGTCTAGGCGGATGGTAACAGGAGACAAGGGACAGGATGTTTTTACGCAGGTTCGGGCCCTCTCGATGGAGGTAAAACCCTACTCCTGCTTGATTGATATTGATGATATGGGTAGTACAAGAGTAGATCTACCACGAGATCAGAGAGGCTAAACCCTAGAAGCTAGCCTATGGTATGATTCTTGTTCGTCCTACGGACTAAAACCCTCCGGTTTATATAGGCACCGAAGAGGGTTAGGGTTACACAGAGTCGGTTACAATGGTAGGAGATCTACATATCCGTATCTCCAAGCTTGCTTTCCACACCAAGGAAAGTCCCATCCGGACACGGGACGAAGTCTTCAATCTTGTATCTTCATAGTCCAGGAGTCCGGCCAAAGGCTATAGTCCGGCCATCTGGACACCCCCTAATCCAGGACTCCCTCAATTATCAATTTTATCTATGAGAAATATTTGAATCTCCTCTGAATTCTTTTATGTGTGATTAAGTTATGTTTGCAAGTCTCTTCGAATTATCAGTTTGGTTTGGCCTACTAGATTGATCTTTCTTGCAATGGGAGAAGTGCTTAGCTTTGGGTTCAATCTTGCGGTGTCCTTTCCCGGTGGATGCGAGGGCAGCAAGGCACGTATTGTATTGTTGCCATCGAGGATAAAAAGATGGGGTTTATATCATATTGCATGAGTTGATCCCTCTACATCATATCATCTTTCTTAATGCGTTACTCTGTTCTTTATGAACTTAATACTCTAGATGCATGCTGGATAGCGGTCGATGTGTGGAGTAATAGTAGTAGATGCAGGCAGGAGTCGGTCTACCTGTCACGGACGTGATGCCTATATACATGATCATGCCTAGATAATCTCATAATTATTCGCTTTTCTATCAATTGCTCGACAAAGAATTTGTTCACCCAACCGTAATACTTATGCTATCTTGAGAGAAGCCACTAGTGAAACCTATGGCCCCGGGTCTATCTCTTATCATATAAGCTTTCAATCTACTTTTATTTGCATCTTTACTTTTCCAATCTATATCATAAAAATACCAAAAATATATTTATCTTATCATATTATCTCTATCAGATCTCACTTTCGCAAGTGGTCGTGAAGGGATTGACAACCCCTTTATTGCGTTGGTTGCGAGTTCTTGTTTGTTTGTGTAGGTGTGTGGGACTTTTGAGGAGCCTCCTACTGGATCGATACCTTGGTTCTCAAAAACTGAGGGAAATGCTTACGCTACTATTGTTGCATCACCGTTTCCTCTTCAAGGAAAACCAACACAAGCTCAAGACGTAGCAAGAAGGATTTCTGACGCCCTTGCCGGGGAGGCCTTCGCTCAAGTCAAGACATACCAAGTACCCATCACAAACTCATCTCCCTCGCATTACATTATTTGCCATTTGCCTCTCGTTTTCCTCTCCCCCACTTCACCCTTGCCGTTTTATTCGCCCTCTCTTTCCCAATCTCCTCTCTCTCCTTTGCTTGCCTTTTTGTTTGCTTGTGTGTTTGATTGCTTGTCGCGATGGCGCAAGACAATACCAAATTGTGTGACTTTTCCAATACCAATAATAATGAATTCCTTAGTACTGTGATTGCTCCTCTTAATGATGTTGTGTCTTGTGAAATCAATGCTACTTTGCTAAATCTTGTTATGATAGATCAATTCTCCGGCCTTCCTAGTGAAGATGCCGCTACCCATCTAAACAACTTTGTTGATTTGTGTGAGATGCAAAAGAAGAAAGATACGGATAATGATATTGTTAAATTGAAGTTATTTCCGTTTTCACTTAGAGATCGTGCTAAAGTTTGGTTTTCGTCTTTGCCTAAGAATAGTATTGATTCGTGGAATAAGTGCAAAGATGCTTTTATCTCTAAGTATTTCCCTCCCGCTAAGATCATCTCTCTTAGGAACGATATTATGAATTTAAAACAACTTGATCATGAGCATGTTGCCCAATCTTGGGAAAGAAAGAAATTGATGATTCACAATTGCCCTACTCATGGTTTGAATTTATGGATGATCATACAAAAAATTTATGCCGGATTGGATTTTTCTTCTAGAAATCTTTTAGATTCGGCCACGGGAGGCACGTTTATGGAAATCACCTTAGGAGAAGCTACCAAACTCCTTGATAACATTATGGCTAATTATTCTCAATGGCACTCCGAAAGATCTACTAGTAAAAAAGTGCATGCTATAGAAGAAATTAATGTTTTGAGTGGAAAGATGGATGAACTTATGAAATTGTTTGCTACTAAGAGTGCTCCTATTGATCCCAATGATATGCCTTTGTCTACTTTGATTGAGAATAATAATGAATCTATGCATGTGAATTTTTGTTGGTAGGAATAATTTTGGTAACAATGCTTATAGAGGAAACTTTAATCCTAGACCGTTCCCTAATAATTCCTCTAATAATTATGGAAATTCCTACAATAACTCTTATGGTAATTTTAATAAGATGCCCTCTAATTTTGAAAATAGTGTTAAAGAATTTATGGTCTCTCAAAAGAATTTTAATGCCTTGCTTGAAGAAAAATTTCTTAAAGTTGATGATTTGGCTAGGAACATTGATAGACTTTCGCTTGATGTTGATTCTTTCAAACTTAGATCTACTCCTCCTAAGCATGATATCAATGAGTCTCTCAAAGCTATGAGAATTTCCATTGATGAGTGCAAAGAAAGAAACGCTAGATTGCGTGCTAAGAAAGATTGCTTTGTAAAAGCGCGTTCTTCTAGTTTCCATGAAAATAACGATGAAGATCTAAAAGTTATTGATGTGTCCCCTATTAAATCTTTGTTTTGAAATATGAATCTTAATAATGATGGGACTGGAGATGAGTCAACTTCAGTTAAAAGGCGTCCCAATGATTCGGAGTTCTTAGATCTTGATGCTAAATTTGGTAAAAGTGGGATTGGAGAGGTCAAGACTTTAAATAGCATTGAACCCACTATCTTGGATTTCAAGGAATTTAATTATGATAATTGTTCTTTAGTAGATTGTATTTCCTTGTTGCAATCCGTGTTGAATTCTCCTCATGCTTATAGTCAAAATAAAGCCTTTACCAAACATATTGTTGATGCCTTGATGCAATCTTATGATGAAAAACTTAATTTGGAAGTTTCTATACCTAGAAAACTTAATGATGAGTGGGAACCTACTATAAAGATTAAAATTAAAGATCATGACTGTTATGCTTTATGTGATTTGGGTGCTAGTGTTTCCACGATCCCGAAAACTTTATGTGATATTCTAGGTTTCCATGATCTTGATGATTGCTCTTTAAATTTGCACCTTGCGGATTCCACCATTAAAAAGCCTATGGGAAGGATTAATGATGTTCTTATTGTTGCAAATAGGAATTATGTACCCGTAGATTTGATCGTTCTTGACATAGATTGCAATCTTTCATGTCCTATTATTCTTGGTAGACCTTTACTTAGAACGATTGGTGCAATTATTGATATGAAGGAAGGGAATATTAGATCCTAATTTCCATTAAGGAAAGACATGGAGCACTTTCCAAGAAAGAAAGTAAAATTACCTTATGAATCTATCATGCGAGCTACTTATGAATTGAGTGCCAAAGATGGCACTACTTAGATCTATCCTCGGTTTTATGCCTAGCTAGGGAGGTTAAACGATAGCGCTAGTTGGGAGCCAACCCAATTTTATTTTTGTTTTTTGTTTTTGCTTCCGTTTAGTAATAAATTTTTCATCTACCTTCTGTTTAGATGTGTTTTCATGTTTTAATTAGTGTTTTTGCCAAGTAGAACCTATAGGATAACCTATGGTGATAGTTAATCCGATTCTGCTGAAAAACAGAAACTTTGCGCGCATGAAAATAATTTTAGTAATTCACAGAAATGTGCTTTTGTGTTGATTCTTTCTACTGTAGATCCATAGACGAATTTCCCAGGACTTCCTATTTTTGTAGGATTTTTAGAGTTCCAGAAGTATTCGAGAGTTACATATTTCTGTAGACTATTCTGTTTTTGACAGATTCTGTTTTTCGTGTGTTGTTTGTTTATTTTGATGCATCTATGGCTAGTATTAAGTAGTATGAACCATAGAGAAGTTGAAATACAGTAGGTTTAACACCAATATAAATAAAGAATGAGTTCATTACAGTACCTTATGTGGTGGTTTTGCTTTCTTGCACTAACGGAGCTTATGAGATTTCCTGTTGAGTTTTGTGTTGTGAAGTTTTCAAGTTTTGGGTAAAGATTTGATGTACTATGGAATAAGGAGTGGCAAGAGCCTAAGCTTGGGGATGCCCATGGCACCCCAAGATATTCAAGGATAACCAAAAGCCTAAGCTTGGGGATGCCCCGGAAGGCATCCCCCCTTTCGTCTTCGTCTATCGGTAACTTTACTTGGAGCTATATTTTTATTCGCCACATGATATGTGCTTTGCTTGGAGCATCTTGTATGATATTGGTCTTTGATTTTTAGTTTACCACAATCATACTTGCTGTACACACCTTTTGGGAGAAGCCCACTTGATTAGAATTTATTAGAATACTCTATGTGGTTCACTTATATCTTTTGAGCTTAGATAGTTTTGCTCTAGTACTTCACTTAAATCTTTTAGAGCATGGCGGTGGCTTGATTTTGTAGAAATTGTTAATCTGTCATGCTTCACTTATATTATTTTGAGAGTCTCTTAGAACAGCATGGTATTTGCTATGGTTATAAAATTGGTCCTAGAATGATGGGCATCCAAGTTGGGTATAATAAAAACTATCATAGGAAGTGAATTGGATGCTATGATCAATTTGATACTTGATAATTGTTTTGAGATATGGAGGTAGTGATATTAGGGCCATGCTAGTTGGGTGATTATGAATTTAAAGAATGCTTGTGTTGAAGTTGGCAAGTCCCGTAGCATGCATGTATGGTAAAAGTTGTCTAACAAATTTGAAACATGAGGTGCTCTTAGATTGTGCATCCTTATGAGTGGCGGTCGGGGACGAGCAATGGTCTTTTCCTACCAATCTATCCCCCTAGGAGCATGCACGTAGTGCTTGGTTTTTGATGACTTGTAGAGTTTTGCAATAAGCATATGAGTTCTTTTTGACTAATATTGAGTCCATGGATTATACGTACTCTCACCCTTCCATCTTTGCTAGCCTCTGCGGTACCGTGCATTGCCCTTTCTCACCTTGAGAGTTGGTTCAAACTTTGCCGGTGCATCCAAACCCCGTGATACGATACGCTCTATCACACATAAACCTCCTTATATCTTCCTCAAAACAGCCACCATACCTACCTATTATGGCATTTCCATAGCCATTCCGAGATATATTGCCATGCAAATTTCCACCGTTCCGTTCATCATCATGACACACATCATCATTGTCATATTGCCTTGCATGATCATTTAGTTGACTTCGTATTTGTGGCAAAGCCACCATGCATAATTTTTCATACATGTCACTCTTTTTTCATTGCCCATCCCGGTACACCGTCAGAGGCATTCATATAGAGTCATATCTTGTTCTAGTTTTGAGTTGTAATTCATGAGTTGTAAATAAAAAGAAGTGTGATGATCATCATTATTAGAGCATTGTCCCCAAAATAAAAAAAAGAAAGAAGAAAGGCCAAAAAAAGGCCAAAAAAAGGAAAGGCCCCCAAAAAAAGAAAATAAAAAAGGGGGCAATGTTACTATCTTTTTCCACACTTGTGCTTCAAAGTAGCACCATGTTCTTCATATAGAGAGTCTCATATGTTGTCACTTTCATATACTAGTGGGAATTTTTCATTATAGATCTTGACTTGTATATTCCTACAATGGGCTTCTTCAAAATGCCCTAGGTCTTCGTGAGCAAGCAAGTTGGATGCACACCCAGTAGTTTCTTTTGTTGAGCTTTCATACATTTATAGCTCTAGTGCATCTGTTGCATGGCAATCCCTACTCCTCATGTTGACATCAATTGATGGGCATCTCCATAGCCCGTTGATTATCCTCGTCAATGTGAGACTTTCTCTTTTTTGTCTTCTCCACACAATCTCCATCATCATATTCTATTCCACCCATAGTGCTATATCCATGGCTCACGCTCATGTATTGCATGAAAGTTGGAAAAGTTTGAGATTATTTGAGTACGAAACAATTGCTTGGCTTGTCATCGGGGGTGTGCAAGATGGGAGCATTTTAGTGTGACGAAAATGAAGCATGACCTAACTATATGATTTTGTAGGGATGAACTTTCTTTAGCCATGTTATTTTGAGAAGACATGATTGCTTTGATTAGTATACTTGAAGTATTACTATTTCTTATGTCAATATGAACTTTTATTTTGAATCATTTGGATCTGAACATTCATGCCACAATAAAGAAATTTACATTGAGAATTATGCTATGTAGCATTCCACATCAAAAATTCTTTTTTTATCATTTACCTACTCGAGGACGAGCAGGAATTAAGCTTGGGGATGCTTGATATGTCTCCAACGTATCTATAATGTTTGATTGTTCCATGCTATTATATTACCCATTTAGGATGTTTTATGGGCTTTACTTTACACTTTTATATCATTTTTGGGACTAACCTACTAACCGGAGGCCCAGCCCGAATTGCAGTTTATTGCCTATTTCACTGTTTCGACGAAAAGGAATATCAAACGGAGTCCAAACGGAAGGAAACCTTCGGGAGCGATCTTTTTGGAACAAACGTGATCCAGGGGACTTGAAGTGGAAGTCAAGAAACAAGTGAGGTGGCCACGAGGGTGCCCGGTGCGCCGCCTACATGTGGGCGCACCCCCACCCTCGTGGGCCCCTCAAGCGTCCACCGACCTACTTCTTCCTCATGTATATACCCATGTACCCCGAAAACATCAGAAGTGACCACGAAAAAATATTTCCACCACCGTAACCTTCTGTATCCGCGAGATCCCATCTTGGGGCCTTCGCCGGCGCTCCGCCGGAGGGGGAATCGACCATGGAGGGCCTCTACATCATCTCCAAGGCCTCTTCGATGAGTTGTGAGTAGTTTACCACAGACCTTCGGGTCCATAGTTATTAGCTAGATGGCTTCTTCTCTCTCTTTGAATCTCAATACAAAGTTCTCCTCGATCTTCTTAGAGCCACTAGTGAAACCTATGGCCCCCGGGTCTATCTCTTATCATATAAGCTTTCAATCTACTTTTATTTGCCTTTACTTTTCCAATCTATATCATATAAATACCAAAAATATATTTATCTTATCATATTATCTCTATCAGATCTCACTTTCGCAAGTGGCCGTGAAGGGATTGACAACCCCTTTATTGCATTGGTTGCGAGTTCTTGTTTGTTTGTGTAGGTGCGTGGGACTTTTGAGGAGCCTCCTACTGGATTGATACCTTGGTTCTTAAAAACTGAGCGAAATGCTTACGCTACTATTGCTGCATCACCCTTTCCTCTTCAAGGAAAACCAACGCAAGCTCAAGACGTAGCAGGTACCTCAAAGGCGCCGCTGGTGGTAGAGAGCAGCCCGGACAGCAGCCCGCGGCACAGCCCCCAGCGTGCGTTCACCACCTACTCCCCATCAGCGTGCGCGGGGTGTGACTTTTTGGTACTGACCTTGCCGTGGCTGCAGGAGGAGGGCAGCACCAGGAGGAGCCACCAAGGGCCACCCCCACCACGCCGCCCCCATCGACCACACCGCCCCAAGGGGTGTCCCCGGCAAGGGCGGCGGGCACCGAGCCCATGCACACGGAGGAGGAGGAGGTAGACTGTGGCACTGGTGGCCCCGTCCCGGCAACAGATGTTGGCGGGGATGGGGCCACTTCTTGTCAGCCCAGCACGGGTGAGTCACCTGTTTTCCCTTACTCTTCTTCTCTTTTTTTGAATCTTGATCTTGGTCCTGCCTCATTTTCTCTTTCGGCATCCAGATCCCCCCCGGCGGACGAGGAGGACACCGACACCATCATCACAGAGGTTGCCGCGGACGCCGTGTCCGAGGCCGACAAGGTCGCCGCCGAGGAGGCCGCCGAGACTACGGCCGAGGATGCCGCCAAGGGGCTTGCCGGAGAGACCGGCGAGGCTGCCACCAAGGAGGCTGGCAAGGGCACTGTCAAGGAGGCCAACAAGGGCGCTGCCGGGAAGGCCGACAAGGGCGCTGCCGGGAAGGCCGGCAAGGGCGCTACCGAGGAGGCCGGCAAGGGTGCTGCCGGGGAGGCCGGCAAGGCCGATGCCGGGGAGGAGGTGGTTGACAACCAACCCGCCTCATCTGCTGCCTCCGGCTCAGGCAAATATCTGAAGGTAGGTGATGACTTATTCGTCCACCTCCCAGGGACGGAGAGCACTAGGGCGTCGGCTGAGGGGGAAGTGTTCGATGACGAAGTGCTCGCCACTGCCGGGCTCGAGGTCGTTGAGGAACCGGGCACCGGTGGCGGTGGCACCCAGGAGGAGCGGCTTCTTCGGGACATGGGCGCAAGCTTATGGAAGCTGCAGGCGCTCCATCGCGCCTGCCTGGAGAAGGCGAAGTCCAAGGAGGCGGTGGCTGGCAAGGCAGAGGCACACTTCGGGAAGCGCGTCACCGAGGCGCAGGCCTGGTTCCACCAGGCCCACGAGGAGCTGAAGGCCGCCCAAGGCCAGCTGGCGAGCACGAGTTAGAGCTTCTCCTGAAGCAGTTCGACATCAAGAAAGCCCAGGAGGCAGCGAGGGAAGAGGCCTCCAAGGCCGAGGCCACCCGGTCCCAGCGCCAGGCCGAGCTGGACTCTCAGGAGGAGGACCTCATCGCCTGTGAGGCGACGCTTGCCGCCACACTCCGTGGCAAGGACAAGGAGGTCGAGAAGCTTGCTACGGCACGGACCCGAGGGCTGGAGCAGAAGCACAAGGAAGTGCTCGATGCCCAAGCTCGGGCCCGCGATGACAAGGTGAAGGAGCTGGAGGTGGAGTGGGATGGCCTGAAGAACAGGACTGCGGAGCTGGCGAAGGAGAGGGATATGGCCAACTGTGCCTTGACGGTGGCGCATGATGACATCCTCGCCAAGGCCGAACAGCTCTCCCACACCAACGACTCCATCAAGGACCTGAAGCTGAAGCTAGAGGGTCTTGAGAAGATGCTCTTGGAGGCCAAAGCCCGGGAGGAGGCCCTGACCAAGGGCCTGGAGACGGAGAAGCAGCTGCGGAAGGACGATGCCGCCACTCACGAGGATTTCATGAAGGGCGAGAACCTTTGGATTAGCCGCCTCGTCGACGTCGCCAATAGGACCACCGAGAAGCTGGCTGACATGGGGATGCCGGACGTGAGGTACACCCCAGAGATGAACGTGAGCCCCAACGCCAGGTTGACCCTATTCTTCGAGGGCGTCCTTGGAGCCCTGGAACAATTCAACTCCAACTGGGCGAGCTCCCTGGCCAGCGAGGCCCGGATACTTTGCCGGGGCGCCATGACCAAGTTCCTCACCAAGCCGGCATACTGGAACCCCAACCTTGACTTTGACACCGCGCTGGATAGCTTGCCGGATGATGCAGACCTCGCGGTGCTCAAGGAGCGTATCGAGCCTATCATCAACCGCGCCGGCGGAATTCAGAGGGTAGAGGGCCAGCGCCGGGATTAGGCACCCCGTTTCTTGTTGCTGCTACAGGTTGACTACCAAGACAATTCATATCTTTAGTTAGAACCGCAATAGCAATTGATGTAATATAACTCTGCAGTGTTTTAAATCGATGCATGTTATTTCCCTGTTCAACCCCTCCTTGTATGTCCACCCTACGCCAATTGGGCAGGCTTGCCAGTGCGTAAACCCAAACCGCAGCACTTTGAAGGACGGATCCTTTAGCAGCCGGCAGGGCGTGCTTGCAGCCATGCGAACCACCTTGCCGTTCTCAGCGCGGCCGCTCGAACTATCGAGCGGACTCGAGACAGAGCGAGAGCGTTGCCAATAGCGGAAGGCCACCCTGGCGTTCTCGACGCAGCCGCTTGATCTGTTGAGCAGACTCGAAATAGATGAAGGGTGTTGCCAGTAATGGAAGGGCCCCACTGCGTGCAGGTTTCTTATACAAAGGAAAGATCTCTGAGGAGGATAACTTTATATAAAAAGGGATTACTCAGAGTTTTTGCATGACTTAGCTTTCCTATCGTCGTGCGAACGCTTGCTGCATCTGACGGTGCTGCTCCCTTGGTCGCCTCCTTCCTTGGAAGCCATGGCAACAGAGAACTGCTAGGCTGACGGCCGAACCAGATTTTCACTACTGCGCCCCCTACCTGGTGCGCCAAAGATGTCGGTGGAAACTTGGCGGGCGCGGGCCTGGCTGTGGCCCCGCGGATGTCCTCGGCAAGGGCCTTGCCGGGGCCCCCCTGCAAGGGTCTTGCCGTGGCATTGTGGTCGTCCCTAGCAAGGATCTTGCCGGAGGTCTTGTGGGTTTCCTCGGCACAGATCTCGCCGAGGTTTGTCGTCTTCTAATCCTCATCTGACTTGAGTGTTCCTTGTCTTCACAAAGATCTTCATGCCATCATGGAGGCGCCTCCCGAGCCCTAGTCCCAACGTGGTTGGTGGTGTTGGAAAACCTGGGGCTCAAGGGTGGCGCGCTCTGCTGGCGTTGGGTGAGCTGCCCCGGCAAGGTCCTTGCCAGGGCCGTGGGGGCCGCCCCGACAAGGGTCTTTCCGGGGAACCCACCTCGCCCTCTTGCTCTTCGTGTCTCCGTCTTGGCGTTGCTTTGACCGCCTTGTGGTGTTGATTCCCTGCCCCTGCCCCACTTAAGCGTGGCTGTGGGCGCGGCTCTGACTGCTCATGCACAAGTAAGGGGTACAAAGGAGTGCCCCTACTTTAGTACACCGACAGGGGGGAAGATAGGGACTGAAAGAGCCAGCTTTAGCATCCCAGTCTAAGCACCCCCGACCTCCATCCTTGCGACGCACAGTACACCTCGTTTGCCACCTGCTCAACCCTAGTGTCACTAATAAAATGAAGTAATAATACAGTTAAAATAGAGCGAGTGTCCTCTCTATCATTTCATTTCCAATGTAAATAAAGAAAGTGCTTCTCTTTGTTAGTGTATGTTTCATCAACTAGTCCCATTGTTAATGTTTAAGCGTTTATGCAAACTGGGGTGCTTAATTTTTGTTGATCTGCACAAAAATAGAGATTGGAATGTCTCAAGGCCCCTCCTTGTACTATCGTTGTACACTGATGTTCATCACTAGCAAAAGGTGTATCGGGGAGACTTGGATCAATTTCCATTATGAGGTGTAACTGATGTTCATCACTGGCAGAAGGTGTATCGGGGAGACTTGGATCGATTTCCATTTTGAGGTGTACCGTATGAGGCGTTGCAAGGACCATCTCGCCCTCGCAGCATGGCATACTATGATACTATATGCAGAGTGCGAGGTGTGCCAAGTAAAAATTACCGACACCAACCATGCTCCATGAACACATTGGCATCCACCACCACCAGTGGGATGTGTGGCGCTCTCTGTGGACGGGTCTTTCTTGGCAGCAAATCCTCTAAACAAATACTAGTAGCTTATATTGACAATTTTCTAGGGAGTACTCTTTTCTGAAAGAAGCACCAATCTATTTTTCTTTATTTGTACACAGTGTCACAACTTTGACCCAAAGGTCTAGAGCTATTTTAGGGTGATTGGCGTAGTACTCAGAGACTGATTGTAAGCATGATTTTCATTAGCTGTCACACTGATTGTAAGCATGAGTAGATGGAAGATTAGGTTAGTGCGAAGCTTACCTTAAACCCTACCGCCATCATTGAAACGAGGCGAGCGTCGAGGGAACCGTGGAGAATGGCGGGGAAGCAACGTCGCGCCATCCAGCCTCCTCTTGCGGTGGGAGAACAAATACTCCGGTGGCTCCGGCTGGCTCTGCACCCTCACGAACGACACACCATACTCGAACGATTCGTTATCCTTTAGGTGCTCGACCTTTGACCTGTATGCCCACCACCTCTGCCTGACTTTCACCTTAGGCGAATCTATCTGCTCCATCGCCCAAGATACTCGATGAACTCGAAGGACTGCACTGTGACTGCCGCCGAGGAGTACATCATCGCCCTCATCGTCATTGTCTCGCTCTTTCGCATACATTGCCACTGGCCCTCATCGTCCTCAAAATCTCCCACTCATTGTCAAACCAAGTAAGGATCTCCTTCAACCTAGCTAACTTTGCCTGGTCACCGGCGGCAATCTACCTGATTCGCTGCTGCATCCTCTCCATAGATGTCCTTCTGAGTGGTCCGGTGCTAGCTTTGGGAGATGGGAGGAGAGATGGTGGTCTTGCAATAGAGAAGAGGGAGAGGCGAGATGGTGGTTTTGGAATGGAGATGATGGATAGGAGAGGAGGTGGTTTTGCAATGGAGAAGAGGGAGAGGCGAGACGGTGGTTTTGGAATGGAGATGATGGATAGGAGAGGAGGTGGTTTTGCAATGGAGAAGAGGGAGAGGAGCGTGCGGCAGCGATTTAGGATTGGACGAGAGGGTCGACGCGTTGTGACTGGATCAAAATCAAAATCAATTTACCCTTCAATTAAGAAAGCGACCCCACATTAACTAGTCTCCCTTTTATTCTGGGTCATAACTGACCATGATTTTCACAAATAAAATATATGTTATACGTTGCAAAAATAATATAATTTTAAAGTACATTTAGATACGAACCAAACAATACAACTTTTGGTGACATGCATTCACATTTTGCTTGTCAAATACAGTACATGGTCAAACTTTGACCCAAAATACGCAAAACAAAAAATACTTCCAAGACCAGCGCCGCTCTTTCGCTCTTCTCCTCTTAAACCAACGCCGCTCCTCTCTTGTTCCAATCTAAATCCAGCACCGCTCCTCTCCCCTTCCATTTCAAAACCACCGCCCCTCCTCTCCTGTTCCAATCCAAAACCAGCATCGCTCCTCTCTTGTTCTAATCCAAAACCAGCGCTGCTCTCTCCTCTTCCATTAAAAAACCATCGCCAGCGAGTGAAGATGTTGTGGAGAAGTAGATCGATGGAGGAGCACAACTGATACGTAAGGATCGCAGACGACGACCCTGTGAAGCTAGCTAGGATGTTGGAGATACAGTCTTGGTTTGAACACAAGGACCAACTAGCAGCGACGGCGACATCCATGGCCAAATATCTGCAATAGAGTGAAAAGGCGGCAATACTCCCGGAGGAGTCGAGCGGGAGTACATAGAGCTGCTCCTCTAGGCCATGGAGCAAACAGATTCGCTGAATCCGATCGTGAGGGAGCGGTGGTGGGAGTATCGATCCCAGATGGAGCATCCACCAGAGATTGAAGGGTCGAGCATCTACAGGGTGCCGTTTGTGAGGGTGTCGTGCCAGAGCGAGCCGGTGGAGTCTTCGTCGACCGAACCCAACTGCAAGAGGAGCAAAGCAGTTGGCCCGACGACGCTTCCCCGCCATCCTCTCCCTTGTCGTTCACATCATCTCATGGGGCGGCTGTCTACCGCCGAGGAATAGGAAGGGACTGCCCCCCAATAGTTGGGTAGGTTGTGAATTGCCAGGAGGAGCTTAAGGTTGTCAGTATTTGCAGGTTGTGAATTGTGTTTGGTGTTGTGTATTTTGGGAGTACTTTCAGATATGAATGTCTTTTGAATTTTAGATTTGCAGTATTGAGCATATGAAGTATTTTATGAATTCTAGAGATATATTTTTAGCACTTAAAAAATGTAGTTTCATAGGAGTATAAAAGTGCAGACAATGTGATTCTCAGAGAAGGAACTGCAAGTTTCAATTTCAGATAAGAAACTGCAAGTTCAATTTCAGATAAGAAACTGCAACTTTCAGAGGCAGAGCATTTACATTAACACGACCTTCTCAAACAGGGTTAACATCATGTTGGAAGTTCTATTCATGGTCGAAAATGGAACTACGAGCCAGTTAACATCATGCTGATCAACATTCATGCATAACACATCTTCATATGATGCACGGTCAAAAAGATATGCTATTTTTAAAATGCCCACACAATGTCGAGTGTGCGAAAAACAGAGGAAATGAGGGACGAAGTTTTGGCAAGTGTTGGACGTGGTGTGCATAGATGAAAATGGGGACCCCACATGTCAATAATGGCAGAGGCAAAAAAATTGGAGATATTTTCCCTGCATCATGTGGAATCGAACCCGGGAGGAACAATTGTCGGGTAGTGTCACTTGGACACTGGGCTAGTTCAGTACTTTCGTTACAAATAAGGTACTTCCTCAGGTGGTCGGATCTCCTCCTGCGCCTTTGTGCGCTCACCGTGGCGCCGCTATCTGCCATTGTGAACATGCTGAACAAACGAGAGGAATCTAGAGAGGACTGTACGTGGAGAGGCGGACAGTCGGGACCCACCAGGTCTATGGCTGTACGCAAGCAAGTGCCTCATCGAAAAAATACTTGCTCCTAATGCTATACTGACGTTGGGGCCCACGGGTTTGTCAACATAGTTATATTTTTTAGGTGCTTCAATGTAGTTACTATAGGAGATAAATTCATAACGAAGCCGGAGAGCTGGCAGGTATCATTTAGTATCACTGGGGCAGCAAGTATCAGTTGGGTTTTGGGTTGCCCTGTCTAGGCTTTCTTTTTTAACATGCGTAGCCCACGACATGTCGGTTTGTATTTTCTTGAGGGCCGTCATGCATCGACCGGCCTATGGACCTCCCATCCGAGGTTTTATTTTTCCTGAAACATCGGCAGCCCAATTTATGTATTTTTTTTGAAGAAAACACAGAGGTCTGTTCTATTTTTCTAGATAAGAATAGGAACGCATGGTCCAACTTATTTTTCCCTTCTAACTATATTATATATATTTAAGTTATTTTATATGTTATTATATATTATTGTTATTGTCATCATATATTTAACACATACTTACATATGTAAGAAACAAAATCCCACATCTTATTAACTTATAAAAATAATTTTTTATCCATAAAATCCTGGATTTTTTTGGCAACGAAAATCCTGGTGATTATGTACAAAAGTTTGGTAAGATTTAAGGACCAATGTAATAATAAATCACTTATTATTTAAATATATTTATAACAAAATGCTCAGCCCCTGTTTATTCTTTGATAACATTGCTGCGCCCAACCCAACATTATAATTAGAATCAGCCCAGCAAAATCGTGTATTTCGAGAAAGTGCAAATGGCCTGTAATTCTTTAGGAAAAATTTAAATGGGCCGCATGGACGCTACTTTATTTGTTCACCCAGCCCAGCTAATGGACTGTAATTCTAAAATAATGATCAAATTGACTGTAAATTCTACCCTGCAAAAAAAAACTGTAAATTCCAAAAAAATGGGTTGAATATGTGCCACATTTTTGGAGGCTGAAATGTGGGCCAATAGGTCGAAGCCAATGCAGTTCGTTGTCAACTTAGTCAACAAATGACTCTGACACTGTTAGCTGTTGGATTTACATCCAACGACCAGCATCCATGTTCAATCTCTCGTCTTCTTCCTCCGGCGCCGCCGGGACCACCTGCTCCTGCCTCCTGCTGCTAGCAGCTCTGTTTAGCACGCTTCGCTGTGAAGCGCTACCCCACCGTTCGCCAGGCCATCCCTCCACCCCTCCACACCTCCTGTTCTTCTCCACCGACTGTCGAACCACGCCGCACCATAACCAGTTAACCTTCGTACACCTCTCTGTCTATGACTCTACTCCCGCGTCTTCCCATCTCTGGCTCGTTGCTGTCTAGGCCTCGCCGTCGTCCACCACCTAGGATGCGCTCGACACAGAGTGGTCAACGTGGTTAACGAACAACATCCATCGGAAGTAGACTGCGCGTGGAGAGGCTGACTGCTGGGTCTACGGCCGCATGCAAGGAAATGCCTCCTTATTACACGCAAAATAATGATTCCTCTACCTGACAGCTGGGACCCATCGGAAGGGCCTCTGTATTTCGCAAAAAAAATGTTCCCCCAACTGACAGTTCGGACCCACCAGCTATATCTTCGCACACAAGGAAGTGCCTCCTTATTACGCACAAAAAAAATGAATACCCCCTGCTAGCTGGGACCCACCATAGTGGGAGGCTGACTTGTGGGCCGACTAAGTTGACGGGGATGGAGGGCTTTGTCAACTTAGTCAATATGAACGATTCTAGCTCCAATGACCGTACGATATCCATCCGACGGCCGTAGTGCTTCTTCAACCTCTGGTGTTCTTGCTCCAGCCGCCCAAACCAGCGCCGGTCGTGCCGCGTGCTCCTGCCTCCCGTTGCCGGCTGTGATGCCGCGGAGGCCTCACCGCCCCCTACTACTCCCACCGCTAGCAAGGCCATCCCTCTACTCACCCACACCCCCTATTATTCTATGGTGCCTCACACCACAGCCGAATGAGTGAACCCTCATACTCCTCTCCGCATGGTCACCCACTGTCGCGTCTTCCCGGCTCCGCGTCGTCCCCTTCCTAGGCTTCGCTGTCATCCACCGCCCTCGTGCTCTCGGCACGGTGTGGTCAACGTGGTGAAGGAACGACTCCCATCAAAAGAGTACTGTACGTGGAGAGGCTGACAGCTGGGTCCACGACAGTCGCAAGGAAGTGCCTCCTTATTACGTGCAAAATAATTATTCCTCCACCTGACAGCAGGGACCCACCAGACGGGCCACCGTATTTCGCAAAAAAGCGTTTGCCCCCTGACTGCTGGGACCCACCAGCTACATCTTCGCACGCAAGGAAGTGCGTCCGGGCAAAAATACGATTTGCCCCCCGACTGCTGGGACCCACCAGCTACATCTTCGCACGCAAGGAAGTGCGTCCGGGCAAAAATACGATTTGCCCCCTGACTGCTGGGACCCACCAGCTACATCTTCGCACGCAAGGAAGTGCCTGACAGTTGGGACCCACCTGGTCGAAGTGTACGTAGCGTTGTCATTCTGGTCGCAAACATGTACGTACTCGATGTTGAGGCACACACGTGTCGTAGTAGAGGCGCGCACGTGTCGTAGTAGAGGCACGCACATAGCATGTACACGTACATACAACCGCCAGGGTGCAAGAAAGAAAATACAGCCACGTACGTACATATGGGCGGGGTCTCGAATGCCTACTCACGCATACTTACGGCTAGGGCTCGTGTACATGGCTGGGTCGGAACGGAGAAACTGCATCATCGTGTTCATGGGGAGCCAACCGGCTGGGTCAGAATGGAATGTGTCGTCGTGTTCATCGGGAGGGCTTGGACGGAACAACCGATGGAAATGAGGCCTCGCGTCTGCGAAGCAGAGAAGCGGCCTTGTGTTCGACCGCCACGGTCAAGCAGGATCTGTTCATCGGGAGGGTCGGCATCCCGCAAAACGGAGGAAACGGACTTCTGTTGGACCTCCTACGGTCGAAACGGGGTCCTGTTGATCGGGAGGGGTGTGGCATACCGCAAAACGGAGGAAAGGACTTGTGTTGGAGCGCTACGGTCGAAATGGCGGTCCTCTTCATCATTAGGGGTGTGGCGTACCGCAAAATGGGACTCCACGGGATACTGTTCATCTTCACCGTCGACCTCCTCCAGCCTCCATGGGCTACTATTCATCCACCGTCGACCTCCTCCAGCCTCCACCTGCGACTGTTCATCCACGGGGTTCCTGTTCATCCAGCCTCCACCGCGCGCTCCTCCACCGGCAACTGTTCAACCAGCCCTCTCCACGGGGTCCTGTTCAACCACCCCTCCACGGGCTACTATTCATCCAGCCCTCCACCAGCTATTGTTTAACCAGCCCTCCACCGACTACTATTCAACCTTCCCTCCACGGAGTCTTGTTCGTCCAGCCCTCCATGGGGTCCTATTCATCCACGCCCAACCAGCTTGATCGATCGGGGTCCTGTTCATCCAGCGGCAACACCACGGGGTCCTGTTCATCCAACCCCCACCAGGAACTATTCATCCAACCCCCCAGCAACGCTCACTATTCATCCAGAGGTAGCATTGATTGGCTTCAGTGAGCAGCAGTAGCGAAGGAATCGCTCGATCGCTCGGGTTTAGTAATGCATAGCCTGCAGTGCAATTGCTCGGGTTCAGTTAGGTGACGCCTCGCTCGGGTTCAGTTAGAGCCCAACGCCTAGCACCCACGCGCGTACGTGTACGAGAGAAACGTGCATCGCTCGGCCCCCGACCACCCACCACGGGAACTCCCCAATATTTTCCCCGCCCTCGCTTCTACCACGGTTTTTTCCGTCATGCACGGCCCAAAGAATGTCATGCAGCTGCGTCTCCAGCCCGCCCAGGACGAAAAGCCCATTTTCTGTCATGATTTTTTGTCATAGAAGTAGGAGCCCACCACATCTATGATGATACCGGGTTTTGTCACAATTATCGTCATAGAAGTGTCATAAGTATGACAGAAAAAAAATCCGTTCGGCCCAAAATGTCACAGACGTGTCTTTTTTTTGTAGTGCTCCCTCCTACTTATACGGCTGCGGTGGTGGAGCCGAAGCGGCAACATGTGGGGGCATGGGTATTAACTGCACCCACGCCCCGCACGACCCCGCAAATCTCGCGCCTTAAAGGCGCGTGATCATTTTGCCCCGGAATGGCAACCGCCCAGCTCAGCCGCAGCTGATCCGTGTGCGTGCCGAGGTCATGTAGTGGTGGGCCCAGGCCTGCAGCGACGTCCCGTCGCGTCCATGGGCTGGCAGGCCGGCCTGGCCTGCTGGCGACGTGTGGCAAGCGAGCAACGGGCGGTAGGCCCACCACTCAGCGGCGTTAACCCGGCGCCCATCACGACGATTCAAATTCATCAGGCGGCCGGCCCTGCCTCGGCTGGCTCTTGCTGGACGGCTTCTTCCTGCCGGACCGAGCAAAGGCGCAGGATCTCTCACAGGAGGAAACTGCTGAGACACTCCGGCTTGATCCGCGGCGCCTCACCAGCTTCGGGGACTACTGTCGGAGGGATTGACCATGGGTAGCCTCATCTACACCCATAGCATTTCAAGACATCGGGGCTAGCAAAGCCACTCGTACCTCCCAGACACGTGGCCGGCTCCTCGGGCCAGCTAGGCCCAAGCAACCGGCTCCCAGAAGGTGGCATGATCCCATAAGGCGGCTTGAGGGGAGGCCGGCTCCTAGCAGGCGGCCCTTCCTCCCCTCGGAGTCTGCACCCATTCACTATGACAAGATGGGGCGTGGCTACAGAGGCCTCCCCCTCCCCTGGATCACGGAGGAGCATGGCTTGATAACCCACAAGTATAGGGGATCGTTTGTAGCCTTCTTCGATTAATAAGAGTGTCGAACCCAACGAGGAGCTAAATGTAGAACAAATATTCCGTCAAGTTCTATCGACCACCGATACAACTCTACGCACACTTGACGTTTTCTTTACCCAAAACAAATATGAAACTATTTTGCAAGAATAAAACTATGAGTAAATTGCAAGGCAATAAAAGTGGAGAGCTTTTGTCAACAAGAAAGTCATTTTTTTCCTAGGCAATCAATAACAAGTACCGGTAATCATTCTTGTAATTTTATATGAGGGAGAGGCATGAGCTAACATACTTTCTCTACTTGGGTCATATGCACTTATGTTTGGAACTCTAGCAAGCATCCATAACTACTAAAGATCATTAAGGTTGTGAAACCCAACCATAGCATTAAGTGTCAAGTCCTCTTTACTCCCATACGTCATTCCCCACTTACTCGGGTTTAAGCTTCTGTCACTCTCGCGACCCACCATAAGCGAACCATGAACATATTGCAACACCCTACAACGGGGGCCCCTCACGTTCGCGCGAGAACAGAGGGCACCGTAGGACAGCACCATAAATAAATATACAATCATACCAACCAAGATCACGATTAACCAACAGGACAAAACGGATCTACCCAAACATCATAGGATAACCATAGATCATTGGGTAATAATATATGGAGCTGAGCACCATGTTTAAGTAGATATTACAGCAGGGGGAAGAGGTGTTACACCGCTGCATAGAGGGGGAGAGAGTTGGTTTTGATGGTAGCAATATTTTTGATGTAGATCGCCGTCCCGATCGTTGCCCCGGCGGCACTCCGGCGCCACCGGAAGCGAGGGGGAGAGAGCCCCCAACCTTCTTCTTCTTCCTTGGCCTCCCCCTAGATGGGAGGAGAGTTCCCCCTCTGGTCCATGGCCTCCATGACGACGGAGGGGCGGGAGCCCCTCTGAGATTGGATCTCCCTCTCTGTTCTCTTCTGTTTCCCCGTTCTTCCTGATCTAGCCAAAAGCCGTTTCTTATATTCCGGGAGATCCGTAACTTCGATTGCGCTCGGATTTTAACACGATTTTTTTTCTGGATATAAGCTTCCTTGCACCCAAAGTAGAGCTCCAACCAACGTTCGAGGAGGGCACAACCCACCACCACGCGCCAGGGGCCTCTGGCGCGCCCTGGTGTCTCGTGGCCTGTGTGGCCTCCGTTTGTGGTGATTCCAACTCCAAAAAATCACAAATATTCCATAATAATGCTCCGTAAAATTTTATTGCATTTGGACTTCGTTTGATATGGATATTCTGTGATACAAAAAACATGCAAAAAACAAGAAATGGCACTGGATCAATAGGTTAGTCCAATAAATCATATAAAAAGTTGCCAAAAGTGTGTAAAACTTGTATAATATTGGCATGAAACAATTAAAAGCTATAGATACGACGGAGACGTATCACTACTAGGGAAATTCTTATACATAGGAGCTCAGTAGGAGCGCTTTTTATAAGAAAGCGCTGCTGCTAAAGAACGGTAGCGGTTGTGTCTGAAGAGCGCTACTACTATTCATGTAGCAGTAGCGCTTTTGTTATAAAAAACGCTACTACTATAGTTTCCAAACGGTTGCCGACAGTGTAGGTATACTAGTAGCGCTCGTAATTAAAAAGGCTACTGCTATTGTACATATCAATAGCGTTGTCCTCTAACGAGCGCTACTGCTAAATAGCAGTAGTGGTTATTGCTAAACAATGCTACTACTACGCTTACCTTATCCACACCCCACGCGCATCCCTCACTCTCCCTCACACACTCACTCGCCGCATGTCGCCTGCCATCGCCGCCATTGCCCGCCGTCGCCGCCGATGCCCCCAAGGTACGTATCTGCCTCCCTCCCTCCCTCCCTCCTCCTCTCGCCGCCCTCCCTCCCTCCTCCTCTCGCCGCCCTCCCTCCCTCCCTCCTCCTCCTCTCGCCGCCCTCCTCTCTCCCTCCTCCCACGACCCTCCTCTCTCCTCCCTCGCGCCGGCGGCCCTCACTCCTCCTTCCTCTCCCTCGTCCGACCGCCGCCCTGCTCCCTGCTCCCTCCTCTCTCCGCCCTTCCCCAGCCGCCCGAAGCCCTCACTCCTCCCTCCTCCTCCCACTACCCTCCTCTCTTTGTATAAAAATTTAGGTATAAATTTTTTTAGTAAAATAATTTAGTAATAGAAATTGTTAGGTAGAGAAATGTATTATGCTATGTGAGATTATTTTAGTAAATGTATGTTTTTTGAATAAAATTGAAAAAAATAAGTAAATGTAGGTCTTTTGAATAGAATAGGAATTTTTCTAAGTTATGTGAAATTAGGGCATTTTTCTATGGTTCAAGAAGTAGACAGTAGGTAAAAAAATGAGGATAGTAATGTTCTTAGGGTTTAGGAAACAAATTGCAGACAATTGAAATTTTTATTTGGAATCAAAATGGATATTTACTTGATAGCTTATGGAGTTTCACTAAGTCCTAAGATGACGATAATAATGTTTTGTTTACATTTTGTTTTTGCAGAAATAAAGGAGCCCCTGCATCATCCCCGCCGCCGTCCTTGTTACCGACCCCCTCCGACCTCGAGGTGAGACCAGCCACCCCATGTTGTTAGTTTCATTTAGGTATTTTAGGTGTTTAATCTTAGAATAATGTAGTATGAACCCTAGTTATGATCGAATCATGTTCAAAATGTAGGTTTTTAACTAGGTGTAGTTAATAGAATTTAGGTGTTTTAGGTGTATTTAACTAGGTGTAGTTAATAGAATTTGTTGTTATTTTTTAGTTAAAGCATTTATTCCCGCATCGACGTCGACGATGCCTATCCCGCATCCTCGTCGTTGACTCGGCGGATGGCACCTACTTGATCAGAGGGGCCATGTCCGAGACTGGGCTCCGCTAGGCTAGTACTGGGAGGTGCTACCTTTCGGGGGCACAGCTTGGTGAGGAGCCAGCCCGTTGTTGACCCGAACCTTGTTTGGTGGCGGTCGCATGGGCCAGTGACGATGCGGAGGCTTGAGGACCCCGCAAAGGTGGTACGTCACCGTGTCAGCGAGGAGGACGAGCACGTCCGTCGCTACATGGTTGCGTTGGAGGGCAGGTTCTCCAATACCTGGAAGGTTCTTCAGGGATCTCACTGGAGCCATGATCCTGTGATGGTTCCTTCTCTTTGGGTGTCCACCGCCCATGACGATACCCGTCGTTTGCTAGGGTTTTAGATATATTAGTGATGTTGTATGTATGATATTATTCGAGATGTACTAGTGATAATATTCGACGATATACGGACGAAAGAGATTATTTAGTTTTGCTTATTCAATGCATGCTAATTTGAATACTAATTTATTTTACGATTCAGTTTTGCTTATTGGGTGCTCAAATTGGAAAACTACTCCTACTTTGAATGCTCATATGATGTAGATATAAATATGTATATATTGTGTTGCTCAAATAGGATATGTCCTTGCCCAAGTGGCTGGCCATGTTTGCAGGTTACACCTCCAAGTGGCCTATGTTTTGCCGGAGTGTTGATTAATTTCCGTTCCGGCAAATTTCAGGCGCTCGATATGTCCTTTTTTAGCAAAGGTCATGCCGGTTTTTTCCGCGAATTCTGGCATGACTTGTGCCAGAATATGTAGGAAATATCGAGTGGCCTGGATTTTCCTTCGTTCCCGTGTGCTAGACATTTTGGTGTAATGCACTCGGGGATGAAAGGAGGAGCGGTCACCAACGGTCGAATTTATACAGCTCGGCTAGCTGATAGTTTTCAAGAAAAAGACTTGGCAGAACGATAGTCAACCCGTGATGAATAATAATGATATAATTTAGTTTTTTTGTAGTACATATATTGAATTGTACAAGTTTAATCTTTGAATTATGAACCTAGGAATTGTCGTTATCGGACGACGAAAGTCTCCCGGGGGAGTGCGACTGGTGCAACTGGGGTCTGTGCGACAGGCCTCACCTGGACGAAGGTTGGTGCTTCAGCATTAAGCTCCAAGAGACCTTCGATGTTGAAACGGTATGCAGCGACGACAAGTGTTTTTTTCGTAATTAAGCATGACTTCAACTATTTTAACGTGTAATTTTCATATTTTACAATTCGAGCAGCTTATCCCATGCCATGGAAGACGCTATGTCTTGGAGAGGATGGATTTTGAAGACCATGAAAATTTCAAAACAAAGAAAATTCACCTAAGGACCCATCGTGGTATGGATTTTGAAGTAAATCTGTACAATTCTGAGAGCGTAACCCATTTTGGTTGCACAAATTGGGAAGCACTTTGCAAGATGTATGGTGTTTATGAGTGTATGCTTGTCACCATGGATCTTGGTGATCCTGACATCGACCAAGACAATATGGATCTGGGTCCTTATTGATACGCTTCCAATTCTACCGCTGTGTGAGTTTCTCAAACATAGTTATTAACTAATTTATATTGTTTATTTCAAAATAGTTGACAACTTATTTCCATTGACAGATTATATCCATTCTTCAAACAATGTGCGGAAGATGGTAGACAGAACCTACTACATAGGTGGCTCTAAGTTAACTTATCAGGAGAAAAATCATCTGGTCTCATTTTGTACTGATCTTGAGAATTACAATATCTATTATCAAACTCCTCCACATTATGGTCAATATGTGCCACTAGTGCCATGGTAAG
The DNA here is from genome assembly GCA_021437245.1 of Aegilops speltoides. Lineage (NCBI taxonomy): Eukaryota > Viridiplantae > Streptophyta > Magnoliopsida > Poales > Poaceae > Aegilops > Aegilops speltoides. Next base: position 166,235,795 of record CM038146.1, read on the forward strand.
ATTTTTTACTATTACGACATTCGTGCAACTTTTGCATAAATTCTTCTAAAACTGAACTACGTTGCTAACGAAGAAGTTATTACTATGTTTTTCAATAGAAAATTCCCAATGATTGTCTGCCTCATCTGATGTATCAGAATGGTCGCCTTGATGTTTTGAACATACAACTAGGTCATCCTATGAATCACATCTGTCCATATCAGATTTCTAAAACCAGTGAAGACATGATAATCAAAGAATGGAAAAAATGTATGGAATGTTGTAGGGAGGTTCTTGGAAGCAACATTGTGCGAAAGGCAAGAATTGGAGACGTGATAATCTCCATTCTCCATAATGGAGAGTCAAGGGCTATCTTGTTTTATGCTATTTTACCTAAGAGGAGGTAGTAGGTCCTAGCTAATACTCATGATCATGTGCTAAGAACAACTAAGTAGGATTGGTTAGATGACTATGATGACGATGTGGTATCGAGTAGAAGTTGTATGATCGATGATGACAAGTAGACTTGTTATTATGATACCAATGATGAGTTATTTATTATTATGATCGATGATGCATGATGCTAAGTTGTTATATGAGCATGATGAGTTATTTTATATTATATATATATATACATATATCAGTAGGTGAAATGAACATGGATTAGATTCAAGTGGAGGCAACATGTGGTGCACATCGAAAGTACTACTAATCCAAACTAGATCAAGTTTGGATTAGTACTTTCGACATGCACCACATGTTGCCTCCACTCAAATCTACTCCACATTCATTTCACCCACTGTTATATATAATAACTAATCATAGTCATAAAATCATATGATGAAAGTACTGTATATAAAACCACAACGAAAATAAGCTATATTTTAAAAAAATACAGGAAAAGTTAGCAGCAACGCTTTTCTAAAGAAGCGCTACTACTACTTACTATTATCTGTAGCGCTTTCACAAAGAAAGCGCTACCACTAACTAGCTATAGAAGTAGCGTTGGCATTCCAGTGCTACTACTAACAGTTAGCTGTAGCGCCTTAGTGGTAGCGCTTGTACAAGCACTACTGCTAGCTACAAAACAAGCGCTACTAATAGGGTTTTCCCTAGTTGTGTATCAGTATGCCCAAGCTTAATTCCTACTCGTCCTCGAGTAGGTAAATGATAAAAAGATAAATTTTGATGTGGAATGCTACCTAGCATAAACTTGATCATATATCTAATCAAGGCATGAATATTAAGACATAAGTGATTCAAAGCAATAGTCTATAATTTGACATAAAGACATCAATATACTCAGGCATCCCAACGAACAATCATACCTTTCAAACTATCAACACTAAAGAAAGCTATCCCTACAAAAGCATATAGTCTTGTCATGCTCTGTCTTCTTAACACAAAGTATTTATCATGCACAACCCCGATGACAAGCCGAGTAATTGGTTCATACTTTTTAACGCGCTTTAGCTTTTTCAACTCTCACGCAATACATGAGCGCAAGCCATGGATATAGCACTACGGGTGGAATAGAGTATGATGATAGGGGTAAATATAAAGAAGACAAAAAGGTAAGAAAGTCTCACACTAATGCGGCTAACCAACGGGCTATGGAGATGCCCATCAATTGATATCAATGTGAGGAGTAGGGATTGCCAAGCAACGGATGCACTAAGAGCTATAAGTGTATGAAAGCTCAATATTAAAACTAAGTGGGTGTGCATCTAATCCTATAATGAAAAATTCCCACTAGTATATGAAAGTGACAACATAGGAGACTCTCCATATGAAAAACATGGTGCTACTTTGAAGCACAAGTGTGGTAAAGGATACTAACAATGCCCCTTCTCTCTTTGTTTATTTTTTTCTTTCTTTTTCCTTTTGTTTTTTTCTTTTTTTTCTTTTTTTCTCTCATTGTCCGGAGTCTCGTACCGACTTGTGGGGGAATCATAGTCTCCATCATCCTTTCCTCACTGGGGCATTGCTCTAAACATGAATAATGATGATCATCACACTTCTGTTTACTTATAACTTAAAATTAATAAAAATTACAACTATCAATGATCTAGCGTAACATGTATGAAAAATGATGAACGGTGGCTGAGCCACAACTACTATGTTAGCTATATGATCATGCAAAGCAATATGACAATGAATGCTCAAGTCATCAAATGGGAGCGGTGTAAGTTGCATGGCAATATATCTCGGAATGGCCATGGATAAGCCATAATAGGTAGGTATGGTGGTTGTTTTGAGGAAGATATAATAAGGCTTATGTGTGATAGAGCGTATCATATCATGGGGTTTGGATGCACCGTCAAAGTTTGCACCGACTCTTGATGTGAGAAAGGGCAATGCACGGTACCGTAGAGGCTAGCAAATTGCGGAAAGGTAAGAGTGCGTATAATCCATGGACTCACATTAGTCATAAAGAACTCATATACTTATTGCAAAAGTTTATTAGCCCTTGAATCAAAGTACTACTACGCATGCCCCTAGGGGGATAGATTGGTAGGAAAAGACCATCGCTCGTCCCCGACCGCCACTCATAAGGAAGACAATCAATAATAAATCATGCTCCAACATCATAGCATAACGAGAGACTATACGTGCATGCTTCGGGAATCACAAACCTTAACACCAATATTCTTGCTAAACACAACCATTTACTAGTACCTCCCACATATTATCATCTCTATATCGCAAAACTATTGCAAGGAATCGAACATATCATATTCAGTGATCCATAAGTTTTATGTAGGATTTTATGACTAACCATGCAAATGACCAATTCATTTTGACTCTCTAAATAGATATAAGTGAAGCATGAGAGTTTAATTCTTTCTACAAAATACCATGCTCTAACAAATATAAGTGAAGCAAAAGGGCATTCTACGAACATCGGTTTTCTATGTGAAGAGAAACAGGCAATCCAAACTTCAAATGATATAAGTGAAGCACATGAAGCATTCTATAAAGCCATACTCAAAAGATATAAGTGAAGTGCAATGAGCATTCTATAAATCAACCATGGACTATATCATACCAGCATGGTGCATAAAATAAAAGTGAAAACTAAATGCAAAAGACGCTCCAAGATTTGCACATATCGCATGAACGAAACGAACCCGAAAACATACCGATACTTGTTGAAGAAAGATGGGATGCCTTTCGGGGCATCCCCAAGCTTAGACGCTTGAGTCTCCTTTAATATTTACTTGGGGTGCCTTGGGCATCCCCAAGATTGAGCTCTTGCCTCTCCTCCTTCTCCTCACATCGAGACCGCCTCGATCTTCGAACACTTCATCCACACAAAACTTAACCAAACTTTTAATGGCGGGGTTAGTGAATATGGCAATGAAATCCCATCATGTACTGCTGTAACATTATTGCATAAGTATAAACAAACATTAGCCACTTTACGCTATCACAATTCTATGGCCCCAAGTCAAGGGGGCTTTAACAAGAATTCAAAAATACGCAAATAATGAAGCTATAACAGCAATCTGTGAAAACAGGATAGTCTGTAGAAGATTTGAACATCCACCATACTTATATAACTCTTAAAATTCTAAAACAATTAGGAAAAATAAAATAAAAATTATATAAAGACAGTGCAAAAAGATTCAGAACCGTTTGACATTCCAGTAAAAAAATGTAAAATCGCACACTACAGCCAAAGTTTCTGTTTTGCACCGCACAAACCAACAAGCAATTTAAAAATCCTAAAGGCAAATCTTGTCACATTATTTTTATAGTACAATGGAATTGTACAAGGGGATAATTATTTTTGTTGAAAAGTTTCTGTAATTAAGATTCACAAAGTTTCCATGAGCATGAACAAAGTTCAAGGACGTCCCCCACTTTCACAATGCTCGTCTCTCTCACTTTCGCTTTTCTTTTTGTGAAGTTTTAAGGTTCCCCCTTTATGTTTTGTTTTTAATCATTATAAAAGCATGCAACAGAAATAAATGACTCTCTAAAACTTCCGGGTTGTCTCCCTGGCAGCACTTTCTTTAAAGCCATTAAGCTAGGCATAAAGTGCTCAAGTAATGGATCCACCCGGATCCTGCTACGTCTTGAGCTTGTGTTGGTTTTCCTTGAAGAGGAAAGGGTGATGCAGCAATAGTAGCGTAAGTATTTCCCTCAGTTTTTGAAAACCAAGGTATCAATCCAGTAGGAGGCTCCTCAAAAGTCCCACGCACCTACACAAATAAACAAAGAACTCGCAACCAACGCAATAAAGGGGTTGTCAATCCCTTCACGGCCACTTGCGAAAGTGAGATCTGATAGAGATAGTATGATAAGATAAATATATTTTTGGTATTTTATAATATAGATTGGAAAAGTAAAGATGCAAATAAAAGTAGATTGAAAGCTTATATGATAAAAGATAGACCCGGGAGCCATAGGTTCACTAGTGGCTTCTCTCAAGATAGCATAAGTATTACGGTGGGTGAACAAATTACTGTCGAGCAATTGATAGAAAAGCGAATAATTATGAGATTATCTAGGCTTGATCATGTATATAGGCATCACGTCCGCGACAAGTAGACCGACTCCTGCCTGCATCTACTACTATTACTCCACACATCAACCGCTATCCAGCATGCATCTAGAGTACTAAGTTCATAAGAACAGAGTAACACATTAAGAAAGATGACATGATGTAGAGGGATAAACTCAAGCAATATGATATAAACCCCATCTTTTTATCCTCTATGGAAACAATACAATACGTGCCTTGTAACCCTAACATCCTTTGGGTAAGGACACTGCAAGATTGAACCCAAAGCTAAGCACTTCTCCCATGGCAAGAAAGATCAATCTAGTAGGCCAAACCAAACTGATAATTCGAAGAGACTTGCAAAGATAACTCAATCATACATAAAAGAATTCAGAGAAGATTCAAATATTTCTCATAGATAAACTTGATCATAAACCCACAATTCATCGGATCTCCACAAACACACCGCAAAAGGAGTTACATCGAATAGATCTCCACAAGAGAGGGGGAGAACATGGTATTGAGATCCAAAAAGAAAGAAGAAGCCATCTAGCTAATGACTATGGACCCGAAGGTCTGTGGTAAACTACTCACAACTCATCGGAGGGGCTATGGTGTTGATGTAGAAGCCCTCCGTGGTCGATTCCCCCTCCGGCGGAGCGCCGACAAAGGCTCCAAGATGGGATCTCGCGGATACAGAAGGTTACAGCAGTGGAAACATTTTTTCGTTGGCTCCCTGGATGTTTTTGGGGTACGTGGGTATATATAGGAGGAAGAAGTACGTTGGTGGCTGCCCGAGGGGCCCAGGAGACAGAGGGACGCGCCCAGAGGGGGTGGGCGCGCCCTCCTATCTCCTGGCCGCCTCGATTGCTTCTTGACTTGCACTCCAAGTCCTCTGGATCACGTTCGTTCCAAAAATCACGCTCCCGAAGGTTTCATTCCGTTTGGACTCCGTTTGATATTCCTTTTCTTCGAAATACTGAAATAGGCAAAAAAGACAGCAATACAGGCTGGGCCTCCGGTTAGTAGGTTAGTCCCAAAAATGATATAAATGTGTAAAATAAAGCCCATAATCATCCAAAAGGGGTAATATAATATCACGGAAAAATCAAAAATTATAGATACGTTGGAGATGTATCAAGCATCCCCAAGCTTAATTCCTGCTCGTCCTCGAGTAGGTAAATGATAAAAACAGAATTTTTGATGTGGAATGCTACCTAGCATATTTCTCAATGTAATTTTCTTTATTGTGGCATGAATGTTCAGATCCAAATGATTCAAAATAAAAGTTCATATTGATAAAAGAAATAGTAATACTTCAAGCATACTAATCAAAGCAATCATGTCTTCTCAAAATAACATGGCTAAAGAAAGTTCATCCCTACAAAATCATATAGTTAGGGTATGCTTCATTTTCGTCACACAAAAAATGTTCCCAAATTCTACACCCCCGATGACAAGCCAACCAATTGTTTCGTACTTAAATAATTCAAACTTTTTCAACCTTCACGCAATACATGAGCGTGAGCCATGGATATAGCACTATGGTTGGAACAGAATATGATGATGGGGATTGTGTGGAGAAGACAAAAAAGGAGAAAGTCTCACATTGACGAGAATAATCAACGGGCTATGGAGATGCCCATCAATTGATGTCAACATGAGGAGTAGGGATTGCCATGCAACGGATGCACTAGAGCTAAATGAATGAAAGCTCCACAAAAGAAAACTAGTGGGTGTGCATCCAACTTGCTTGCTCACGAAGACCTAGGGCATTTTGAGGAAGCCCATCGTAGGAATATACAAGCCAAGTTCTATAATGAAAAATTCCCACTAGTATATGAAAGTGACAACATATGAGAATCACTATATGAAAAACATGGTGCTATTTTGAAGCACAATATATGAGACTCACTATATGAAAAACATGGTGCTACTTTGAAGCACAATATATGAGACTCACTATATGAAGAACATGGTGCTACTTTGAAGCACAAGTGTGGAAAAAAGAGATAGTAACATTGCCCCTTTTATTTATTTTCTTTTTTCTTTTTTTCTTTTTTTTCTTTTTTCCATCTTTTTATTTTTATTTTTTTTCTTTTCTTTTTTTTCTTTTGGCCTTTTTTTTCTTTGGGACAATGCTCTAATAATGATGATCATCACACTTTTATTGATTACAACACATGAACTACAACTCGAAACTAGAACAAGATATGACTCTATATGAATGCCTCCGGCGGTGTACCGGGATGGTGCAATGAATCAAGAGTGACATGTATGGAAAATTATGCATGGTGGCTTTGCCACAAATATGATGTCAACTACATGATCATGCAATGGCAATATGACAAAAGTAATGTATGTCATGATGATGAACAGAACGATGGAAAGTTGCATGGCAATATATCTCGGAATGGCTATGGAAATGCCATAATAGGTAGGTATGGTGGCTATTTTGAGGAAGATATAAGGAGGTTTATGTGTGATAGAGCGTATCGTATCACGGGGTTTGGATGCACCGGCGAAGTTTGCACCAACTCTCAAGGTGAGAAAGGGCAATGCACGGTACCAAAGAGGCTAGCAATGATGGAAAGGTAAAAGTGCATATAATCCATGGACTCAACATTAGTCAAAAGAACTCATATACTTATTGCAAAAATTTAGAAGTCATCAAAAACCAAGCACTACGCGCATGCTCCTAGAGGGATAGATTGGTAGGAAAAGACCATCGCTCGTCCCCGACCGCCACTCATAAGGATGCACAATCCAAGTACACTTCATGTTTCAAATTTGTGACACAACTTTAACCATACGTGCATGCTATGGGACTTGCTAACTTCAACAAAAGCATTCTTTAAATTCATAATCACCCAACTAGCATTACTTTAATATCACTACCTCCATATCTCAAAACAATTATCAAGTACCGAATTGATCATAGCATCCAATTCACTTCCTATGATAGTTTTTATTATACCCAACTTGGATGCCTACCATTCTAGGACCAATTTTATAACCATAGCAAATACCATGCTGTTCTAAAAGACTCTCAAAATGATATAAGTCAAGCATGAGAGACTAGCAATTTCTACAAAATTAAGCCACCGTTGTGCTCTAAAAGATATAAGTGAAGCACTAGAGCAAAAACTATCTAGCTCAAAAGATATAAGTGAAGCACATAGAGTATTCTAATAAATTTCAATCAAGTAGGCTTCTCCCAAAAGGTGTGTACAGCAAGGATGATTGTGGTAAACTAAAAACACATACTAATATCACACAAGACGCTCCAAGCAAAACACATATCATGTGGTGAATAAAAATATAGCTCCAAGTAAAGTTACCAATGAACGAAGATGAAAGAGGGGATGCCTTCCCGGGGCATCCCCAAGCTTAGGCTTTTGGATACTCTTGAATATCTTGGAGTTCCATGGGCATCCCCAAGCTTAGGCTTTTACCACTCCTTCTTCCATAGTCCATCAAATCTTTACCCAAAACTTGAAAACTTCACAACACAAAACTCAACAGGAAATCTCATAAGCTCCGTTAGTGAAAGAAAACAAAACCACCACATAAGTTACTGTAATGAACTCATTATTTATTTATTTTGGTGTTAAACCTACTGTATTCCAACTTCTCTATGGTTGATAAACTATTTTACTAGCCATAGATGCATCAAAATAAGCAAACAACAACACGAAAGGCAGAATCTCTCAAAAACAGAACAGTCTGTAGCAATCTGTAACTAACGCAAACTTCTGGAACTCTAAAAATCCTACCAAAATAGGAAGTCCTGGAAAATTTGTCTGTTGATCAGCAGCAAAAGAATCAATGCAAAAGCACGTTTCTGTGATTTAACAAAACTAAATTCGTGCACACAAAGTTTCTGTTTTTCAGCAGAATCAAATCAACTATCATCATAGGTTATCCTATAGGTTCTACTTGGCACAAACACTAATTGAAACATAAAAAACATCTAAACAGAAGGTAGATGCAAAATTTATTACTAAACATAAACAAAAACAAAAAACAAAAATAAAATTGGGTTGCCTCCCAACTAGCGCTATCGTTTAACGCCCCTAGCTAGGCATAAAAGCGAAGATAGATCTAAGTAGTGCCATCTTTGGCACTCAATTCATAAGTAGCTCGCATGATAGACTCATAAGGTAATTTGACTTTCTTTCTTGGAAAGTGCTCCATGCCTTTCCTTAATGGAAATTTGAATCTAATATTCCCTTCCTTCATATCAATAATCGCGCCAATCGTTCTAAGGAAAGGTCTACCAAGAATAATAGGGCAAGAAAGATTGCAATCTATATCAAGAACGATAAAAATCTACGGGCACCAAATTTTTATTTGCGACAATGAGAACATCGTTGATCCTTCCCATTGGCTTTTTAATGGTGGAATCCGCAAGGTGCAAATTTAAAGAGCAATCATCAAGATCATGGAAACCTAGAATATCACATAAAGTTTTCGGAATCGTGAAAACACTAGCACCCAAATCACACAAAGCAAAACACTCATGATCTTTAATTTTAATCTTTATAGTAGGTTACCACTCATTATTAAGTTTTCTAGGTATAGAAACTTCCAAATTAAGTTTTTCATCATAAGATTGCATCAAGGCATCAACGATATGTTTGGTAAAAACTTTATTTTGACTATAAGCATGAGGAGAATTAACAACGGATTGTAACAAGGAAATAAAACCTTCTAAAGAACAATTATCATAATCAAATTCCTTGAAATCCGAGATAGTGGGCTCAATGCTATTTAAAGTCATGACCTCTCCAATCCCACTTTTACCAAATTTGGCATCAAGATCTAAAAACTCCGAATTATTGGGACGCCTTCTAACTAAAGTTGACTCATCTCCAGTCCCATTATTATTAAGATTCATATTGCAAAACAAAGATCTAATAGGAGACACATCAATAACTTTAAGATCTTCATCATTATTTTCATTGAAACTAGAAGAACACGCCTTCACAAAGCACTCTTTCTTAGCACGCAATCTAGCGGTTCTTTCCTTGCACTCGTAAATGGAAATTCTCATTGCTTTAAGAGACTCATTGATATCATGCTTAGGAGGGGTAGATCTAAGTTTAAGAGAATCAACATCAAGCGAAAGTCTATCAACGTTCCTAGCCAAATCATCAACTTTGAGCAATTTTTCTTCAAGCAAAGTATTAAAGTTCTTTTGAGACATCATAAATTCTTTCACACTATTCTCAAAATCAGAGGGCATCTTATTAAAATTACCATAAGAATTATTGTAGGAATTTCCATAATTATTAGAGGAATTACTAGGGAACGGTCTAGAATTAAAGTTTCCTCTATAAGCATTGTTTCCAAAACTATTCCTACCAACAAAATTCACATCCATAGATTCATTATTATTCTCAATCAAAGTAGACAAGGGCATATCATTGGGATCAAAAGGAGCACTCTTAGTAGCAAATAATTTCATAAGTGCATCCATCTTTCCACTCAAAACATTGATTTCTTCTATAGAATGCACTTTTTTACTAGAAGATCTTTCGGTGTGCCATTGAGAATAATTAGCCATAATATTATCAAGAAGTTTGTAGCATCTCCTAACATGATTTCCATAAATGTGCCTCCTGCGGCCAAATCTAAAAGATTTCTAGAAGCAAAGTTCAGACCGGCATAAAAAATTTGTATGATCATCCATAAATTCAAACCATGAGTAGGGCAATTGCGAATCATCAATTTCATTCTTTCCCAAGATTGGGCAACATGCTCATGATCAAGTTTTTTAAAATCCATAATATCGTTCCTAAGAGTGATGATCTTAGCGGGAGGAAAATACTTAGAGATAAAAGCATCTTTGCACTTGTTCCAAGCATCTTTGCAAAGACGAAAACCAAACTTTAGCACGATCTCTAAGTGAAAAAGGAAATAACTTCAATTTAACAATATCGTTATTCATATCTTTCTTCTTTTGCATATCACACAAATCAACAAGGTTGTTTAGATGAGTAGCGGCATCTTCACTAGGAAGGCCGGCGAATTGATCTTTCATAACAAGATTCAGCAAAGCAATATTGATTTCACAAGACTCAACATCATCAAGAGGAGCAATCGGAGTACTAAGGAAATCATTATTATTGGTATTGGACAAATCACACAATTTGGTATTATCTTGCGCCATGGCGACAAGTAATCCAATACACAAGCAAACAGTAAAATGCAAGCGAAAAAGAGGAGAAGATTGGGAAAGAGAGGGCAAATAAAATGGCAAGTGTGAAGTGGGGGAGAGGAAAACGAGAGGCAAATGGCAAATAATGTAAATGCGAGGGAGATGAGTTTGTGATGGGTACTTGGTATGTCTTGACTTGAGCGAAGACCTCCCCAGCAACGGCGCCAGAAATCCTTCTGGCTACGTCTTGAGCTTGAGTTGGTTTTCCTTCAAGAGGAAAGGGTTGATAACCCACAAGTGTAGGGGATCGCAATAGCTTTCGAGGGTAAAGTATTCAACCCAAATTTATTGATTCGACACAAGGGGAGCCAAAGAATATTCTTGAGTATTAGCAGTTGAGTTGTCAATTCAACCACACCTGGATAACTTAGTATCTACAGCAAAGTATTTAGTAGCAAAAGTGGTATGATAATAAAGGTAACGGTGGCAAAAGTAAAGATAATTGTTTTTGGGTTTTTGTAGTAGTTGTAACAGTAGCAACGGAAAAGTAAATAAGCGAAGAACAATATGTTAAAAGCTCGTAGGCAATGGATCAGTGATGTATAATTATGCCGGATGCGATTCCTCATGTAATAGCTATAACATAGGGTGACACAGAACTAGCTCACTTTCATCAATGTAATGTAGGCATGTATTCCGTAAATAGTCATACGTGCTTATGGAAAAGAACTTGCATGACATCTTTTGTCCTACCCTCCCGTGGCAGCGGGGTCCTAGCGGAAACTAAGGGATATTAAGGCCTCCTTTTAATAGAGAACCGGAACAAAGCATTAGCACATAGTGAATACATGAACTCCTCAAACTACGGTCATCACCGAGAAGTATCCCGATTATTGTCACTTCGGGTTGTCGGATCATAAGACATAATAGGTGACTATAGACTTGCAAGATAGGATCAAGAACACACATATATTCATGAAAACATAATAGGTTCAGATCTGAAATCATGGCACTCGGGCCCTAGTGACAAGCATTAAGCATAGCAAGGTCATAGCAACATCAACTTAAGAACATAGTGGATACTAGGGATCAAACCCTAACAAAACTAACTTGATTACATGGTAAAGCTCATCCAACACATTACCGTCCAGCAAGCCTACGATGGAATTACTCACGCACGGTGGTGAGCATCATGAAATTGGTGATTGAGGATGGTTGATGATGACGACGGCGACGCATCCCCCTCTCCGGAGCCCCGAACGGACTCCAGATCAGCCCTCCCGAGAGAGATTATGGCTTGGCGGCGGCTCCGTGCCGTAAAACGCGATGAAATTTTCTCTCTGATTTTTTTCTCCCCGAACATGAATATATGGAGTTGGAGTTGAGGTCGGTGGAGGTCCAGGGGGGCCACGAGATAGGGGGGCGCGCCCAGGGGGAGGGGGCGCGCCCCTGTCTCGTGGATAGGGTGTGGGCCCCCTGGTCTTGATTCTTTCACTAATATTTTTTATATTTTCTAAAAAGTCGCTCCGTGGATTTTCAGGACATTTTGAGAACTTTTCTTTTCTACACATAAAACAACATCATGGCAGTTCTGCTGAAAACAGCGTCATTCCGGGTTAGTTTCATTCAAATCATGGAAGTTAGAGTCCAAAACAAGGGCAAAAGTGTTTGGAAAAGTAGATATGTTGGAGACGTATCAACTCCCCCAAGCTTAACCTTTTGCTTGTCCTCAAGTAATTCAGTTGATAAACTGAAACTGATAAAGAAAAACTTTTACAAACTCTGTTTGCTCTTGTTGTTGTAAACATGCAAAGCCATCATTCAGGTTTCAGCAAATATTATGAACTAACCATACTCACAATAACACTTAGGTCTCACAATTACTCATATCAATAGCATAATTAGCTAGCGAGCCATAATAATAAAACTCGGATGACAACACTTTCTCAAAACAATCATAACATGATATAACAAAATGGTATCTCGCTAGCCCTTTCTGAGACCGCAAAACATAAATGCAGAGCACCTTTAAAGATCAAGGACTGACTAAACATTGTAATTCATGGTAAAAGAGATCCAGTCAAGTCATACCCAATATAAACCAGTAGTAATGAATGCAAATGATAGTGTGCTCTCCAGCGGGTGCTTTTTAATAAGAAGGTGATGACTCAACATAAAAGTAAATAGATAGGCCCTTCGCAGAGGGAAGCAGGGATTTGTAGAGGTGCCAGAGCTCGATTTTAAAATAGAGATTATACTTTTGCTGTCAACGCAACAACTATGAGATGGTTGTATCTTCCATACTACATGCATTATAGGCAGTTCCCAAACAGAATGCTAAAGGTTTATACTCCCCCAACCACCAACAAGCATCAATCCATGGCTTGCTCAAAACAACGAGTGCCTCCAACTAACAACAGCCCTGGGGGAGTTTTGTTTAATTATTTTGATTTGCTTTGATCTTTTTGGATCATGGTACTGGGCATCCGGTGCCACGCCCTTTCTCGTGAATGAAGAGCGGAGTCCACTCCTCTTGAGAATAACCCACCTAGCATGGAAGATATAGGCAGCCCTAGTTGTAACATGAGCTGCTCGAGCATACAAAACAGAATTTCACTTGAAGGTTTGGAGTTTGGCACATACAAATTTACTTGGAATGGCAGGTAAATACCGCATATAGGTATTGGAATAACTTTGGGTTTTAAGGAGTTTGGATGCACAACCAGTATTCCCGCTTAGTACAGGTGAAGGCTAGCAAAAGACTGGGAAGCGACCAACTGAGAGAGCGACAACAGTCATAAACATGCATTAAAATTAATTTACACCGAATACAAGCATGAGTAGGATATAATCTACCATGAACATAAATATCATGAAGGCTATGTTAATTTGTTTCAACTACATGCGTGAACATGTGCCAAGTCGAGTCACTCAATTCAATCAAAGGAGGATACCATCCCATCATACCACATCATAATCACTCTAATAGCATGTTGGCATGCAAGGTAAACCATTATAACTCATAGCTAATCAAGCATGGCACAAGCAACTATAATCTCTAAATGTCATTGCAAATATGTTTACTTCATAATAAGCTGAATCAGAAACGATGAACTCATCATATTTACAAAAACAAGAGAGGTCGAGTTCATACCAGCTTTTCTCATCTCAATAAGTCCATCATATATCGTCATTATTGCCTTTCACTTGCACGACCAAACAATGTGTATAATAATAAGCATGCACATGCATTGGACTACGCTGGAATCTGCGAGCATTCAACTCAAAAGAGAAGACAAGTAATATGGGCTCTAAGTTAAATAAACAATCATGCATATGAGAGCCACTAAGCATTTTCAATATGGTCTTCTCAACCCCTAAAGGAAAGAAAAGAAAATAAAACTATTTACACAGGAAAGCTCCCAACAAGTGAGAAGAAGAACAAGAAATCTTTTTGGGTTTTCATTTTAATTTCTACTACAAGCATGGAAATTAAACTAACTATTTTTTTTGGATTTTTTAAGGTTTATCAAACACACAAGAAGAAAACTAGAAAAAGAAATTTAAACTAACATGGATAATGCAATGAAAGAGTATGAGCACCGACGACTAGTGTGTGAACATGAATGTAAAGTCGGTGAGAAATACGTACTCCCCCAAGCTTAGGCTTTTGGCCTAAGTTGGTTTAATACCAAGGACCGCCTGACTGATATCCGTAGTTGTAACTGGGGTCGTACTGACATGCAGCGGCAACCGCCTCCTGAGCTGCAGTGTGTTGGCGAGCTGCCTCCGCTCTCTCCTCATGTTCAGCTGCTTCCTCCCTGGTGACAACATATCTTCCTTTTGCCTGATAATCAAAAAGGTAGGGAGTAGGAAGAGTAACATGGACGACGTTGCGTCTATCATAGATTAGTCGATATTGGAGGAGTTGTTCATTCCTCCCAAGAAATTGATGATTGACCATTGCTTCGGAATCCAAATAAATAGGAGGTATAATCATATCTCCCTCTCGTGGGGTTATACCAAGATAATTAGCCACACGGATTGCATAAATTCCTCCAAATAAATTTCCCTTTCTACTATTATTCTGCAACCTACGTGCAACTATTGCCCCCAAGTAACCTTTATAACCTAACACGACACTCTTGAGGACACACAGATCAGGTACACACATGTGACATGCTTCATCCTTACCGTTAATGCATCTACAAATGAAAAGAGCAAAATAATGTATAGCAGGAAAATGAATGCTCCCTATGGTAGCTTGTGCTATGTCCCTGGATTCTCCCACAGTAATACTAGCAAGGAAATCTCTAAATTCAGATTTGTGAGGATCATTAATATTACCCCACTGCGGAAGTCTGCAAGCAGTTGTAAAATCCTCTAGGTCCATGGTATAAGATGTATCATAAATATCAAATATGACACTAGGAGAATTACGTGTACAGTTATATTTAAACCTCGCACAAAGGAATCAGTCAATTGATAGTATTGAGGACACTTATCTTGTAAGAAGTCCTTCAACTCAGCATTACGCACATACGCGTCAAATTCCTCCTTGAAGCCTGCTTCGACCATAAAAGCATCGGATGGCCACTCACCAGCTCGTACATTCGCGTCCCTCGGCAATTCAAAATCTTGCTCACGTATAGCAATCCTGGGCCCTTTCTTTACCAAGGAACCACCTTGGTACATTCTCCAAGACATAATTCTTTTTCTGAAAAATTTCTGAAATTTTAGTAACTTCAAAATAAAAGTGAATAAAACTAAACAAGATTGATAGCAACTACTCCTACAAGTGCCTAGAGCCTATATCATGCATTAGACTTGCTTGGGACCTCATAAATTCAACATGCAAACTCAAGAAAATGGTCACCTATGCAGCAAAAATTTGCAATAAATAAAGCACTAGAACAAAAACTAATTGGACCAATGGAGGAGTCACATACCAAGCAACAATCTCCCAAAGCAGTTTTGTGAATGGAGCTTTGAGCAAGGAGATCGAAAATCGGAGCAAAATGAGCTAGAACTCGTGCTTGAGCTGGATGGGGATTTTTTTTGGGTAGAATATGAAGTGTGTGGGTGCTGACATAAGTGGAGGGGGCCACCAGGGGCCCACGAGACAGGGGGCGCGCCCAGGTGGGGTGGGCGCGCCCTCCACTCTCGTGGCCTGGTGCTTGCCCCTCCTGCGGTGTTTTTAGTGCCTAAATCCTCAAATATTCCATAAAAAATCATACTAAATTTGTAGGGCATTTGGAGCACTTTTATTTTTGGGCTATTTTTTAATGCATGGATAATTCACAAAACAAACAGATAATACTATTTTTGCTTTATTTATTCTAAATAACAGAAAGTAAAAAGAGGGTACAGAAGGTTGTGCCTTCTAGTTTCATCCATCTCATGATCATCAAAATGAATCCACTAACAAGGTTGATCAAGTCTTGTTAACAAACTCATTCCAAATAATACAGAACCAGAGAAATTTCGAATAACACTAAGTTACCTCAACAGGGATATGAAAATCCCCAACAATAAGAATATCATACGTTTTCTTGACAGTGGGGAGAGGAAATTCAAAACCTCCAATAATAATAGTTGGAACTTTTCCAATAGAATTGATGCTATGAACTTGAGATTGTTTCCTCGGAAAGTGTACCGTATGCTCATTACCATTAACATGAAAAGTGACATTGCCTTTGTTGCAATCAATAACAGCCCCTGCAGTATTCAAAAAAGGTCTACCAAGGATAATAGACAAACTATCGTCCTCAGGAATATCAAGAATAACAAAGTCTGTTAAGATAGTGACATTTGCAACCACAACAGGCACATCCTCACAAATACCGGCTGTGTATAGCAAGAGATTTATCAGCCATTTGCAAAGATATTTCAGTAGGTGTCAACTTATTCAATTCAAGTCTACGATATAAAGAGAGAGGCATAACACTAACACCGGCTTCAAGATCACATAAAGCAGTTCTAACATAATTTCTTTTAATGGAGCATGGTATAGTTGGTACCCCGGATCTCCAAGTTTCTTTGGTATTCCACCCTTAAAAGTGTAATTAGCAAGCATGGTGGAAATTTCAGCTTCCAGTATCTTTCTTTTATTTGTGATGATATCCTTCACATACTTAGCATAAGGATTCACTTTGAGCATATCAGTTAAGCGCATACGTAAGAAAATAGGTCTAATCATTTCAGCAAAGCGATCAAAATCCTCATCATCCTTTGACATGGATGGTTTAGGAGGAAAGGGCATGGGTTTCTGAACCCATGGTTCTCTTTCTCTACCTAGCTTCCTAGAAACAAAATCTCTCTTATCATAACGTTGATTCTTTGATTGTGGGTTATCAAGATCAACAGCAGGTTCAATCTCTACATCATTGTTTTTGCTAGGTTGAGCATCCCCATGAACATTATCATTAACATTATCACTAGGTTCATGTTCATCACCTGATTGAGTTTCAGCATCAGAAATAGAAATATTATTGGGATTCTCAGGTGTGTCTACAGTAGGTTCACTAGAAGCATGCAAAGTTCTATCGTTTTTCTTTTTCTTCTTTTTAGAAGAACTAGGTGCCTCTAAATTATTTCTCTGAGAATCTTGCTCGATTCTCTTAGAGTGGCCTTCAGGATACAAAGGTTCCTGAGTCATTCTACCAGTTCTAGTAGCCACTCTAACAACAAAGTCATTTTTGTTATTTAATTCATCAAGCAAATCATTTTAAGCTTTAAGTACTTGCTCAGCTTGAGTAGCAACCATAGAAGTATATTTGCTAATGAGTTTGAGTTCTCCTTTAACTCTAGCCATATTATCGCTTACTCGTCCTATCTCAAAAGCATTATTCTTTAACTCTCTACCAACATAAGCACTAAAACTTTCTTGTCTAGCCATAAAGTCATCAAATTTATCTAAGCATGGGCTATGAAATTTAGTAGAGGGGATTTCAACTTTATCATATCTATAGAGAGAATTTACCTTTACTACCTGTGTCGGGTTATCAAGACAATGTGGTTCTTCAACTGGCGGTATATTAAGACCATGTATTTCTTCAATAGGAGGTAAATTCTTAACATCTTCAGCTTTAATACCTTTTTCTTTCATTGATTTCTTTGCCTCTTGCATATCTTCAGATCGAGAAATAAAACACCTCTCTTCTTGAGTGGGTTTAGGAATAGGCTCAGAATTGGCTCAATTGGTTCAGAATTGCCTCGTGAATTGGCTCAGAAGAGTCCAATTATTTTCATTAGTCAACATATTATTCAATAATATTTCAGCTTCGATCATTGTTCTTTCCTAAAACACAACCAGCACAACTATCCAAGTAGTCCTTGGAAGCATCGGTTAGTCCATTATAAAAGATATCAAGTATTTCATTTTTCTTGAGAGGATGATCAGCAAAGCATTATAATCGGAGAAGCCTCCCCAAGCTTGTGAGAGACTCTCTTCTTTGATTTGCACAAAGTTATATATTTCCATAAGGCAGCTTGTTTCTTATGAGCAGGAAATATTTAGTAGAGAAGTAATAAATCATATCACGGGACTACGCACACAACCAGAGCAAGAGAATTATACCAAGTCTTAGCATCACCCTTTAACGAGAACGGAAATATCTTAAGGATATCAAAATAGCGAGATTTATCATCATGAGTAAACAGGGTAGCTATATCATTTAACTTGGTAAGATGTGCCACAATAGTTTCAGATTCAAGGCCATAAAAAGGATCAGATTCAACTAAAGTAATAATCTTAGGATCAACAGAGAATTCATAATCCTTATCAGTAACACGGATAGGTGAAGTAGCAAAAGCAGGGCCAGGTTTCATTCTAGCATTAAGAGACTGCTGCTTCCATTTAGCTAATAATTTCTAAAGATCATATCTATCATTGCAAGCAAAGATAGCTCTAGCAGCTTCTTCATTCATAACATAACCCTCAGGAACAACAGGCAATTCATAATCATTAGGAGAACCTTCATCGTTACTATCATCAATAATAGCATCTTCAATAATTTCATTCCCCCTAACTCTAGCAAATTGTTCATCAAGAAATTCACCTGATGGCAAAGTAGTATCACGCAGAGAAGTAGTTTCATCATAAGTATCATGCATAACAGAGGTGGCATCATTAATAACGTGCGACATATCAAAGTTCATAGCAGTAGCAGGTTTAGGTGTCGCAAGCTTACTAATAACAGAAGGAGAATCTAGTGCAGAGCTAGATGGCAGTTCCTCACCTCCCCTCATAGTTGAGGGCAAAATCTTGGTTCTGTCATCTTTCAAGTTCTTCATAGTGATCAACAGATATAAATCCCAAGTGACTCAGAGAATAGAGCTATGCTCCCCGGCGACGGTGCCAGAAATTAGTCTTGATAACCCACAAGTGTAGGGGATCGCAACAGCTTTGGAGGGTAAAGTATTCAACCCAAATTTATTGATTCGACACAAGGGGAGCCAAAGAATATTCTTGAGTATTAGCAGTTGAGTTGTCAATTCAACCACACCTGGATAACTTAGTATCTGCAGCAAAGTATTTAGTAGCAAAAGTGGTATGATAATAAAGGTAACGGTGGCGAAAGTAAAGATAATTGTTTTTGGGTTTTTGTAGTAGTTGTAACAGTAGCAACGAAAAAGTAAATAAGCGAAGAACAATATGTGAAAAGCTCGTAGGCAATGGATCAGTGATGGATAATTCTGCCGGATGCGATTCCTCATGTAATAGGTATAACATAGGGTGACACAGAACTAGCTCCAGTATCAATAATGTAGGCATGTATTCCGTAAATAGTCATATGTGCTTATGGAAAAGAACTTGCATGACATCTTTTGTCCTACCCTCCTGTGGCAGCGGGGTCCTAGCGGAAACTAAGGGATATTAAGGCCTCATTTTAGTAGAGAACCGGAACAAAGCATTAGCACATAGTGAATACATGAACTCGTCAAACTACGGTCATCACCAAGAAGTATCCCGATTATTGTCACTTCGGGGTTGTCGGATCATAACACATAATAGGTGACTATAGACTTGCAAGATAGGATCAAGAACACACATATATTCATGAAAACATAATAGGTTCAGATCTGAAATCATGGCACTCGGGCCCTAGTGACAAGCATTAAGCATAGCAAAGTCATAGCAACATCAATCTCAGAACATAGTGGATACTAGGGATCAAACCCTAACAAAACTAACTTAATTACATGGTAAATCTCATCCAACCCATCACCGTCCAGCAAGCCTACGATGGAATTACTCACGCGCGGCAGTGAGCATC
This sequence comes from Aegilops speltoides, assembly GCA_021437245.1. NCBI lineage: Eukaryota > Viridiplantae > Streptophyta > Magnoliopsida > Poales > Poaceae > Aegilops > Aegilops speltoides. Next base: position 166,255,725 of record CM038146.1, read on the forward strand.
ATGAAATTGGTGATGGAGGATGGTTGATGATGACGACGGCGACGAATCCCCCTCTCCGGAGCCCCGAACGGACTCCAGATCAGCCCTCCCAAGAGAGATTAGGGCTTCGCGGCGGCTCCGTGTCGTAAAACGCGATGAAACTTTCTCTTTGATTTTTTTGTCCCCGAACGTGAATATATGGAGTTGGAGTTGAGGTCGGTGGAGGTCCAGGGGGCCCACGAGATAGGGGGGCAGCCCAGCGGGAGGGGGCGCGCCCCCCTATCTCGTGGACAGGGTGTGGGCCCCCTAGTCTTGATTCTTTCGCCAATATTTTTTTATATTTTCCAAAAAGTCGCTCCATGGATTTTCAGGACATTCAGAGAACTTCTCTTTTCTACACATAAAACAACATCATGGCAATTCTGTTGAAAACAGCGTCAGTCCGGGTTAGTTTTATTCAAATCATGCAAGTTAGAGTCCAAAACAAGGGCAAAAGTGTTTGGAAAAGTAGATACGTTGGAGACGTATCAAGGGTGATGCAGCAATAGTAGCGTAAGTATTTACCTCAGTTTTTGAAAACCAAGGTATGAATCCAATAGGAGGCTCCTCAAAAGTCCCACGCACCTACACAAACAAACAAAGAACTCGCAACCAACGCAATAAAGGGGTTGTCAATCCCTTCACGGCCACTTGCGAAAGTGAGATCTGATAGAGATAGTATGATAAGATAAATATGTTTTTGGCATTTTATAATATAGATTGGAAAAGTAAAGATGCTAATAAAAGTAGATTGAAAGCTTATATGATAAAAGATAGACCCGGGGGCCATAGGTTTCACTAGTGGCTTCTCTCAAGATAGCATAAGTGTTACGGTGGGTGAACAAATTACTATCGAGCAATTGATAGAAAAGCGAATAATTATGAGATTATCTAGGCATGATCATGTATATAGGCATCACGTCCGCGACAAGTAGACCGACTCCTGCCTTCATCTACTACTATTACTCCACACATCGACCGCTATCCAGCATGCATCTCGATTATTAAGTTCATAAGAACAGAGTAACACATTAAGAAAGATGACATGATGTGGAGGGATAAACTCAAGCAATATGATATAAACCCCATCTTTTTATCCTCGATGGCAACAATACAATACGTGCCTTGCAACCCTAACATCCTTTGGTAAGGACACCGCAAGATTGAACCCAAAGCTAAGCACTTCTCCCATGGCAAGAAAGATCAATCTAGTAGGCTAAACCAAACTGATATTTCGAAGAGACTTGCAAAGATAACTCAATCATACATAAAAGAATTCAAAGAAGATTCAAATATTTCTCATAGATAAACTTGATCATAAACCCACAATTCATCGGATCTCGACAAACACACCGCAAAAAGAGTTACATCGAATAGACCTCCACAAGAGAGGGGGAGAACATGGTATTGAGATCCAAAAAGAGAGAAGAAGCCATCTAGCTAATAACTATGGACCCGAAGGTCTGTGGTAAGCTACTCACAACTCACCGGGGGGGCTGTGGTGTTGATGTAGAAGCCCTCCGTGCTCGATTCCCCCTCCCGCGGAGCGCCGGCGAAGGCTCCAAGATGGTATCTCACGGATACAGAAGGTTACGGCGGTGGAAATTGTTTTTCGTTGGCTCCTTGGATGTTTTTGGGGTACGTGGGTATACATAGGAGGAAGAAGTACGTCGGTGGCCGCCCGAGGGGCCCAGAAGACAGGGGCGCGCCCAGAGGGGGTGGGCGCACCCTCCTATCTCCTGGCCGCCTCGATTGCTTCTTGACTTGCACTCCAAGTCCTCTGGATCACGTTCGTTCCAAAAATCACGCTCCTGAAGGTTTCATTCCGTTTGGACTCCATTTGATATTCCTTTTCTTCGAAATACTGAAATAGGCAAAAAAACAGCAATATGGGTTGGGCCTCCGGTTAGTAGGTTAGTCCCAAAAATGATATAAATGTGTAAAATAAAGCCCATAAACATCCAAAAGGGGTAATATAATAGCATGGAACAATAAAAAATTATAGATACGTTGGAGACGTATCAGATCCCAAGGTATATCAAAGCCAATTTGAATCAACAATGATTTAGCATTTAGTAGTGGCACAAAGCAACATATATCAAGAAATTACGAAGTCTAACCCTCTTCCTATGCATCGACATTTCATATAAGAACAGTTCCTGCACATCAAATAAAAGCCAATACATAGCATAAGTAGTTTCTTGCAATTTTATTGTGTTGGAAACATATAGAGGTGGAGATATAGTTCCTCTCTCATAATAATTGCAAGTAGGAGCAGCAAGCACATCCATATTATATTCATCAAAATCATCATGTGTAACAGTAAAATGCAACCCATCAACATAATCCTTAATAGGAGCAAACTTCTCCGATATAGTGTAGTTTGGAGAATTCAAACAGATAATAGGACTATCATGTGTGGGTGCAATAGCAACAATGTAATTCTTAACATAAGGAACTACAGCAAGTTCATCTCCATAAGCATATTTTAAATTGGCATCGTGGCCACAAGCATAGCAAGCATCAATTTCATCAAAAAGGGAAATTTCAAAAGAATCAACGGGATCATAGCAATTATCATAGCATTCATCTTTTGGTAAGTATGAAGGGACATTAAATAATGTATGAGTTGGAGGGTTACTCTCATTAGAAGGTGGGCACGGGTATCTAATCCGCTCTTCCTCCTTTTGTTTTTCGCTCTCCTCATCATCTTTTTCATCCAATCAGCTCGCAGTTTCATCAATTTCTTTTTCCATAGACTCCTGCAAAATATTAATCTCCTCTTGGAAAGCGGAGACTTTCCCAATAGATTCATCAATATCAAAATTGTATTTATAATTATCATAGAAATATTTAAGGATGGCAAAATTTTCTGGCCTATAAACATCATCATCAAAAGCTTCATACTTTTCAAACAAAGATTCAATTTCATAAGCACCCTTAAAAGCAACAAATTCTTCTATTCGTTCCACATCATAGTAATCATATCTACCATTAGCATAAGAAGCTAAGGTTTCATTATCATTAAATTTGCATGAAAAGGGTAGGTGTGGAGCGTTCATCCTAGAGCAACAAGTAAAATCATATCTCAAGCATAAACCCCGAGCATACCAATGCAACATATAAATTTGATCCCACAAAATTTTTCCTTTTTGAGTCAAGCGATAATCCCTAAAGTATTCACGTTGATCCAACGTTACTCCCATTATCAAGTTGAATGGGGTTTTCTCAGGATTATCAAAGTAGTGCATAATATTTTTCACATAACGAGCATCGAGGGTTTTAGGAGGTTCCCCATCTCCATGAGTAGCAAGTACCACTATTTTTTTTGGTGTTTCATGTTCCATATCCATAACTAAAGATAGATAACAACTTAGAACAGAAACTAAAAACTACTTAGTCATAAAGCAAACAAGCACACACGAGAATATTTACCCCACGCAATAACTCCCCGGCAACGGCGCCAGAAAAAGGTCTTGATAACCCAAAAGTATAGGGGATCGTTTGTAGCCTTCTTCGATAAATAAGAGTGTCAAACCCAACGAGGAGTTAAATGCAGAACAAATATTCCCTCAAGTTCTATCGACCACCGATACAACTCTACGCACACTTAATGTTTGCTTTACCTAAAACAAGTATGAAACTATTTTGCAAGAATAAAACTACGAGTAAATTGCAAGGCGATAAAAGTGGATGGCTTTTGCCAACAAGAAAGTCATTTGTCCCTAGACAATCGATAACAAGTACCGGTAATCATTCTTGTAATTTTATATGAGGGAGAGGCATGAGCTAACATACTTTCTCTACTTGGATCATATGCACTTATGATTGGAACTCTAGCAAGCATCCGAAACTACTAAAGATCATTAAGGTCGTGAAACCCAACCATAGCATTAAGCATAAAGTCGGCTTTACACCCATACGTCATACCCCACTTACTCAGGTTTAAGCTTCTGTCACTCTCGCAACCCACCATAAGTGAACCATGAACATATTGCAACACCCTACAGCGGGGGGCCCTCACGTTTGCGCGAGAACGGAGGGCACCGTAGGATAGCACCATAAATAAAATATACAATCATACCAACCAAGATCATGATTAACCCACAGGACAAAATGGATCTACTGAAACATCATAGGATAACCATAGATCATTGGGAAATAATATATGGAGTTGAGCACAATGTTTAAGTAGAGATTACAACAGGGGGAAGAGGTGTTACACCGCTGCATAGAGGGGGAGAGAGTTGGTGTTGACGGTACCAAGATTGTTGATGTAGATCGCCGTCCCGAACGTTGCCTCGGCGGCACTCCGGCGCCACCGGAAGCGGGGGGGATCCCCCATCCTTCTTCTTCTTCCTTGGCCTCCCCCTATATGGGAGGAGAGTTCCCCCTCTGGTACATGGCCTCCATGGCGGCGGAGGGGCGAGAGCCCCTCCGAGATTGGATCTCCCTCTCTGTTCTCTTGTATTTCCCCGTTCCTCCTGATCTGGCCGAAAACCGTTTCTTATGTTTCGGGAGATCCATAACTCCGATTGCGCTGAGACTTTAACATGATTTTTTTCAGGATATAAGCTTCCTTGCACCCGAAGTAGAGCTCCAACCGACGCTCGAGGAGGGCACAACCCACCACCATGCGCCAGGGGCCTCTGGCGCGCCCTGGTGTCTTGTGGGCTGTGTGGGCCTCCGTTTGCGGTGATTCCAACTCCAAAAAATCACAAATATTCCATAATAATGCTTCGTAAATTTTTATTGCATTTGGACTTTGTTTGATATGGATATTCTGCGATACAAAAAACATGCAAAAAACAAGAACTGGCACTCGATCAATAGGTTAGTCCAATAAATCATATAAAAAGTTGCCAAAAGTATGTAAAACTTGTATAACATTGGCATGAAACAATCAAAAATTATAGATACGACAGAGACATATCATGGCTACTGTGGGGTCTGACCAAGCGGTCACCTGCCTGCCCGGTGCGGCACTGTAGCCATGCAGCTATGACATAGCACTCGTCAGCAAGGGCCATGCTCCCACGATGGGCGGTCGATACGGCCTGCAGGCGGCGGGCCGTACCTGTCTGTGAGCAACCAGAAGACGGCGCTCCCCAAGAAGGCAGCCCCGGGGGCGGGCCGGCTTCCAGGAGCCGAACCTTCCCCCCTCTCGGAATCCACGCGCCATTACTCCAACAAGACGGAGCATGGCTATAGTGAGCGCCGACCAGGCGGCGGGACTATAGCCATGCGACCCCTCACAAGGCATCCATCATTGCCCCGCTCTTGGTAAGTCTGTGCCATTTTTTTGGTAACCCCCCTGATCAATGATCCCACTCCTCAAGCCGGATCCTCTGCGCCTTCCCGCTTCGGATCCAAGCGGCGAGATTCAAAGCCTGCCATCTGATGCGCTACCTGTGGTGGATACGGACACAAGGAATGATCTTGTTTTAAAAGGAATTTTGCTTCTAAATGGCAATGGATCCCCAAGACCACGCAACCTTCCACTTCTACCCCTCACGCTCCAAATTCCACCTCAAATACTCAAAAGGTCTCGCCCCGTCCCATTTCTCTGCCACTGCCTCAGTCCTCGACCAGTCTGTGCTCCGCTCCCATGGTGAACTATCCGCTAAACCCGGTCCCCTTCCTCCCGCCGGGATTCGTCGTCGAGCCTGGTCCGGCGGATCGCATTGTGTGCAACGGGATGGTGGTCAGCCCTATCCCGCCGCTCAACCATGATTTCTTGGCCATTGCTGAGACAAGCCACTATGTTCCGCTACATCGTCGGGCTGCCATCCGCAACACCATCGTCGGGCTGCTTAATGAACCCAGTTGTTCACCACTGAGGTTAGCGATCACCCCTTTGGCATTGGGATTTTTGGATTCGTGTACAATTTCATGCGGGATACTGCTGTCAACACTCCTATTAAACTAAAAGATGAAGATTTGCTTGATAGTTTTGTTCCGCATAATGAAGCTCTGAATAGACGCACCACCTCTTTTGGCCCTGAAGTTTGGCTCATGTTCTTTGGCTTTCCGTACGATTACCAGACTCATTACTATCTCACCAAAGCTGTGGGTGGATATGGATCTTTAGTTTCCTGGTACAATCCGAGGCAAGATCAGCGTTTCATTCTGCTTAAGGCTCGGGTGATCCGTTTGCACCTAATCCCAAAGAGTTTCATTGTCTAGCAATTGGGTGGGGCTCATGACTACTGGACTATACAAGTCACTATCTTACGCAGCAACGACTGGAACGGGCTGCTTCCTGAGGTCCTGCCTGCTGATGAAGAACCCCCTCCTTTGGATGGTAACCCACATCCTCAGTTCGGTCCTGAGCTTACTGTTGAACAGTTGTACCAGCAGTAGGTTCACAACTGGCTGGTTCAGAATGTTGTGCCGCAAGCTGCCAACCATGGTCCCAGTGATGCTGCCGCTAATCCAAATCAGGTGAATGCTGGCTGGGGTGTTTGGCCTGCTCCTCCTGCTCCGCCACTGCCTGCACTTCCACCTCATCTTGTTAATTACTAGGCTTGGCTGGCTGCACAAGGCTTGACTGTTCAACATGGCATTGTGCCAGAAAATAACACTTCTGACCGTCCAACTGAAGCCTGGAATGATTCCATTACTGTCTCTGATGACAGCAGTTCATAAGATTCTGATGATTTAGTTTTGGCTGTGGTTCCCCACCAGCCCTAGAAACTGATGGAGCAACCACCAGCCCAGGACCACCTTAATATCTCTGTGACTCTGCACTACCATGGGATCCGGTTTGCTCTGTCTGCTCAAGGAAATGATCTTATGTCTATGCTCATTGCTGAACCTTTCCCTTGTCAATAGCTCAACATGTTTTTGTTCAATGTTATGCACCCTCTAATTGCTACTATTGGACCTTGGAGGCATAGCTATGGCATGCGGGATACCACTGCCGAAGTTTCTGTTCTTGTGGACTCCACTTCTTCAGGTTTACAATTCTCTCAGTTTGCTGCACCTGTCACCACAACCTCTTTAATGATCATCTCTGAGCTGCCCGATGAGGAGGAACCTCCTGCTCCTATGGAAGTTGTTCCCTCCAGCACTGATGTCGGGATTGCTACTCATCCTGCCTCTGAAGCCAATCACTTTGCTGCTCCAAACTCTGAAGGATTGGTCCTTGCTTCTGTTGAGATGGCTTTGGTTCCCACTGGTCCTCTGCTAACCCGTGGTTGTCGCCCTCGTGCTCCAGCTCCAATCTCCACGACTGAAGTTCGATGCGGCAATCGTATCAACAAGTACAATGGCTTCTGCGTGCCTCCTCCATCTGATAATCGTGTGGTGCCTTCCAAAGTCAAGCCTCGTGTGACCCCTTCTGTTGCCTCCTCCTCCACGGTCATGGAAGATGATCATACGGCAATCCCACCACCAACCTCTATTGCTACTCTCCAGGCTATTGGTGTTCATCGCTGCGCTGTCCTTGCTAATGAGCTTACTTCTGAAGCTTTTCTGTCTGCTCCACCCTCCCTTGAAGAATCATCTCAGGCGGGTACTTCTCTAACAGAGGAGGGGGGCACTGATGCTTCGCCTAGCTTTGCTTGATTGAGTTCTTCTTACTATGCCACTTTTGCATTGCTGGAACGTTCTCTCATGGAACATTAGGGGTTTAAATTCTAAAGACAAGCAACTGGCTATTAATAATGCGATCAAGGCTAGTGGGTGTTCTATTGTCTATTTGCAAGAGACAAAAAAGACTTCTTTTGATCTTGCGTTTATCAAATCTTGTTGCCCGCGTCAGTTTGACCAATTTGCTTATGTTCCCCCTCGTGGATCTTTTGGCGGCCTAGTTACTATCTAGAAAAGTTCTCTGTTTACGGGTACTGTCATGTTATCTGAATCTTTTCCTTGGTAGTTAACTTTGTCAGTACGCAGAGCCCACAGAATTGGACCCTGGCTAACATTTACGGTCCTTGCTCGGGTGAGGAACACGACACATACACCAATTGGCTATATGATCTCGATGTCCCGAGCACGAGCGACTGGCTTCTTCTTGGTGATTTCAATTATATTAGAGCACCTGATAATCGTAATAAACCAGGCGGTAGCATTTTGGACATGACCACATTCAACGATATTATACGCTCACAAAACTTAATTGAACTTCCTATTAAAGGTCGAGCATACACATGGAGTATATATGAAGCAAGACCCATTGTTAGAACAACTCGACTGGTTCTTTACCTCCCTGCATTGGACTAATATCTACCCCAAGACGCTTGTTAAACCCCTCGGTAAGTCGGTCTCTGATCATATCCCTTGTGTAGTCTCCATTGAGATAAAGATCCCTAGAAGTAAACTATTTCGCTTTGAGCCTTTTTGGAAGCCTCCGTGGCGGGGTCCATCCACCCGTATTCGGATGGCACGATCTGCTCCGGCTTGATCCCTGGGGCCGCCGCAGGCGCAATCTCCCGAACATTGTCCGATGGCAGATCCAAGTCATGCTCGTCGTGACTGTTTGGCGCAACTGACACGGGCTTGAATCTGTCAAAGATCAAGTCTCCCCGGATGTCGGCAGTATAGATCAAGCTTCCAAACCTGACCTGATGGCCAGGGGCGTAGCTATCGATCTGCTCCAGATGGCCAAGCGAGTTGGCCCGTAGTATGAAGCCGCCGAATACAAAGATCTGTCTGGGAAGGAAAACCTCCCCCTGGACTGTGTCATTGAAGATGATTGAAGGAGCCATTAAGCCTTATCGCGACAACACAATGGAACTCTCAATGAAAGCACCAATGTCGGTGTCAAAACCGGTGGATCTCGGGTAGGGGGTCCCGAACTATGTGTCTAAGGCTAATGGTAACAGGAGGTGGGGGACACGATGTTTTACCCAGGTTCAGGCCCTCTCGATGGACGTAATACCCTACTTCCTGCTTGATTGATCATGATGGATATGAGTATTACAAGAGTTGATCTACCACGAGATCATAGAGGCTAAACCCTAGAAGCTAGCCTATGATTATGATTGTTGTTCTACGGACTAAACCCTCCAGTTTATATAGACACCAGAGGGGGCTAGGGTTACACAGAGTCGGTTACAGAGAAGGAGATCTACATATATGAATTGCCAAGCTTGCCTTCAGAGTCCCATCCGGACACGAGACGAAGTCTTCAATCTTGTATCTTCATAGTCCAATAGTCCGGCCAAAGTATATAGTCCGGCTGTCCGAGGACCCCTTAATCCAGGACTCCCTCAGTAGCCCCTGAACCAGGCTTCAATGACGATGAGTCCGGCGCGCAGATTGTCTTCGGCATTGCAAGGCGGGTTCCTTCTCCAAATACTGCATAGAAGATTTTGAACACAAGAATCGTGTCCGGCTCGGCAAAACAAATTCCACATACCACTGTAGAGAGCACAATATTCCACAAATCTAATCTGCTGACAACTTTTCATAGCGTGACATCATGCCACGGCCCAGTCATTATTCGAACCATTTTTCACAACCGGCCACTACACGTGCTGCGAGGCGGTTTTATTGGCACGTCTTGTCGAAGCAGAGATCGTGTTCCCCTTATCACGGGATTCTCATCAATACAGGTGTGGATAACCCAACCGCGCTTGTTTAATATGACTTCTCGACTTTAGGCAAGTCCCAAACGGTGACACGGGGGACGCTTGATATTCATCCTCTTTATAAGGGGGCCAAGGCCTGTCCTCTTCTTCTCACGCTCGATCCTTCCCCTCCCGTCCTCGAGTTCCAACACCCAAGGCTCAAGCTAAGAGCTTTGGACCTTCAACCATGTCCGGATCCAACCTTCAAGGCCCGTGGATGCCCTCCTCTGTCACAGAGGAGGACATCAAGAAGCTTAGGGAGGCCAGGTATCTCACCGCTGAAATCCCACACAGGCTGCCTGCTCCAGGGCAGGTCATCCCCACTCCCGAACCCAATGAGAGTGTCATATTTATTTCCCACTTCCTTCGAGGGCTAGGTTTTAGTCTTGATCCCTTTGTGAGAGGTCTCATGTTCTACTACGGGCTAGACTTCCATGATCTAGCTCTGGATTCCATCCTTCACATCTCGTCATTTATCGTCGTGTGTGAAGCCTTCCTCCGCATCACTCACCACTTTGGCCTATGGCTCAAGACCTTCAATGTGAGGCCGAAGATGATTGACGGGCGCCACGCAGAGTGCGGAGGCGCTATAATAAGCAAAGGTGCCGACGCCCCATGGCCAAAGGGTTCCTTCACAAAAACTTCCGATTTATGGCAACGGGAGTGGTGTTACATCATAGCTCCCCGAGGTACAAAGCGGGCGGCCTCTCCAGCGTTCCGCTCGGGCCCTTCGCTTCAACTGGCGTCATGGGTCAACAAGGGGCTGGACTGGGGGCTAGTTAACGATGTGCCGACACTTCAAAGCCGCATCCGATACCTCCTTAAGAGGGATGTCAGTCTTGTCAAGGTAATGCAAGTAATGCTAGTTCGTCGGGTCCTGCCATGCCAATGTTGACCTCTCCGTATGTGGGAGTTCAACCCGGAAGGACCGCGAACCATTCAACAATTCTTCAGCGTGACGCTCAAAGAGATGTATTGATCGTTCTTTGGATCACGAATAAAGTGTCCGTACAGCATCGAGGATGTGGGTCTCAACTACAACCGTCCGGATACCCAAGTAAGTAATTCCGCTACCGAACACGCCGTCCTTTATGTTTGTTATAACATCATTCTAAAAAATTGCTCTCTGCCAGGACTGGATAAGGAAGGCGAAGAGGATTAGGTGTTCGGCCCCCCTTCCCGAAGGCTCGCCGGATCCTTTATTGACCAGGATGCTTGAGCGCGCACCGAATCAGGTGCCATCAGGAGAAGATGAGGGGAGGAAATAGAGAAGCCACAGGTGGGCCTCATACTTTACACATCCAAATTGGGGGAGTAAGTGCCTCCACGAAGGAGGATAATCGGGGAGGTGAATCTAAAATCCCCTCTCCTTAGGGTAAGAAAAGGGTCGCCTCTAAAGACTTGGAAACGGAGGCTTCCAAACAAGGGAAGAAACCCTCGCCAGGGGGCCCTGCCCCAGAGGGCGTCCTCACCGCACAGCGCCCGCGAGGGGGCCAGCCCTCAACCGAGCCATAAGTAAAAAGAGTACTTTGGTAAACATATCCTGTTTTGTCTCTGAGAATAATAACCGAGACATATTTGTTGCAGTCCGGCTCGTAGCCCTTCTCCGTAGAGTTCGTCTTTGGGGGATCTTCTTCCGAAGATGATGGAGAGCGAAACGCCTCCTCCCGCCTCCCCGCCACATGGGGCGGATGATCCTGAGGTGTCGTCACGGAGGATTTCTCCTGATCCGCCGAGACCAGAAGTTGACACTTCGGCTGCCCGAAGTCCGGAATATTCGGCTCCCAAGGAGAGCAACAAAAAGAGTCCGGGATTGTCCGGCACACCGCCGGACACACTGATGGGTCTTCTGGAGCGAGCGGCCATCTCAGAGACACATCGTGCCTTAATGGGTACGATGGTTGAGAGGATTTCATTCGCCAAAAGCGGTTTGAATGAAGCTTTTACGAGTCTGCTGAGAGGTTTTGAGGTACGCTAAAAAAATGTATTTTTGGCGGTACCGCACATGCTAGGTGTGCTCTGTATACATAGTAGCCCTTGAGACTCCGGTTGCCATCCAGAGGTGGAAAACAGAGGATCATAATCCCAGGTACTAATCGCGCTGCTTTTATGTGCAGACGGCTGAGGGTCCGGCGGCTGACCGGACTGCTGATTTTGCCGAACTGAAGCGGCAGCTTGACGTGGCAGATGCGGACATCGCGCTTGTTAACAAGCAGCTTGACGAAGCCCAGGGTATGTATGTTTGGCTTGTCAGCAAATGTTAAGAGGAGCATGATGCTAGTATCTATAATATGTTGTGACTGCAGATGGAGCTGCTGCCGTAGAGACCCTTCGGGCAGAGCTTGCCCGAGCCAAGGAACAAGCCCGAATAAGTGATGTGGCTTCACTGAAGGCGGTCGAAGAGTTAAGAGCCGAACAGCCTGCTCATCACCAGAGTGAAGAAAGGATAGCCAAGATGGCTGTTGAGCTAAAAGATGTCGCCGACCGCTATGAGCTCCTTGAAAAGGAAATCCAAGCGAAAGCGGCTGACCTGAAGAAGGCCCTGGAGGCAGCCAAGGAAACCCGCTCTGAAATGAGATGGATAAGGGAGGAGCTTCATGAAGCCGGAGATATCACAGTGGGAGGCCCTATTTGTTGTCGATGAAGTTCGGAGATCCGAAGTTTGCCCCTCTGGACCAGTTGTGGAGTGCTGCAGATGCGTATGTGGACTTGGCAAAGAGTGCTGCTGATGCGACTGAGTTTTAAAAAGATCGGAAAGACCATGAGGTAGAAAGGTTGTTCTAGTTGCAGTTCAGTGCCCCGACGCGTCCGCTGTCGTTGAATGAGAGAATGGCCACATAGGCCGAGCTCCATAGGTTGTCCGGGCATGCTATGAGGTCTGTCGTGGATCATCTTTGGCCGAGGGGTCCAAAGCCGGACAGTTATTTTGTTTTGGTGCAACAATTCCTTGGTGTTGTGTCGCATATCGACGTTGTGAAGAGGTCGGCGTGCATGGAGGGTGCGCGGATGGCCCTTGCCCGTGTTAAGACATACTGGGCAGGGATAGAAGCCACCGCTATTGCAACCCGGGGTCCGGCGGGAGGCCAGGACCCGACCGAGCACTACTTTGAAGAAGTCCTAGAAGGTGCCCGTTTAATAGAGGCTCAGTGCTCGAAGAGTACCATGTTCGAGTGACATGTATCTGAATTATAAAAACAATGCTATTTTGATTAAAAAGGTTGTGTTTATACTTTTGCCTAAATGTATTATAGTGCCTCCTGTGCGGCCGTTTATGTATGTATGTATATAACCTGAAAGTCTGTAGCCGTCGGCTTCAGCCCCCACGCATATAATGCGGGGGTGTTCAGAAAAGTGCATAATCACACTTGATCCAATGTCTTGGTCCATTAAGGAGGTGATAGCGCGGTGAACCAGGCAATCGGACTATATAGCTTTAACACTTTCACTTAGCCATAGGAGTTTGATGGTGGGGCTACTATATAGCCCCTGGTACTTCCGTGTTCATCCGAATGTGGTGCGTGTACGTACATGACTAGGAAACTAGTCCTTCGTTAATGTGGAGGAATTGCGAAGATTCCGCTGAGTCATCGAGTGGTTGACCAGTCTCGTGCTATATCATGACAGTCAGTTTTCGGCTTTCTCTACTGAGGTGCTCACCTAGATGAACCAGGGCACAATCGCAGTAGTTCTCTCGGTGCCCCCTTAGCCGATAGAGCGGAATGTAAGGTAGCAAAACACGGGAGCCTGGCAAACCCAACATTTGACCAAAGACATGATTCGGAGCTAATGCATATAAGGCCAAACTCGCGACGCCGAACACTCCCTAAGGTATTCGGACTTTGCAACATATACTGGGCTGAGTAACGCCCTTGATAATGAGCCCTGTGTTTCCAGGTACATGCATTAGTCTGGCGTGACAAAGTGTCAAGAACGCCAGTATCCCTCCCAGTTGTGTTATGTGGCCGGAGGGTATGAGGAGACATTAAAAAAGGTTTAGGCAGGGTCTTATCTAAAAAGAATCCTTTGAGCGGGGCCCTACTGCACGTCTGCGCCTTTATCTCTATTGTGCCGTATCCTGGAAGGGTGTAGCACGATGATCATCTGTAAAAAGGGAAAAATCCGGGTGAAAGACTTCGTGCGAAGAGTTGGTTAATATGAACCAACCATGAAGATGCAATCTGTTATTGTATTAATAGGGTAAAGCTGAACTATGGGCTTCTTCTTCTTCTTTTGCAAGCAGCCCCTAGCATCGCCTGTGGGGGTATATCTATCGACCCAAGCTCAGGTTTATCTGGGCTGTTACATCTGGTGGAGTGCCGGACTCGTCTAACCGTGTCCGTGGTCTTGACAACCGACCGTTTATTCTGGTTGGAGGGGCCGTTTAGTGTTCGGCTGCTAGAGCCGCCACATATTCTTCCGCACGTAAGGAACGTCTGTATTTCCGCTAACTGTGATGACGCCACGTGGAACGGGCATCTTAAGTTTAAGACAGCCATAGTGCGGTACTGCATTAAAATGGGTGAAGGCCGTTCTCCAGAGTAGTGCATGATAGCCGCTTCGGAATGGAGCAATGTCGAAGATTAGTTCTTCGCTTCTGAAGTTGTCGGGAAAACTGAATACACCCTATAGTACTAGATAGCCCGTGCAGCGGGCCTCAATGCCTGGTATCGCCCCTTTAAAGGTAGTATTGCTTTGGCTAATTCTTGACGGGTCTATCCCCATTTTGCGGACAGTGTCCTGATATATCAGGTTAAGACTACTGTCGCCGTCCATAAGGACTCGGGTGAGATGGTATCCATCGATTATTGGGTCGATCACCAAGGCAGCCCATCCTCCATGCCGGATACTAGTCAGATGATCCCTGCGATCAAAGGTGATCGGGCAGGCCGACCAGGGATTGAATTTGGGGGCGACGGGCTCTACAGCATATACATCTCGGAGTGCGCGTTTGCGCCTTCTCTTTGGAATGTGAGTTGCATAAATCATATTCACTATTTTGACTTCTGGTTGGAATTTTTCTGTCCCCCGGTGTTCGGCTGGTGAGGCTCATCCTCGTCTTCACCTGGCATCTCCCTCCCCTTGTGTTCGGCGTTTAGCTTGCCGGCCTGCTTGAAAACCCAACACTCTCTGTGGGTGTGGTTTGCAGGTTTTTTGGGGGTGCCATGAATCTGACATAATTTGTCTAGAATCTTATTCAGGTTGGATGGTCCATCTCTACTGCCATTAAATGGCTTCTTCCGTTAACCGGGTCAAGAGCCCCTGAATCTGGTGTTGACCGTCGTGTTATCTGGGCTGTTTTCATTGTTTCGACGCTTGTTTTTATTGCGTTGCGGCTTCCAGTTGCCATCCCTGACTTCGGATGTGCCTGGGTCGCTGGTGCCGCTACGGGCCAGCCAACTGTCCTTGCCCGCGCAAAAGCGGGTCATAAGGCTTGTTAACGCTGCCATTGTCCTTGGCTTTTCTTGGCCGAGGTGTCTGGAAAGCCATTCGTCCCGGACACTATGCTTGAAGACCGCTAAGGCTTCGGCATCCGGGTAGTTGACGATTTGATTCTTCTTAGTAAGAAATCTGTTCTAGAGTTGTCGGGCTGACTCTCTGGGCTGTTGAATTATGTGACTTAAGTCGTCTGCATCCAGAGGTCGGACATAGGTCCCTTGAAAATTGGCCCTAAAAGCATCCTCAAGTTCTTCCCAACTTCCAATTGAGTTTTCGGGGAGGCTTTTCAACCAGTGCCGAGCTGGTCCTTCCAACTTGAGGGGTAGGTATTTAATGGCGTGGAGATCATCTCCGTGGGCCATATGGATGTGAAGGATAAAGTCCTCAATCCAGACCCCAGGGTCTGTCGTTCCGTCGTATGCCTCTATATTCACGGGTTTAAATCCTTCCGGAAATTCAAGGTCCAGCACCTCATCGGTGAAGCACAGGGGGTGTGCGGCACCCCTGTATTTGGACGTGTCATGGTATGTTGTCGACAGTTGTTGTGTTCGGTGTTGATTCCTAGCTAGTATTCGATCAATATGCTCGTTTTGGTAGCCCCGATCCTGTGCCGAAGCGCGCTTCCTAGATCCATAGATGGACCTGGCCATACCGGATTTTTTGTCCAGGAGCTCACGTAAATCGTGTGCTGACTTGTGTGCGGCATCGTTAGGCGTGCTTTCATGGCCACGGGGCGGTCGGTCCGGCTGATCGGCCGTCTTATTTTTCGGCTCAATGTGCTCTGTGGCCTCGTCGTCGAATTCAGGCAGCAGCTTGCGCTTTGGGTAGCTCTTTGTGTGGCAATCGCCACCGTATTTTTCTTCAGTGTCAAGCACCTTGTTCCATTTGCGGTTGAGCGTATCATGCGCGGCCTTAAGCCTTTGCTGCTGCTTCTTCAAGCTCCTCGTGGTGGCAATAAGCCTTCTATGGAGGTTATCTTGTTCCAAGTGTTTTTCCGGTATGATGAGTGCATCATCGTCCGGACTGTTCTCCTCTCCGGAGATAGGTTGATGAGTTTTCCCCTCGGGATCGGCGTCATCTGACGTCGGCTCCGGATTATGTTCAGCGTCCCCTGGCTCATCCTGCTCCATCGCTGGGTCCATGGGGTCGTCGTTTCCTTTGGAGTCGACCGGCGTATTATTCCTTCTTGCGCTATTTTTACTGTAGCGGGATTTAGAGCGGCGCCTACGGCGTCGCTTTGGTGGCTTATCGAGGGGATTATCCTTCGTTGCATCATCACCATCGCCTTCTTTTGGCGTGTCCATCATGTATATATCATATGATGAGGTGGCTGTCCAGCGCCCTATAGGCGGTGGTTCCTGTTCTTCTCCTACATCGTCGTCCATACCGTTGATGTCTTCGGAGTTGAAGTCAAGCACATCGGTTAAGTCATCGACAGTGGCTATTAAGTGGGTGGTGGGTAGGGAACAAATTTCTTCGCCGTCCGCTTCCCACTCAAGCCGGACATAGTTTGTCCAAGAGTCTCCTGACAAGGAGAGAGACCTTAATGAATTTAGCACATCACCCAAGGGCGAGTGCTGAAAGATATCCGCGGAGGTGAACTCCATGATCGGTGCCCAATCAGATTCGATAAGGCGCGGACGTGTCTGATTCGGATCTCGTGGCGAGTCGAGTCCGAGGGTCCGATGATACCGGCCTCATAGGAGGTGGGGTCAGTGTTTGGCTCCAAGGCCGATGAGTGTGCGGCCTCCGTGGCGGGGTCCATCCACCCGTATTCGGATGGCACGATCTGCTCCGGCTTGATCCCTGGGGCCGCCGCAGGCGCAATCTCCTGAACATTGTCCGATGGCAGATCCAAGTCATGCTCGTCGTGACTGTTTGGCACAACTGACACGGGCTCGAATCCGTCAAAGATCAAGTCTCCCCGGATTTCGGCAGTATAGATCAAGCTTCCAAACCTGACCTGATGGCCAGGGGCGTAGTTATCGATCTGCTCCAGATGGCCAAGTGAGTTGGCCCGTAGTACGAAGCCGCCGAGTACAAAGATCTGTCCGGGAAGGAAAACCTCCCCCTGGACTGCGTCGTTGAAGATGATTGAAGGAGCCATCAAGCCTTATCGCGACAACACAATGGAACTCTCAATGAAAGCACCAATGTCGGTGTCAAAACCGGTGGATCTCGGGTAGGGGGTCCCGAACTATGTGTCTAAGGCTAATGGTAACAGGAGGTGGGGGACACGATGTTTTACCCAGGTTCAGGCCCTCTCGATGGAGGTAATACCCTACTTCCTGCTTGATTGATCATGATGGATATGAGTATTACAAGAGTTGATCTCCCACGAGATCGTAGAGGGTAAACCCTAGAAGCTAGCCTATGATTATGATTGTTGTTCTACCGACTAAACCCTCCAGCTTATATAGACACCGGAGGGGGCTAGGGTTACACATTGTCGGTTACAGAGAAGGAGATCTACATATCTGAATTGCCAAGCTTGCCTTCCACGCAAAGGAGAGTCCCATCCGGACACGGGACGAAGTCTTCAATCTTGTATCTTCATAGTCCAATAGTCCGGCCAAAGTATATAGTCTGGCTGTCCGAGGACCCCTTAATCTAGGACTCCCTCAGTGGCCACTGAGCATTATCGTAGAAACAACACTGCTTGCCTCCATGATGAGGATGGGAACCAGTTTGATGATCACCCGGCAAAAGAAGCTCTTTTATTCCAAACTTATAAAGGTCGGCTAGGTACGACGACGCACTCTGAGATGAGATTTGATCTACCCATCATTATCCAAAGAGCTACCTGTCTTGATCAACTCACTGACCCTTTTACGCATGCTGAAATTGACGATGTGGTGAAAGAGATGCCTGCTGATCGAGCCCCTGGTTCGGATGGTTTTAATGGCTCTTTCCTCAAAGATTGTTGGCCTATCATAAAACATGACTTCTGCAATCTTTGCTCCAAATTCCATGATGGCACGCTTGATCTCACTAGCATCAATGATGGGCTAATCACTCTCATTCCAAAGGTAACCTCTCCTGAGTTGGTAAATGATTACCGCCCGATCACACTTCTCAATTGCTGCCTCAAGCTGATAACTAAGTTGCTGGCCAACCGGCTCCAACGAGTCATTTTGCACCTTGTCCACCACAACCAATATGGTTTCATTAAAGGGCGCACCGTACAGGATTGTCTGGCCTGGTCGTTCCAATACATCCATCAGTGTCAAACTTCAACGAGGAAAATTGTCTTACTCAAACTAGACTTTGCCAAGGCGTTTGACACTATCAACCATGAAGCTACGATTATGATCATGTGCCATATGGGGTTTAATGACAAATGGATTGCATGGATCAAAACCATCTTTGGCTCTGGACGCTCTTTGGTGTTGCTAAATGGTGTGTCGGGTCGGCAGTTTCACTGCCATAGTGGAGTGCGTCAAGGAGACCCGCTCTCTCCCCTCATTTTTGTGCTTGTTGTGGATCTACTTCAGGCTGCTATCAATGATGCTTTCAGACAGGATAAAATTGACCTGCCTTTCCCATGTGCTACGAGTTATTCAATACACCAACGACACCATCCTTGTCCTGCCCGCGTGCCCCCGTCAAATCTCTCTAATCAAAGAGATTCTTACCGATTATGCATCCTCAATTGGGCTCAAAATCAACTTCCAGAAATCCACATTGATACCCATCAATTTGGATGAAATGGAGACCATTGCTTTGGCTAACATATTTGGTTGTTCAGTTGGTCACATGCCTTTAACGTACCTGTGTCTTCCTCTCGGGACATCAAAACCAACTGTTCAAGACCTCATGGCCATCGTTTGCAGTGCAGAACATCGTCTCACCCCAACTATTGCTACGATGTCATGGGGGGGTAAGCTCTCTTGGCTTAACGCTACAATCACGTCCTTGCTGATCTATGCCATGTGCACTTCACAAATACCTCCCAAGATTCTTGATATGCTTGATAAAATCAGGCGTCGATGTCTTTGGACCAAAAAGACTGAACAAGGTGACAAGTGTAACTCCCTAGCTGCCTGGGTTATGGTTTGCAAACCAAAAAATGCGGAGGGCTCAGGGTGATCAACCTGAAAATTCAAAATGAAGCCCTCCTCTTGAAATTTTTGCACAAATTCTATAACAAGAAGGATATCCCGTGGGTCAGACTCTGACCCCTTAGGCTCTTTTTGGTGGCGTGACATTCTTAAACTCATGCCAAAATTCCGTGGGCTTTCTAAAGTTATGGTGGTTGATGGTACGACAACGCTCTTCTGGAAAGACCTCTGGTTGGACAACGTTATACAAGATTCTCACCCCCGGGCTTTTTTGTTTGCACTGCATGAAAAGGTCTCTGTGAAGCGTTTCTTGGAGAGCACGGCACTGCATGAGAACTTCCATCTACCCCCTCAAACCCCAAGCCCTCGATTAATTGCGGGATCTCCAAACTCCCTCCTTGCAAACCAACCCAACCACCTCGACCTCTGATATCTGGTTATATCTATGGGGCAAAGCTAAGTTCAAGGTGTCTGACTACTACAAGTTTTGCTTCCGAGAAACCCGGGCCCACCCCACGTCCAACCTGCTTTGGTGATCTAAATGTACAATGAAGCTCAAGGTTTTCGGGTGGCTGCTCTTCAATGACCGTCTCAACACGCGCAATATGCTGAAAAGACACCATTATAATACTGTTGTGGTCGACACGTTGAAGAAACAGTTGATCATATGATCTTCCCGTGCCCCTTCAGCCGAGCCTGTTGGAGCAAGTTGCAAATCACATGTCCCACATTCAGCTCATGATTGGAGGTTGTTAGCAAGGTTAAGGCAGCCTGGCCCAACCAACTCTTTGTGGACATTTTTATTACCAATGCCTGGAGCCTATGGAAGGAAAGAAACAACAATCACTTTAGGGGGGTGGCCCCTTCCATTCGATCTTGGCTGGATAGAGTCAAAAAATACTTTGAGCTTCTCCAACATAGGGTCAAAGAGGCACATATTACCTCTGTGCTTGACTTTTGTAACTCTCTCTTGTAACTTTTACTCCTCCATACTTAGCCTTGGGCACCCCCTTTGTAGGTGCCCCCCCTTTTATACATACCACCCCACCATGTAACCACCTTATATATATATTTATATATATATGTGTGTGTGTGTGTGTGTGTGAGAGAGAGAGAGAGAGAGAACAATAGTAGGAGCCTCTCCTACTGTCTATTTTGTAAAAAAATTGCGAGGCTACAGCAAAAGGCAATCAGCATGGCTCGCAGGCGGCGGACCCTATCTGTCGGACGGATTCTCGGCAGCCAGCGGGGCCCACCAGGCGGCGGGCCCCAGTAGTCGGTGGAGAACCCGACGCCCTTAGACACCGACGTCCGGGTCCTACATCCTGCCATATTACCATTGTACCCCTGGGGGGTAGGCCTATATAAACCCCCTAGGCTCTCCCATCCAAGGGGTTCAGCACACATGCCCCTCACACACACCATAGCTAGGAGAAGCAAGAGATCTAGCCTTGCCCTTCTTCTTCCTCTAGCAATACAGCTCAAGGAGCACGATTGTAGCCACCTTTTGATCATAGTCATCATGCGGACCCTTGATACGTCTCCAACGTATCTATAATTTTTGATTGTTCCATGCTATTATATTACCCCTTTTTGATGTTTATGGGCTTTATTTTACACATTTATATCATTTTTGGGACTAACCTACTAACGGAGGCCTAGCCCATATTCTTTGTTTTATTACTGTTTGATATTTGAAGAAAAGGAATATCAAACGGAGTCCAAACGGAATGAAACCTTCGGCAAAGTTATTTTTGGAAGAATATGATCCAGGAGACTTGGAGTCCACGTCAGAAGATCCTCGAGGAGGCCACGAGATAGGAGGGCGTGCCCCCCTTACAGGGTGGCGTCCCCCTGTCTAGTGGGCCCCTCAAGCACCTCCCGACCGACTTCTTTCGCCTATATATCCCTACGTACCCTAAAACCATAAGAAATCAAGATAGATCGGGAGTTCCGCCGCCGCAAGCCTCTGTAGCCACCAAAAACCTCTCGGGAGCCCGTTCGGCACCACTGGGAGGAATCCATCACCGGTGGCCATCTTCATCATCCCGGCGCTCTCCATGACGAGGAGGGAGTAGTTCACCCTTGGGGCTGAGGGTATGTACCAGTAGCTATGTGTTTGATCTCTCTCTCTCATGTTCTCGACTTCACACGATCTTGATGTATCGCGAGCTTTGCTGTTATAGTTGGATCTTATGATGTTTCTCCCCCTCTCTACTCTCTTGTAATGAATTGAGTTTCCCCTTTGAAGTTATCTTATCGAATTGAGTCTTTTATGAGAACACTTGATGTATGTCTTGCTGTGTTTATCTGTGGTGACAATGGGATATCATGTGCTTCTTGATGTATGTTTTGGTGACCAACTTGCGGGTTTCGCCCATGAACCTATGCATATGGGTTGGCACACGTTCTTGACTCTCCGGTAGAAACTTTGGGGCACTCTTTGAAGTACTTTTATGTTGGTTGGATGAATCTGAGATTGTGTGATGCATATCGCATAATCATGCCCACGGATACTTGAGGTGACAATGGAGTATCTAGGTGACATTAGGGTTTTGGTTGATTTGTGTCTTAAGGTGTTATTCTAGTATGAACTCTTTTATAGATCGATCCGAAAGAATAACTTTGAGGTGGTTTCATACCCTACCATAATCTCTACGTTTGTTCTCCCCTATTAGTGGCTTTGGAGTGACTCTTTGTTGCATGTTGAGGGCTTGTTATATGATCTATCTATGTTATTATTGTTGAGAGAACTTGCACTAGTGAAAGTATGAACCCTAGGCCTTGTTTCCTATCATTGCAATACCGTTTACGCTCACTTTTACTACTTGTTACCTTGCTGTTTTTATTATTTCAGATTAACAAAACCCATATCTACTATCCATATTGCACTTGTATCACCATCTCTTCGCAAAACTAGTGCACCTATACAATTTGCCATTGTATTGGGTGTGTTGGGGACACAAGAGACTCTTTGTTATTTGGTTGCAGGGTTGTTTGAGAGAGACCATCTTCATCCTACGCCTCCCACGGATTGATAAACCTTAGGTCATCCACTTGACAGAAATTTGCTACTGTCCTACAAACCTGTGCACTTGCAGGCCCAACAAAGTCTACAAGAAGAAGGTTGTGTAGTAGACATCAAGCTCTTTTCTGGCGCCGTTTCCGGGGAGGTGAGTGCTTGAAGGTATATCTTTAGATCTTGCAATCGAGTCTTTTTGTTTCTTGTTTTATCACTAGTTTAGTTTATAAAAGAAAACTAAAAAATGGAGTTAAGTTTGTCTCGTACGCTTCGTCTTTTTAATATCTTTCGTGAGAATGATGGAAAGGAAAATTGTGCTCAAGTGCTAGAAGAAGAATGCTTTAAAATGCTAGGTACTAAATCTTTGAATGATGAGCATGATTGCAATGTTGTTAGTATAAACTCCTTGAATATCCATAGTATTAATGATGGTTGCTCTAGTCATGATGAAAATATCCCTTATGAGCATGTCAACTTTTGTGGAGTGCATGTTTGCATGAACACACCAAATAGAGAAGATATTTATTGC
Source organism: Aegilops speltoides (assembly GCA_021437245.1). Lineage (NCBI taxonomy): Eukaryota > Viridiplantae > Streptophyta > Magnoliopsida > Poales > Poaceae > Aegilops > Aegilops speltoides. Next base: position 166,278,366 of record CM038146.1, read on the forward strand.
AAGAGGCATAAGAATTTAGAAACTAAATGGTTGCATGAAAGGCTAGGTGTGAGTGCTGAAAATTTAAAATTCCTTTACCGTACTTGTGAACTTTGAAATGAACATGGTCATTTACATCTCCTATGCAAATTGTTTCATGATTGAATCGTGTCCAAAAATTGTGATGATTTGATCTCCATTGCCCATTACAATGAACTTAGTTTGCTTTTGGGTTATGAAGAATTGAAATGTTTACTTAAGGACCTTCCGGAATTTGCCCATAGGAAATTCCTTGATATTGATCTAAAAAAGATTTATTTGTTTTGTGCGGAGAATTGCATTGAAAATCCTTATATTGCCAATTACCTAAAGAAAAGAAAGCAAATAGAAGATGATGAAAATACTAATGAAAGGGAAGAGACTTCCCAATATCCTCCTATTATTTCTCATGATGAATCAGGTAACGAGGAGGAGCTTTCTATTCAACCAATCTCATCAATAAGGAGCTCAAAGAGGAAGGTTGAAACCACCCATAATGTGAAGAAGAAAAAGAAAAGAAGGAGCAACAAAGGTAAGGTATCCCTCCCAAATGATGTTGCTCCTACTACTCATTGTGATGATGATAATTGCTATACTATTGGTGCTATCAATATTTTTAATGATGAGAGTGATTATGCTTATGATATGAAAGAGCCCAAGCTTGGGGAAGCTATGTTTGATGGGGATGAATTATTTGAGAATATATTTGCTGAAATTAATGTTTGTCCCAAGCTTGGGGATGCTATGTTTGATGAAGATGATATTTTTAGCATCCCAAGTTTTGATATGCAAAGTTGTTATGATGATAGCATGCCTCCTACTTATGATGATTATATTGATTATAGTGGGTTTGGAAGAGTGTCAACTTTAGGAAGTAGTGATCCCACTATTTTGGAGGATGTTGAATCTTATTGTGATGAATATGAAAGTGGATTTGGAAGAGTGTCAACTTTATTTAGTGATTCCACTATCTTGGGAGAGGTTTCAATTGATTATGATGAGAACGAAGTTGCTACTTATGATGATTATTGTGATGAGACTTATGCTATAAAAAGAGTGATGATTATATTTACAAATCTTGTCATGATTATGATTACCCTTTTTTGAACATTACTCTTTTAATGTGGAAACAATTTTTAGTGTTCATGTCTCTTATGATACTCCTACTATCTCGAATGAGAAGAATTTTGTTTGTGTGGAGAGTAGTAAAAATTCTATGCTCGTAGATCATGAAAAGAATGCTTTAGGTGCTGGTTATATTGTTAAATTCTTTCATGATGCTACTGAAAATTATTATGAGGGAGGAATATATGCTTGTAGGAATTGCAATAATATCAAGTTTCCTCTCTATGTGTTGAAAATCTTGAAGTTATGCTTGTTTTACCTCCCTATGCTAGTTGATTATAAATATTGTTCCCATAAGTTGTTTGCTCACAAAATCCCTATGCATAGGAAGTGGGTTAGGCTTAAATGTGCTAGTCATATGCTTCATGATGCTCCTGTTATGTTTCAATTCTTATCTTTTATGTGAGCATCATTGTCATCATCATACCTAGCTAAAAAGGCATTAAAGAAAAGCACTTGTTGGGAGACAACCCAATATTTATCCTTACTTTTTTGTGTGTTCACATGATTATGATACTGTAGTAATCATGTTTTATAGCTTTTGTTTCAATAAAGTGCCAAGTAAGACCTTTAGGATAGCTTACGGTGATAGTTGTGTTGATCCTGCTGAAAATCAGAAACTTTTGCACCCAGTAAATTAGTTTTGTTAATTCACAGAAACGTGCTTCTGATCTGATTCTTTTTTATATGGGTTGGTACACAAATTTCTTAGGACTTCCTAATTTTCTAGGATATTTGGATTTCCATAAGTATACGTTTGATCTGATTACTCTGAGACTATTCTGTTTTTTGTGATTCTGTTTTCTATGTGTTGTTTGCTTATTTTGATGAATCTATGAGTAGTATCGGAGGGTATGAGCCATAGATAAGTTTGAATATAGTTGTGTTGATTCTCGCCCATTCTCACTTCTAGGGCCTGACGATGTCCTCCGGTCCCCATCCATGATAAGCCACCCCCTGGCATCTGTCGCGAGAATACCTCGACGACGCTTCACTCCCCGGCAACGGCGTCAGAAAAGAGTCTTGATGACCCACAAGTATAGGGGATCTATCATAGTCCTTTTTATAAGTAAGAGTGTCGAACCCAACAAGGAGCAGAAGGAAATGACAAGTGGTTTTCAGCAAAGTATTCTCTGCAAGCACTGAAATTATCGGTAACAGATAGTTGTGTGATAAGATAATTCGTAATGGGTAACAAGTAACAAGTGTAACTAAGGTGCAGAAAGGTGGACCAATCCTTTTTGTGGCAAAGGAAAAGCCTGGATGAACTCTTATATAAAGCAAAGCACTCCCGACGACACATGGGAATTACTGTCAAGCTAGTTTTCATCATGCTCATATGATTCACGCTCATTACTTTGATAATTTGATATGTGGGTGGAGAGGTGCTTGGGTGTTGTCCTTACTTGGACAAGCCTCCCACTTATGATTAACCCCTCTCGCAAGCATCCGCAACGATGAAAGAAGAACTAAGATAAATCTAACCATAGCATGAAACATATGGATCCAAATCAGCCCCTTACGAAGCAACACATAAACTAGAGTTTAAGCTTCTGTCACTCTAGCAACCCATCATCTAATTATTACTTCCCAATGCCTTCCTCGAGGCCCAAATCATGTTGAGGTGTCATGTAGTCGATGTTCACATAACACCACTAGAGGAAAGACAACATACATCTCATCAAAGTATCAAACAAATACCAAATTCACATGATTACTTATAACAAGACTTCTCCCATGTCCTCAGGAACAAATGTAACTACTTAGAAAGCATATTCATGTTCATAATCAAAGGGGTATTAATTATCATTAAGGATCTGAACATATGATCTTCCACTGAATAAACCAACTAGCATCAACTACAAGGAGTAATCAACACTACTAGCAACCGACAGGTACCAATCTGAGGTTTTGAGACAAAAATCGGATATAAGAGATGAACTAGGGTTTGAGAGGAGATGGTACTGGTGAAGATTTTGATGGAGATTGACGCCCTCTCGATGAGAGGATCATTGGGGATGACGATGGCTTCAATTTCCCCCTCTGAGAGGGAAGTTTCCCTGACAGAATAGCTCCGTCAGAGCCCTAGACTGGTTCTGCTCACGTTCCGCCTCGAGACGGCGGCGCTTCGTCCCACCTTATGATTTATCCAGGTAAAAACTCATCATATAGCAGAAGATGGGCACCGGGGGCCTGCCAGGTGGACGGCAAGGCAAGGGGCGCGCCCAGGGGGTAGGGCGCGCCCCCCAGCCTTGTGGTAGCCTGGTGGGTCCCCTCTGGTACTTTCTTCACCCAATATTTTTTATTAATTCCAAAATGACTCTCCATAAATTTTCAGGACTTTTGGAGTTATGCAGAATGGGTCTCTAATATTTGCTCCTTTTTCAGCCCAGAATTCGAGCTGCCAGCATTCTCCCTCTTCATGTAAACCTTGTAAAATAAGAGAAAAAAGCCATAAGTATTGTGCTATAATGTGTAACAATAGCCCATACTGCAATAAATATCAATATAAAAGAGTGATGCAAAATGGACGTACTAGACGTCACTGAGCTGAACATGTGCAGAACGTGGAGGTGCCGTGCATTCGGTACTTGATCGGTTGAAGCGCGAGAAGTTCAACTACATCAACTGCATTGTGAAACGCTTTCGCTTACAGTCTACAAGGGTACGTAGACACACTCCCCCCCCCTCGTTGTTATGCATCTCCATGGATAGATCATTGCGTGCGCGTAGAATTGTTTTTGTTTTCAATGCAACATTCCCAACACATAACTTGTCCCAAGTCGGGCAAATCTTTCACCACAACATGTTGGTGCCATTTCATGATACCATGCCAAGTTTCATGATTTTCAGGTGATTTTTGGATTTATAGGAATTTAAAATTCAAGTATTTCAATGTTTCCGGCCTAGCCACGATGTTGTGGTGTTTGAAATTCATTCCCATTTCTTGCATGGGACCTAAACATTCACCCAATGACACATATATGATTTTTCAACTCATTTTGGCACATTGGAGAATGTGCATGTAGTTCAAAATTCAATTATGCACATTAAATGGCTAGAAAACTCACATAATTTATAAAAAAGGAAAAACTAACCCTGAAAAATTCCAAAATTTAGCACGGAACTCATATAGTTGCATGTTCACTGCAGATAAATGTTATAGCAATTCAAACACCGTCCTTTCCCTCCATTACACCATTTTGTCTTTCAAATCAGAATGAAAAAAATCAGGTACACCACAAACACTTTACTAGCAATAATTGTGTGTGATTCGATATAAAATATCTTGGTGCACCCTCTTGTATGGCTTACGCTGGAAGCTTTGTCATCTACAGTCCACCGCCCGCACTTGAACCACACTTGTGCGCCAGTTTCTCGTGGCACCAAGCAAAAAATTTCGGCAGACACAAAAATATCTAGCTCCCCGCCTCCTCCCCCGGCCAAAAGCCACATTTCCATTGTTCCTACTTCCTTTACAAGTTCAAACCTTCACTGCTTTACCTACAGCCCCGCCTCCTCGCCGGCGACACTTCTTCCTGCTACACGGCCTCGTCGATATAGTCAGGTAATCCACCCCCATCCTCCTCCTCCTTCTCCATCCCACATGCCACGATCGATGGCGCGACACCTTCCGCCCAAATCACTGCAGTGTTGTAGAAATAAGCACCACCCACAACCATTTTGCATGTAGTATAGCGAGGAGCTCATGAGCGTCTGGCAGCGAAGAAGCAAATCGCGACCGCACGTGCGAATGAGGTCCTGATGGCTGCCATGTGTGTCGACTGCCAGATCTTGGAGGAGCACCTCGCCTTCGAGGCCACCGTCGATGCGGCCATGCGGTTGGCTACTTTAAAATATAGTTCATGGTGTTTTCTCGAGGCCATCGCTGGTGCCTTCTAGTGAATTGTCCTTTGTAATGTTAGCACGCAATCTGATCTTCTAAAATGCAATGTTTAGTTAACAGTTTGGTCCAATAGTTGTTGTAGTTCCTAGTAGTTATCAAGCATTCTTGGTTTGGTTAATTGTCTTATCTTCTAGTATATGTTATATTCTACAATGTGGTGCTCAGCTAACTGTTTGGTTCATTTGTTCTGCTGTCAAATTAACTGTTTGGTTCAATTCTACAATCTAATGTTCATTTGTTGTGGGTACAGTTTTACATTGTTATGCATGTGAGAATTAAATCAAATTTGGTCATACTAAATACACAAGAAACATATACAATTGCTCTATTCCCAAGTTATTTAGCATGGACTGTGTTATCCTTGGGTCTTGGTAGTCTTGTATAGGTCTTCGGCATTGGTGTTTAGCGGCTTGGTTGCTCTATGATTTGCCTCATCGCCATTGGCATGAGGTTGGTCTAGGTCGAGCATGTCTCATAGTACGCATGGTGGATGTGTTTTGTGGATGTGGTTGGTAATCCTTGTGATTGGCGTTGTAATGGCCGAAAGGCTTGTATCTGGCTTCTTTGCCTCTTCTTCTATCAATATATGATACGCATGCTGATAACCCACAAGTGTAGGGGATCGCAACAGCTTTCGAGGGTAAAGTATTCAACCCAAATTTATTGATTCGACACAAGGGGAGCCAAAGAATATTCTTGAGTATTAGCAGTTGAGTTGTCAATTCAACCACACCTGGATAACTTAGTATCTGCAGCAAAGTATTCAGTAGCAAAAGTGGTATGATAATAAAGGTAACGGTGGCAAAAGTAAAGATAATTGTTTTGGGTTTTTGTAGTAGTTATATGATAGCAATGGAAAAGTAAATAAGTGAAGAACAATATGTGAAAAGCTCGTAGGCAATGGATCAGTGATGGATAATTATGCCGGATGCGATTCCTCATGTAATAGCTATAACATAGGGTGACACAGAACTAGCTCCAGTTCATCAATGTAATGTAGGCATGTATACCGTAAATAGTCATACGTGCTTATGGAAAAGAACTTGCATGACATCTTTTGTCCTACCCTCCCGTGGCAGCGGGGTCCTAGCTGAAACTAAGGGATATTAATGCCTCCTTTTAATAGAGAACCGGAACAAAGCATTAGCACATAGTGAATACATGAACTCCTCAAACTACGGTCATCACCGAGAAGTATCCCGATTATTGTCACTTCGGGGTTGTCGGATCATAACACATAATAGGTGACTATAGACTTGCAAGATAGGATCAAGAACACACATATATTCATGAAAACATAATAGGTTCAGATCTGAAGTCATGGCACTCGGGCCCTAGTGACAAGAATTAAGCATAGCAAAGTCATAGCAACATCAATCTCAGAACATAGTGGATACCAGGGATCAAACCCTAACAAAACTAACTTGATTACATGGTAAATCTCATCCAACCCATCACCGTCCAGCAAGCCTACGATGGAATTACTCACGCACGGCGGTGAGCATCATGAAGTTGGTGATGGAGGATGGTTGATGATGACGACGACGACGAATCCCCCTCCCCGGAGCCCCGAATGGACTCCAGATCAGCCCTCCCGAGAGAGATTAGGGCTTGGCGGCGGCTCCGTGTCGTAAAACTCGATGAAACTTTCTCTCTAATTTTTTTTTTCTCCCCGAACGTGAATATATGAAGTTGGAGTTGAGGTCGGTGGACGTCCAGGGGGTCCACGAGATAGTGGGGCGCGCCCAGGGGGAGGGGGCGCGCCCCCTGTCTCGTGGACAGGGTGTGGGCCCCCTGGTCTTGATTCTTTCGCCAATATTTTTATATTTCCAAAAAGTCGCTCCGTGGATTTTCAGGACATTCCGAGAACTTTTCTTTTCTACACATAAAACAACATCATGGCAGTTCTATTGAAAACAACGTCAGTCCGGGTTAGTTTCATTCAAATTATGGAAGTTAGAGTCCAAAACAAGGGCAAAAGTGTTTGGAAAAGTAGATACGTTGGAGACGTATCAACGCCCCCAAGCTTAAACCTTTTGCTTGTCCTCAAGCAATTCAGTTGATAGACTAAAAGTGATAAAGAAAAACTTTTACAAACTCTGTTTGCTCTTGTTGTTGTAAACATGAAAAGCCATCATTCAGGTTTCAGCAAATATTATGAACTAACCATACTCACAATAACACTTAGGTCTAACAATTACTCATATCAATAGCATAATCAGCTAGCGAGCCATAATAATAAAACTCGGATGACAGCACTTTCTCAAAATAATCATAACATGATATAACAAAATGGTATCTCGCTAGCCCTTTACGAGACCATAAAACATAAATCAGAGCACCTTTAAAGATCAAGGACTGACTAAACATTGTAATTCATGGTAAAAGAGATCCAGTCAAGTCATACCCAATATAAACCAATAGTAATGAATGCAAATGACAGTGTGCTCTCCAGCTGGTGCTTTTTAATAAGAAGGGTGATGACTCAACATAAAATAAATAGATATGCCCTTCGCAGAGGGAAGCAGGGATTTGTAGAGGTGCCAGAGCTCGATTTTAAAATAGAGATTGAATAACATTTTGAGCGGCATACTTTCACTATCAACGCAACAACTATGAGATGGATGTATCTTCCATACTACATGCATTATAGGTAGTTCCCAAACAGAATGGTAAAGGTTTATACTCCCCCAACCACCAGCAAGCATCAATCCATGGCTTGCTCGAAACAACGAGTGCCTCCAACTAACAACAGCCCTGGGGGAGTTTTGTTTAATTATTTTGATTTGCTTTGATCTTTTTGGATCATGGGACTGGGCATCCCGGTTACCAGCCCTTTCTCGTGAATGAGGAGCTGAGTCCACTCCTCTTGAGAATAACCCACCTAGCATGGAAGATACAGGCAGCCCTAGTCGTAACATGAGCTGCTTGAGCATACAAAACAGAATTTCATTTGAAGGTTGGAGTTTGGCACATACAAATTTACTTGCAATGGCAGGTAAATACCGCATATAGGAAGGTATAGTGGACTGATATGGAACAACTTTGGGGTTTATGGAGTTTGGATGCACAAGCAGTATTCCGCTTAATGCGGTGAAGGCTAGCAAAAGGCTGGAAGCGACCAAGCGAGAGAGCGACAACAGTCATAAACATGCATTGAAATTAATTCACACCGAATACAAGCATGAGTAGGATATAATCCACCATGAACATAAATATCATGAAGGCTATGTTGATTTGATTCAACTACATGCGTGAACATGTGCCAAGTCGAGTCACTCAATTTATTCAAAGGAGGATACCATCCCATCATACCACATCATAATCATTCTAATAGCATGTTGGCACGCAAGGTAAACCATTATAACTCATAGCTAATCAAGCATGGCACAAGCAACTATAATCTCTAAATGTCATTGCAAATACGTTTACTTCATAATAAGCTGACTCAGAAATGATGAACTCATCATATTTACAAAAACAAGAGAGGTCGAGTTCATACCAACTTTTCTCATCCCAATAAGTCCATCATATATGGTCATTATTGCCTTTCACTTGCACGACCGAACGATGTGTATAATAATAAGAGTGCACGTGCATTGGACTAAGCTGGAATCTGCAAGCATTCAACTCAAAAAAGAAGACAAGTAATATAGGCTCTAAGTAAAATAAACAATCATGCATATGAGAGCCACTAAGCATTTTCAAAATGGTCTTCTCGACCCCCAAAAGAAAGAAAAGAAAATAAAACTATTTGCACAGGAAAACTCCCAACAAGTAAGAAGAAGAACAAGAAATCTTTTTGGGTTTTCATTTTAATTCTACTACAAGCATGGAAATTAAACTAACTATTTTTTTTGGTTTTTCTTAAGGTTTATCAAAAACACAAGAAGAAAACTAGAAAAAGAAATTTAAACTAGCAAGGATAATACAATGAAAGAGTATGAGCACCGACGATTAGTGTGTGAACATGAATGTAAAGTCGATGAGAAATACGTACTCCCCCAAGCTTAGGCTTTTGGCCTAAGTTGGTCTAATACCAAGGACCGCCTGGCTGATATCCGTAAGTGAAACCGGGGTCGTACTGAGATGCAGCGGCAACCGCCTCTTGAGCTGCGGCATGTTGGCGAGCTACCTCCGCTCTCCCCTCGTGTTTAGCTGCTTCCTCCCTGGTGACAACATATCTTCCTTTTGCCTGATAATCAAAAAGGTAGGGAGCAGGAAGAGTAACATGGACGACGTTGCGTCTGTCATAGATTAGATGGAGGAATTGTTCATTCCTCCCAAGAAATTGATGATTGACCATAGCTTCAGAATCCAAATAAATGGGAGGTATTATCATATCTCCCTCTCGTGGGGCTATACCAAGATAATTAGCCACACGGGTTGCATAAATTCCTCCAAATAAATTTCCCTTTCTACTATTATTCTGCAACCTACGTGCAACTATTGCCCCCAAGTTATAACCTTTATAACCTAACACAGCACTCTTGAGGACACACAGATCAGGGACACACATGTGACATGCTTCATCTTTACCGTTAATGCATCTACCAATGAAGAGAGCAAAATAATGTATAGCAGGAAAATGAATGCTCCATATGGTAGCTTGTGCTATGTCCCTGGATTCTCCCACAGTAATACTAGCAAGGAAATCTCTAAATTCAGATTTGTGAGGATTATTAATATTACCCCACTGCAGGAGTTGGCAAGCAGTTGTAAAATCCTCTAAGTCCATGGTATAAGATGTATCATAAATATCAAATATGACACTAGGGAAATTATGCGTGCAGTTATATTTAAACCTCTAAACAAAGGAATCAGTCAATTGATAGTACTGAGGACACTTATCTTGTAAGAAGTCCTCCAACTCAGCATTACGCACATACACGTGAAATTCCTCCTTGAAGCCTGCTTCGACCATAAAATCATCGGATGGCCACTCACAAGCTCGTACATCCGCGTCCCTCGGTAATTCAACATCTTGCTCACGTATAGAAATCCTGGGCCCTTTCTTCACCGAGGAACCACCTTGGTACATTCTTCTAAGCATAATTCTTTTTCTGAAAAATGTCAAATTTTTTAGTAACTTCAAAATAAAAGTGAATAAAACTGAACAAGATCGATAGCAACTAGTCCTACAAGTGCCTAGAGCCTATATCATGCATTAGAATTGCTTGGGACCTCATGAATTTAACCTGCAAGCTCAAGAACATGGTCACCTATGCAGCAAAAATTTGAATGAATAAAGCACACCAATGGAGGAGTCACATACCAAGCAACAATCTCCCAAAGCAATTTTGTGAATGGAGCTTTGAGCAAGGAGATCGAAAATCGCAGCAAAATGAGCTAGAACTCGTGTTTGAGCTGGATGGGAATTTTTTTGGGTAGAAGATGAAGTGTGTGGGTGCTGGCATAAGTGGAGGGGGGCCACCAGGGGCCACGAGAGAGGGGGCGCGCCCAGGTGGGGGCGGCGCCCTCCACTCTCGTGGCCTGGTGCTTGCCCCTCCTGTAGTGATTTCAGTGCCTAAAATCCTCAAATATTCCATAAAAATCATACTAAATTTGCAGGGCATTTGGAGCACTTTTATTTTCGGGATATTTTTTTATTGCATGGATAATTCAGAAAATAGATAGATAATACTCATTTTGCTTTATTTATTCTAAATAACAAAAAGTAAAAAGTGGGTACAGAAGGTTGTGCCTTCTAGTTTCATCCATCTCATGATCATCAAAATGAATCCACTAACAAGGTTGATCAAGTCTTGTTAACAAACTCATTCCGAATAACACGAAACCGGAGAAATTTCGAATAACACTAGGTTACCTCAATGGGGATATGAAAATCCCCAACAATAAGAATATCATACTTTTTCTTGACAGTAGGGAGAGGAAATTCAAAACCTCCAATAATGATAGTTGGAACTTTTCCAATAGAATTGATGCTATGAACTTGAGATTGTTTCCTCAGAAAGTGTACCGTATGCTCATTACCATTAACATGAAAAGTGACATTGCCTTTGTTGCAATCAATAATAGCCCCTGCAGTATTAAGAAAAGGTCTACCAAGGATAATAGACATACTATCGTCCTCAGGAATATCAAGAATAACAAAGTTCGTTAAGATAGTGACATTTGCAACCACAACAGGCACATCCTCACAAATACCGACAGGTATAGCAGTTGATTTATCAGCCATACGCAAAGATATTTCAGTAGGTGTCAACTTATTCAATTCAAGTCTACGATGTAAAGAGAGAGGCATAACACTAACACCGGCTCCAAGATCACATAAAGCAGTTCTAACATAATTTCTTTTAATGGAGCATGGTATAGTTGGTACCCCGGGATCTCCAAGTTTCTTTGGTATTCCACCCTTAAAAGTATAATTAGCAAGCATGGTGGAAATTTCAGCTTCCGGTATCTTTCTTTTATTTGTAATGATATCCTTCATATACTTAGCATCAGGATTTACTTTGAGCATATCAGTTAAGCGCATATGTAAGAAAATAGGTCTAATCATTTCAGCAAAGCGCTCAAAATCCTCATCATCCTTTGTATTGGATGGTTTAGGAGGAAATGGCATGGGTTTCTGAACCCATGATTCTCTTTCTCTACCGTGCTTCCTAGCAACAAAATCTCTCTTATCATAATGTTGATTCTTTGATTGTGGGTTATCAAGATCAACAGCAGGTTCAGTCTCTACTTCATTGTTTTTGCTGGGTTGAGCATCGACATGAACATTATCATTAACATTATCACTAGGTTCATGTTCATCACCTGATTGAGTTTCAGTATCAGAAATAGAAATATCATTGGGATTCTCAGGTGTGTCTACTGTAGGTCCACTAGAAGCATGCAAAGTTCTATCGTTTTTCTTTTTCTTCTTTTTGGAAGAACTAGGTGCCTCTAAATTATTTCTCTGGGAATCTTGCTCGATTCTCCTAGGGTGGCCTTCAGAATACAACGGTTCCTGAGTCATTCTATCAGTTCTAGTAGCCACTCTAACAACAAAGTCATTTTTATTATTTAATTCCTCAAGCAAATCATTTTGAGCTTTAAGTACTTGCTCAGCTTGAGTAGCAACCATAGAAGCATATTTGCTAACGAGTTTGAGTTCACCTTTAACTCTAGCCATATTATCGCTCTCGCGTCCTATCTCGAAAGCATTATTCTTTAACTCTCTACCAACATAAGCATTAAAACTTTCTTGTCTAGCAATAAAATCATCAAATTCATCTAAGCATGGGCTATGAAATTTAGTAGAGGGTATTTCAACTTTATCATATCTATAGAGAGAATTTACCTTTACTACCTATGTCGGGTTATCAAGACAATGTGGTTCTTCAATAGGCGGTATATTAAGACCATGTATTTCTTCAATAGGAGGTAAATTCTTAACATCTTCAGCTTTAATACCTTTTTCTTTCATTGATTTCTTTGCCTCTTGCATATCTTCAGGACTGAGAAATAAAACACCTCTCTTCTTGAATTGGGTTTAGGAATAGGCTCAGAATTGGCTCAATTGGTTCAGAATTGCCTCGGGAATTGGCTCGAGAACAGTCCAATTATTTTCATTAGTCAACATATTATTCAATAGTAATTCAGCTTAAATCATTGTTCTTTCCTGAAAACACAACCAGCACAACTATCCAACTAGTCCTTGGAAGCATCGGTTAGTCCATTATAAAAGATATCAAGTATTTCATTTTTCTTGAGAGGATGATCAGGCAAAGCATTAAGTAATTGGAGAAGCCTCCCCCAAGCTTGTGGGAGACTCTCTTCTTTGATTTGCACAAAATTATATATTTCCCGCAAGGCAGCTTGTTTCTTATGAGTAGGAAAATATTTAGTAGACAAGTAATAAATCATATCCTGGGGACTACGCACACAACCAGGAGCAAGAGAATTATACCAAGTCTTAGCGTCACCCTTTAACGAGAACGGAAATATCTTAAGGATGTAATAATAGCGAGACTTCTCATCATGAGTAAACATGGTAGCTATATCATTCAACTTGGTAAGATGTGCCACAACAGTTTCAGATTCAAGGCCATAAAAAGGATCAGATTCAACCAAAGTATTAATCTCAGGATCAACATAGAATTCATAATCCTTATCAGTAACACAGATAGGTGAAGTAGCAAAAGAAGGGTCGGGTTTCATTCTAGCATTAAGAGACTGCTGCTTCCATTTAGCTACTCCCTCTGTTCCTAAATATAGGGTGTATAGTTTTTGGTGCGGAAATTAAAGAACACACATGGATGGAAATTTCACAAGTTTTGGGCTAGATTACACCTGATTAATTGGCATGAGAAAATAGAGGAGCTTGCCTAGTATAAGGAAATGTAATAAAATCCCAAATTTTTTTATCCAAACGAGTGGTGCAACACAATACACCTTATATTTTGGACTTTTTCTCAAAAATCTATACACCTTATATCAAGGAACGGGGGAGTAATAATTTCTTAAGATCATATCTATCATTGCAAGCAAAGATAGCTCTAGCAGCTTCTTCATTCATAACATAACCCTCAGGAACAACAGGCAATTCATAATCATTAGGAGAACCTTCATCATCACTATCATCAATAATAGCATCTTCAATAATTTCATTCCCCCTAGCTCTAGCAAGTTGTTCATCAAGAAATTCACCTAATGGCAAAGTAGTATCACGCACAGAAGTAGTTTCATCATAAGTATCATGCATAGCAGAAGTGGCATCATCAATAACATGCGACATATCAGAATTCATAACAGTAGCAGGTTTATGTGTCGCAAGCTTACTAATAACAGAAGGAGAATCTAGTGCAGAGCTAGATGGCAGTTCCTTACCTCCCCTCGTAGTTGAGGGGAAAATCTTGGTTCTGCCGTCTTTCAAGTTCTTCATAGTGATCAATAGATATAAATCCCAAGTGACTCAGAGAATAGAGCTATGCTCCCCGACAACGGCGCCAGAAATTAGTATTGATAACCCACAAGTGTAGGGGATCGCAACAACTTTCGAGGGTAAAGTATTCAACCCAAATTTATTTATTCGACATAAGGGGAGCCAAAGAATATTCTTGAGTATTACCAGTTGAGTTGTCAATTCAACCACACCTGGATAACTTAGTATCTGCAGCAAAGTATTCAGTAGCAAAACTGGTATGATAACAAAGGTAACGGTGGCAAAAGTAAAGATAATTGTTTTTGGGTTTTTGTAGTAGTTGTAACAGTAGCAACGGAAAAGTAAATAAGCGAAGAACAATATGTGAAAAGCTCGTAGGCAATGGATCGATGATGGATAATTATGCGGATCGATTCCTCATGTAATAGCTATAACATAGGGTGACACAGAACTAGCTCTAGTTCATCAATGTAATGTAGGCATGTATTCCGTAAATAGTCATACGTGCTTATGGAAAAGAACTTGCATGGCATCTTTTGTCCTACCCTCCCGTGGCAGCGGGGTCCTAGCCGAAACTAAGGGATATTAAGGCCTCCTTTTAATAGAGAACCGGAACAAAGCATTAGCACATAGTGAATACATGAACTCCTCAAACTACAGTCATCACCGAGAAGTATCCCGATTATTGTCACTTCGGGGTTGTCGGATCATAACACATAATAGGTGACTATAGACTTGCAAGATAGGATCAAGAACACACATATATTCATGAAAACATAATAGGTTCAGATCTGAAATCATGGCACTCGGGCCCTAGTGACAAGCATTAAGCATAGCAAAGTCATAGCAACATCAATCTCAGAACATAGTGGATACTAGGGATCAAACCCTAACAAAACTAACTTGATTACATGGTAAATCTCATCCAACCCATCACCGTCCAGCAAGCCTACGATGGAATTACTCACGCACGGCGGTGAGGGTCATGAAATTGGTGATGGAGGATGGTTGATGACGACAACGGCAACGAATCCCCCTCTCTGGAGCCCCGAACGGACTCCAGATCAGCCCTCCCGAGAGAGATTAGGGCTTGGCGGCGGCTACGTGTCGTAAATGCGATGAAACTTTCTCTCTATTTTTTTCTCCCCGAACGTGAATATATGGAGTTGGAGTTGAGGTCGATGGAGGCCAAGGGGCCCACAAGATAGGAGGGCGCGCCCAGGGGAGGGGGCGCGCCCCCCTGTCTCGTGGACATGGTGCGGTCCCCCTGGTCTTGATTCTTTCGCCAATATTTTTTATATTTTCCAAAAAGTCGCTCCGTGGATTTTCAGGACATTCCGAGAACTTTTCTTTTCTACACATAAAACAACATCATGGCAGTTCTGCTGAAAACAGCGTCAGTCCGGGTTAGTTTCATTCAAATCATGCAAGTTAGAGTCCAAAACAAGGGCAAAAGTGTTTGGAAAAGTAGATACATTGGAGACGTATCAATGCTTGCATGTATTCTAGAAAAAAGTTGTTTATCATGCTTGGTTTGGTTAACTGGTTTTTCCTTGCGTCTCGAGTTAATCGGTTGGACTTACAATTTTTTTATTTTTCATTAATATATTTTACTGATAGTATGCCAACTCTCAGATAACCTGATCAAGATTTGCCTTATATGTGTTGCAGGGAGACAGAGGAAGGCAATGAGGTTTACCATCGATGTTTGCACATGCATGGTCCTTTGGCTAATAGCAAATTATTGTGTAGTTGCAGGAATCATTCTAATATTTATGTTTTTAACAATTTGATCTTGCACATGTAGGTCCAGCTGTCAGAGGTTAGACCCACTGTTCGACCCATTTTACATATGGGGAAATGAGATGTCCATGAATATCAGTCAAGTCAAGAAACTCAGAAATATTGTTAGGATAAAGAAACTTGCGAGGAATAATAGCAAGATCTTTGTTTGCACAATTAAGAAGACATCAGTCAACTATAGGATGGTACTAACTCTTTTACCTTGTTTTCCCCCTTGTGCCATTTCAAAATTTAGAACAACTATTTGTTAGGGCATAGTTCTCTCTAAGTGGTTTTGGTGATTGATGACAATGTTTTTGCGGACTAATTGTGTGCCTTGAGCATTTCAAATATTCATTCATATGGCACGAGACTATTTCTTCCCCTTGCTGTGTAAATGAAAACGGTGTAGTTTTCCTTCATTTCAGTTTTGGTGGACTTGAGTCGTAGGAGATACTGTACTATCAAGAGGGGGTCCGTATCGGAAAGGTTATGGTGGAATCAACACGTAGACATCTCTTTTGCACCCTCAGCTCTTTCCCGCATCCTTGGAGGATCCTTCATTGTCGTGGAAGTGGCATTGGGGACAAGCCAGCGATAGTACCCATGTCAGTAGCGGCGATACCGCCCGAGAACAACAGTGTAGTCTTCTTTATGTCGATGGTAGTACCTCTAAGCCACATTCCATTGTGGTGAAGCTCCGTGGTTCGTTGGGAGCCTCCAATTCAGTTGTGGAGAGAGTCTCAACCTTGTTTGTAAAGGTCTGGTTACCACCTTTAAGGTCACCACTAGTGGAATCTGGGCATCTCACATTGTGTGAGGGCGTGGGGAGAATACGGTGGCCCTATGTTGACACTCAATTTTGGCATGGTCAAGAACTTAATTAAGATGAACTCATATGGGGAAGTGGTCTACATGAAAAAGTTCCATATTGTCGACGTGAACATCTTTGAAGTTTGGGCCATCACTATCTGATCTCATCTCGAGGGTCGAAACTATACTCGAAGTACTCAGATTTTATATTCAGAGTATTATTCGGCCAATTAAGCCTCCAAGATGCCCTCAGTTGAAAACCCTTTCTACACAAATTGTCTTCGTCTCATCGAAACAGTCGATTTTGATATAAAAGTCGTCCCAATCTAAGTTCCTATAAAAAATTTAGAGCCATCCGAATACAACCCTATCACAAGCCAAAAGTGGCGCGCCCCATCAGCCACTGTGTCTAATGGGTAGCGCAAATAGTAGCCTGTTTTGCACGAGCGATTTGACCCTCGAGATGACCTCTGATCAAAAAGCGTTCAACATGAAAGTTGATCATCTCGTCGAAATGGTCAAGATTTCTTTCGGGCTCGTTTCTATCCAAGGTCGTTTACCACCTCAAAAAAGACCCGCAAGGTGCAGCCAGTTTTAGACCGAACAGTTTTGGAAAGTTCGGACAAAACCAATCCGAATTTGACTAGGGTTTTGGACGTGAATCCAAACTTTTTCCTTGCACGAGAAGTCCAGTCGCCTCCTATATACCTAAGGGGTGACGGCCGATTGAACAATACACAATCGAACAAACACATCTACTACTTTTTCGTGTTCATCTATCCCCTACCCTTGTATCTTTCTTCTCGTTCTTCATCGTTCTTCAGCAATGGAGGGCTGCGGAGCCACGAGGCTCTAGGGGTGAGCAAATCGACCTGGAGCAGCCCATAGACACCGCGCGCCCTGACGGGGTCCCTCCCAGGCGTGTGGGGTTTCGGGTTTACAAAAGTGCCCGTCGGATTGCTTGTGTATCGCAATTCCGGTCGGGTCTCCTTCGACGTGAGTTGCGGTGCATCACCCTCGGCATCAAGGGTACACGGTGACGTGTTCGTGTGCAAACACACTTTTTGGCGACTCCGCTGGGGACGAAGCTTTGAACTGTCTCCAGTCCGTTCTTGCTACGAAGAGATCGTCATCTGGGTTTGCAATCTACAAAGGTAATATGAATACTCAATTCCCTACTGTACATGCAAATAACTCATATGGTGTTACTAGCTCGTTCAATGAGTATACTCTATCGGCCAGCTCTGGTTTTTTCAATAATGCATCTAATTACGTGCATAGGCCGATTCAAAATGATTTACATGCTTCAACTTCTTATTGAAGGAAATATGCCCTAGAGGCAATAACAAAGTTGTTATTTATATTTCCTTATATCGTGATAAATGTTTATTATTCATGCTAGAATTGTATTAATCGGAAACTTAGTACATGTGTGAATACATAGACAAACAGAGTGTCCCTAGTATGCCTCTACTTGACTAGCTCGTTAATCAAAGATGGTTAAGTTTCCTAACCATAGACATGTGTTGTCATTTGATGAATGATATCACATCATTAGAGAATGATGTGATGGACAAGACCCATCCGTTAGCTTAGCACTATGATCGTTTAGTTTATTTCTATTGCTTTCTTCATGACTTATACATGTTCCTATGACTATGAGATTATGCAACTCCCAAATACCGAAGGAACACTTAGTGTGCTATCAAACATCACAATGTAACTGGGTGATTATAAAGATGCTCTACAAGTGTCTCCGATGGTGTTTATTGGGTTGGCATAGATCAAGATTAGGATTTGTCATTCCGTGTTTCGGAGAGGTATCTCTGGGCCCTCTCAGTAATGCACATCACGATAAGCCTTGCGAGCAATGTGACTAATGAGTTGGTCACGAGATGATGCATTACTGAACGAGTAAAGAGACTTGCCGGTAATGAGATTGAACTAGGTATGATGATACCGATGATCGAATCTTGGGCAAGTAACATACCGATGACAAAGGGAAAAACGTATGTTGTTGTGCGGTTTTACCAATAAAGATCTTCATAGAATATGTAGGAACCAATATGAGCATCCAGGTTCCGCTATTGGTTATTGACCAGAGAGGTGTCTCCGTAGGGTCCGCACGCTTAACGTTCGATGACGATTGGTATTATGAGTTTATGTGATTTGATGTACCGAAAGTTTTTTGGAGTCCCGGATGATATCACGGACATGAAGAGGAGTCTCGAAATGGTCGAGACATTAATATTGATATATTGGAAGGTTATATTCGGACACTGGAATGGTTCCGAAGTGTATCGGGTATTTTCCGGAGTACTGGGAGGTTATCAGAACCCCCTGGGAGGTTAATGGGCCTTCATGGGCTGGAAGAGAGGAGGCGGCGGCCAGGTGGAGGCGCGCGCCCCCCAAGCCCAATCCGGATTGGGGTGGGGACCGGCCCCCCTTTCCTTCTCTCCTTCTTCCCCTTCCTTCTTCTCCTACTTGGACTAGGAAAGGGGGGAACCTAGTCCTACTAGGAGTAGGAAGCCCTCCCCCTTGGGCGCGGCCCTCCTCCTCCTTCCCTCCTTTATTTACAGGGGAGTGGGGCACCTCATAAACACACAAGTTGATCTTTAACCGTGTGCGGTGCCCCCCTCCACCGTTTTCCTCCTCAGTCATATCGTCGTAGTGCTTAGTCGAAGCCCTACGGCGATAACTTCATCATCACCGTCACCATGCCGTCGTGCTGATGGAACTCTCCCTCGGCCTCAGCTGGATCTAGAGTTCGAGGGATGTCACCGAGCTGAACATGTGCAGATCGCGGAGGTGTCGTACGTTCAGTACTTGATAAGTTGGATTGCGAAGACGTTCGACTACATCAACCGTGTTACTCAACGCTTCCGCTTTTGGTCTACGAGGGTACGTGGACACACTCTCCCCGCTCGTTGCTATGCTTCTCCTAGATAGATCTTGCGTGGTCATAGGAATTTTTTTGAAATACTACGTTCCCCAACGGTGGCATCCGAGCCAGGTCTATGCGTAGATGTTATATGCATGAGTAGAACACAAAGAGTTGCCGGCGATAATAGTCATACTGTTTACTAGCATGTCATACTTTGATTCGGCAGTATTGTTGGATGAAAGCGGCCCAGACCGACATTACATGACCGTGTTCATGATACTGGTTCTACCGCCGTGCTTCGCACACAGGTGGCTAGTGGGTGTCTATTTCTCCAACTTTAGTTGAATCGACTGTGACTATGCCCGGTCCTTGTTGAAGGTTAAAACAGCACACTTGACGAAAAATCGTTGTGGTGTTGATGCATAGGTAAGAACGGTTCTTGCAAAGCCCGTAGCAGCCACGTACAATTTGCAACAACAAAGTAGAGGACGTCTAACTTGTTTTTGTAGGGCTTGCTGTGATGTGATATGGTCAAGACGTGATTATATATAAATTGTTGTATGAGATGATCATGTTTTGTAACAGTTATTAACAACTGGCAGGAGCCATATGGTTGTCGCTTTATTGTATGAAATGCAATTGCCATGTAATTGCTTTACTTTATCACTAAGCGGTAGCGATAGTTGTAGAAGCAATAGTTGGCGAGATGACAACAATGCTACGATGGAGATCAAGGTGTCAAGCCGGTGACGATGGTGATCATGACAGTGCTTTGGAGATGGAGATCAAAGGCACAAGATGATGATGGCCATATCATATCACTTATATTGATTGCATGTGATGTTTATCCTTTATGCATCTTATTTTGCTTAGTTCGGCGGTAGCATTATAAGATGATCTCTCACTAAATTTCAAGATACAAGCGTTCTCCCTGAGTATGCACCGTTACGACAGTTCGTCGTGCCGAGACACCACATGATGATCGGGTGTGATAAGCTCTATGTTCACATACCATGGGTGCAAGCCAATTTTGCACATGCAGAATACTCAGGTTAACCTTGACGAGCCTAGCATATGCAGATATGGCCTCGGAACACTGAAACCAAAAGGTCGAGCGTGAATCATATAGTAGATATGATCAACATAGTGATGTTCACCATTTAAAACTACTACATCTCACGTGATGATCGAACATGGTTTAGTTGATATGGATCACGTGATCACTTAGATGATTAGAGGGATGTCTATCTAAGTGGGAGTTCTTAAGTAATATGATTAATTGAACTTTAATTTATCATGAACTTAGTACCTGATAGTATTTTGCATGTCTATGTTGTTGTAGATAAATGGATCATGGTACTGTTCCATTGAATTTTAGTGCGTTCCTAAAGAAAGCTAAGTTGAAAGATGATGGTAGCAACTACACGGACTGGGTCCGTAACTTGAGAATTATCCTCATTGGTGCACAGAAGAATTACGTCCTGGAAGCACCGTTGGGTGCCAAGCCTGCTGCAGATGCTACTGATGATGTTAAGAACGTCTGGCAAAGCAAAGCTGATGACTACTCGATAGTTCAGTGTGCCATGCTTTATGACTTAGAATCGGGACTTCAAAGACGATTTGAACATCATGGAGCATATGAGATGTTCCAAGAGTTGAAGTTAATATTTCAAGCAAATACCCGAGTTGAGACATATGAAGTCTCCAACAAGTTCTATAGCTGCAAAATGGAGGAGAATATTTCTGTCAGTGAACACATACTCAGAATGTCTGGGTACCATAACCACTTGACTCAACTGGGAGTTAATCTTCCTGATGATAGTGTCATTGACGGAGTTCTTCAATAACTGCCACCAAGCTTAAAGGCTTCATGATGAACTATAATATGCAAGGGATGAACAAGACTATTCCTGAGCTTTTCGCGATGCTAAAAGCTATGGAGGTAGAAATCAAGAAGGAGCATCAAGTGTTGATGGTCAACAAGACCACTAGTTTCAAGAAAAAGGGCAAAGGGAAGAAGGGGAACTTCAAGAAGAATGGCAAGAAAATTGCTGCTCAAGAGAAGAAACCCAAGTGCGGACCTAAGCTTGGCCGAGGTGCTTCTTGCAAAGGGACTGGTCCTTTGAGCGGAACTGCCGCAAGTATTTGGCGGATAAGAAGGATGGCAAAGTGAAAGGTATATTTGATATACATGTTATTGATGTGTACCTTACTAATGCTCATAGTAGCGCATAGGTATTTGATCTTGGTTACATTGCTCATATTTGCAACTCGAAACAGGGGCTACGGATTAAACAAAGATTGGCTAAGGACGAGGTGATGATGCACGTGGGAAATGGTTCCAAGGTCGATGTGATCGCCGTCAGCACGCTACCTCTAAATCTACCTTCGGGATTAGTTTTAGACCTGAATAATTGCTATTTGGTGCCAGCATTGAGCATGAACATTATATCTGGATCTTGTTTGATATGAGAAGGTTATTCATTTAAATCAGAGAATAATGGTTGTTCTATTTATATGAGTAATATCTTTTATGGTCATGCACCCTTGCTGAGTGGTCTATTTTTGTTGAATCTCGATCGTGGTGATACACATGTTCATAATATTGAAGCCAAAAGATGCAAAGTTGATAATCATAGTGCCAATTATTTGTGGCACTGCCGTTTGGGTCATATTGGTGTAAAGCGCATGAAGAAACTCCATACTGATGGACTTTTGGAATCTCTTGATTATGAATCACTTGGTGCTTGTGTACCGTGCCTCATGGGTAAGATGACTAAAACTCCGTTCTCCAGAACAATGGAACGAGCTACTGACTTATTGGAAATAATACATACCGATGTATGCGGTCCAATGAGTGTTGAGGCTCGTGGCGGGTGTCGTTATTTTCTAACCTTCACAGATGATTTGAGCAGATATGGGTATATCTACTTGATGAAACATAAGTATGAAACATTTGAAAAGTTCAAAGAATTTCAGAGTGAAGTGGAAAATCATCGTAACAAGAAAATAAAGTTTCTACGATCTGATCATGGAGGAGAATATTTGAGTTACAGGTTTGGTCTTCATTTGAAACAATGTGGAATAGTTTCGCAACTCACGCCACCTGGAACACCATAGCATAATGGTGTGTCTGAACATCGTAACCGCACTTTATTAGATATGGTACGATCTATGATGTCTCTTACTGATTTACCGCTACCGTTTTGGGGTTATGCTTTAGAGACGGCTGCATTCACATTAAATAGGGAACCATCTAAATCCGTTGAGATGACACCTTATGAATTGTGGTTTGGCAAGAAACCCAAGTTGTCGTTTCTGAAAGTTTGGGGCTGCAATGCTTATGTGAAAAAGCTTCAACCTGATAAGCTTGAACCCAAATCGGAGAAGTGTGTCTTCATAGGATACCCAAAGGAGACTGTTGGGTACACCTTATATCACAGATCTGAAGGCAAGATATTCGTTGCTAAGAATGGATCATTTCTAGAGAAGGAGTTTCTCTCGAAAGAAGTGAGTGGGAGGAAAGTAGAACTTGATGAAGTAATTGTACCTTCTCTCGAATTGGAAAGTAGTTCATCACAGAAAATAGTTCCAGTGATTACTACACCAATTAGTGAGGAAGCTAATGATGATGATCATGAAACTTCAGACCAAGTTACTACCGAACCTCGTAGGTCAACCAGAGTAAGATCTGCACCAGAGTGGTACGATAATCATGTTCTAGACATCATGTTACTAGACCATAACGAACCTACGAACTATGGGGAAGTGATGATGAGCCCAGATTCCGCAAAATGGCTTGAGGCCATGAAATTTGAGATGGGATCCATGTATGAGAACAAAGTGTGGACTTTGGTTGACTTGCCCGACGATCGACAAGCCATCGAGAATAAATGGATCTTCAAGAAGAAGACTGACGCTGATGGTAATGTTACTGTCCACAAAGCTCGACTTGTTGCAAACGGTTTTTGACAATTTTAAGGAGTTGACTACGATGAGACTTTCTCACCCGTAGCGATGCTTAAGTCTATCCGAATCATGTTAGCAATTGCCGCATTTTATGATTATGAAATTTGGCAAATGGATGTCAAAACTGCATTCCTGAATGGATTTTTGGAAGAAGAGTTGTATATGATGCAACCATAAGGTTTTATCGATCCAAAGGATGCTAACAAAGTGTGCAAGCTCCAGCGATCCATTTATGGACTCATGCAAGCCTCTCGGAGTTGGAATAAACGTTTTGATAGTGTGATCAAAGCATATGGAGAAGCCTGTATTTATAAGAAAGTGAGTGGGCGCTCTGTAGCATTTCTAATATTATATGTGGATGACATATTGTTGATTTGAAATGATATAGAATTTCTGGATAGCATAAAAGGATACTTGAATAAGAGTTTTTCAATGAAAGACCTCGGTGAAGCTGCTTATATATTGGGCATCAAGATCTATAGAGATAGATCAAGACGCTTAATTGGACTTCCACAAAGCACATACCTTGATAAGATTTTGAAGAAGTTCAAAGTGGACCAGTCAAAGAAAGGGTTCTTGCCTATGTTACAAGGTGTGAAGTTGAGTGAGACTCAATGCCCGACCATTGCAAAAGATAGAGCGAAAATGAAATTCATTCCTTATGCTTGAGCCATAGGTTCTATCATGTATGCAATGCTATGTAACAGACCTGATGTGTGCCTTGCTATAAGTGTAGTAGGGATGTAACAGACACGAATCCAATGGATTCGATGCTATTGGGCTGAAGAATGGTTCAAGTACAAGTTTGTGACGAAGGAATATGCGGAGAAGAATGCTATTAAGAGACCTTGGGGTGATATTCTCTATCGAGGACTTCAACCCAAGAACAGAGCTAAAGCTATTGCGCAAGGCTTCTATCCTTGCATGGTCCGTGGACCTCAGCCTGAGAACGCCGATCCCACTTCATTACTCACGGTGTCGTGGCGATGCTCTCTTGAGCGCAACTTCCAGTTATTGTGGCCCGCTAAGAAAAACAAGAAATCATTGGGATTAGACTTCAACCTGGTCCCTCTGCTCCTCGTCTTGTGGCTCCGTGATCTTGAACCCAATGTCATCGGCCCCTTCTCCAATCTCGATGGCCTCATCACCTACATCTTGGTCCAGGGTGCCAGAGTGGATCATTCTGACAATGATGCTGACTCCGATGAAGCCCCAGCTCCTCCTCCAAAGCCGCAGAAGCAAAAGAAGCAAAAGGCTTCTAAATCAGCACCTCCAAAAACTTCTCGTGCGAAGCCAGCCTTGCACCTCCACGAAGGCGATTGTGCGATCGAAGATCAATCCCGCATCTCCTAGAGAACGGAGAAGAAGAAGCAAATTGTCAGGCATACTGATGAAGCCTTGACACCTGCCGCCATTCTGCGTGAAGAACCCATTGATCTGTCTAGCGATGAAGATCTTGCTGATGATGCCCTTGAGCAGCTGATAAAGAGCAAGGAAGAAGCAGAAATCCTCAACAACTTGCCTCTCTTTGATGTGGCAATCATCCACAACTTCATTGATGAGTGGTTCGACACCCCCAATCTCAGCTTTGAAGATTTACAGCTTCCCATTGGCCTCAGCGTCTCTTTTAATGGCGCCATTGCTTCCGAGCTAGCTCTCGCTCAGCGCATCATTGAGTTGAAGAACAAAATTGATTATGAGAAGGCTCGGTTCAAGAAGCATGTGGCGAAGCTCAGTGTTTAAGACATCAGAAACTTCAAGGTCATGCTACATGAGCTTAAAGAAGCTTTTCTGAAGAAGCGCCAAGAAGCTCAGGGCTCTCGAGAGTGCATGAAGAGTTTGGCTGATAAGTGTGTGCTTGCCTACAATGAGGCTGAGAAGCGCAAGTCACTTGGCCGTCCTGGCATTGACCCCAGGATGGCTGCGAAGAAAAAGAAGAAGCTTCCTGCTGACTAGCCTGCACCTTCAAGTCAAGAAGCCCCTCGCATTATCTTCCCAAGCAGCATGACAGGCTCGAAGCCAAAGGTCACCTACAACCACGAGCGAGAAGAAGATGAGGGCTGCCGAGGCTGAAGCCAGAAATAGGAAGAATACTGAAGCCTCTGATGCCGCTCCCTCCAAGAAGAAGCGCAAGACCAAGAAGACTAGGGCTGCTCCCATAGAGCCCTTAGTTGTTGAACCCATTTAGGTGTTAAGCCTGCGTCGAACATCAAGAAAGAAGGATGATAGTCCATGAGCCTGCTTCCACAGAGGCTCATGAAGCTGAAGATATTCCAGCAGCTGAACCCACCGCTGCTGAAGACATTGGTCATAATGACAATGTTGAATATGATCAAGTTCTTCCTCAGATCGAACATGACATGGTATCATCGCCTGTTCTTACAAACAACGAACTCATTAGCATTGGTCGTCCTCTGACGCCAATTGCTCAGATGCATCGTGGGCTGATCACCCACAGCAACAAGACTCCCCCAGTACTCCCCAACAACAACAACAAGCTACACCTCCCGTGCAAGAAGAAGATGAAGACTTTGAGGCCCAGCCAACTCCATCTCCTAAGGCGTTGCTGCATTTATGAGCCGCCAAAGGACAAAGGCCTCAAGTCCCTCATCGGCGTTCGAGAAGGAGAAGTGCAACATCCACATTGCCGTCAAGTCTTCTGAACCCATTCCAAGCGTGAATGTCTCCGATCTAAAGCACAAGATCTTTGAAGGCATTACGGCTGCATCACCAAGGAAAATCAAGAAGGCGTCGTGTCCCTACTCCCCGGTGATTGAAGAAGTTGTTCCTGATGTGAACGTGCCAGTGCCCGACCCTCCTGTTCATCAAGAGGAGGTTGAAATTGTTGAAGCTACCACCGCCAACGCCAATGAAGCCAATGACATAGTCATGGCTGACGCTAATATGGAGCCTGCACCAATCAGTGTGCCTGAAACCAATGAGGTCACTGTGCCTGAAGCCAATGAGGCCACTGCACCTGAAGCTAATGAGACAACTGCTCCCAAAGCACCTGTTGTGCAGCCTGAAGCCTCAACTGTTGCCCCTGCTCCTGTTCCGCCACCAAGGCCCCATACAATTGAGCAAGCATACAGTCATGGTCAGCTAACCACTGGCCGATGGCCCATTCTGGTACCTCCGCCTACTGCCTCTGGACCTCAATTTGATTATCATGTAGAGCATAGGCCTCAGGTCCAGAAGCCCAAGCCAAGACTGCCAAGGTTTCCAGGTACTGCAAACTCACCAGGGTCCTTCAATTCAAATGGCTTCAACAGCCACAATACCTTCTTTGACAGCGCCAAGAACCCCTACTCCAAGCCAAGGATATCATCAGATCGGTTCTGGAGCTATCAGCAGAGAAGCGATTACTCCTGCATTCTATATGATCAAGGGCGCATTTTCCCTCATATGCGCCTTGACACTGAAGCCATTGCTGGACTACCGTGGTTAGAAGAAGCACTTGATTGCTTTCGTGATGCTGGTCTGCTCAACTTTGTGATAGACAAAGAACACTGGAATGAAGAGCTATTGCTTCAATTCTATGCTACGCTACACATTCGCGGCTACAACAGAGATATCAAAACATGGGTCCTCGAGTGGATGACCGGAAATGTTCATCATGAAGCCAAAGCTCTTGACATCATCGAGCTTACAGGGCTAGCCACTCCTGGAGAGCTATATGAACATGATTGTCAGCTACACCACAATGCATTGGAGAGCATCTTCCATAAGCCAGAACCCAATATGAGCCAGATGTTGAGCATGATGAAGCCTTTGCCATCTGACGCTGAATATCCAACGGAGTTCTTTGTTGAAGACCTTGGTATTTTTATGATATAGATTGGAAAGTAAAGATTGCAAAATAAAGTAGATCGAAAACTTATATGATAAAAGATAGACCCGGAGGCCATAGGTTTCATTAGTGGCTTCTCTCAAGATAGCATAAGTATTACGGTGGGTGAACAAATTACTGTCGAGCAATTGATAGAAAAGTGCATAGTTATGAGAATATCTAGGCATGATCAAGTATATAGGCATCACGTCTGCGACAAGTAGATCGAAACAATTCTGCATCTACTACTATTACTCCACACATTGACTGCTATCCAGCATGCATCTATAGTATTAAGTTCATAAGAACAGAGTAACGCATTAGGCAAGATGACATGATGTAGAGGGATAAACTTAAGCAATATGATATAAACCCCATCTTTTTATCCTTGATGGCAACAATACAATCGTGCCTTCTTTGCCCTAACATCCTTTGGGAAAGGACACCACAAGATTGAACCCAAAGCTAAGCACTTCTCCCATTGCAAGAAAGATCAATCTAGTAGGCCAAACCAAACTGATAATTCGAAGAGACTTGCAAAGATAACCAATCATACATAAAAGAATTCAGAGGAGATTCAAATATTTCTCATAGATAAACTTGATCATAAACCCACAATTCATCGGATCTCGACAAACACACCACAAAAAGAGTTACATCGAATAGATCTCCAAGAAGATCGAGGAGAACTTTGTATTGAGATTCAAAGAGAGAGAAGAAGCCATCTAGCTAATAACTATGGACCCGAAGGTCTGTGTTAAACTACTCACAACTCATCGGAGAGGCTATGGTGTTGATGTAGAAGCCCTCCATGAACGATTCCCCCTCCGGTGGAGCGCCGACGAAGGCTCCAAGATGGGATCTCACGGATACAGAAGGTTGCGGCGGTGGAAATAGGGTTTCGTGGTGCTCTTGGATATATGCGAAGGAGGTAGGCCAGGGGAGCCACGAGGGGCCCACGAGGGTGGGGGGCGCCCTCCTGCCTCGTGGTCGCCTTGGCTGCTTCTTGACGTCCCCTCAAAGTCTCCTGGATTGCGTTTGTTCCAAAAAGATCGCTCCCGAAGGTTTCATTCCGTTTGGACTCCGTTTGATATTCCTTTTCTTCGAAACACTGAAGTAGGCAAAAAAACAGCAATTCGGGCTGGGCCTCCGGTTAGTAGGTTAGTCCCAAAAATGATATAAAAGTGTAAAGTAAAGCCCATAAACATCCAAAACGGATAACATAATAGCATGGAACAATCAAAAATTATAGATACGTTGGAGATGTATCAGTGCAAATATGAGGATCAGTATTGGCAAAGTGAGAATTTCAATGCAACATATTCATATCCTTATTTTGAGCCGCCAATGCCAATGCCGTGGATGCCTCCCTATGCTCATTTAAATCCATATTCATCATGGGACAGGTATGATACAAGGGCACATTCTCCATCTTATTTTAGACCATCTCACCAATACTATGCAGCTCCAAGAAGATCAACATTTGAACAATCACGCGTCAAAGACCGTTTCAATCATAAGGAATCGCTTCAGAGCTCAAGGAAGAAGAAAGAGGTGGTAAAGCAAGTTTACCGCATGAAAAGAGATGGTCGTAAGTGTGCTACTTCAGATTTGATCTCAATTAACAAAGAGCCAATTAAAGTGTTGACATTGGCTACAAAAGGCAAAGAAGTGAAGCAATCAATTGATAAAAATTAGAGTGCCAAATCTGAAGAAAAGAAGCTGAGGGTGCACAAGGCCCAAAAAGAGTTGCCATTGGTTGAAACAAAATTACAGTCGAGGTGCTCACTTGGCTTATCGTATTTGCAAAAGAATGAGCTACAAAAGCTTAGTGCACAAGAACTTGAAGAAAGGAACATGGCATGGGTTCCCAAAGGAAGTACTCAAAATGATAATTATGTGCAAGCTTCCATTACAAGAAGTTCAGCAAAGGTGAAGAAGGAAAAGAGTGAAAACTATGAAGGACCAAGCCGAAGGTTTCAATATCTTCGGTCTACACATTATCCATATTCTTCAACTATGCTATTAACGCCTATGCCATGGAATTCGTCATCAGGTATGATTGGTAACCCTCAATGGGCTTATTTTAATCCATGGATGCAATATAATTTCGCATGAAAGGGTATTGCCAAATCACTATACATTTGATTAGCTACAAGTTTGTTGCTGATCCAAATAGTCGAAATACTTGATTTGTCATTTCATTTGTTTATTTCGGCTATATGTGCTTTGAATGAAGTTTACATGGTAATGGCCGATATTTATCTATCTTCCTAAGATTATGTCAATGCATGGCCGGTGTAGTACTCTAACATCGTCCTTAGTTCGATTGGAGAACGAGATAAGGTACGTGCTCATGGAAATTTATATGTATGCCTATATTATTGATTGAATGGAGTTGAGACATGATGACCGATGTCATTGAATATATTTTGCATAGACCAATTCATAGTTGCAGAATTGGCTAGTGGGCTTATACTTTGTTTGGATATGATTTGGCTTATGCACCTTCGAGATCTATAAGAGGACAAATCGTAGCTGATTTTATTACTGAACCTTAGATTAATGACATGCATAATATTGATATTAGTCTTGTCTCTCTAGTACTATGGAGATTATGTTTTGATGGTTCAATTAATAGCAATGGCCAAAGTGTTGGTCTTGTTTATATATCTCTTTATGGTACTATTTTTGAAGCCACATGCCGATTAGAATATTTTTATGCATGATTAATCAAAGCCGAATATGCATTGTTATTCGGATTGAATCTTTTACTTGCTATAGGTGCTATACATACTGAGGCTTTCGGTGATTCGTTATGAGTAGTGCAACAAATATCCAGGGTTTATCAATGTTTTGATGAATCACTTATAGTTTATCTTGGGGTATGTCTAGATGCAAAATTTACCTTGGGTTGCTTTAATATTCTCCACATATCTAGACATGACAATTGGAGAGAGTT
This sequence comes from Aegilops speltoides, assembly GCA_021437245.1. Taxonomy (NCBI): domain Eukaryota; kingdom Viridiplantae; phylum Streptophyta; class Magnoliopsida; order Poales; family Poaceae; genus Aegilops; species Aegilops speltoides. The sequence continues at coordinate 166,308,545 of CM038146.1, forward strand.
AGCATAGCAAGCATCCGGCTACCATGTCTGTCATGGTGTATTGCACATCTATCAATAGCCGATGCTTATTCTTGCAAACATAGGTAAGGCCGAATTGGAGCTCACCACCTCGGCCACTAATGAAACTTTTATGCAGGCAAAGCAAGGATTGGAGGAAGTTCATTCTTGATTATCTGCAAAATCCTAGCGGAAGGGTGAATAATATGGTTCGGAGGATGGCTTTGAGATACATATCTATGGAACCTTATCATCGGATTGTTAAATAAGTTGAGAAGTTTTCACCCAAGCTGCATCAAGAGGTTCAAATAAGCAATGGACGATATATACTTATCGTCCTAAGCACATACTAATGGCTGAGGGAGTGTTGACATCGTGCTTAGAACAAACTCTGTGCAAGTTATTTTTTGGCACAAAAATTTTGCCGAAAAATAGGGGGGGGGGGCATGTGTTGACACCCAATTTTGGCATGGTCAAGAACTTAATTAAGATGACCTCAAATTGAGAAGTGGTCTACATGAAAAAGTTCCGTATTATCGACGTGAACATCTTTGAAAATTGGGCCATCGCTATCCCATCTCATCTCGAGGGCCGAAACTATACTCGAAGTACTCAGATTTTATATTCAGAGTATTATTCAGTAAATTAAGCCTCAAACATGGCCTCAGTTGAAAAACCTTTCTACGTGAATTGTCTTCGTCTCGTCGTAACGGTCGATTTTGATATAAAAATTCTCCCAATCCGAGTTCTTCTTCTTCTTCTTCTTCTTCTTCTTCTTCTTCTTCTTCTTCTTCTTCTTCTTCTTCTTCTTCTTCTTCTTCTTCTTCTTCTTCTTCTTCTTCTTCTTCTTCTTCTTCTTCTTCTTCTTCTTCTTCTTCTTCTTCTTCTTCTTCTTCTTCTTCTTCTTCTTCTTCTTCTTCTTCTTCTTCTTCTTCTTCTTCTTCTTCTTCTTCTTCTTCTTCTTCTTCTTCTTCTTCTTCTTCTTCTTCTTCTTCTTCTTCTTCTTCTTCTTCTTCTTCTTCTTCTTCTTCTTCTTCTTCTTCTTCTTCTTCTTCTTCTTCTTCTTCTTCTTCTTCTTCTTCTTCTTCTTCTTCTTCTTCTTCTTCTTCTTCTTCTTCTTCTTCTTCTTCTTCTTCTTCTTCTTCTTCTTCTTCTTCTTCTTCTTCTTCTTCTTCTTCTTCTTCTTCTTCTTCTTCTTCTTCTTCTTCTTCTTCTTCTTCTTCTTCTTCTTCTTCTTCTTCTTCTTCTTCTTCTTCTTCTTCTTCTTCTTCTTCTTCTTCTTCTTCTTCTTCTTCTTCTTCTTCTTCTTCTTCTTCTTCTTCTTCTTCTTCTTCTTCTTCTTCTTCTTCTTCTTCTTCTTCTTCTTCTTCTTCTTCTTCTTCTTCTTCTTCTTCTTCTTCTTCTTCTTCTTCTTCTTCTTCTTCTTCTTCTTCTTCTTCTTCTTCTTCTTCTTCTTCTTCTTCTTCTTCTTCTTCTTCTTCTTCTTCTTCTTCTTCTTCTTCTTCTTCTTCTTCTTCTTCTTCTTCTTCTTCTTCTTCTTCTTCTTCTTCTTCTTCTTCTTCTTCTTCTTCTTCTTCTTCTTCTTCTTCTTCTTCTTCTTCTTCTTCTTCTTCTTCTTCTTCTTCTTCTTCTTCTTCTTCTTCTTCTTCTTCTTCTTCTTCTTCTTCTTCTTCTTCTTCTTCTTCTTCTTCTTCTTCTTCTTCTTCTTCTTCTTCTTCTTCTTCTTCTTCTTCTTCTTCTTCTTCTTCTTCTTCTTCTTCTTCTTCTTCTTCTTCTTCTTCTTCTTCTTCTTCTTCTTCTTCTTCTTCTTCTTCTTCTTCTTCTTCTTCTTCTTCTTCTTCTTCTTCTTCTTCTTCTTCTTCTTCTTCTTCTTCTTCTTCTTCTTCTTCTTCTTCTTCTTCTTCTTCTTCTTCTTCTTCTTCTTCTTCTTCTTCTTCTTCTTCTTCTTCTTCTTCTTCTTCTTCTTCTTCTTCTTCTTCTTCTTCTTCTTCTTCTTCTTCTTCTTCTTCTTCTTCTTCTTCTTCTTCTTCTTCTTCTTCTTCTTCTTCTTCTTCTTCTTCTTCTTCTTCTTCTTCTTCTTCTTCTTCTTCTTCTTCTTCTTCTTCTTCTTCTTCTTCTTCTTCTTCTTCTTCTTCTTCTTCTTCTTCTTCTTCTTCTTCTTCTTCTTCTTCTTCTTCTTCTTCTTCTTCTTCTTCTTCTTCTTCTTCTTCTTCTTCTTCTTCTTCTTCTTCTTCTTCTTCTTCTTCTTCTTCTTCTTCTTCTTCTTCTTCTTCTTCTTCTTCTTCTTCTTCTTCTTCTTCTTCTTCTTCTTCTTCTTCTTCTTCTTCTTCTTCTTCTTCTTCTTCTTCTTCTTCTTCTTCTTCTTCTTCTTCTTCTTCTTCTTCTTCTTCTTCTTCTTCTTCTTCTTCTTCTTCTTCTTCTTCTTCTTCTTCTTCTTCTTCTTCTTCTTCTTCTTCTTCTTCTTCTTCTTCTTCTTCTTCTTCTTCTTCTTCTTCTTCTTCTTCTTCTTCTTCTTCTTCTTCTTCTTCTTCTTCTTCTTCTTCTTCTTCTTCTTCTTCTTCTTCTTCTTCTTCTTCTTCTTCTTCTTCTTCTTCTTCTTCTTCTTCTTCTTCTTCTTCTTCTTCTTCTTCTTCTTCTTCTTCTTCTTCTTCTTCTTCTTCTTCTTCTTCTTCTTCTTCTTCTTCTTCTTCTTCTTCTTCTTCTTCTTCTTCTTCTTCTTCTTCTTCTTCTTCTTCTTCTTCTTCTTCTTCTTCTTCTTCTTCTTCTTCTTCTTCTTCTTCTTCTTCTTCTTCTTCTTCTTCTTCTTCTTCTTCTTCTTCTTCTTCTTCTTCTTCTTCTTCTTCTTCTTCTTCTTCTTCTTCTTCTTCTTCTTCTTCTTCTTCTTCTTCTTCTTCTTCTTCTTCTTCTTCTTCTTCTTCTTCTTCTTCTTCTTCTTCTTCTTCTTCTTCTTCTTCTTCTTCTTCTTCTTCTTCTTCTTCTTCTTCTTCTTCTTCTTCTTCTTCTTCTTCTTCTTCTTCTTCTTCTTCTTCTTCTTCTTCTTCTTCTTCTTCTTCTTCTTCTTCTTCTTCTTCTTCTTCTTCTTCTTCTTCTTCTTCTTCTTCTTCTTCTTCTTCTTCTTCTTCTTCTTCTTCTTCTTCTTCTTCTTCTTCTTCTTCTTCTTCTTCTTCTTCTTCTTCTTCTTCTTCTTCTTCTTCTTCTTCTTCTTCTTCTTCTTCTTCTTCTTCTTCTTCTTCTTCTTCTTCTTCTTCTTCTTCTTCTTCTTCTTCTTCTTCTTCTTCTTCTTCTTCTTCTTCTTCTTCTTCTTCTTCTTCTTCTTCTTCTTCTTCTTCTTCTTCTTCTTCTTCTTCTTCTTCTTCTTCTTCTTCTTCTTCTTCTTCTTCTTCTTCTTCTTCTTCTTCTTCTTCTTCTTCTTCTTCTTCTTCTTCTTCTTCTTCTTCTTCTTCTTCTTCTTCTTCTTCTTCTTCTTCTTCTTCTTCTTCTTCTTCTTCTTCTTCTTCTTCTTCTTCTTCTTCTTCTTCTTCTTCTTCTTCTTCTTCTTCTTCTTCTTCTTCTTCTTCTTCTTCTTCTTCTTCTTCTTCTTCTTCTTCTTCTTCTTCTTCTTCTTCTTCTTCTTCTTCTTCTTCTTCTTCTTCTTCTTCTTCTTCTTCTTCTTCTTCTTCTTCTTGTTGTTGTTGTTGTTCTTCTTCTTCTTCTTCTTCTTCTTCTTCTTCTTCTTCTTCTTCTTCTTCTTCTTCTTCTTCTTCTTCTTCTTCTTCTTCTTCTTCTTCTTCTTCTTCTTCTTCTTCTTCTTCTTCTTCTTTTCTTCTTCTTCTTCTTCTTCTTCTTCTTCTTCTTCTTCTTCTTCTTCTTCTTCTTCTTCTTCTTCTTCTTCTTCTTCTTCTTCTTCTTCTTCTTCTTCTTCTTCTTCTTCTTCTTCTTCTTCTTCTTCTTCTTCTTCTTCTTCTTCTTCTTCTTCTTCTTCTTCTTCTTCTTCTTCTTCTTCTTCTTCTTCTTCTTCTTCTTCTTCTTCTTCTTCTTCTTCTTCTTCTTCTTCTTCTTCTTCTTCTTCTTCTTCTTCTTCTTCTTCTTCTTCTTCTTCTTCTTCTTCTTCTTCTTCTTCTTCTTCTTCTTCTTCTTCTTCTTCTTCTTCTTCTTCTTCTTCTTCTTCTTCTTCTTCTTCTTCTTCTTCTTCTTCTTCTTCTTCTTCTTCTTCTTCTTCTTCTTCTTCTTCTTCTTCTTCTTCTTCTTCTTCTTCTTCTTCTTCTTCTTCTTCTTCTTCTTCTTCTTCTTCTTCTTCTTCTTCTTCTTCTTCTTCTTCTTCTTCTTCTTCTTCTTCTTCTTCTTCTTCTTCTTCTTCTTCTTCTTCTTCTTCTTCTTCTTCTTCTTCTTCTTCTTCTTCTTCTTCTTCTTCTTCTTCTTCTTCTTCTTCTTCTTCTTCTTCTTCTTCTTCTTCTTCTTCTTCTTCTTCTTCTTCTTCTTCTTCTTCTTCTTCTTCTTCTTCTTCTTCTTCTTCTTCTTCTTCTTCTTCTTCTTCTTCTTCTTCTTCTTCTTCTTCTTCTTCTTCTTCTTCTTCTTCTTCTTCTTCTTCTTCTTCTTCTTGTTGTTGTTGTTCTTCTTCTTCTTCTTCTTCTTCTTCTTCTTCTTCTTCTTCTTCTTGTTGTTGTTGTTGTTCTTCTTCTTCTTCTTCTTCTTCTTCTTCTTCTTCTTCTTCTTCTTCTTCTTCTTCTTGTTGTTCTTCTTCTTCTTCTTCTTCTTCTTCTTCTTCTTCTTCTTCTTCTTCTTCTTCTTCTTCTTCTTCTTCTTCTTCTTCTTCTTCTTCTTCTTCTTCTTCTTCTTCTTCTTCTTGTTGTTGTTGTTGTTGTTCTTCTTCTTCTTCTTCTTCTTCTTCTTCTTCTTCTTGTTGTTGTTGTTGTTCTTCTTCTTCTTCTTCTTCTTCTTCTTCTTCTTCTTCTTCTTCTTCTTCTTCTTCTTCTTCTTCTTCTTCTTCTTCTTGTTGTTGTTGTTGTTGTTGTTGTTGTTGTTGTTGTTGTTGTTGTTGTTGTTGTTGTTGTTATTAGCATCATATAGGTTGCTCACCTAGTTGCACATCTAGACAACCTTTTGTTGCTAACCCTAATTTGTTAAGAAAAGCTAAAAATTGATAGTTGCCTATCCCCCCCCCCTAGTCAACCATATCGATCCTTTCACTATTTATGCATATCTTTGTTTTTAGTCCTTTCCAATTCACCGATGATTACCTCTCATACCACCTGCATGGTCAATAGGCGAGGAATGTATTCATTCAACTCCCATGGTACAATATTGAAGTCTTCCTCAAGAGGACGAAGGTTGGGCGAGCAATTATCCATAGCCACTGGCCTAAAGTTGCAAGGACGTTCAACATCACTAAAGGCTCAATATTCGCCTTCTGCTTCTCAAGTTTTCCAGATGAGATTGTCTATTTACTATGTAGGATGCTACTTTCCAAAGGTTTCTGATGTTGTATGTGAAACTTGGTGTTGTTGTGTGTATGGTGTAACTGAGTGCTGAAGCTATCTAATGTAATTCAATTATGACATCTTGGTTGTTGTTACACGGATAAGAAATATATGGTGTGTTTTATAAGAAATGTCAATTTGATTACTAAATGGATTATGAATAATAGGCCAATTAGCTTGCTTATTGGGGTTTTCTATTGCAGACGGTTTCTCAGACAATGTCGTGCGAGATGAACTCGAACTACTCACACGGTTTCTAGAAAGTAGGCGTGTTGGATCAATGAACAATCACACACAACGTCAGCCAGAGAACCGTTAGCGTTAGGCCACCTTGCACAAACGTTTCCACATAAAAAATTGTGTGTGATATACATTCGAGATGAAATGTTTTACTGGGATTCTGAACGGAAACGATTGGGCCTATATAATTGTCTCTGATGCCTCGCCCGATCGCACATGAGCTCATTTTGCCCTGCGTGTGTGACTGGAGGACCTATCCCCGACGGTTTCTGGGCCGTGTGGGAACGACCCCCCTATCACCCACACTTGCAAGGCGACGGTTTAAAATGTCATCGCGGAAAGGGGTTAAAAACCGTTTGTATAGCACGTCTCTGCACCAGCGTCTTGTAGCAAAAGAACCCACCTAATGAGTCTAGGTTTAGCATCTTTCTTTTCCATAAGATATTTAATAGCAGCATGATCGGTGTGAACAATTACTTTAGAATCAACAATGTAAGATCTGAATTTATCACAAGCAAACACAACTGCTAAAAATTCTTTCTTAGTAGTAGCATAATTTCTTTGAGCACTGTTTACAATTTTACTAGCATAATGGATAACATTTAATTTCTTATCAACTCTTTGTCCTTGAACAACACCACCAACATAATCATTAGCATCAGACATAATTTTAAAAGGCAAGTTTCAATCAGGTGGTTGAAAGATAGGTGCAGAAGTTAAGGCTTTCTTAAGCGTTTCAAAGGCTTCTACACAATCATCATAAAAAACGAGGCCTAGAAATTTTAGAGAAGTCTTTAATGAACCTCCTATGGAAACCAGCATGACCAACGAAGCTTCTTATACCTTTAATATCTTTAGGGCATGGCATTTTCTCAATTGCATCAACTTTGGCTTTATCTACTTAAATACCTCATTCCGAAATTTTATGCCCCAAGACAATACCTTCATTAACCACAAAGTGACACTTCTCCCAATTCAAAACAAGATTAGTTTCCTCACATCTCTGCAAAACTCGATCAAGGTTGCTTAAGCAATCATCAAAAGAAGTTCCGTAAACAGAAAATTCATCCATGAAAACCTCAACAATCCTTCCACAAAAGTTAGAGAATATAGCAGTCATACATCTTTGAAAGGTAGCAGGTGCATTACATAAGCCAAAAGGCATACGTCTATAAGCATAAGTTCCAAAAGGACAAGTGAAAGCAGTTTTCTCTTGGTCAGATTGTGATACAGGTATTTGACAGAAACCAGAATATCCATCAAGAAAGCAAAAGTCTGTGTACTTAGACAACCTTTCTAACATTTGATCAATAAAAGGCAAGGGGTAATGATCTTTTCTAGTAGCTTTATTTAATTTTTCTAAAATCAATTACCATCCTATAACCAGTTACAATTCTTTGCGGGATAAGCTCATTTTTATCATTAGGAACAACGGTAATGCCTCCTTTCTTAGGGACACAATGAACATGACTTACCCATCTACTATCGGCTATGGGATATATTATACCTGCTTCAAGGAGCTTTATTATTTCAGTTCTTACCACCTCCTTCATCCTAGGATTTAATCGTCGTTGATGATCGACAGCTGGTTTAGCATCAGGCTCCATATTAATCTTGTGCTGACATAAAGTGGGGCTAATGCCCTTAAGATCATCAAGAGTATATCCAATAGACGCACCGTGCTTCCTCGGAGTTTTTAATAATCTCTTTTCCTCATGCTCTAAAAGGTTAGCACTAATAATAATAGGATATATCTTCTTTTCATCAAGATAGACATATTTCAATGCATCAGGCAATTGTTTTAATTCAAACATAGGATCACCTTTAGGTGGAGGAGGACCTCCCAGAGTTTCAATAGGCAAATTATGTTTCAGGATAGGTGGTTGATCAAAGAACATCTTATCTATTTAATTTCTTTCATTCATATGCATATCGTTTCCGTGGTCTAGCAAATATGGTTCTAATGGATCTGTAGGAGGTACAACAATAGAAGCAAGACCAATAATTTCATCTTTACTAGGCAATTCTTTATCTCGAGGTTGTCTACGAAACTTAGAAAAATTAAACTCATGAGATATATCACCAAAGTTAACGCTGACAGTTTCTTTAGTAGAATCTTAGCATTAACAGTGTTCAATGTCTACCAAATATAATGGGGCAAAAATCATCTTGTGGAGAACCAAGGACAAGCAAATCAGCAGGGTATTTTATTTTTCCCATAGAAGACTTCAACATCTCTAACAATCCCAAGCGGTGAAATAGTATCTCAATTCGTAAGCTTAATAGTAACATCGATATCTTCTATTTCAGCAGGAGCAATATCATTCATAATTTCTTGATATAAGGTAACCAGGATAGCACTCACACTAGCACCCAAATCACATAGGCCATGATAACAATGATCTACTATCTTTACTGATATAACAGGCATGCCAACAATAAGCTTATTCTTATCTTTAGTATTAGGTTTAGCAATTCTAGCGGCTTCACCACAAAAGTAAATAACATGCCCATCAATATTATCGACAAAGAGATCTTTGACCATCACAACATTAGGTTCAACTTTAATTTGTTCAGAGGGTCTAGGTGCTTTAACATTACTTTTGTAACCAGAGTTGAAACTTAGCATGTTCCTTTATACTTACAGGAAAATGTGGGTTCTCAATATAAGCAGTAGGAACAACTAAATCAACATTGTAAATGATAGTTTCATCTTTAACTATAGTGGGTTCCTCAATTTTTCTTTAACATGGGTATGATATTTAAACCACTTCTCCTTAGGGAGATCAACATGAGTAGTAAATGATTCGCAAAAGGAAGCTACTATCTCAGAGTCAAGTCCATATTTAGTGCTAAACTTATGAAAAGCATTGGTATCCATAAAGAATTTAACACCGTCAAACTTAAGCATTATACCTGACTCTTTACCTTTGTCGAGTTCCCAATCTTCAGAGTTGTGTTTAATTTTTTCCAGAAGATCCCAGTTGAATTCACTAGTTTTCTTCATAAAGGAACCAGTTGAAGAAGAATCGAGCATGGTTCGGTCATCATGAGAAACCCGAGCATAAAAATTCTGTAAGATAATTTCTTTTGGGAGCTCATGATTGGGGCATGTGTACATCATGTACTTAAGACTCCGCCAAGCTTGAACGATGCTTTCTCCTTCACGAGGCCAAAAATTATATATATAATTCTGATCATGATGAACCAGATGCATAGGATAAAACTTTTGATGAAATCCCAATCTCAACTGGTTCCAATCCCAAGCTCCAATATCATCACATAGCCTATATCATGTCAATGCCTTTCCCTCCAAAGATAAAGGGAAAATTTTCTTCTTAACTTCATCTCCCGGAAAACCTGTAAGCTTAAATAATCCACAAACTCCATCCACATAGATTAGGATGTAGTGTTCCATCTCTTGCATAAGGATTAGCTAGCAGTTTCTCCATCATACCCAAAGGAATCTCACAATAAAGATTTTTAGTAGGTGTAGTAGGTTGAGGAGCAACTCTTTGTGCTTTTGGTTGAGGTGAAGATACCCCGAACAAACCCCTCAAAGGATGGTTTTCCATAGTAACAAGTAACAATAAATTTCAGCACACAATATAAATGTTTCCTTACCAAATTCCACTCACCAAAGGTGCTTCACTCCCCGGCAACGACGCTAGAAAAGAATCTTGATGACCCACAAGTATAGTGGATCAATCATAGTCCTTTCAATAAGTAAGAATGTCGAACCCAATGAGGAGCAGAAGGAAATGACAAGCGGTTTTCAACAAGGTATTTTCTGCAGGCACTGAAATTGCCGGTAACAGATAGTTTGATAGCAAAGCAATTGGTAACGAGCAAGTAATAGTAAAGGTAGCCAAAGCGTAGCAAGGTAGCCCAATCCTTTTTTAGCAAAAGACAGGCCGAAACAAACTCTTATAGTAAAAAAAAGCGTTATTGAGGACACACAAGAATTTCATCTTGTCACTTTCATCATGTTTGCTTGATTCGTGTTTGTTACTTTAATAATTTAATATGTGGGTGGATCGGTGCTTGGGTGTTGTTCTTACTTTAACAAGCCTCCCACTTATGATTACCCCCTCTCGCAAGCATCCACAACTATGAAAGAAGAATTAAGAATAATCTAACCATAGCATGAAACATATGGATCCAAATCAGCCCCATACGGAATAGCGCATAAACTAGGGTTTAAGCTTCTGTCACTCTAGCAACCCATCATCTAATATCTGCTCCACAATGCTTTCCCTTAGGCCCAAAGATGGTGAAATGTCATGTAGTCGACGTTCACATATATAACACCACTAAAGGAAACAACAACATACATATCATGAAAATACCGAACGAATACCAAATTCACATGATTACTTATGACAAGACTTCTCCCATGTCCTCTAGAACAAACATAACTACTCACAAAACATATTTATGTTCAAGATCAGAGGGGTATTGAATAGCATAATGGATCTAAACATATGATCTTCCACTGAATAAACCAACAAGCACCAACTACAAGATATAATCAACACTACTAGCAACCCACAGGTACCAATCTGACGTTTGAGACAAAGATTGAATACAAGAGATGAACTAGGGTTTGAGATGAGATGGTGCTGGTGAAGATGTTGATGAAGATTGGTCCTCCCACGATGAGAGGGTGGTTGGTGATGACGATGGCTTTGGTTTCCCTCTCCCGGAGGGAAGTTTCTCCAGTGAAATCGTTCCGCCAGAGAGCAAAAGTGCTCCTGCCCAGGTTCCGCCGAGACAGCGGCGCTTCGTCCCAAAACCTCCCTTCTGAATTTTTCTAGGTCAAAATGGCATCATATAGGTGAAGATGGGCCCCGGAGGCCTTCCAGGTTCACCACAAGCTCAGGGGGCGTGCCGAGAGGGTGGGGCGCCCCCCCAGGCTTGTGGCTGCCTGGTGTGTCCCCCTCTGGTACTTCTTTCACAAATATTTTTTTAATATATTCCAAAATAATTCTCTGTCAATTTTCATCTCATTTGGAGATGTTCAGAAAAATGCCTTCAATATAGCCCTTTCCGGTCCAGAATTCCAGCTGCCGACAATCTTCCTCTTTATGTGAAACTTGCAAAATAAGAGAGTAGAGGCATAAGAATTGTATCATAAAGTGAAATAACAGTCCATAATGCAATAAATATCATCATAAAAAACATGATGCAAAATGGACGTACCAGCCTTCGATTTGCGCCGCCGGTCGCCTCCTCCTGCCTCCCCTTCCTCACCGTCGGCCAAAGGCCCGGCCGGGCGAAGCCCTGTCGGCATCGACATCGACGGGGCTTCTTCTTCCCGTCGTGCGATGGGGCGACGTGGGCCGGCCTCCTCAGGCCCGGGCGCAGCAACTCGCTGGTGCGGGGTGCCTGCGTGGGTGATGCGGCAGCGTGGAGGACTTCATGGCAGTGGCGACCCGGGGTGGCGGCCCTGGAAGGTGGTGGCAGGTGAAGCCAAGGCCTCTCGCGGTGGCACGGCGTGGCGGTGTCCCTGTCCAAGGCGATCTACCCCATCGATTTGGTGACTTTGGCTTTGGATTGGATCAGATCAGCGACGGTGACTAGCGCGGGGGATTCCTCTCGGCGACTCTCGTGGTTTGGAGAGGTGGGGTGGCAACCCTCCTCCCAGGCTCCAGTGGTGGAACACGCATGCAGTGGCCGGTGTGTGAGGGCTCCCACGGTGGTAGTGTTGTTACGGATGGTCGCCGGATCTGGGGCTTTGAAGGCGGTCTGTACGGTGCACATGTTGTCGATTGGATGCTCATGTGACAGATCCGGGTGAAAACCTGGTCTTCGGCCGGTGGACGGAGCCAGTGATGGTGATGCCCTCAACGTTGTTTCCTTCTTGAAGGCATCATTGAGGTGAAGCTCCCAACTCCTTCCGCTACCTCCGGACGAAACCCAAGATCAGTCGATCGGATGATGGCGGCACACCTGTGTCGTTCCCTCCTTGGGGGCGTCATTCTTGGAGGTGTGCATTGTCTTGAGGGACCAGTGGACGGTTCCAGCGGTGGAGCGGCATTCCAAGTGATGAAGGAAATATGCCCTAGAGGCAATAATAAAGTTATTATTTATTTCCTTATTTCATGATAAATGTTTATCATTCATGCTAGAATTGTATTAACCGGAAACATGATACATGTGTGAATGCATAAACAAACAACATGTCACTAGTATGCCTCTACTAGACTAGCTTGTTAATCAAAGATGGTTATGTTTCCTGACCATGAACAAGGAGTTGTTATTTGATTAACAAGGTCACATCATTAGTAGAATGATCTGATTGACATGACCCAATCCATTAGCTTAGCACACGGTCGTTTAGTATGTTGCTACTGCTTTTATCCATGACATATACATGTTCCTATAACTATGAGATTATGCAACTCCGTTTACGGAGGAACACTTTGGTGCTACCAAATGTCACAACGTAATCGGGTGATTATAAAGGAGTACTACTGGTGTCTCCAAAGGCAGATGTTGGGTTGGCGATTTCGAGATTAGGTTTTGTCACTCCGATTGTCGGAGAGGTATCTCTGGGCCCTCTCGGTAATACACATCGAAGCCTTGCAAGCACTACAACTAATGAGTTAGTTGTGAGATGATGTATTACGGAACGAGTAAAGAGACTTGCCGGTAACGAGATTGAACTAGGTATTGATACCGACGATCGAATCTCGGGCAAGTAACATACCGATGACAAAGGAACAACGATGTTGTTATGCGGTCTCGACCGATAAAGATCTTCAGAGAATATGTAGGAACCAATATGGGCATCCAGGTCCCGCTGTTGGTTATTGACCGTGAATAGTTCTAGGTCATGTCTACATTGTTCTCGAACCGTAGGGTCCGCACGCTAAGGTTTCATGATGTTATTATGAGTTTATGTATTTTGATGTACCGAAGAAGTTCGAGTCCCGGATGTGATCACGGACATGACGAGGAGTCTCAAATGGTCGAGACATAAAGATTGATATATTGAAGCCTATGTTTGGAGTTCGAATGGTTCCGGTAAAACAGAATTTATCGAGTACCGGAGGTTACTGGAACCCCCGGAGGTAAATGGGCCATAGTGGGCCTTAGTGGAAAGGAGAAGGGCCAGCCCTAGGTGGTCAGGCGCCCCCCTCCCCTAGTCCTACTAGGACTAGGAAAGGGGCCGCCCTCTCTCTCTTTCCTCCGGAATCCTAGTCCAACTAGGATTGGGGGAATCCTACTCCCAGAGGGAGTAGGACTCCGGCCAGCGCCTCCCTTGGCCGCCCCTCCCCTTGCTCCTTTATACGGGGCAGGGGGCACCCTAGAACACACAAGTTTGATCTACGGATCGCCTTAGCCGTGCGGTGCCCCTCCACCATATTCCACCTCGGTTATACTGTCGCAAGCTTAGGCGAAGCCCTGCGCGGTGAAACATCAAGATCGTCACCACGCCGTCGTCTCGACAAAACTCTCCTCGACACTCGGCTGGATCGAGTACGAGGGACGCCATCGAGCTGCACGTGTGTCAAGAACTCTGGGCGCCGAGTAACGGCGCCGGATCGGTCGGATCGCGAGGAGAACGACGACTACTTCCTCTACGCCAGATCGCTTCGCCGGGTCTACAAGGGTATGTAGACAACACTCTCCCTCTCGTTGCTATACATCACCATGATCTTGAGTGTGCGAGGAAAATTTTTGAAATTACTACGTTCCCCAACAAAGGGTATCGAGCCTAGGTTTTTATATGGTTTGATGTTTTGCACGAGTAGAACACAAGTGAGTTGTGGGCGATACAAGTCATACTACCTACCAAGCATGTCATACTTTGGTTCAGCGGTATTGTGAGATGAAGCGCCTGGACCGACATTACGCCAGACGCTTACGCGAGACTGGTTTCACCGCCACGAGCACTCGTTGCTTAAAGGTGACTGGTGGGTGCTGTCTCTCTCACTTTAGTTGAACTGAGTGTGGCTACGCCCGGTCCTTGAGAAGGTTAAACGAGTCTATTTGACGAAGTATCGTTGTGGTTTTGATGCGTAGGTGAGATCGGATCTTGCTTAAGCCCGTAGCAGCCACGTAAAATTTGCAACAACAAAGTAGAGGACGTCTAACTTGTTTTTGCAGGGCATGTTGTGATGTGATATGGTCAAGACGTGATGCTATATTTTATTGTATGAGATGATCATGTTTTGTAACCGGTTATCGGCAATCGGCAGGAGCCATATGGTTGTCGCTTATTGTATGCAATGCAATCGCTCTCGTAATGCTTTACTTTATCTCTAAGCGGTAGCGATAGTCGAGAAGCATAAGTTTGGCGAGACGACAACGATGCTACGATGAAGATCAAGGTGTCGCGCCCGGTGACGATGGTGATCATGGTGGTGCTGCAAGATGGAGATCATGAAGCACAAGATGATGATGACCATATCATATCACTTATATTGATTTGCATGTGATGTTTATCCTTTATGCATCTTATCTTGCTTTGATTGACGGTAGCATTATAAGATGATCTCTCACTAAATTATCAAGAAGTGTTCTCCCGAGTATGCACCGCTGCCAAAGTTCGTCGTGCCTGACACCACGTGATGATCGGTGTGATAAGCTCTACGTCCATCTACAACGGGTGCAAGCCAGTTTTGCACACGCAGAATACTCGGGTTATACTTGACGAGCCTAGCATATGCAGATATGGCCTCGAACACGGAGACCGAAAGGTCGAGCGTGAATCATATAGTAGATATGATCAACATAAGATGTTCACCATTGAAAACTACTCCATTTCACGTGATGATCGGTTATGGTTTAGTTGATTTGGATCACGTGATCACTTAGATGACTAGAGAGATGTCTTTCTAAGTGGGAGTTCTTTAGTAATATGATTAATTGAACTTAAATTTATCATGAACTTAGTACCGATAGTATCTTGCTTGTTTATGTTTGATTGTAGATAGATGGCTCGTCTTTGTTGTTCCGTTGAATTTTAATGCGTTCCTTGAGAAAGCAAAGTTGAAAGATGATGGTAGCAATTACACGGATTGGGTCCGTAACTCGAGGATTATCCTCATTATTGCATGAAGAGTTACGCCCTGGATGCACCGCTGGGTGCGAACTTCTTCTTGATGTAACCGACGACGTTAAGAACGTCTGGCGAGCAAAGCTGATGACTACTCTATAGTTCAAGTGTGCCATGCTTTACGGCTTAGAACCGGACTTCAACGATGTTTTGAACGTCATGGAGCATATGAGATGTTCCAGAGTTGAAGTTGATATTCCAACAGTAATGCCCGGATTGAGAGATATGAAGTCTCCAATAAGTTCTATAGCTGCAAGATGGAGGAGAACAGTTCATTAGTGAGCATATACTCGTAATGTCCGGTACTACAATCACTTGACACAATTGGGAGTTAATCTTCCGGATGATTGTGTCATTGATGTAATTCTTCAATCACCGCCACCAAGCTACAAAGGCTTTGTGATGAACTATAATATGCAAGGGTTAGTAAAGACTATGCCTGAGCTCTTCGCAATGCTAAAGGCTGCGGAGGTAGAAATCAAGAAGGAGCATCAAGTGTTGATGGTCAAGAAGACCACTAGTTTCAAGAAGAAAGGTAAAGGGAAGAAGAAGGGGTACTTCAAGAAGAACAGCAAGCAAGTTGTCTGCTCAGAGAAGAAACCCAAGTCTGGACCTAAGCCTGAAACCGAGTGCTTCTCTCGCAAGCGACTGGTCATTGGAAGCGGAACTGCCCCAAGTATTTGGCGGATAAGAAGGATGGCAAGGTGAACAAAGGTATATGTGATATACATGTTATTGATGTGTACCTTACTAGAGCTCGCAGAGCACTGGTATTTGATACTGGTTCATTGCTAATATTTGCAACTCAAACAGGACTACAGATTGCTTAACTCGCAAAGGACGAGGTGACGGCGCGCGTGGAAATGGTTCCAAAGTCGATGTGATCGCGGTCGGCACGCTACCTCTACATCTACCTTCGGATTAGTTTAGACCTAAATAATTGTTATTTGGTGCTGCGTTGAGCATGAACATTATATCTGGATCTTGTTTGATGCGAGACGGTTATTCATTTAAATCAGAGAATAATGGTTGTTCTATTTATATGAGTAATATCTTTTATGGTCATGCACCCTTGAGGAATGGTCTATTTTTGATGAATCTCGATAGTAGTGATACACATATTCATAATGTTGAAACCAAAAGATGCAGAGTTGATAATGATAGTGCAACTTATTTGTGGCACTGCCGTTTAGGTCATATCGGTATAAAGCGCATGAAGAAACTCCATACTGATGGACTTTTGGAGTCACTTGATTATGAATCACTTGGCACTTGCGAACCATGCCTCATGGGCAAGATGACTAGAACACCGTTCTCCGGTACTATGGAGAGAGCAACAGATTTGTTGGAAATCATACATATGAGATGTATGTGGTCCGATGAATGTTGAGGCTCGTGGCGGATATCGTTATTTTCTCACCTTCACAGATGACTTAAGCAGATATGGGTATATCTACTTAATGAAACATAAGTCTGAAACGTTTGAAAAGTTCAAAGAATTTCAGAGTGAAGTTGAAAATCATCGTAACAAGAAAATTAAATTTCTACGATCCGATCGTGGAGGTGAATATTTGAGTTACGAGTTTGGTCTACATTTGAAACAATGCGGAATAGTTTCGCAACTCACGCCACCGGAACACCACAACGTAATGGTGTGTCCGAACGTCGAATCGCACTTTACTAGATATGGTGCGATCTATGATGTCTCTTACAGATTTACCGCTATCGCTTTGGGGTTATGCTCTAGAGACGGCCGCATTCACACTGAATAGAACACCGTCAAATCCGTTGAGACGACACCTTATGAACTATGGTTTGGCAAGAAACCAAAGTTGTCGTTTCTTAAAGTTTGGGGATGCGATGCTTATGTGAAAAAGCTTCAACCGATAAGCTCGAACCCAAATCGGAGAAATGTGTCTTCATAGGATACCCAAAGGAGACAGTTGGGTACACCTTCTATCACAGATCCGAAGGCAAGACATTCGTTGCTAAGAATGGATCCTTTCTAGAGAAGGAGTTTCTCTCGAAAGAAGTGAGTGGGAGGAAAGTGGAACTTGATGAGGTAATAGTACCTTCTCCCTTACTTGAAAGTAGTTCGTCGCAGAAACCGGTTTCTGAGACACTTACACCAAGTAGTGAGGAAGTTGATGATGTTGATCATGAAACTTCAGATCAAGTTACTACGTAACCTCGTAGATCAACCAGAGTAAGATCCGCACTGAGTGGTACGGTAATCCTGTTCGGAAATCATGCTACTAGATCATGATGAACCTACGAACTATGAAGAAGCGATGGTGAGCCCAGATTCGCAAAATGGCTTGAGGCCATGAAATCGAGATGGGATCCATGTATGAAAACAAAGTATGGACTTTGGTTGACTTGCCCGAGGGTAGGCAAGCAATAGAAAACAAGTGGATCTTCAAGAAGAAGACCGACGACGGTAATGTTATCGTTTATAAAGCTCGAATTGTCGCAAAGGTTTTCGACAAGTTCAAGGGATTGACTACGATGAGACCTTCTCACCCGTAGCGATGCTTAAGTCCGTCCGAATCATGTTAGCAATTGCCGATTTTATGATTATGAAATTTGGCAAATGGATGTAAAGACTGCATTCTGAATGGATTTCGGAAGAAGAGTTGTATATGATGCAACCGAAGGTTTTATCGATCCAAAGGAAGCTAACAAAGTGTGCAAGCTCCAATGATCCATCTATGGACTGGTGCAAGCATCTCGAGTTGGAATAAACGCTTTGATAGTGTGATCAAAGCATTTGGGTTTGTACAGACTTTTGGAGAAGCTCGTATTTACAAGAAAGTGAGTGGGAGCTCAGAGCATTTCGATATTATATGTAGATGACATATTGCTGATCGGAAATGATATAGAATTTCTGGATAGCATAAAGGATACTTGAATAAGAGTTTTCAATGAAAGACCTCGGTGAAGCTGCTTACATATTGGGCATTAAGATCTATAGAGATAGATCAAGACGCTTGATTGGACTTTCACAAAGCACATACCTTGACAAAATTTTGAAGAAGTTCAAAATGGATCAAGCAAAGAAAGGGTTCTTGCTCGTGTTACAAGGTGTGAAGTTGAGTAAGACTCAATGCCCGACCACTGCAGAAGATAGAGAGAAAATGAAAGATGTTCCCTATGCTTTAGCCATAGGCTCTATCATGTATGCAATGCTGTGTACCGGACTGATGTGTGCCTTGCTATAAGCCTAGCAGGAGGTACCAAAGTAATCCAGAGTGGATCATCGGACAGCGGTCAAGAACATCCTGAAATACCGAAAAGGACTAAGGATATGTTTTCAGATATGGAGGTGACAAAGAGCTCATCGTAAGCGGTTACGTTGATGCAAGCTTTGACACGATCCGGACGATTCTAAATCGCAGACCGGATACGATTTACACTAAACGGAGGAGTCGTCGGTTGGTGCAGTTCTAAACAAAGCGTCAGAAGGGATCTACATGTGAAGCGGAGTACATAGCAGCTTCGAAGCAGCTAATGAAGGAGTCGGATGAAGGAGTTCATATCCGATCTAGGTGTCATACCTAGTGCATCGGGTCCAATGAAAATCTTCGTGACAATATGGAGCAATTGCCTTAGCAAAGGAATCCAGATTTCACAAGAGGACCAAGCACATCAAGAGACGCTTCAATTCCATCCGGACTTAGTCCGGTGGGAGACATAGAGATTTGCAAGATACATACGGATCTGAATGTTGCAGACCGTTGACTAAGCCTCTTCCACGAGCAAAACATGATCAGCACCAAGACTCCATGGGTGTGAGAATCATTACTATGTAATCTAGATTATTGACTCTAGTGCAAGTGGGAGACTGAAGGAAATATGCCCTAGAGGCAATAATAAAGTTATTATTTATTTCCTTATTTCATGATAAATGTTTATCATTCATGCTAGAATTGTATTAACCGGAAACATGATACATGTGTGAATGCATAAACAAACAACATGTCACTAGTATGCCTCTACTAGACTAGCTTGTTAATCAAAGATGGTTATGTTTCCTGACCATGAACAAGGAGTTGTTATTTGATTAACAAGGTCACATCATTAGTAGAATGATCTGATTGACATGACCCAATCCATTAGCTTAGCACACGGTCGTTTAGTATGTTGCTACTGCTTTTATCCATGACATATACATGTTCCGTAACTATGAGATTATGCAACTCCTGCCACGGAGGAACACTTTGGTGCTACCAAACGCCACAACGAATCGGGTGATTATAAAGGAGTACTACAGGTGTCTCCAAAGGCAGATGTTGGGTTGGCGATTTCGAGATTAGGTTTTGTCACTCCGATTGTCGGAGAGGTATCTCTGGGCCCTCTCGGTAATACACATCATCGAAGCCTTGCAAGCACTACAACTAATGAGTTAGTTGTGAGATGATGTATTACGGAACGAGTAAAGAGACTTGCCGTAACGAGATTGAACTAGGTATTGATACCGACGATGGAATCTCGGCAAGTAACATACCGATGACAAAGGGAACAACGATATGTTGTTATGCGGTCCGACCGATAAAGATCTTCGAGAATATGTAGGAACCAATATGGGCATCCAGTCCCGCTGTTGGTTATTGACCGTGAATAGTTCTAGGTCATGTCTACATTGTTCTCGAACCGTAGGGTCCACACGCTTAAGGTTTCGATGGATGTTATTATGAGTTTATGTATTTTGATGTACCGAAGAAGTTCGAGTCCGGATGTGATCACGGACATGACGAGGAGTCTCGAAATGGTCGAGACATAAATATTGATATATTGGAAGCCTATGTTTGGAGTTCGAATGGTTCCGGTAAAACAGAATTTACTGAGTACCGGAGGTTACGGAACCCCGGGAGGTAAATGGGCCATAGTGGGCCTTAGTGGAAAGGAGAAGGGCCAGCCCTAGGTGGCACAAGGCCCCCCTTCCCTAGTCCTACTAGGACTAGGAAAGGGGCCGCCCCTCTCTCTCTTTCCTCCGGAATCCTAGTCCAACTAGGATTGGGGGATCCTACTCCCGGAGGGAGTAGGACTCCTGGCGCGCTCCCTTGGCCAGCCGCCCCTCCCCTGCTCCTTTATATACGGGGCAGGGGGCACCCTAGAACACACAAGTTTGATCTACGGATCGTTCCTTAGCCGTGCGGTGCCCCTCCACCATATTCCACCTCGGTTATACTGTCGAAGCTTAGGCGAAGCCTCGCGCCGGTGAAACATCAAGATCGTCACCACGCCGTCAGGTCGACGAAACTCTCCTCGACACTCGGCTGGATCGAGTACGAGGGACGCCATCGAGCTGTACGTGTCAAGAACTCGGGCGCCGAGTAACGGCGCCGGATCGGTCGGATCGCGAGGAGAACGACGACTACTTCCTCTACGCCAGATCGCTTCCGCCGGGTCTACAAGGGTATGTAGACAACACTCTCCCCTCTCGTTGCTATACATCACCATGATCTTGAGTGTGCGTAGGAAAATTTTTGAAATTACTACGTTCCCCAACAAGTGACGCATCGACGATGTGAAGTTTCGGAGGTGTAGTGCGGCAGGGTCTCGGCGATGGATGTGTGGTGATGGACGCGCGCAGGAAGGAGGCGTTGTTTGGCGTCGTGGGTGCATCGGTGGCAGGCCTGGCAAGGTTGATGCGTTAGTACCTGCTCTGAAGATGGGTCGGTGGAAGACGGCGGCGAGGACCTGTAACGTCGGACCGTTTTGCGCCCCAGACCTGGTATGTGGCTTGGTTAGGGCCTCCGACTTTAGATGTTAGGCTTTGGTGAGAGGCCTGGGTATTCGGTTCGGACTTTTTGCACCCCTTCATCAGGGGGATAGGACATAGGAGTAGCAACAGATGTTGCCAAGGTGGCGGTTTCAGACATATTGATGTATTACTTTATAAGGTCTTTGTGATTAATTAATGAAATGGGTGCATGCATCTCCCAGATGCAAAGGCCCGGGGTCATCCTCCTTTAAAAAATAATAAAACTATCTTTGCACTTTAGTGTTTACCTTACTAAGTAACAAGTTGATTGATTGGTGTAGCTTGCAGCAGAGTAACACAGAGCACAGTAACAAGCAACAAATACCCACTAGTTGCCAAGTATCAAGTATTTTTAAAGAGAGTAAGAAATGATGTAAAAATGTAGACATGGGGGTGGATATTGCCCGGAAAAAAAATAAATCATTACATAGTGTATCGATGTAATATGACTCTTGGATTATCTCAAACAATTGTAGGCATGTATTCTTTATATAGAGAGACGTCCTTAATTAAGAACTTGCCTCTCACTATAGTCATACTCCCACTTGCTTGGGGGTCCCTAAGAAAACTAAGGGTAATTAATGTGACCTTGAGGGTCAGCCGAAACAATGGATTAACACTCCATAGATACACATTAAGGTGACATTTGGGGGGGGGGAAACTAGGGTAAATCGTGTCTCTGATCGCATTAGTCTTGTTGGAGCTCATTAGCGGGACCCTTCTATTGCCCTCACCCCCCTCGTTTTTGTTACATATACGGTATACCCTCGTTACAGGATTGACACAAGTCGTGCATTGACAACATTGTTTTATTATACAAGTTCAATCTTCATTGAGAACACTTGGCACTCTCTTCTTTTTCCTCCACATTACCACAAGCAATACTACATTAGTGGGCGCAGGCACAAGTGCTTTTATCGGGTTTGTGTATTGGCGGCTTGGCGATGCAGTGAAGCATGACCACAAAGAGTTCATTTCTGAATGTAAACCCCTTTCCTCTCCCAACAAAAATTTGAAGTGACTATTAAACATGACACAATTCAACAAAACATATGTGTAGATAAACGCAACAATGTTTTGCAAGGGTGAGTAAAAACACCATGTTGATGAGGTTGCGTTAGAGCATATCCAGTAGAGTTTGTAAATTTGGTGATCTAAAAGCAGTTTTTACTATAGGAAGAAGAACACTATAGGAATCATTTTACTCTATCCACCAGATGACCTATAATTTGGTTACCTAATGCGTACCTTCCCTCAATCTCTCTTTGTACTTTGCTTCTCCACGGCAAAGAATTTTCATGTTTCACCATATTAAATGGCTCAAATATCTTTGATCATGCATTACAGAAATCGAATATAGTAGTTCTGAACGGCACGAATATGAAATAAAGTCCACGATAATCCAACATAGTTAGTTCAAACTCGATGCTAAACTAACATAGATAGTTAAAACTCTCCAGATGCTAAAGTAGTCATCCTGCTTGTCCAAGAGCTCATCAGAGGGGGAATCCCAATCAAATTCCTTTTTCGAGCCTCGGCCTCAGAGGTAGGAATGGCCTGGCAAGCGTTGCCTACTCCTCCTTGGCCAAGGCATTGGCACGTGTCGTGGCAGCGCCGTCCTCAGGGCCCCAATGGCGGCAGGAGGGCTAGACGTGGCGCCTCAAAGGCGGTGATGGCATTGCAATTGGCTCTCCAGCACAGAGCGGTTAGGTTTACTAATACAGACTTTGATCGCCAAAGATGAGTATGAGAGATAATTTTTAGGCCATGTCCTAAAGAAAACAGGGGTAGCAAACGGGAACATGTAATGTAAGCCGTTGGGGCATTTTCTTTTTTGGGCACTTTGACACTTTGTGGACGAGGGCCCCCAGGGGCGGCGCGCAGGGCGGAAGTGTCAGGCGGCGGCTAGGATTGGATCGGTTAGGCTCTCCAGCACGGAGTGGTTGGGTTTACTGATACAGACTTTGATCGCCAAAGATGAGTATGAAGAGGGAGAGAGAATTGGTGGAGTATGATGGATGTATTACTGAGCCCCAAGGGCTGAGTATATATTGGCTACAAGATTTGGAGGGCAAGAAGCCTCTCCTGGAGATAAGGCAGGAGACGGATTACAAATAACACTTCATAGTGATTGGACATGAGTTTACCAACTCTATTGGAGATGCTCTTACATCATTATCTCACGTATCAACTTTAACATGCTTATTGTACATCTTTTGTTTTCAAGGAGTAGGATACTATATTTCAAAACACAAAATACATACATTCAAGTACTTTCTTCAAATCATGCATGGAGATTTTCAAGGGCTGTTAACACGCTTAGTGAAGACACCATTGATTTTGGCTCCTGGAACTTAGCACAACTCGTCGTCTGTCTCAAGGACCAGGCCCGCTTGTTTCCGACGGTCCAGCACGCTCTACCATGATATCGTAGAGTTGTCGGCCGTTCTGTGTTGCGACAATGAATTAAACCCAGTATGTAAGGATGAAGCTGCTGAGCTTACGGTTAACCAGTGGACTTACGAAAATCACTGGGAAGAAATGAATTTGGCCTTCGGGTTTTGTTTGGGTCTCTTTGAAGTAAACTAGGATAGGAAATTGCGGCCACCATAGTTCCCAGTTCACAAATGTTGAGTACCTATGCAACACGTGCAATCGTTAGAAAATACCGTAAAGCTTTTACCACAACAAGATAGATTAACTGGACAAGACAGTACAGTCCTTGGTACAGAGCATATGAAGTATGCTTACTTCCAACGGTTCTTGCCACCAACAAATACGTTTTCGCCTGACTCCTGCAGCTGATTGCCCACTTTCACTTCCTATATAATACAAACTTATGAAGTTTGAGATGAGAAACATGTATAGTATAGTATTGTTACGGCCGTAGAGGCCCACCGGGCAATCTTAGCCCACAAGTTATCTTAGGATTAATTCTTATGCAAGTTATCTTAGGTTAATTCTTATGCAAGTTATTTAGGTTATAAATATAGGCTGTAAGACTCTTTTTGGAATTAAGCAATAAGAAGATCATTATCTCTATTGCCCGGCTCCCAGAGGAGCCGGAACCCTAGCCGCCGCCATCTCCCTCCTCTTCCGCGACGGCGCCCAACCGCCGGCGCGGCCGCTCATCGCCACGCCCAGCTCCCTCTTTCCCCTACTTCCTACGGCCCAGAGGAGCCAGAACCCTAGCTCCTAACACCTTGGTATCCGTAACGGGTTTCACCATGTCTTCGCCGCCCAATTCCGCCATTACCGCCACCACCGCCACGCTCGTCAACTCCACCATCGCCGCTGCCGCCAACTCCAAGACCGCCGCCGCTTCGCGCCGGGCGCCACGGCTCGCTCTCGGCGCTAACCTCCCGGCACGGCACGATCGCCGGGACACGGCGGCCACCAGCTCCCGTCCAACACACGCCGCCGCCGTCACATCCCCCTCAGCCGCAGCAGTTCACACCGGAGGCCATGGCCGGCGTGCTCAACAACCTCGTCGCCGCGGTCCAGGGCATCCACCTCTACCTGGCAAGTCCGTACGGGGCACCTCCACCACTCCATCCAGCCATGGCCGCGGGTCAGCAGGCGCTGCCTTGGTACTCAGTACCGGGGGCCATCACCGGAGGCTACCCGACGCTTCTCCCTCCGGCGGCCTCGACGCCGCCTTGGCCACATGTGGCACCGACACTCATGGCGCGCGCCCGCCAGGCCCCGCGATGGCGATCTGGCCGCCCGTCCGCGCCCGATGGCCGCCGCCGGCTTTCTTGGCGCCACCCGCACCGCCAGCCGCCACCAGGGCCCGCGATGGCGGCTTCGAACGCGCCGCCCCAACAAGGCCGTCCCCTCCTCCTGCTGCCGTGCGGGTGCCACTACCGCTTCGCCCAGCCCTAGCTTGGGCGGTCGCGCCAGCGGACTTCCGATCCAGAGGTCCGCTTCCGTCGCCACCGTCTCCACTTCAGCTGGCTCCACGGACGTCCCTCCACGGCTTACACGGAGGCCCGCCACCGTCGGGTTCGATTGCGGCCGAGGCGTCGGGCGCCACGGAACTACGCCGCCTTCCCACCATGGACCGAAAGCACCGTATCACTCTCGCACCGCCGAGGCGATGGGCCATGGCGCGCTAAACCAGCAGCCGCCCGGTTCGCTAAGCTCGACCGCCACTTATGATGGCTCGGACGACCCGCTTAATCGCTCAACCAGTGTGACCATTCTTCCGCGGCAGCGCACACCGCGTCGGAGCGCGACTTGGTCGGCTTCCTACCATCTCCGCGAGGCCGCCAGACATGGTACTATGCCCTCGGCGGGACGAGGGCGGCATGCCCGTGGAGCGCTTCGCGAAGTATGCCTTCTTCGCCGGACCGCCATTACGCTGGAGCCGATTGGCGAGTTGGGCGCGCCTTTCACCTCCGGTGCAGATTTCGCCGACCGCTTGCGAGCCTTGGCGTGTCACGCGCCAAGTGTGACGGCCTCGCAGCTGGCTGAGCTCTTCGTCGGCGGCCTTCCGGATCACATTCACGCCGACGGAGCTTCGGACCCGGATCTCCAATCCACCATGTACTACGCCCTGCGTTCGAAGCCGCCGCGGTGGCCATCCAGCGAGAATCACCGTCCGGACCACTGGTCGCTACCGGGCGGATTCGCGAGGTCGGCTCGTGAGAAGCCTGGCGCCTCGCCGCGACCGCGGGACGCCCATTCCGCCGGCCACCTCACCGAAGCTACTCGAGCGTCGCCGCCAAGGGTTGTGCTTCAACTGCGACGAGCCCTACACGCCCGGCCATGCCTGCCCACGACTCTTCTACCTGGAGGTTGCAGACTACATTCCGGAGGACGCCGTCGTCGCCGACCTGACCGCCCCAGCTGTTGAGAAGGTGTTTGACGCTGGTTGATCGCCTCGAGGAGTCCTCAAGCGCTTCCCCACCTTACAGCTCGAGGACGAGCTGTTTGTGCAGGCGGGGAGAAGTGTTACGGCCGTAGAGGCCCACCGGGCAATCTTAGCCCAAAAGTTATCTTAGGATTAATTCTTATGCAAGTTATCTTAGGTTAATTCTTATGCAAGTTATTTAGGTTATAAATATAGGTTGTAAGACTCTTTTTGGAATTAAGCAATAAGAAGATCATTATCTCTATTGCCCGGCTCCCAGAGGAGCCGGAACCCTAGCCGCCTCTAACCCTAGCCGCCGCCATCTCCCTCCTCTTCATGACGGCGCCCAAACCAAGGCCATGTGCCGCCATCGCCACGCCCAGCTCCCTCTTTCCCCTACTTCCTACGGCCCAGAGGAGCCAGAACCCTAGCTCCTAACAAGTATCATATGCAACAACCGAGTATTGACAGAATGAAATCCTTATGTTATGGAAAGGAGAAGCATCGTTCAAGAAGAAATATTAATGCATCAGCTAGTACTAAGACCCAACGCGATATCCAACAAGTGACTAGTAGAATGGCAGCTTGTACATAACAGATTTACTTAGCTTTGCAGTGAGCATTTTCCAGACTTACAACCAACAATTTTATACATGTTTTGTGCATATTCCTGTCACATAGACAAAGTGCTCAAGTATAATTGAGCAGCCAGTTTTGGAAGACATTCACATAAGTAGTTTGAAATACTCCTACTTATTTAGTTTACACTGGAAGGTAGAGTGCACTAACCAGGGAATCATCATCAAAGACGAACCTAACTCTAGTAGTCTGCAAAAAAAGAAGTGAATACATCAGTTTCAGCATGAACATAGAAATAAATCATACCTAAGAAATGACCAGGATAAGTTAGTTTCTCTGATTTATCAGTATAACTGCCCCTCGCTTTTAGAGCAGCATGAATAGCAAATTCTGACAGTGGTTCCTCTCAGTGGAATATGTTGGCAATGTTGAGTAGGGACGAAAAATCAGTGTCAATCTGATGATGGTGGAGCTCAATATGTTCTCAGTGAATAACCCGATTTGAGCTGAAATGAGGTTACTTATAGATTTGAGTGTTTTCCACGGACAGCGATAGTATACTAGTTTTTTTCGAGAACTGTGATAGTATGGATGATCCATGACTTTTCACTGTTAGTTACATATGCACTGTAGACCAAAAAACTCATAGAATATAGTACAACCGTACATGTTTTTCAGCTATAACTCAAACAGATAGTCTAAAAGCAGAGCAAGTCAGGGTAGACTGGCCTGAAACAAGAGAAGCAGCCCCAGTAGGCCTACAGGTGCAGCCACAAGAAGATTGTCTGCATATGCAAACACACCAGATATCCCTGTATTTTGACAAAATAGCGGTTAATGGATGGACATATTACCGTGCTAACAGACACCATATATCTTTTTTCAGTTTGGCATAGAAGTACATTTCCAGAAAACAGAGATGTTCTATACACTTACTACCTCCGGAGCTCACCAAGTATAGCGATCGGTAATCGATAGTCTGGGTCCGGGACGACCGTTTCTCTGGTGGTCTTCTTCGCGGTCTTTCTCCCAAACTACGAAGAAGGGGAGGACAACATAGGTTACCAGATTAATGCAAATAGAAGATTGAAAGTAGAGTACACTACGGAGAAATGTAAACTACATCCTCTGCTCCTAAATATAAGACGTTTGGCAGTTCAAAATTGAACTGCCAAAATGTCTTATATTTGTGAACAGAGGTAGTACTTCACAAAGATGTTTGTGAGCTAACCAGAGATACTATTGGTGTGCTACGTCGTTGCTTCCGGCCACGTCTCCTCATACCAGCAAAATGTCCCTTGCACGGAAGATCTGCAGTGCTCCATGATGGACCGGCTGAAACCACTCCTCCTCTAGCTGAAGATGTCAAAGAAAAAAAAAAGGTCATGCCACTGGATGTGCCTCACATTGGACTGCCTTCATTCATTCAGGAAACAAATATGCAAGACATGAATTCATGGTATTTCTGCAACGAAATTAACAAACATTTCTACTAGATTCCAATTTACTGTGAGTTCAGATGAGCAGCGTGTGCCCAAGCAAACAGGGCCTACCCAAACCCTATCCAGCCTAACCAAGCAGAAGCCACCGCTTTGAGCTCGGAATCACTACGCGGGCAGAGTTGGTACGACGGACGGCAAGAACTTCAGTGAGAGGGGAGTCATCGGAGGTAGGTGGGTACCTCTGGGCAGAGCGGCGAGGAAGAGGGGAGAAGATAACGAGAGAGTGGTCGCCATGGCTGCTGCTCCGCCGCTCGCTCTTCTTTTCCTCTCGTCGTCTTGGGGGGACGCCACTGATTTGTGAGAGGTATGCAAGCATAGGGCCCAGGGCCCGAGAGGCCCAGGCCAATTTAGTGGGCCACAGAACTATCATCAGACACTGCTGTTGGGCTTTACCCAAAACGATGCCGCGGCGCACGTCGCGCGTTTGCTGATCATCTTGCGGAGCAAGCCTAGAATTTTTCCGTTCCCATTCGGTTGCTGTCTCTGCTAACCGATTTTAAAATCTTTCTTAAACACTACTATAAGCCAATATTATGTTTTCCACCCCGCAGGTTCCATGTATTTACATAACTACTAGTACTATAACCAAACCCCAAGGAAAAATTCTCGTGGTCAAATGGTCCCTGTTATGGTGGCTCAACCTTTGTTTGGTGGCAAAAGGTGCATTCAAAAGAATACTCTTCTTCTGCATCATTGACCAATAAAATATGAAATGTGGATGCAGGTCTTAGGAAACTAGTCACACATAAATGATGGTACATCATTGCTCGGAAAGTGTCAAGGACGTTTTTTTATGGGAGTCAAGGACGCTTCTGATCATGAGAGGTTGGCGATGATATAGACAAATACATTTTGTTCAAAGCTGCTTACCGTGTATAAATAAATTATATTACTCTTTTTGTTCCAAAAAAAGTGTCGTTATAACCTAATAAATCCACTCAAAAATAAATTAAAAAATATACTAAATCAACGACATTTATTTCGAGACGGAGATAGTATACTAGCTAAAATTCAGCTTCCACTTGTTTCCAACTCGTCTTCCTCTCCTCTTTTCAGAAAATAAAACTCGCCTTCCTCTCGTTGAATGGTACTGCAATTTTTTTTGTCAACTCACTAGAAGAAAGAAAAGGAGAAAAAAAACTCACCGGTTAATACACATCCCCGGTTCCGATGCGTGCGGAGGAGTGCAAAATAGACATTCCCGGGGGGCTCGGAGCGGAAGGACAGGAAAAAGAGCCGGCGATTTATTAGGGGAAGGCAACTCCAAATTGCTGGCTCCCGTCCCTCTCCGAGCACTCGCCGCTTCCTCCCCGACCCTCTCGATCCGCCCACCTTCCCCTTCCCCACGCGTAAGCCTCCCCGTACTCCGAAACTTCCCTGTCGAATTCGCCGCGTCCCTCTGCGCGTTTGATCTGCCTGTTGCTTCTGATCCATCCACCGCGCCGCAGCTACTTGCAATCCCTCGATTTTTTTTCGAATTTACGTACGGCCATTAGGAATCCCGCGAGGTGCTCCGTGCTTTTTCTGTGGTTTTTCTCTGATGGATGATGGAATTTTGGATCGGCTCCGTTTCCGCGCGATTTCCCGTTGTTGTTTTCGATTCTGGAGGAATTTAGGGGCCAATGCTATGATGTGTTTTCTGGGCGTGCTCGTGGTCGCTCTGATTTTCTTTTTTTTGGTTCGTTTGCTGGATTTTTGGTTGGTTCGGTGAAGTCCTAGGGTCTGATGGAATCTTGTTCGTGTTCTGTGCAGCTGTGGTAGTCGCGTGCTCCGGCCATGGCGTTCTTCCGGGGCCTCGCCGCGGTCTCGAGGCTGCGATCCCGTATGGTGAGTCAATCCGTCAGAACCCCCGGGTTGCATTGGGTGGGGATGCGCCCTCTTAAGCGTTTGTTAATGCTGTTTTTTTTGTTGTTGCCAGGGGCAGGATGCCACCACGCTTGGTGGTGTGAGATGGCTGCAGATGCAGAGCGCTTCCGATCTCGTAAGACAACAATCTTCCTGTTCTGTTCTGTGCTTGAATTTGTATAGGATACTGTGAATTGGAAACTGCTGGTGCTGTTTGATGGCTAGATTTTTGAGAGGGGGATTTTTATTTGTTCTGAACATGACGCTGACCGTGTTTCTGAAAATGCAGGATCTTAGGTCCCAGCTGCAGGAAATGATTCCGGAGCAACAGGTTTGTTGCTCACTCGTGCATTCTCTTGTAAAGTTGGAAAGTATTCGTGGTATCTGATTCCTTATCTTCTCTTTTCACCAACCCCTGTTATTTGCTCAACCAGTGTTAACCCTGTCAGCTCATGTGATTCTGTGTCACAGCATGCTTAGTTTCTGCTTCCAAATAGTGTAGCACGCCTTTTATTCGCAAATGCCATGGTGGAACATGCTAGCAAATAATAATTGTTGCAAACTATCATTTAATACCTTAACGCCTTTAAGGAACAAATTTACCTTGTTTCAAATATATTATGCCTGCGTTGCACTAGATTGTGTTACCTTCCTGATATGAAAATGAATTAGAAGATTAGCCAATTACGCTCTTAGTATTATAGTTTCACAAAGTTCAGTTTTGCACTTGAGTTTAAAGAAACAGAATCAGAATATTCAGAGCATGTGTTGGAGAGGTGCTACTTGGATTCGTCCGTCTTCACCGCTCTAACCACTTGTTTTTATGAAAGAATTATTCTGTCGGTTCAAAGTTATTTCACGTCGATTGCATTTTGTTACAGGACCGCTTGAAGAAACTAAAGTCAGAGCATGGAAAGGTCCAGCTTGGAAACATAACTGTGGATATGGTATGCATTTAGTAACATTTTTCTTTAAAAACTCTGTTTCTATGCCCGGCCTAATTCTGAACAATGCTTCGTCTTTCTCCAGGTCCTTGGTGGGATGAGAGGGATGACTGGAATGCTCTGGGAAACATCTTTACTTGACCCGGAGGAGGTATCCTTTTATTGCTCTCCTTTGTAGTGCTATGGGTGCTATAATAAGACAAATTAAATATTAGCTTGTATATCTAGGAATTTTCTGTGGGTTAGAAAATATATTATTTAATTATCTTGAGATCTCCAGTCAAGTTTCTGTGCCGAAGCTGAGCTTAATCTATCACTGTATGCTGAAATATGTATCACTTTCCAGAATTGACTATAGCACAGTGGTTTAAAACATATGTTCACGTTTAAATTTGATTAATTCGTTATACCTCAACTTGCTTGACTACAAGAGCATAATCCTTTATGATTTATATTTGAGCATGCCTCCCTCATTGCAGAGTTTTGATAGAATTAATTCTTAGTTTGGTTTGAGATATTTAAATTTATGCATCACTGTATATCTCTGTTGATGCCTGTAATTTATGTGCTTTCTATTCAGGGTATTCGATTTAGAGGTCTCTCTATTCCAGAGTGCCAGAAAGTACTGCCGGCTGCAGTTAAAGATGGAGAACCTTTACCTGAGGGCCTCCTTTGGCTTCTTTTGACCGGAAAGGTTTGACTTGTTATGAAACATGTACCCCTTTTTAGTTTAGTGGTCTATGAAAATAGCTCCTTCGAAAAGAGGAGGTATAATTTGTTCATTGATGTAGTAGAGGACATAACGTCTTGGTTGACTTTCCTGTTATACATGGGACTTCGTCTATTTTGAGTGTGCCATGTTCTCCCTCTATTTTGTAAACTTTTAAGTGTTTAGCGTGCGCTGATTGGTCATTGCTTGTTTCAGGTGCCAACCAAGGAGCAAGTTGATGCTCTATCAAAGGAGTTGCTTAGCCGTTCGACTGTTCCAGGTCCCTTAACCCCCCTGCTTAGTATCAGTGGTGTAGAGTTCATATGTAGTCATAGATGACCAGAAAGATTAGGAAGTCATGTTGCTATCAAATAGTCAAGTTTTATTATGTGAGTACACATAAACATCGTCCTGAATTTCTGGTATAGTATAGTTTAATGGGAAAAGCTGAGGGGGAACTTCCACTTTCTTTGTGAATCTGAATATAAGCTGTTGCTAACTCTTTCGATGTTTGGTACCCCCTCCGTCTGAAAAAGCTTGTCCTGAGCTTGTCCCTCAAATGGATGTATCTAGCATTAACTTGGTGCTAGATACATCCATTTAAAAGACAAGCTTTTTCGGACAGAGGGAGTAGTAGTTTGCAAGTATAAGCTGTTATTAACTCCACTGAAATTTAGCAGTCAAAAGTTAGTATACAAGATATTCATTTGTTCCAGATCCATTGATGTTCTGCATTGACAACTTGTGTTTTCCTTGGATAGAATAACTTGGATTTTTGTTACTCAATCTTGAAATGTTGGTTTTGAGTTTCTTGAATATATTCAATTTCACAATTTTTGTGGCAGGGACACTGACACACTGTTCTGTAAAGTTGCATTGCTTATAAATATTTGCTCTGTTTCTCAATTGTGATATCCTCTCACGCGGCTTATTGACTTGCATGCAGGTTATGTCTATAAGGCAATAGATGCTCTCCCTGTTACTGCTCATCCAATGACACAGTTTACCACAGGAGTGATGGCACTCCAAGTAAGCCCTTTGTATTTTATGTTATTGTTAATTATCACCGTTCTGAAATGAAGAACACATTGCATTGGGTGTACTGAGTTGGGAAGTGCCATTAGAAAGAAATAAGAATCAAAACTACAGAATGTGTGCGGAATTCTTTTAGACCTCCCAAGTGAGTTAATTTGATCTGTTCTATTTTAACACTATTTCAGGTTGAGAGTGAATTTCAAAAGGCTTACGACAAGGGAATGCCCAAAACAAAGTATGCTTGAGCTCTAATGCCTTGAAATTTATTCATCTGCTCAATGGTGATCTTGCATGTCATTTATGGTGTTCTTTTTTTTGCATAGGTTCTGGGAGCCTACATACGAAGATTGCTTAAATTTGATTGCTCGGCTTCCACAAGTGGCTTCATATGTTTACCGGAGGTAGCTTTTCTTCTATCAGATGCACCGTCTTGTACTCCCTCTGTAAACAAATATAAGAGCGTTTAGATCACTAAAGTAGTGATTTAAACACTCTTATATTTGTTTACAGAGGGAGTACTACACTAACTGGAGCATGTTATTACTCAATTAAGATTCTTCCTAATTAGTACACTTGGTATTATTTTTTCTACTGCAATTGAAATAATCCTATTGCTCTGGTTCTCTGAAGGATTTTCAAGGATGGGAAAGCTATTGCAGCTGATAATACACTGGACTACGCAGCGAATTTTTCACACATGCTTGGTTTTGATGACCCAAAAATGCTGGAATTGATGCGCCTATACATAACAATTCACACGTAATTTCGTCGGTCCTTGTTTATGTTTCTATATTTATCTCTGAAGGATGTACGTTGATTTTCCCTCATACTACTACCTGTTCTCTTGCAGTGATCATGAAGGCGGGAATGTCAGTGCTCATACAGGGCATCTGGTAATATTTTCTTCCTTCCATCGATCTTGAATATTTTTCTTGTTAGTGTTCCCACCATTGTAAGCATGACTGCTGGCTGCAGTACGGAAATTTGATTTGGCTGCATCATTGTGCATATCATATATACATTACAGTTTGTCATGCACTTTTGCATCATACATCACTGCTGCTTGAATGTGATTGTGATTTATCATCCATGACGCATGTCTGATAAAGTAGTTATCATGGTTCCTAGACAAACACTTGTGACTAGAGAGGGTCGCTTCACCAATTGTCGGATAAACATAGTAGTGTTGTACTAGCAACTAGGAGTATAACTTTTCGAGAAAATAACTAGGAGTATAACTGGAAGCAATGTTCAATTCAGTTCT
The DNA here is from genome assembly GCA_021437245.1 of Aegilops speltoides. NCBI lineage: Eukaryota > Viridiplantae > Streptophyta > Magnoliopsida > Poales > Poaceae > Aegilops > Aegilops speltoides. Next base: position 166,341,805 of record CM038146.1, read on the forward strand.
TCGCAAAGTTGTTGTATTGACGGATCTGCTGATGGCACCCTTACTCCTTCTAAATGCATAGTCATGGTTAAAAGTATATGTTTATTTCTTTCTTCTGGATTATGTGTTGTTCGTCTAGAAAAAAAATGTGTATTTTGAGGCAATGAAAATCTATGATCTGTGTGTGTTGGAGAGGCATTGGAAAACACAATACATTGTCGTAATAGGTTAGCTTAAAGGAGATCATTTAAAGAGAAGGGTGGAATTGATCTCCCTCTTTTTGAAGTATAGTTCTAAATGTAAATAGTATAAGGTTGCCTCCAAACTTGTAGTGGATCAAGTTGTAGCCTACTTGAAGTGGAGCAGCTTTGTAATCTGCTAATTTAGAGACTGTTTTTGCTGTTCCATATAGAGCTTTTCAATTCTCTGTGTTGCTGTTTATGTTCCTACTAGCTTAGTGTGCTTTGGTTGTTTTACTTGTTTCTATTTATATCCTCTACACGCACTGAGCTGTTGTTTATCCAGAACTAACGGTATTTATTCAATCACAGGTTGGAAGTGCTCTGTCAGATCCCTACCTTTCTTTTGCAGCGGCACTGAACGGTTTGGCTGGGCCACTGCATGGCCTGGCTAATCAGGTACGGTTGATTTTATGTGTAGTGGATGTTCTCTGCTATATCATGTTTACTTGTGCTTGCTAAATGGATCTACTGGAACAAATTGTCCTAATAAATTCATATTAACAAATTGCAAAACTCCTTGTAGCGGTGCTATTTACCCACTTGCTTTTGCATATGATGTTAAGAAGAAGAAAACACAAGTTCCTGTTATTTTAAAATGGTGTATTTACTGTTTGGATGTGCATGAACTGACAATAGTCTCCATATACTGCAGGAAGTGTTGCTATGGATCAAATCTGTGATGGAAGAAACCGGGAGTAACATTACAACCGACCAACTTAAGGAATATGTATGGAAGACACTGAAGAGTGGAAAGGTAGTTATCTCAAAACGAGTTACATCTATTCAATGAGTAAACACTATTGTTTATGAGTTTATGGGAAGTTTGCGCTGCTAAACTATTCTAGTTGAATGCTGAACAATAGATCTAGGATAGTTGCCTTCTATTGGATCCTCCTTTCTCCTGGGCTGGTTATGAAAATGATTTTTCTCTGTTGATCTTTCTTCGTTTATTTTACTTTTCTTCATTTGAACTTAAAAATAAAGGTCTAAATTACTTCCGGTTGCGTTCATAGGTTGTTCCTGGCTATGGTCATGGAGTTCTTCGTAATACAGATCCACGATACTCGTGCCAAAGGGAGTTTGCGTTGAAATATTTACCAGAGGACCCACTTTTCCAACTGGTTAGTTAAAATCCTTGATCTAACTGCATGGTTTCTCTTCAGTTCAACAGTCTCAGCGGGATATATTATTGTTCCCTTATAGGTCTCCAAGTTGTACGAAGTTGTGCCTCCAATCCTCACCGAGTTAGGCAAGGTAATGAGTTTCCAGATTAATCACAATTACTCCTTTAATTTCAGCTTTCTAGGTATGGACACAATCTTTCTTCTATGCATTTTCAGGTGAAAAACCCATGGCCCAATGTCGATGCTCACAGTGGAGTGTTGCTCAACCACTTCGGATTAACTGAAGCACGGTATATTAATTTCTCTTGCTTAAATTATCAATTCACCAGCCATATGTTTAACGTACAGTACAATAGAAAATCTAGTTCAGCATTAGTAACGGCTATGCCTTTGTCTGCTCTTTAGGTATTACACTGTCTTGTTCGGTGTCTCAAGGAGCATAGGAATTGGATCTCAGGTTTGCCCTCCCCTTCAATTTAGAGATGCTTCTTTGTTTGGTTTTCCATCTGCTAATCTTGATCAATTATTTGTTACACAGCTCATCTGGGACCGTGCCCTTGGCCTACCGCTTGAAAGACCGAAGAGTGTCACCATGGAGTGGCTGGAAAACCACTGCAAGAAGGTTGCGGCTTGAAGCTACACCAGTTCTTCGTCGTACAACTCGAGTTGCCTTTGATGTTAATAATTTGACGACATAAATTAGGCACGTTTAGCCTCATTTTTCCCATCTTTTTCCTGTCCAATAACTGGAGCAAGAGGGGCTCCCAGATGGTAGAATTTTGTACCCAAGTCGGACAATCTGTCAAACTTGGCATGAAAGATTAGGACGCTTGGGCTTTGTGTCGCTCGGCAACGTTTTTGTACTTTATGTTGCTCGAGTTTTGAACCACACCAGTTACGGAATACGGCAGAATAATCTGACATTTCTACCGAGGTGTTTGTATTTGCGAGTTATACTATGCAATTACGTTTTGTGTGCACATGAGGGCTCCTTTGATCCACAGGGTTTGGGAAGTGTAGGAATAGGAAACGTACAGGAATAGAATGTACTGTCCACTGAAATCCTACGTCGGGTAGCAAAACAGAGGATTTTTTCCATGAAGTTCAACCTCATGCTTGTTTTCCTGTGGAAATGAACTAACAAGTTCCTATAGGATTGCTTTTTGAGGAATGCAATCCTGCGAATCAAACAACATTTCAAGGGGAAATTCTAGAGGGTGTCTTTCCTGTAAAATTCCTATGCAAATCCTGTAATCAAATGAGGCCTCCCAAAATGATGCTAGATGTGCTTCTCAATTTGCTACGAGCACTTATTCAAAATTCAATTGAAAAGAACACAGTATTCAGAAAAGCTTTTCTCTCTTATTTTAAGTTGGAATGTTAAATGTTTTCCATATCCCCAGCTAATCTTTATACTAATATTTTAGAGTACTTTATACGCACATTAATGGTATTTTGTATGTGGCATGACTTGTTTTTTTTCCTGAAATAACCACATATTTTTTATTGAACAAACATCTTACAAACAGTACACATGTGGTCATTACAAGAGAAGCAAAACTAAAATTTCACCACCGAGGCAACACTGAAGAAAGAAGAGAACTGCCGTCATACCCAGAGGAGCACCTTCACATATAATGATGTTTTTCAAGCCGATGATCCGGACCGCCGCAAGCGACGAGACCGAGGCTTTGTGGCACGTCGGCTGGGGTTTTCCCCCATGTCCGCTAGATCCCAGAGTTGTCTACTTCATCCGTATCCCAGAGTTGTCTACTTCATCCGATGCAATCGAAGAGGAGAAACGCCACTGCTTGCCGCCATCCATGCACCCCATTGCAAGACACCAAACACAACTAAGACAGTCGACATCAACGCCACCTGGAAGAGTGCCATGTGCCGACCATCAAACACAAATCTCACCGGGTTTGAAGACCAACAAGAAAACCGAGCCACCTGCTCCCCAACGCCACCCATTAGAGCACCACTAAGATGGGGGAAGAACATTCGATGCGGTGCCGTCCCCACCATTGATGCAACACCTTTGAAAGCAAACTATGCTTATTCTATCTCCCTACCGGAGAGAACTACCAGGGTCCCCGCTCGCTCTCGCCACCGGAGCGGCAGATGGGGAGGACGAGGACCCATGTCGTTGTTGGTGTCGAGAGAAGCAGGCAAGAATCGCCTTTCGATCGCCGCTTTGAAGCAGTTCCAGAAGCACTGAGCATGCATGACTCTTGTCATGTTAATGAATTTGTGATCAAAATTAGACTCAAAACAATTGTTTATTGGACTCAAAAGCTAGGGCCAAATGCAGTTGGGACACACAATATACAATTTAGAAAAAGTGTATTTCAAACAAATGTGGACCAGAAAGTGGGGATGAACTAATCTATTATCCACATGGTACGACCGGATGGGGATGGTACTTAATTTCCACATGTAGTATCATGTATATAACCCTAGACAATCCTTATCCTTATCCTTATCCTTATCCTTATATCCTTATACCTAATAATAAAGCAGCTACGGTTTCTGGTCGTACGTCATTGGTGTTTTTACATAAAAGTCCTTTTGTTTTTTGGTAATTAACCCGCAGTCACGTCCATAAGAATAACGGTTCGTCGTGGGGGAAAAAGGGGTCTCCCGCAGCCGCACGCCTGCGCTCGCATCGCCCCCCACGGCTTCGCCTCGGTTGTCCGGTTCCATTCATTGTTTGCAGCTGCGTTATTATGGCCGCTAAAAACGTGCAGACTCACGACCTGCCCTCCTCCCCTTCCCGCTGCAGCAAACAGAGTTTGTGCTAAAATTTCAGATTCGAATTAATAGTCCCACCCCGCCACTTTACATCAAATCCTAGCAATTTATATACATTCCAAATTGGAAGAATCAACAAGCCAACGAAAGGACTGAGATACAATCAACCAAAGAGGAAAGGCGCATGAATCCAACAAAAAGCAGTGGTCATGGCGAATTTGACATTCCTTCTAATAATCCTAAAGGGCAGAGAGGATACAGAAAAATATTGATATACCACTGGCAGCCGCAGTGCACACGGCACCACCACACAACGCATCCCGCCAGGGCGCCAGGCAGCTGCCGAGGACGCCTCCTGCACCTCCCCACAGGAGCCTGCCGAGCACGACGGGGATGCCGCCGCAGCAGCCCACGCTGCCAAAACCTATCGGGCCAGCCACCGCCGTCGCAGGCCGGGCCGAGGCGTTGGTCTCCTCAGGGTCAACGCAAGTAGACGAAACGGCGCGGGATCATCGGCCGTACCTGCGGGGCATGCGCAGGTGGCCGGAGGCTGTGGACGTTCCGAATCGGGCCAGATCCAAGGCCTGCTGGCACGGGGATCGGAGACTGGGCTGGCGGCCAGATCGGGCGACGGAGCTCCAAAGCGCCATCCATGGCGTCCTCTGGTGGTTCCTCACCGACAGACAGGGGGGGTTGCTGCCCTGGCCCCGGCCAGCCACCACGGCTGCGCACAGTGGGGGAGGCTGGGCCAAGCTGTTCGTGGCCGCGCTAGATCGGGGTGGATGAATGGCGATGTGTGTTGTGTGTGGATAAGACAGAGGAGGAGGATGAATGGCGATGTGTGTTTTGTGTGGATAATAAAGGGGCACGCAGTGGGCGGTGGTGTGTTGTTGCTGCACCGAGCGGAAGCTGCTGGATGCTACTGTAAGTGCATCATTACTGTCATATATTTTTTCCCGGCTGGACACTAAATTACTTGCTATTTCTATTGTTTGATGTTACTATCATAATTTATTCATGTCTATCACATCATATGAATGTATTATCAGATATATTAATTAAAAGTAAGTGAAATATTGGAAAGAGATACTATTTCTTAGAGCATCTACAATTGAACCTCTCAAATCCGCCTCATACGTCCGGGCGGGCCGCCCGGTCACGATTTTTTAACCCAGACGGCCCTCTCAAATGGCCCTCAAACGCCCGGTCTGACCGGCACCCTTATATCCAGCCCAATTATGGGGTGGGGCGCCTGGGCACGCCCGCCACGTCGGATCCGACCGTGCTGGCCCACCCGACCCCACATAAAATCCTCTCCATTTGCTCGTCAGACCAAACCCTAGCAACTTCACTCCCCTCCCCTCCGCCACCCAAGCTCATCTCCGGCTCCTTCCGGTCGTCTCCAGCATGGCGGGCAATGGATCCGAGTCCTTCACTTTCAGATCCGTCGACTCCGAACTCATCCCGCGTGGCCCCGAGGAGGAGATGGTCGTCCGGCTTGCATGTAATAATATGAATTTGAGATTTATAATTTGAGGTACCTGGATGTGCAATGCGATTTTTGAGGGGTGACCGATCGCTGTTCGCGGACACGCCCGGACACGTTCATGACGTTTGAGGGTCGGATTTGCCAAGTCCATTGTAGATGCTCTTAAGGAGAAAATATTAAGGCTCACCATTACTTTCGACCAAAGAAGATATTCCTCAACTCGGATGTCATCGATGTCTTGGTGATATAGGGAGGAGAGAGGAAGGGACGAAGACTAGATACAGTGTGGACAAAGGTGCACCCTGCTCGCGTCATGTTTCGCCCTGCACGACAGTTGGGAGGGGGATCTGTAGCTCTACGTACCCTAATCTTGATCCCATCATGGCCCGATGAAAATGTCCATGATAGCGGTCATGTTGGCGTGGAGGGTGTGCTCCTACTACTGGATGCAACGTGTTAACAAAAGAGCGCCAAGCACTATAAACTCTTTACTTTCCGGCAATCATATTTTTTATTACACATAATCCAATTTCTTTTGAGCAATTTGAAGGAATATGTTTTATTAGCAGATAAGAAAATTGCGAGCTTTTGGAATACAATGGGATCTTCATAAAGTGGATTCTTATGAGTCTTACAACCAATTTAATTGAAATCATTATTATTTATCATGTAAACTCTCGAATACCAAACAAACACTCAGATTTATCTATACCTGTTGCAATGCATGAAACAGTAAATATAGCTTAAAATGTTCACTGCTTCAAACTATTTTTGTTTCAAGGAAAATACGTTCACACTATCTCAAAAAACTTAAAACTACCCAGAAAAATGATACGCTTTTACTAAACATAACCATTTAGAAATGTACACTTAAAATTCCCAGATAAACATTTACAAATGTAAAACAAAAGAACATTGTTTAAAAAATTGTTAAAACTATTTTTTCCGGAAAAGTTCAATTTTCTATAAAAACATTAACTACTCTTTAAAAATTGTTCTAATTTTATGAAAAGATTAACTTTTATTTAAAGAAAGAATTTTTTTCATGTTTAACCATACAATCGATGTTTATTCAAATAAGATATAAAAAGTGAAGCACAGTGACACATGTAGCAGGTAGTCTTGCTTTTTTAAGTTCTTGCTAAGTCTGCACGCAAGCATTTATCTTAGTTCACTAAAAAAAGTACAAAACATAAAAGCTGAAAAAACCTAGACGACTACCTCACCTCCACCTCCCACTTGGCAAATTGCATGATCTGCCCTAACTCCCGCACATCCTTGGCCTAGGAGAACCAATCCTTCTGCCACCGCTCGAGCTCTCCTGGCGCCATCGTGGTGGCCATCACAATCACAAATCCTTAAGACACAAGAACAACCGCGTTTCATGAGGAGAATGGAGGCATGGGAGGGTAGATGAGGACTTGCAAAGATGAGGCACCCAATTATATCTTCTGAAGCATTGCTCATATAACTTGAAAGCATGCATGGACCAATGTTGATGCAGAAATCCACAAAATAATTTGTTTTTGTTGACGTGCAAGAATCAACTTTCGACTTATATTGAAAGTCGTCGTATCCTTGACAAAGTGGCAGCACGATGTTTTTTAAATAGATTTAGTCACCTCGTGGGTGGGCGACCTACATCGTATGGGAGGGTCGTCGAGAGTGGTGCCCGGCGCATGGGGCATTTAGAGTGCTACCGCTTCTGGTGTCCCACGACTCCCGACTAGTCCGAGCTTTACAAGGTCCATGAGAATCTGAGCTCTCGGCCTTCGTTTGCCCTCCCGAATGGGATTGGAAAAAAGAGAGTGACCCTCCACTTGAGTGTATTCAAGTGATAGTGAGTTGATTACATGCCCATGGGGGCTTTATATAGCCTAGGGGTCCTTGACAAATGGCCAAGACTACCCTTGAAGTATGGAGTGGGAGGGTAAAACTAGGTAATTTTTCCTCCTTCGGCCCATGTGCTCCCTATTAGGCTAGGAGGTGGGTTGTAGCCCATTAGGGGAGAAATTCCTAAACAAGGAGAAGCCTTCTTGCTTGGGCTTGGCCTTCTTGGCTCCCTTATATTCCCCTTTGATATTCTTCTTAGTTGGTCTCCTTTCTTTGACTGGTCTTAACTGATGATGTGGCACTCCACGTAGGATAGGGGGTGTCATCTTAAGTAGGATTAAAATCCTCTACTAGAACAATTTTTATTTGGTTTCTAGTGTTGTTTGTGGTTTATGAAGCTTGGTTTATTGTGCTATAAGCATGGTATATTATGCATATTTTTCACTAGATTTAAGCAAGCTCTTGTCAGCATGGAATCAATTTCTTGGAAGTAATGTGCTCCGATTACATTTTCCCCTGCCTCATGCAACTTTTTTCATACTTCAATGGACCCATGCTTTCATTACATACCCCCTTGATACAACTTGCTTCCATATATTAAAGATGGCATCGATCCAATCATTTGATTTGATCTTTTTACCACGAATACACACAATCGTGCATATCATATTTTATAGAAGAAAAGGGGTATAGAACCTAGTCCACTGCATGGCGTTATAGAATTTACACCATCCTACTCCCTCCGTTCCTAAATACTTGTCTTTCTAGAGATTTCAACAAGTGACTACATACGGCGCAAAATGAGTGAATCTACACTTTAAAATATGTCTACATACATCCGTATATTGAGTCCATTTGAAATGCCTAGAAAGACAAGTATTTAGGAACGGAGGGAGTACATCCACCGTTCCTACACAACCAACACACACATATGGACAACTCATGTCTTGCCCATGTTGCTAGGGAAGCGAATAAGCGATCAAGATCCCTCTTCAATAGTCCTTCCTTGACAGTATGCATCACCAGTGCTTCAATTGAAGGGGATGCACCATCAAACACAATGGCGTCCCGATGTTTCCATATCACCCACGTGACAAGATCGAAGATGGCTCGTAGATCCTTCGGCCTTTGTCCATCATTTAACCTTATTGCACACAAATCCGCAAGAATGTCATTTGGTATTGACGCACATTCCCGCCTTCCGAAAGCGGTACATAGGAGCGTTCAAACCTTTCTTGCGAACATACATGTCAGCAGTATGTGATCAATGGTCTCCTCTAATTTCTCACAAAAGGGCAGGCATCTTGGTGTGGCAGCCCTCATTGTCCTAGGTGGTCCGATGTCCAACATCTGTTCCTAAGGGAAAAGCCAAGCGAAAATCGACATTGAATAGGTGTCCTTGACTTCCATATGAACTTTGTTGTCGGCGCAACTTCTTTACCTGCAAATTTTGCTGCATACCTTGACTGTACAGATCGAATTGTCCGTCTTGCTCCAAAACCCAACGCGCGGTGTCACTAGCTTCATCCGCCAGCTCAACCGCGTCGATCCTTTGGCAAACATCCATGAACTTTCCATAGCATGCTAGAGCCCTTATTGGGGCCAACATCCCGAGCCCAAGTTTCACTTGTCAAAGTCTCCTATACAGTACTTGCAGCTCTTGTATGGCTCGGGATACGGCATACAGAGCCGGTGCAAGCTCCTCAATCTGTGCCTCATATCTGATTTGATCTCATCAATGACCTGAATGTGCTAATTCACGTCACACCCTCGGTTGTCAGCCCATGTAAGTAAACACATGGACAATTGAGTGATGAGTATCCATATTACATATTAGGGAGTAAATGTGTGACATGACAATATGAAGCGCTATGATACTGACGAATAGAACAAAGCCAATATTTATGTCATTGGAAACAGACAACCGGCTTGATTAGAGTACTCCTTCCCCTATTTAGCGAACACGGGGATGCGTTTCGTGGATAGACGTGATGAGAAAAAAGAGTATTATCGATACTATCTTGCAGTTTATATCATGCACACACAAGATATAAAAAGGGATCATGCGAACTGAGCGTAGCTCAGATGGTTAGGGTTCAAGTCATAGGCTTGGTATTGGTGGTCGCATTTTTCTGGATTTACTTCAGGCCTTTCGGCGATGTGCGATCAATGGGAGGAAATGTTTCCATCGACTACGAAGGCGTTTACGACGATTTCGCTAATCTTAAGATAATGTGCCGGCTCTGTCTCTTGGAGGTGCTCGTAGAAATAGGGTGTGCACACATGCGTTTATAGAGGGAGTGTATGTACATATGTATAAGCATCTGCATAATAAAAAAGATATAAAAAAGGATTTGTCTCTAGATGTGGCCTTGTTATTGCATACCTAATTGACTAAATCAAACATAGAAAGTTAAAAAAACATATCCGTACAAATCTCTGCGTAAAATCATTGATATAGGATTTAGATGCTCAATACTCCGAATAAACCATATAAGTATGCTTCAATAAACCATATAAAAAAATCTCGAAATGAGCCTCTAATTAGGTACGAATAAGATGCTTTTGGAACCAGAAAAAGCATGTAAAAACTACAAAAGTAATATAGCTATAAGTACAGAGACTTAAAAATGAACGAGCCTTTATTAGGATGTTCAATTGGGTTTCAACAGAGACTTTCCACATCCTTTTGAACTCTCGTGTTGTATCCAGCAGGGTGTGTACAGAAATGACTCTCTTATGAACCGGTCGATTGACATAACTTCATAATAACTTGTCGGGTATATGTAGCCCAGATCTTGAACCTTTGAGTCTTTCAAATGATAAGCTAGTGCCCTGTACAATGATACATTCAAAAAGACAATCTCCTTATAGGGATGAAAACCAAGGATGCCCACACATCCGTGGTAACAATTGCCAACCACATCTTTCTTGTCAAGAATGTCATCATTTTCGGAGTCCCATTCATACTCTTCTTCCAATAGCTCCTCCTTGCATGATGAGTTCAATATAGATTTCTTCTGCATTAGAAATTCCATGTAGCCAGCATTTTCATTATGCTCCTTATAATATTTGACACCCTCGTCAAAGTTAATATCTTGCAAGACCCATGAGCCAAGTACAGGTTCTTTATAATCTCGACGTTGTAGTATAGATTTAAGACAAATGTTATGTTTCAATACCCAATTCGCGTGGCCATGAGCTACCTCAAAGACCCAAACCATAAGAAGACATGCACTGTGAAGAGTTGCAAGGTACACCCCTTTCTTCGACCGTCCTAGATGAAGTCCCGAACTTTTGCATACTTCAGTATCCATCGGCAATTTAATTAATTTATATGTAGAATTTGACAAAGATATCCTAAAAAAGTATATTAATAAATACGCAAACAATAAATTTTATGAGCGACGATATTTTAATCAGGAAGAAATTGCTATTAAAATAGTATGATGCTTTAAGAGTGACTACATACCTCATTATAAATTCAGCTTCGCACAACACGAAAAGGTCACCCCGCCAGTATACGCCATATCGTTTCTTGTCCCAACTCCAATGTGGCCGTCGCATTTCGGCGACGGTGCCAACAGCCTTTCCTTCTCGAATAAAACCCCTCCCCTCCCAACAACCTGACTTTGAGGAGAACACGTGCAATTCAAGCACAGACGGTGGCCATTCAGATTTCTCCATCACCTCTGAATTGTTGTCATGAAAACCTCTCATCACTCTTTTGTAACGTAGACGTGGGATTACAAGCACCTCATAGTGGGGTGATAACGTTGGATCAAACACGAGGTAGTCTTCATAAGTGAAATCCGCATCTAAGTCCATAAACATTGGCGGACGCGGTGGCAAGGATTCCCATTGTCGAGTGGCAGGGTTAGCCACGTAGTCCTTGAATAAGAGGAGGCCATTGCAGTGATCTCGGATCAAACAGAGACCGGAGTATGGCAAGTAGTCGAATCTACCAGTGATTGAGGGCCCCGCCGGCGCCGAGGGACGGGAGAAAAATTCCGGCAAAGGGAGGTCGTGGAAATTGATGAAGATGCCGGCGACCGACAGCGGGAGGAGATCCGCACGTAGTAGGCAGTAGTCGTCAATGGTGCTCCGCAGGGCCTTGCAAACGCAACGGCATGCGGCGAGGCTGCGCGGCGGAACAAACCGGAGGACGTCGGCGAGCACGTCCTGAGGTAGCAGCCGTGGCAGGTCCATCTGCGTGATCCCGGCCGTCGTCCTCTGTTTGCGATTCTCTGATCTGCAGGTCAATCAACTGATGCTCGTATCTACTCCCTCAGTTCCAAAATAGATGACCCAAATTTATACTAACCTGAGTACGTTTGGGAACACGGGGAAGCAGTTGATTGATCGGCTCGTGCTCTGCTCCGACATAGATATGCGGCAAGACTCGGACGACGTGCTGGAGCTGTACTCGGAACCCAAGGGTGGGACAGATTGGGAACTCCTCCTGTACGACGCTTATTGCGTCCAACTCCTATACGATGGTGCTGCTCATTCTATGGGCGATCTGGTAACAGAGGAATGCCTGCACATTCAGAGATGCCCTTCCTGGTCAGGTCAACACTACTTGCAGCCATCAGAAGAGATGTGGAACAACCCGCTCCTCCTCCGCGAAGACGCCAAGCTGGCCGAGTTCTGCCTAACTTTAACTTTTTGTTTACTGTTGCGTGTACAGGATATGATGGACTAGCCAGATACTGAAGGTCCAACCTTCAGCAAATTGAAGAGCTTGTATCTTGGAGAATGGTTTGTCGCTGATTTCTTCCGGCCATCTGCTTATTTCCACCTGGGAGAAACCTAATGACAAGCTGAATCTGACATCTTCTCTATCCTCGCACCTTGAGATGCAGCGTCTCAGAATCTCCAAAGACAACGATGCGGGTGAATTCAGCACACTCCGTAGACTGTTGAAGGAGAAGACAAATCCCAAGGAGACAGAGGTCTTCTGGTTTTAGTTTTTTCATGTCGTCAGTTCTTCTGGTGTGATGTTCTTAATTTTCCATTTCAGAGTTTGCAAATGTGTTCTATACTATGGTACTCTCCTATGCTATTTTAGCCTGGTGATTGTGGACTCTTTGACGTATTTTTTGCTGGAATTGACGGTTTTTTCCTTTTGTGAAATTTTGCTGGAATTGACGTTATTGCCTCAAATTGTCGATGAGATCAACGGGTAATAAGTCGTTGAATTTTCTAGGCATTGCTATGATCCTGTACTTAGGGTATCATTGATATCAATCAGGATGGGTTAATGGCGCCATGGTTACAGACATCAAACACATTAAGCTACGCGCAAGAGGCGCTCTCTGGCGTATACCAGGTCATCAGGTCCATCAGGAGAGATTTGTGTCTGCCTAATTACGCTAGCCACGTGGGCGTTAGGGCAACTCCAACGCACGACCGCAAACGGACGTCCGTTTCGTCTGCTTTTCGCCCGTTTGAGGGTGGCAATGGGTCGTGTCCGTCCAGATTTGTGGATGCGCCGGCCGTGCGTCCAACGCACGACCGCATCCGTTCGAGAATAAGAAATATCTGAAATTAAACATGACAATAGTTGCACGTCCGAAATAGTCTTATTACAACTCAATCAAAATAAAAATAATATAAAATAGTCTTATTACAATCCAATTGAAATTTGTTTGCACGAAAAGAAATTAAACCGATAGATAGACCTATTGGTTGCCAATGTGAGTCCACATGTGCTCAACCAAGTCATCCTGGAGCTAGACATGAGTACGCCAATCACGCAATTCCCGATGAAACTCGACAAACTGTTCAAAGGTTGCAGGAGGTGGATGCTCAGGCTCAACATTTTCACCCTGAAAATCAAACCCTTGATCATAGATGCTATCATCACGCTCATCCTCCACGATCATGTTGTGCATGATCACACAAGCAGTCATCACCTCCCAAAGCTTCTTCGTGGTCCATGTCGATGCAGGGTTACGAACGATACCCCATCGAGACTGAAGCACACCGGAAGCACGCTCCACATCGTTCCTAGCACTCTCCGCATTTGGCATTGGGTATGGTCTTCACAAGAGCGGACCATTGAAGATAGATACCATCAGCTAGGTAATATCCCTTGTTGTAATGGTGGCCATTGACCTCAAAGTTGACCTGCGGGGAATGGCCTTCTGCAAGCTTTGCAAACACTGGAGATCGCTGAAAACATTAATATCATTCTGAGAACCAGCCATGCCGTAGAAAGAATGCCATATCCACAGGTCTTGTGAAGCTACAACTTCAAGTGTAATAGTGGCACCTTTCATATGCCCCTTGTACTGCCACTGCCAAACAAATGGACAGTTCTTCCACTTTCAGTGCATACAATCTATATACCAAGCATGCTCGGAAAGCCCCTCTCGGCATTGATCGCCAACAACCTCTTTGTATCAGCGACAGTTGGCTCTATAAGGTACTCAGGGCCGAACACTTCCATCACGGCCGTGCAAAAACTATACATTTATAGGAGACATGTGGAGTCACTCATATGAACATACTCATCCACAAGATTACCAGGAATTCCATACGCAAGCATGCGGATAGCTGCAGTGCATTTCTGGTATGAAGAGAAACCAAGCTTGCCTAGGGCATCCTCTTTGCACTCAAAGTATGGGTCATGCGCGACCACTCCCTCCCGAATACGATTGAAAACATGTCTCCTCATTCGGAATTGGCGATGAAATTGATGTTGTTTGAAGAGTGCACCATCCTTAATGTAATGGACATAGAGAAGGGTGTGGCCTTTCTCTCTATTGCGGTTCAAGGCCGGAGCATGCCCGGGGATTGATCCCTTGAACCGAGGCCGCTTCCTACTAATGTGTTCATGTACGACCAACGCAGCCACCACCTCTTCATCGTCCGAGGATGAATCATTCGATGAGCAAATGAAGTTGTGAAAGAAAAACTCATCACCACAATCAATTGTACCTTGTGAGCAAACCGTCGAACACCTTGTGGTCGTGCTGGAGGTGCCGCTGGATAGTGCACGTCTTGCTCCCCTCGCTGGCAGCAAAACAAGGTTTTGGGGGTCGGTGGTGCTGGTGGGCGCCCTGTGGCAACGAACGGCCGACCTGAAGAGGTTGGAGACGACGGGTGACGCCGGCGGCCGTAGCTTCTCTCCCACCAGCAACAAGGAGAACGCCGACAAAATGCTTTCCGGAACACCGGTGTGAGACAGATATGGCATGGCGTGGTGGTGGTTCGGACATCCCTTGTGGAAGGCGAAGCGACCGGGGAGGATGGTGGCAGCGACAAAGTTGGGGGCGGAGGGAGGTAGATGAAGAGAAGGGGGGTTTATGTCCCTGACGGGCGGGCCAGGGCAGGACAAGGGCACGCGCCCCGCCCATCCGCGTGCGTCCGTTCGGCCGCAAACTCGGCCCAAAGTTGGGCCGGGAATGGGTCGAAAGCGGACATAAAACTGACGACGGTCCGTTTCCTCCCATGCGTTGGAGGGTCTGCTTGTCCGTTTACCCTCAAACAGACGCGGACGGACCATTTGGGGTCGTGCATTGGAGTTGCCCTTAAGGACTGACAAGGAGAAAAACCAGACCGCCAGAAGAAAAAGGAGATGGTCGATTTGGCAGGGGCCAGATAAGAGCATCTACAGCCGAACCTCTCAAACCCGCCTCATACGCCCAGGCGGGCCGCCCAGCCATTGATCGGGCACAACTTTTTGACCTAGACGGGCCTCTCAAACCGTTCTCAAATGCCAGGGCTAACCAGCACCCCATATCCAGCCCAAATATGGGACGGATATGGGGGAGCTCGGGCGCGCCTGCTATTGGGGTTACAATCCTGAAATGAGTATTAGGGGTACGAATAACACTACAAAAAAACCACTTCTGTGATGCTACATGTTTGTCACAGTAGGTCACGTTTTCTATCATGCATGTACATCCATGACGATTTTATGACAGAATCAAGAGTCATACCTATGTTGGCGTAGAAGTGTTCCATGACATTAACAAAATTATCATCACGGAAGTGTCCACTTCCATGACGATAAATGGCACGTCATGGAAGTCTTTTGGTCAAGGGTAACCGACACATGGCATCCACTGTACGGGTCATTGTTAAGCTATCGGGTCCGGTTTTGGATCCGGTAACCCGTTAACATCCCGGACCAATGGGGATTTTCCACGTGTAAAATTCTCAAAGGCCAGAGGAATCACGTGTCGGCTTAGCGTTGGGACAGATATCACCCACTCATTGGACCGGAGGCGCCTATGATACGTAGACATGTGGCACGACCCAACAGAGGCCCATTCCGATGAAAAGGCCGGCCCGTTTGATTTGGTCAAAAGATAGCAGGCCGGCCCACAAGCCTGTTAACGGCCTATTCGCATATAGCCCATTTACCTCAACCAATATAGCGAAAATAACAACAAGGTTGTGGAGTTCCCAACAACGCCAACAGCAAAGTTGAGTGTAGACAATGGTAACACTAACGTATCACTTACTCGTCGTAAAATTCCTGCAACATGAGACGTTGCAGCCATGTAGGTCAGTACATTGAATGTACTGGCAAATTCACACCATAGGATAATGATGAATAATAGCTATCACTACATGCATATTTGGCTGGTGGAGGCTCTAAGTTTAATTTTTGCATAAAGCTAATTTTTCCCTACAACAAAGGAATAAATTTCATTTACTACAAAGTTTTTACCAGTATCGAGAAGGTTCGCCCCAACTCAATCTCATAATTAATCATTAAACCCCATACATTAAATAAAGAGTGATGAGATCAACAAAACATTCACTTCCAGATACTCAAAATTGTCCATAATCGGGGACACGGCTAACCATGATTAGTTTATATACTCTGCAGAGGTTTGCACACTTTTCCCCACAAGACTCGATCGCCTCCCTTGAAGTCCTCGCACTGTCTGGTGTTTGAGAACGGGATGACCGAGACACAGTCTTTCTGAAGCATTTACTCTCTACTCCGGGCGGACCGGTACACCTACAACCCCCCTACATCTGCTAGTCCACCTCTTCAAGAGCTCACACAACTTACTCAACTATGCCAGAGCCCATAATGGCTTGTGGCTGCACACAGAAGTTTCTAGACATGAAATATCATATGATCCCTTTGAGCCTGAATGGCATTCCGTAGGGTAATTACACGGGTACTCCGGGATTCCCTTGAGCAAGCACTGGGTTCTCCAGGTGCCCGGGCAAGCCACTAGGTTCTCCAGGGTGCCCCAACCATTCCACCCAGATGTGTGTTAAAGTTACCACCTTATATTGTCCAAAATTATTATCTCTCACAACTTGCATGAATCACACATACCAATCCCCGTCTACAAGCATGGCTAAGCAATATATGAGCATAACGTATAAACCCGGGGTGTTTCAACGATCATAGGTTCCTACCTCATGAACTACATAGCAATGCCCAATTCTCAATCCTACTCATGCAAATCTTTGAGGGTGAAACTAATGCATAGCAAAAAACTGGGCTTTAAAAAAGGTGATCAAAGTGTGAACTTGACTTGTACTGTTGATGAAGATCCTTCACACTCATAATTCCTAATAGTTCTACTCGTTACACCCTGTTCAATCTATCGTGAGCAAGCAATTACATACATAAGCACTCAAGCAAAATATGCAAAGGGAAATCAAGGAAAGATCCAAAAAAACTCGAAAACAAGCAAATAACGAATCTAAACAGAAAACAAATTTTAACAACATTATATTTATGTGGATTAGATCTTAACAGTAGGTACATGTGATTAGCTACGATATGCAAAAAGAATCAACTCAAACGGAGTTACGAAACTCAAGAAATAGATGAAACAAGATAGAATACTAATCTAAACTAAACTCAAATTTTAAATTGTCAAAAACATGTTCAAGTTGGTTTGCTGGACAGAGGGGATCGTTATGAAGATTTAGGCGTTGGTTTCATTGAAAAGGGAGGTACAGATAAAAAGATATGAACAAAAGAAATTTGAGTATGAATCTGAACAAATTTCAAAATTTGAAAGTTGCAAAAAGTTTATTTGATAAATTCATTAGATAGGTGGAATCAAGAAGAAAATATTGGCGTTGGCTTCGTCTAATTTGGATGAACGAGTAAAAAATTCTGACTATTTAAAAAATCAGGGCCAAGCTGTTTTATGGAAGAATAATGTCTATGGCTAAAAGCATTCTAGTCTTAAAATATAAATACAGGAACTAATTTATAAATTTAGTTATTCTATCGTACACTAGTCTAAAAATAATAAGCTATGAAAGTATATAAAAAATACGAAGAAAGATACATTTATAAGATAGAGAAAAGATGACTTCAGAAAGAGAAGACAACTTCTAGAAGTCCCGCCGAAGAGAAAAAATATATTTTTCAGCTAGTCAAACCAAAATGTTGATTTTACCCGCAGTGGATGATTTTTGGAGGCTCTACAGGTATATATTTACAGATGGAAAGAGGTTTATAGGTTAAAGGCTAGGCAATGTGGGACTAAACGTAAACAGAAAGATAGAGAAGAGAAAAACGCACGGGTTCGGCCGGCCGGCGCACGCGCTGCATTTTTTTTAAGAAAAAGAAATATTCCTAAAAATAATAATATTATTTTTTCTGCAAGCATAACCTAAAAAACGGTTACGGCCTGTCTGCTGACTATGTTGCGCACGTGGGCGTCGGATAGTTATGGGCCGCACATAGAGTTTATTTTTTAAGTAAAAACAGAAAAGGAAAAACTTAATAATAAAAATAAAAATAAAATTTTACATAGGCATATTATATGTCAAAACTTTCAGAAAAAGATTTTCCAAAACATGAACATATTTTTAGAGGCAAATAAATTCCACAAAAATTCAAATAAACTAAACAGTGCTACGGTTGCAATAAAACCCAATAAAAATCATTTCTAAAATACCAAAATGATTTTAAATTTATTTTAATCCAATTTTCTAATGTAGGGAATCATTTTACCCTATTTTCCATATATTTTATTTTTTTGAGAAAAATAATTTGAATAAAACCCAAATAACTCCAAATTGAAAATAATTTCAAAGGGACTTTAAATTTGATTCTTTTAAACTTCCAACTCATATTTCATATAATTTGAAGAAGTCATTTTTTCTTCTCTCATGAAAATCATTGAGTTGCATAAAGTTTCTGAATTGGAAATATTTCCAAATAAATTTCAAATCTTTTCAAAACCCTTTTCATTTATAATGGAAGAAGTCATGTCATCTTCTCTCTAGGGTTTTGTATTTGAAAAGAATTTGAATTCATGGAGATCATAAATGCAAGGTGAAAGTTTGGGAAAGTCATTTCATTCCCTCTCATTTAACTTTCAAAAAGTTTCAAACTTCACTCAATTTCATACAAACAACCACATCACAATCAAGCAAACAATAAAAACTATCTATTTATTGTAACATTCCGAAATTTAGAATTTTGGGATATTACACCTATGTTCATGATCATTGCCTTAGATATAGTCATAATTATGCGCTCTTCTATTAATTGCTGGGCAGTAATTTGTTCACCCACCGTATTATTTGCTATCTTGAGAGAAGCCTCTAGTGAAACCTATGGCCCCCGGGTCTCTTTTCTATCATATAAGTTCTCTTTTCCATCATGCAAGTTCTCTTTTCCATCATATTAGTTTCTGATCTACTATTTTGCAATCTTTTACTTTCCGATCTATAAACCAAAAATACCAAAAATATTTACTTTACCGTTTATCTATCTCTATCATATCTCACTTTTGCAAGTAACCGTGAAGGGATTGACAATCCCTTTATCACATTGGGTGCAAGTTTGTTTGATTGTTTGTGCAGGTATTCGGTGACTGATGCGTTATCTCTTGCTGGATCGGTACCTGAGTTCAAACTGAGGGAAATACTTACTTTACTTTGCTGCATCACCCTTTTGATGTAGAGTGGAACCCTAGATGCCCGATCTTTCATGATTGGAGGGGATCCTACCAAGAACATGAAGAACATGAGGGAAAACACGAGGAAAGAAATCTCTCAAACCAACAAGATTCGATTACACATGTGCTAGATCCTCAAAACACAAAGAGATACACGATCCGAATCCAACAAAGGACGATACAAGTAGCAAGTTCATCTCAGTGAGGAGGTCTTGAGGGGTCTTCCAATGAAGGGGTCTTGAATCCAAGGTGGATCTTCTCCGAAGAGGGAGCGGTCTCTCTCGGTGGAGTAGATCTGGATGGATGAGCAAAGCTCTATCTCACAAATGAGCTAAACCATTGCTACCCTAACTAGGATGAGGTGGAGGAGTATATATAGTCTAGGTCCACGAAGGGGTAAGTGGGAATGGGATACATGTGCCTCGGGCCCGATCTTTGTGAGCAGATAGGCGTCGGACGTCTGACGGCTGTCGGTCGTCCGGTCATTCGCGGGCGTCCGGTCGTCCGGAAGTCTTCGGACGTTTCTTAATGCTTCCGCTTAGAGATCTACAAGGGTGTGTAGATCCAATCTCTCCTCTCATAGATGGTCATCTCCTAGATTAATCTTGGTGAGCATAGGATTTTTTTGGTTTCCCATGCAACGTTCCCCAACAGAAAGTGGGGGTGCAGCTCCTCGATTATCACGCACCCAATCCTCCAGGTATCGCAGTTTCCCTGCGTGCCGCTTCGCTGCATGCATCGTCGATCCGGAGATCAATGGAGTTAGATCGCGGTGCATGATTTTGTTAGATATATAAAAGGATTCAGGGGGTTGAGGTCACGCCTCTAGATCCCCTTTCTTCCCTCTCGACGCCTCTTCCACCATAGCTTTTGTCCCTCAAGATTGATGGAGGTGGGGGAGCACTTCACATCACTTTCCTTTGGTTTGATAGTCCCGCCTTGCCAGATACGACGATGGTGGTGTTTCGGCTAGTTTTAGGTTATGCTTTTTTGTTTATGGAGTAAAACAAGAAAAATATGGGTGATAGTGAAAAAAAAAATCAAACAACATCAATAGAGAACATATTTTATGACACCAAACCTAATGACAGGTACCTGCATTAGAACACAATGGGTTATGAAGAAATATCGATCTTCTTAGCGATATATTGTGACAATATTAAAAGCAAATTTCTGCGAATAGTCCCTCCAACTTTTCTTCTTCATTAGCAACCCTTTTTTTCACCGCTGCTCCCACACTCCTCTCCCCATGAGCGATGTGGAGGTTGCGGAGCTCTTAGGCATGGATGACCTCATGGTAGATTCCAAAAAATGAGCATGTCACATTTTAGGGCTTGAGGTGGATGGTTCTGACCTCGCTAGGTCCAACGTTAGTGATGCTCTAGCTAATCAAAGACATTCTGCTACAAAGTGAAAAATTGCACGGTATCGATAAGTACCGACACATCGTGGTCCGTTCGTTTAGTTTTCAAGATTCTTGTTGAAGATGGGTGTATAAGTTATGAATCATTTGTAATTTCATGCACATAGCAATACAACTTGTAAATATTGTACGTGGTCCCATCAATGTTAGCTTTTAGCTAGACCGTGGTCTTGCATGCATGCATGTGCTGCCCATTCTCTCTCTTCTCTCTCCCAAACTAATTCATTCGTTTATTTCACCTTCACTAAAAATCATTCATATTTCTTAAACCAAAAATCCGATTTGAAAACTTCTATGTATTTGAACTCTTGGCAAAGAGACCTTTAAAACATGACCGGCCTTCAATATATTTCAAATGAGTTTTAAAAAATCATGAAACATATTTCACAAATATCACATATATTTCAATTCCACATTTTGAAATAATATGTTTCACTTTTTTGAAATAAACTGTTACACAATTACAAATAAATCTGTTTCAGAAGTTGACATTTCAGCTTCATATTGTTTTCATTTTCAGGACCCACATTTCACTTTTCACTGCTTGTTTCACAAAAATCACATGTATTTCATTTCCAAATTTGGAAAATAAAATATTTCGCTCTTTTCAATCGAATCTTTACACATTTGGAAATAATCAATTTCACAAGTTAACAATTTAGTTTCATATTGTTTTCATTTTCAGAAGACACTTTTCACTTTGCACTAGCTTCTTTCACAAAAGTCACATCTATTTCAGTTGCACATCTTTGAATGACATATTTCACTCTTTTGAAATAAATATTTACACCTTTTAAAATAATCAATTTCACAAGTTGACATTTCAGTTTCATATTGTTTTCATTTCCGGAACCCACATTTCACTTTTCGCTGTGTGTTTCACAAAAAATCACATCTATTTCAATTGCACATTTGTGAAATAACACATTTCACTCTTTTCAAATAAATTGTTTCACAAATTGACCTTTCAGTTTCATATTTGGGGTAAATAGATTTCAAGTGAAATAGGTTGGTTTCACATTTTTCTAGCGAAAATAGGTTTGTTTCAGATTCTTCTAGTGAAATAGGTTTGCTTCACATATGGAATGTGAAATGTCAAAAATTAAAGGTGTTTCATATGTATCGAGGTTTGATCTTGTTTTGAAGGTCTTACTGCAAGGAGTGTGTGTGTGTGTGTGTGTGTGTGTGTGTGTGAGATATATATATATATATATATATATATATATATATATATATATATATATATATATATATATATATATATATATAGAGAGAGAGAGAGAGAGAGAGAGAGAGAGTTTGTGTTTGAGTAGAAAAGAGAGAAAGATGTGTCCATGCATGTGTTTTCTCACAATGGTAGGACCTGCGCAATGATTTGACACTGAGATACGTGAGAGGTAAAGTATGCAATGGGACCCAGTCATACAGATCTCAAAAAAAAAGAATGGTGCCTGATGTACAGCTAGGTAACGCTAATGCACAAAGTCTCTGCGTGTTTTGCTAAGAGATAGGTGCGGAATTTTGTTTAACCCGCGTTCTGCTAAGAGATTGGTGCAGTAACTTTTTTACCATTTGAGGTCGATGGTTTTGACCTCGCCAGCTCCAACTTTGGGGGTGTTCTAGGTAATCAAAGGAGTTCTGCTGCGAGATTGGTATGGAATTTTTTTGATGGGTGAAAGGTTAGCGGTATTGGATTGTTGGTGCTGCAAGGTACTCCCTCCGGTCCTTTTTACTCTGCACATTGGATTTGTCGAAAGTCAAACTTAGCTAAGTTTGACCAAATTTATATTAGAAATTATTAGCATCTATAATATCTAATAAATATAATATTATTCCGAGATGAATCTAATGATGTTGGTGTTGTTATGTAAATGTCAATAATTTTTTATATAAACTTGGTCAAAGTTGGATGAGATTGACTTCAGACAAATCTAATATGCAGAGTAAAAAGGACCGGAGGGAGTACTTTAACCATGTTGCAAAAGTGGTTGTGTTTAGTAGAAATGTGCTTTTGCATTGTTGTATGCATCTTTTGTTGCATATAGGTTCGTCCCTATGTAGCATATGTTATGAAAATCTATTCTGGACGATTGGGATTTGCAGCATATGCAATTTTTTCTATAAATATCTCGATGTTTTGCACCAATCTTTCAGAGTTCGCATCTCAACGATAAACTTTCACTTCGTCTCTCTCCCTCGGTCCCTCCCCACCCCACCAAGAAGTTTCAAGAAACTCAAGAACCTCTCATCCCATGGGGGTGCCGCTGCGGAAGTCGAAGTGGCGGCCGTGGGCTGAACTTCCCGAGAGGTACCTCAGCGACATCATCCGCAACCTCCCGTGCATCCTCGACCACGCCCGCTTCTCCGGCGTCTGCACTAGGTGGCGCGAGACGGCGCGGACGAACCCGCCGAGGTTCCCGTTCCCGTGGCTGATGATGCCATCCACCGCCGCGACCTCCTTCTTCTGCGTCGCCTGCAGAGCGACCCACCACCGCCCCAGGCTCCCCACGGACGCCCGCGGCGCGTGCTTCTGCGGCTCTTTCCCGGGCGGCTGGCTCGTCGCCGAGCTCCCGTGGCCGCGCGGCCACTACGCCTTGCTCAACCTCCTCACCGGCGCGCGCGTCCCCCTCCGAGGCTCCTCGCCGTCCCCTGCCACGGTGGCGGCAAGATGTGCCCCGTCGTTCTCCACGCCGTCACCCTCTCCGCCGCGCCGTCTGTCGAGCCCGGCCCCGGCGAGCCCTACTACGCCGCCGCCATAGTGGCTGGCCAGTCCAATATCGCTTTCTGGTGCCCGCGCGCCGGGAACTGCTGGTTTCCGCCGATCTTCTCGTCGGACGCCAGCGACGAATCGTGGCACGATTTCTTACCCAAGGACAGGATCGAGGACGTGATATACTTCTCCGGCAACGGCAAGTACTTCGTGGGCTTCTACGTCCTCACGGACAAGGAGGACCTCCTGATGTTCCGGCCGGAGCCCGACGGCGACGGGGCGCAGCTCTCCACGTTCACGGTGCGCTACAGCTTCCCCGGCCACCGCGCGGCCGAGCCGGCGCCGGGGCAGACGGTCTCCCGCTACCTCGTCGTGTCCCGCGGGGAGCTGCTGATGATCGTGAGGTTCGCCGGCCCCGAGGAACGCACGAGGTTCGACGTGTTCGTGCTGGAGGAGAAGGAGATCATCAGGGGAGCGGACCACAACGACCCGCCCCGAGTCTTGGCTTCTTGGAGACGGTGCTGCAGCGCGGCGACCCTCAGCGGCCGGAGGATCTTCCTCGGGCGGGGCTGCTCCGTGGCCGTCGACGTGGGGTACCCCTTCCCGCTCTACATCTACTTCCTGGACGACGGCAGGAGGTCCCACGGCGCCCTCCCGACGGCCGGGTACCCGCCGTACCCCTGCAGCGAGACCGGCGGGTTCTGGTTCTTCAACAAGGGCATCGTGCGCTCCCTCCCGCGAGAGCCTCCGTCGGACTGCTCGCCGTGGATTTGGTTCTTCCTGTCCGACGCGACATTCCGGGCCGGCGTGCCTCCGCCTGCATCTCCGGCTTGCGGCTGGGGGGTTGACACTGACAGTGAGTAGTGACGGCACATTATCTGCAGCAGGAAAGAATTCGAACTACATGTAAATCTACTGTCCCGTCAGTTCTTCGTCCCTGCTTTGGTAAGGCCTCAAATGTTTGATTAGATTCTTCATCCTCGCCGTGGATTTGCTTCATTGTGATCATACTGTTCCATGAGTTCATCATCATAAGAGGTGCATGAACAAACGATTGTTTGCGGTTCAGCTAATGGTGGTGTGCAACTGACCTGAAACAAATTCCTGAATAGTTCAGTGCTCTCTGTTAATATTTGGAGTTCAGAGATGTTCCTAACGCAGCAAGATTGTATGATAAATCTGTGGTAATGTCCCATTGATTGATACGTATCTCTTTTGAGCTCATATATTATCTTGAATCTTGCGAGTGTGTGTAATACTGTGGTGATGGCATGAATGAATACATGAAACCAGCCTCAGTGCCATCATATCCTTTCCATTGGCACAGTTTGGATCTTTTTTTGCTGTAGACTCTGGTGCAAGTGCAATGGAGGGTGCGACTGAATCCTTGATTCAGCTAAATCTACACTGCATAAATAACCGTTGGGTGGATCCTCCTACTGAGGAGTAGGCTCAGGCTGCTTCCTGTAGCCGTAGTTCGTTTGCTGCCCATAAAAAATGCACTTGCTGAAAATACATTGTAACCACAGAGTATATCTCTGCACATATTGTATGTCAACTGGGAAATGAAGTAGAATGTCAGCGGTTGCTGCCATTCTGCGGCACCCCGGCTTTGAAGCCTCTTGACATCATGTCATATTTCTTCCACCCAGCTGTCCGTGTTACTGCATATGTAGTTCTATACTTCTATACTTCTATACTAGCAGGAGCAAGATGCACCCTCTCACAAAGAAGGAAAGCAAGAAGCAACGGTGTGAGTCCCGCTTCGGTACAACCCCCCTCACAGCAGCGGGGAGTCGAACTCCCAACCTCTAGCTCGGGTGTAGTGTTAATAGCCAGTTGACCTAACAACTGTTGGTGGCTAAGTTCCAGCGGTAATTTTAAAAATACTAAGTATAATCGAAGATACAGGTTTTTTCAAAAGCTTCAACATTTGTTGAAAAAATGTGAACAAATTTCCTTAAAAATGCAAATAGTGTTAGAAAATCGTGAACATATTTTGAAATTAAAAACGACTAAAAAAATATGAAAAACTTGTACACGGTTTTGAAATTCTGAACAATTACTGAACTTTTTTGTATACGATGAATAATTATTAAATATACATTGAACATTTTTTAAGTTCAGGTGACATCAGTTATAAAAAAAATGTTCGCCCTTTTTCAAAGTTTGTGCAGAATTTCCAAAAATGTTTCCATTATCAAACTTTGTCCTGAATTAAGAAATGTTTCTGTTTTTGAAAAAAATGATTGAAAATTTCAAAAAAAAAAGTTCTTGCTTTGCAAAATGTATTCGTGTGTTCCAAGGAATGTTCGTTTTTTCACGAGATTATGTTTTTTTTAGAAATGTTCTACTTTTCAATAAATTCTTGAAAATTCAAAAAATGTTCGGAATTTCAATTTTTTTATTCACGTTCTGAAAACAAAATCCCATTTTTTAAATGTTAATGTTCCAAAAGTGTTTATGTTTTCAAAAACAAATGTTTGGAATTTTGAAAAAGTGTTCACACTATAAGAAATGTTCAGGGATTTAAAAAATTGTCATGTTTTAGAAAATGTTAAGAATTTAAATTTTTTCTGAAATTTTCTTTTTTTTTTGAGTTTGTAAATTTTTGTGTTTCTAAAATATGTTACATTTAAAAATTATTCATAATTTTCAAGAAATATTTTGAAATTTGTCAAAAGAATATTTTCTAATCATGACGCTATAGTGTTCTTAAGACTTTCGCGCTTACTAATAATCAACAAAAGGCATCATTCCTACTAGTTAGCAGCGGTTGGTTGGGGTTATGAGGTTGTTAGATTGATTCCCCACTTATTTTGCATTTTTTTTATGGTGACGTAAAGAACAAATAAATGGCTTGCCTTGGTGGGCCGGCCCACTTGTGTGGCGCCCCTCTCGGTATGCCACATACATCGGGCCATGTATGGGAAGTAGGTTTCCCTCAAAAAAAAGTATGGGAAGTAGGTACACAGGGCGTCGGCGATGTATTTATTAAAAAGGACCGTCTACCCTTTATTACAAAGGCTATGAAGAGATCCGGTTTGTTGATGTGTTTAAGGGCGTTGAACCGAAGTAGAAGTGCCAACATTAATACACACTGGTGTATTTTGAGATCACACACATATCTATAGAAACTAGCAATGAAATGCTAAAACATGCTAGGATTTGCACTGAAACTTTATATGGACCATTTTTTATTATGACACCATGCACAAGAATGATTCAGCCGCATGTCACTCAACGTATCGGCCCAGCCAGCCGCGCTACGCACATGGATGTTTTAGGTGAAGCCATTGCAAGTTTGCAACACACGTTCAAATTTTGGGAAAAACAAGAAACATACTGCGATAGAGCGAAAAACCTTGGTACCCGGCAGGCATAAGCTGTCCAAATTGCAACATTAAGAACTTGCAGACGATGATGCCATCATTGGCGGTTCGTCCTTGGTGAATGGCGCAGTTTGGACATCCTATGCCTACACTTGGATCGAGCTTCTTCATTCTACGACGGTAAGTTCCGTCGCTAATATGAGTTCGGTTCAACGCATATTGGACGAGTTAACATAAATACAATTATTTATACTAATTTTTAATATTTTTCATATTTATTATCAAATTGGAATCATACCTAATTATTATAAAATTTAAACTATATTTTGTCATTAAAAATTACAGCATTCAACACATTCTGCCTTAAAAGACATTTAAATTGTTTCCACTTAAATATTATAAAATAAGAAACAATAAATTGCATGTCCTCTTGTATTAGTTCATGAATCTTGCATTAATATAGTGTATACGTATGTGTGCATTGCTAAATATATTTGTTGAGACTTCTAAAGCGTGTGGTGTAAAAAATATATCAAGACAATGGTCATCATGATTAGATATACGCAAACAGAAAAATCTAGAGTGCATAACGTGTTTCTGAGAGTCTTCGTGCTTAATAATTGGCACACTGATTTATTCATTTTTTTTATCAAACAGTCTCATATATTGCTGTAGGTTCAATAATATGTTGATGATGTGTGTGAGGTCTGTACTTGGTATTGCAATAACATTGCTCTAGCTGTGATAATATTTAGTACAACTTGTAAGTGTACACCAAAGAGACTAGAAAGCTAACTAAACTGGCTTTAGAGTGTGAACTTTCTGTAAACTCAAAATTCCTATTCTGATTCTAAGCTCAAATGCTCCCTGATGGACTGTAGAATCAAAGAAAATTTTTCGAAAAAATTGAATTTCTTTTGTATAGTAAACTTTTACAAATGTTTTGTATGTTGCAAGTTCAGCATGAAATGGCATTCGCGGAAGCCGTGGCAAAAAGAAAAATCAGCACTTCAAAATGTTTTCAGAAAGAGCATTTTTGGAATATCAGTTTTATTTTTTTATTTTGTCACGACTTCCACGAATGTCATTTCATGCTGAAATTTAGCAATCATAAAAAAACATCTGTCTAAGTTTACCACAAAAAAAAAAATCAAACTTGTACTATTTTTTTGATTTTACTGTTCATCAGAGAGCATTTTAGCTCGGGAGCAGATACTCCACGTCTCTGTAAACCTGATATTACCAAATTGGGTCCTTCATTTTGTCTACATATTAAATTATCCTTGTTTGTTTAGTAGACTCTTAGGTGTAATATTGTTTACTAATAATGTGATGATTAATATAAAGCGCCTCTGCCCACGGGACAGAGGCCATCACCCTGTTTTCCTGTCCTATGGGTCTGCTCTAATATCAAGGAGATTGAAAAGGTACCGACAACAAGAAGTAACAGTGCGTAGAGGAGCTGACGCATGAGACCACCTTCTTCATTGGTTGTGGCTTGGACTACTAGCTTGACGGACAACGCAGGGCAGCGCTCACAAGCGAGGTGTGGAGGTAGAGGTGCCCTTGGTGGCCACGTTCTCTCGCAACGAAGCCTCACGACGGCAGACACAATCACCTGTGATCGGGGTGGGATCGGATGAGGCGCGTTGGCGACGAGGAAGATGACTGAGCAACACGAAGCTTGGTTGTAACACCCAACATGCAGTCCTAGTCCCATCAAAGACACTGTAATCTGTTTTAAGGGTAGAAGCGCATATTGGTTGCCCCAACATATGACGTATACTTGGGAGTATGTTTGTTCTTGTCTACAGTTTGATATCTTCTGGTTGCCACATGCACTTGCGCCCGCTGTTGAAAACTGCAAGGTTTTCGTATTGCGGCTTCAAACAACATTAACATGGTTCAATTTACTTGTCTTCCCATGGCACGCTGGTATGGGATCATCTATGTGTAATGGAAACAGATGAAGAGGAGAGAAGAGCACTATCGTATAGTGAGAAGAAGGGTATAAAGTGGGAAGCGTCTACATCTAATTTCCAGCATCACCGCCTGGACATGCTCGTTATTTTCGGTTTGAGACCTTAGAGCAACTCTAGCAGACCCTGCAAAATCTCGACCCGCAAAACGCGTTTGCAGTTTCACGAAGATCTCGTTTACGGGTCGAAAACTAGCGCGGCCGACCAGAAACCTTAGATGAAACTGCATAATTTGAAAAAATAGTTTCGCGGGAAGTTCATACTACATACTACATATATTTTACATGATCAAGCACTGCAAACACTAGTTCATACTACATATGTGACGCCCGGATAATTAGGCTACAGTAACCCTCTACTAATGATGCCACGTCAATGCGATGACTGTTATCAATCTCGCGATGATTTAAATCCCGATCGAATTCAAATTTAAAATAAACTTAAATGATAAGTTTTCAAACAGTAAATCTAAAAATGTTCACAATATGCTATAAATTGCCCTGATCATTGTCAAGTTGACACCAACTTCACTTGAATCGCAAATAAACTCCTAGCAATTAATAAGTGGTCCAACAATGAATAAAATGGCCTTTTCAAAATTAACGATTATTCATTTAACTCCCATTGCCCCCAAACTTTTTGTGCTAGCTCAAAATAATCCTTATTATATATGTGCCAAATTCCATGTTCATCAAAAATCGTTTGGTACAAAAAGAAAATAGAAAACAGTGCCAAAAATATAAAACAGAAAAAGATAAAATGAAATGGGCCTAGAGATCTAGTGTGCACATGGGCCCTAGTGGCCTCGGTGCACACACAGCCCAGTCCACCTACCCCTCTTCTTCTTCCTACTGCTCACAGAGAGCTCTGTGGCTACACGTGCAGCGTCCACGCCGCGGATCCTCCATGCGGCGGCCATCCGGACCTCCTCGGCGTCTACATCGACCCCGCACCCCCTGTATCGAACCCTAGCCGTTTTCTCTCCCTCTCCGTGTTGTCGTTCTCTGCTCACACACACCCGAGCGCCATTGCCGACGCGCCGTTGTTGATCCCGCGACCACTTGCCTCCCCGCGACGCTTGCACATGTTCAGGAGGACCTCCATCATCGTCCACATCGCCTGCGCCTGCTAGCTTGGACCGAGACGTTGCCGCGCCATCGCCCGCGTCGATTCCCCTCGACGGAAGCCGCCTCTTCCCCGCCATGGCTTCACTCCACCGCGTCCTCCCGGCCACCCTGAGCTCATCTTCCCCCTCAATGTTAGCCCCGCCTACCTCTCCGCCTTTTCCCGAGCTCGGATTCGAGATCGAGCACTCGCAGCCGCGTCTGTAGCTCCACCGCCGCTGAACGTGGTCCCCGCCATCAATTCTGACTGTGCCAGCCCCACATCCGCCATGCCATGTTCCCCTACACCCCGTGCGCGCCCAGCACCCGCATCTGGGTGCGCCCGCTGCTGCCCTACGTCATCCGCCCGGCTCGCGCCCACGCGCCTCCTGGATCCCCTGCGTGCCCATGCCGCGCGCCTCGGCCGCTCCTCTGCCCGCGCGCACCTGGAGCCCCGCCCGCGCAGCAGCGCGCCTGCTACTGCCTCCGGCGCCCCCCCTGTCGCCGCCGCCTAACACCCGTCGCTGGCCGCCCCCGCCCATGCCGCTCCTGCTTGCCCCTCCGTGCCGGCCGCTGCTTTCTCCCGCGACCGCACGCGCTGCCACCCAGCTGCCTCGGCCCGCTCGCGCACTCCCCGCCGCATCCCCGCGTGCCCACTACTGCGCTGCCACCGCTACTACTGCCCGCGGCTGCAACCGCGCCGCCCCGTGCGCCTCCGCCCTCGCTTGCTCGCAGCTGCTGCCCTGAGCGCGGCTGGTGCTTGCTGCCGCTCGCCGCACGCCCCCCTCCCCCACCGGCTGCTGATGTTGTTGATGTGTGCATGTGTGCGTGCGTTCTATGTGTGTGTGTGTGTGTATTAGGTTAGCCTTGGATTAGATTAGTACTAACCTAGTCTATAGCAAATGACATGTGGGATCCCCCTTGATTAGATTAAAGAAAATCAAATTAGAAATTGTTAAGACATTGACTTGTGGGACCCCCGGGCCCCGTTGACTGCTGACTGGGCAGTCAACAGGGCCCACTGGTCGACTTTCGTGCCTTCTTTGGGTGCCTTTGCAAAGTGCTTGCACCCATACATTATATATTTTTCGAATTAATTCAATTGAAATAAATCCAAAAAATATTTAAAACTTTGAAAAATTAAATAAAATAAATCGTAACTCGGATGAAAATAATTTATATATGAAAAACGATAAAAAAATATAACGAATCCGGTTACGCACTTTGTTTGCCTGCCACACGTCCCTAGCATAGAGAACATGCAACCACCCCCCTCCATTTTAACTGTCCGAAAGTGCCAACCACCGGGAACACTTTCCCGGATGTTTCCCCCCTTCGATGGTAGCACCTAGTACTGCGTTAGGTCTGTTGGGGAACGTAGTAATTTCAAAAAAATTCCTACGCACACGCAAGATCATGGTGATGCATAGCAACGAGAGGGGAGAGTGTTGTCCATGTACCCTCGTAGATCGAAAGCGAGCGTTAGAACAACGCGGTTGATGTAGTCGACGTCTTCACGATCCGACCGATCCAAGTACCGAGCGCACGACACCTCCGATTTCAACACACGTTCACTCGATGACAATCCCGGACCGATCCGGCGGTGTCGGGGATGAGTTCCGTCGAAGACGACGGCATGGTGGACGGTGATGATGTTCTACCGATGCTGAGGCTTCGCCTAAGCACCGCTACGATATGACCGAGGTGGAATATGGTGGAGGGGCACCGCACACAGCTAAGGAGCGATCACGAAGATCAACTTGTGTGTCATGGGGTGCCCCCTCCTCCGTATATAAAGGGGAGGAGGAGGGGGCGGCGAGGTGGCGCCCTAGGAGGGAAACCTACTCCAAGTAGGTTTGCCTCCCTTTCCTAGTCAAGGAGGGAAGGAAGGAGTGGGAGAGGGAAGGCAAGGCGCCTGTGACCTTGGGTAATCAAGCTACAGTAACTCTCGGGTAATGATGCCACGTCACCTCGATTATTGTCGATAATCTCGCGTTAGTTCAGAACTGATTCAAATTAAAATTCAAATTCAAATCAAACGGTAAAAGTTTCCAAACTTTAAAACTAAAATGTTTGAATTGTGTGCAAATAAATGCCTAGGTAATTATGGTGAAGGAACCGTGCTTTTATAAAAGGCCTAAATATTTAAAAGGAATTAAAACAGAAAATAAATAAGATAAAAAGGAATAAAAACAAAAACTAAAATTAACAACAAAAAATATAAAATAAAAAGGAAACCTCCCCCCACGGCCCACCGACCCACCTGGACCAGGCCGACCCACCTGGCCCATCCGGCCTCACCTCACTCCCCTTAATCCCCCGATCCACACCAAACCCTAGCCCTATCCCTTCGTCCTCCCACTCCCCCCCGGTCTGGATCAGGGATCCACCCATCGCCCGCCCTGCGCGACCCCAGCGCTCCCCGACACCGGCGCCCGTTCCTAGCGCCGCCCCATCGCCGCAGCTTCACGGCCTCGGCAGCGTCGGGCCTCGTCACCCGTCACCTCCCCCGCCCCTTCGACGCCGCGGTGCCCGAGGCCGACGTCGTCAACCATCGCCACTCGCCGTCGCCTCGTCCTCGAGCCCGCCGTCGCCGGAACGCCACCTCGACCCCCTCCTCGCCGGACCTCGCGTCCTCGACCTCTTCCCCGCCGGCCGGCAGCAAGCCTCGGCGCCCTCTCCCATCAACGCCGTGAGGCCACAGGCCTCTCCTTCCTCTCGCCTCTGCCTCGCTCGCGGTCAGCGCGCGGTAGACGACCCCACATGCGCGCCCGCGGTGAGCACGCGCTCACCGTGCCCCGAGCGCCCTCTGCGCCGAGCCCCCCGCGCCCGAGTCATCCTCGCCGTGTGCTGCCTCCCTGCACCGATCACGACGGTCGCCCTGCATGCTGCTACCTGCTGCCATTGTTGGCCCGTGCTCACTCGTCTGCTTTCTGCGGCGGCTACTGGCTTGCGGCGCTGGCACTGCGTAACCTCTGACCCATTGCCCGCGCCGCCAGCGCCGTCGGCGCCTGCCCGTTCTCCGCTGACAGAACGGCCGCTCGGATTCCCATCCGAGCTCCGCCCGTTAACCCGTTAGCCCACACCCGCTATGGCCCCCTGGCCCTATGACAAGGGGGCCCCACCACAGAACGTAAAAGAAAAAGAAAGGAAAAATAAAAATGAATTAATAAAAATAATGAATTAATTAGTAAATTAATTAATCATGTTTAATCAATCTAATTAACTTGTTAGGTTAATTAAACATTAATTAGATTAGTTAAATCATAATAAAACAAAACAGAGTATGACAGGTGGGTCCCACTGGACCCACACGTCAGTTTGACCCGTCAACGCCCCGTTGACTGCTGACGTCATGCTGATGTCAGCATACACTATTCTGGATAATGTTAGAATTAAATAGATAAATAAATTCAAAAATGATTAAAACTTTAGAAAAACATAGAAAATAAACCGTAGCTCAGATGGAAATGCTTTCTACATGAAAGTTGCTCAGAACGACGAGACAAATCCGGATATGCAGCCCGTTCATCCGCCACACACCCCTAGCATAGCAAACAAGCAACTTTCCCCCTCCGGTTCATCTGTCCGAAAACGCGAAACACCGGGGATACTTTCCCGGATGTTTCCCCCTTTCGTCGGTATCACCTACTACCATGTTAGATCACCTCTAGCACCGCGTATTGCCATGCTACGCTTTGTGATACTTTGATTGCTTTGTTATTTATTGTGTTCCTCCGTTACTTCTTTTAGAGACCCGAGGCTGCCAAGCGACCCCCGATTCGACTACGGTGTTGACGGAACCCCTTGCCGAGCAACCAGGCAAGCCCCCCTTGATCACCAGATATCGCCTATTCTCCTCTATACTGCTTGCATTAGAGTAGTGTAGCATATTCTTGCTTCCGTTGATCCTATTACGATGCATAGCTTGACATTGTTGCTACATCTGTTGATACCTTACCGCAATCCTAAATGCTTAGTATAGGATGCTAGTTTATCATCATTGGCCCTACATTCGGTCGACCGCCTTGCTATACTATCGGGCCGTGATCACTTGGGAGGTGATCACGGTATATACTATACATGCATACATACTATCTGAGATGGTGACTAAAGTCGGGTGACTCATTGAGTACCATAAGTGATTACGATGAGAAATTTGAAAGGACGGTGGCTCCATCCGGTAGAGGTGGGCTGGGTTCCCGACGGCCCCGATCGTTACTTTGTGGCGGAGCGGCAGGCAGGTTGAGACCACCTAGGAGGCAGGTGGGCTGGCCTGTTCGGCGTTCGCGGATACTTAACACGCTTAACGAGATCCGGGTATTTGATCCGAGTCGGCCATTTGGTCTATACGCACTAACCATCTACGTGGGAGTAGTTATGGGTATCCGGCGTCGTGGTATCACCAAGCCTTCTTGACGTCGGCGATCGAGTGGCGCTACCGGATTGGAACGCTTTGCACTTGTATTAAGGGGCTAGTTACGCTTCGGCGCGTTCTGCGTCTTG
Organism: Aegilops speltoides; assembly: GCA_021437245.1. Lineage (NCBI taxonomy): Eukaryota > Viridiplantae > Streptophyta > Magnoliopsida > Poales > Poaceae > Aegilops > Aegilops speltoides. The sequence continues at coordinate 166,376,188 of CM038146.1, forward strand.
GTGTGCTTTCGAGGCGATGGGCCTGGACCCTGCGCGCATAGGTTTAGACCGGCGTCTTGACCGCTCTGTTGTGCCTAGGTGGGGCTGCGGCGTGTTGATCTTCCGAGGCGGGCATGACCCAGAAAGTGTGTCCGGCCAAATGGGATCAAGCGTGTTGGGTTATGTGGTGCACCCTGCAGGAAGTTAATCTATTGAATAGCCGTGTCCCTCGGTAAAGGGCGACCGGAGTTGTACCTTGACCTTATGACAACTAGAACCGGATACTTAATAAAACACACCCTTCCAAGTGCGAGATACAACCGGTGATCGCTCTCTAACAGGCGACGAGGAGAGGATTGCGGGTAGGATTATGCTATGCGATGCTACTTGGAGATGCTACTTGGAGATGCTACTTGGCGATACTACTTGGAGGACTTGATCTACTCTCTTCTACATCTTTGCAAGGCGGAGGCTGCGAGCGTAGTCTTCGACGAGATTAGATATCCCCTTTATTACGGCATTTCGCAGATTCGGTCCATCGATATGGCCCTTTACACATATACCCATGCATATGTAGTGTAGCTCCTTGCTTGCGAGTACTTTGGATGAGTACTCACGGTTGCTTTCTCCCCTTTCCCCCTTTCCTTTCTTTACGGTTGTCGCGCAACGGATCTTTGGAAATCGAGCGAGACGCCACCGTCGATGGCGACTACTACTACTGGAGGTGCCTACTACTACGTGCGGCTGCTAACGATGACCGAGGAGTAGTTAGGAGGATCGAGCGAGAGGCCTGCGCCTCTTCGATCTGTATCCCGGTTTGTGCTAGCCTTCTTAAGGCAAACTTGTTTAACTTATGTCGTACTCAGATATTGTTGCTTCCGCTGACTCGTCTATGATCGAGCATTTGTATTCGAGCCCTCGAGGCCCCTGGCTTGTATTATGATGCTTGTATGACTTATTTATGTTTTAGAGTTGTGTTGTGATATCATCCCGTGAGTCCCTGATCTTGATCGTACACGTTTGCGTGCATGATTAGTGTACGATTGAATCGGGGGCGTCACCCCCCCTTCCTTGTCCTATTCGGACTCAAGGGCAGGGGGCGCGCCTCTTGCCCTGGCCGGCCCCCCTCTCTCTCCACTAGGGCCCAACAAGGCCCATTAGTTCCCGGGGGGGGGGGGTTCCGGTAACCCCCGATACTCCGATATATATCCGATAACCCCCGGAACTATTCCGGTGTCCGAATATAGTCGTCCAATATATCAATCTTTATGTCTCGACCATTTCGAGACTCCTCGTCATGTCCGTGATCACATCCGATACTCCGAACAACCTTCGGTACATCAAAAACTATAAACTCATAATATAACTGTCATCGTAACATTAAGCGTGCGGACCCTACGGGTTCGAGAACTATGTAGACATGACCTAGAACTATTTCCGGTCAATAACCAATAGCGAAACCTGGATGCTCATATTGGCTCCTACATATTCTACGAAGATCTTTATCGGTTAAACCGCATAACAACATACGTTGTTCCCTTTGTCATCGGTATGTTACTTGCCCGAGATTCGATCGTCGGTATCCAATACCTAGTTCAATCTCGTTACCGACAACTCTCTTTACTTGTTACGTAATGCATCATTCCATAACTAACTCACTAGCTACATTGCTTGCAAGGCTTATAGTGATGTGCATTACCGAGAGGGCCCAGAGATACCTCTCTGACAATCGGAGTGACAAATCCTAATCTCGAAATACGTCAACTCAACAAGTACCTTTGGAGACACCTGTAGAGCACCTTTATAATCACCCAGTTATGTTGTGATGTTTGGTAGCACACAAAGTGTTCCTCCGGTAAACAGGAGTTACATAATCTCATAGTCATAGGAACATGTATAAGTCATGAAGAAAGCAATAGCAACATACTAAACGATCAAGTGCTAAGCTAACGGAATGGGTCAGGTCAATCACATCATTCTCCTAATGATGTGATCCTGTTAATCAAATGACAACACATGTCTATGGTTAGGAAACATAACCATCTTTGATTAACGAGCTAGTCAAGTAGAGGCATACTAGTGACACTATGTTTGTCTATGTATTCACACATGTATCATGTTTCCGGTTAATACAATTCTAGCATGAATAATAAACATTTATCATGATATGAGGAAATAAATAATAACTTTATTATTGCCTCTAGGGCATATTTCCTTAAGTCTCCCACTTGCACTAGAGTCAATAATCTAGATTACACGATAATGATTCTAACACCCATGGAGTCTTGGTGCTGATCATGTTTTGCTCGTGGAAGAGGCTTAGTCAGCGGTGCGCAACATTCAGATCCGTATGTATCTTGCAAATCTCTATGTCTCCCACCTGGACTTGGTCCCGGATGGAATTGAAGCGTCTCTTGATGTGCTTGGTCCTCTTGTGAAATCTGGATTCCTTTGCCAAGGCAATTGCACCAGTATTGTCAAAGAAGATCTTCATTGGTCCCGATGCATTAGGTATGACACCTAGATCGGAAATGAACTCCTTCATCCAGACTCCTTCATTTTCTACTTCCGAAGCAGCTATGTACTCCGCTTCGCATGTAGATCCTGCTACGACGCTTTGTTTAGAACTGCACCAACTTACAGCTCCACCATTTAATAAAAAACGTATCCGGTTTGCGATTTAGAATCGTCCGGATCAGTGTCAAAGCTTGCATCAACATAACGATTTACGACTAGCTCTTTGTCACCTCCATAAACGAGAAACATATCCTTAGTCCTTTTCAGGTATTTCAGGATGTTCTTGACGCTGTCCAGTGATCCACTCCTGGATTACTTTGGTACCTCCCTGCTAAACTAATAGCAAGGCACACATCAGGTCTGGTACACAGCATTGAAGGAAATATGCCCTAGAGGCAATAATAAAGTTATTATTTATTTCCTTATTTCACGATAAATGTTTATTATTCATGCTAGAATTGTATTAACCGGAAACATAATACATGTGTGAATACATAGACAAACAAAGTGTCACTAGTATGCCTCTACTAGGCTAGCTTGTTAATCAAAGATGGTTAAGTTTCCTAACCATAGACAAAGGGGTTGTCATTTGATTAACAAGGTCACATCATTAGTTGAATGATCTGATTGACATGACCCATTCCATTAGCTTAGCATCCGATCGTTTAGTATGTTGCTATTGCTTTTATCCATGACTTATACATGTTCCTATAACTATGAGATTATGCAACTCCCGTTTACCAGAGGAACACTTTGGGTACTACCAAACGTCACAACGTAACTGGGTGATTATAAAGGAGTACTACAGGTGTTTCCAAAGGCAGATGTTGGGTTGGCGTATTTGAGATTAGGATTTGTCACTCCGATTGTCGGAGAGGTATCTGGGCCTCTCGGTAATACACATCACTTAAGCCTTGCAAGCATTACAACTAATGAGTTAGCTGTGAGATGATGTATTACGAACGAGTAAAGAGACTTGCGTGAACGAGATTGAACTAGGTATTGGATACCGACGATCGAATCTCGGACAAGTAACATACCGATGACAAAGGGAACAACGTATGTTGTTATGCGGTCTGACCGATAAAGATCTTCGTGGAATATGTAGGAGCCAATATGGGCATCCAGGTCCCGCTATTGGTTATTGACCGGAGACGTGTCTCGGTCATGTCTACATTGTTCTCGAACCATAGGGTCCGCACACTTAAGGTTTCGATGACGGTTATATTATGAGTTTGTGTATTTTGATGTACCGAATGAGTTCGGAGTCCCGGATGTGATCACAGACATGATGAAGAGTCTCGAAATGGTCGAGACATAAAGATTGATATATTGGACGGCTATATTCGGACACGGAAAGGTTCGGAAGTTTCCGGAGAAAACGGAGTGCCTTGGGAGGGTTACGGAACCCCGGGAAGTAATGGGCCTTAATGGGCCAAGAGGGAGAGAGAGGGCCGCACCGGGAGGTGGCGCGCGCCCCATGGGGAGTCCGAATAGGACAAGGAGGGGGGGCGGCCCCTTTCCCTCTCCTCTCCTCTCCTTCCTTCCCCTTCCTCCTTCCTAGTTGGACTAGGAAAGGGAGTCCTACTCCCACTAGGAGGAGGACTCCCCCTCCTTGGCGCCTCCTAGGGCCGGCCGGGCCTCCCCTTGCTCCTTTATATCGAGGCAGGGGGCACCCTAGAACACACAAGTTGATCCTTGAGATCGTTCCTTAGCCGTGTCGGTGCCCCCTCCACCATATTCCACCTCGGTCATATCATAGCGGTGCTTAGGCGAAGCCTGCGTCGATAGAACATCAAGATCGTCCTGCGCCATCGTCTTGTGGAACTCTCTCTCCCGGAGCTTTCTGGATCGGAGCCCGAGGGCGTCACCGAGCTGTCGTGTGTCAAGAACTTCGAGGCGCCGATGTAACCTTTGGGATCGGTTGGATCGCGAGGAGAACGTCGACTACTTCCTCTACGTTGTAATCGCTTCGCTTGGTCTCACGAGTGCGTAGACAACACTCTCCCTCTCGTTGCTATGCATCACCATGATCTTGCGTGTGCGTAGGAAATTTTTTGAAATTACTACGTTCCCCAACAAGCATTACATACATGATAGAGCCTATGGTTGAAGCATAGGAAACTCCTTTCATTTTCTCTCTATCTTCTGCAGTGGTCGGGCATTGAGTCTGACTCAACTTCACACCTTATGTCTGCAAGAATCCTTTCTTTGCCTGATCCATTTTGAACCTTTTCAAAACTTTATCAAGGTATGTGCTTTGTGAAAGTCCAATCAAGCGTCTTGATCTATCTCTATAGATCTTGATGCCTAATATGTAAGCAACTTCACCGAGGTCTTTCATCGAAAAACTTTTATTCAAGTATCCCTTTATGCTATCCAGAAATTCTATATCATTTCCAGTTAACAATATGTCATCTACATATAATATCAGAAATGCTACAGAGCTCCCACTCACTTTCTTGTAAATACAGACTTCTCCAAAAGTCTGTATAAAACCATATGCTTTGATCACACTATCAAAAGCGTTTATTCCAACTCCGAGATGCTTGCACCAGTCCATAGATGGATCGCTGGAGCTTGCACACTTTGTTAGCACCTTTTGGATCGACAAAACCTTCCGGTTGCATCATATACAACTCTTCTTCCAGAAATCCATTCAGGAATGCATTTTTTGACATCCATTTGCCAAATTTCATAATCATAAAATGCAGCAATTGCTAACATGATTCGGACAGACTTAAGCATCGCTACGGGTGAGAAAGTCTCATCGTAGTCAACCCCTTGAACTTGTCGAAAACCTTTTGCAACAAGTCGAGTTTTGTAGATAGTAACATTACCATCAGCGTCAATCTTCTTCTTAAAAATCCATTTATTCTTGATGGCTTGCCAATCATCGGGCAAGTCAACCAAAGTCCACACTTTGTTCTCATACATGGATCCCATCTCAGATTTCATGGCTTCAAGCCATTTTGAGGAATCTGGGCTCATCAACGCTTCCTCATAGTTTGTAGGCTCGCCATGGTCAAGTAACATGACCTCCAAAATAGGATTACTGTACCACTCTGGTGCGGATCTTACTCTCGTTGACCTACAAGGTTCTGTAGTAACTTGTTCTGAAGTTTCATGATCATCATCATTAGCTTCCTCACTTATTGGTGTAGTCGTCACAGGAACCGGTTTCTGTGATGAACTATTTTCAATAAAGTAGCAGTCTGATTACCTCATCAAGTTCTACTTTCCTCCCACTCACTTCTTTCGAGAGAAACTTCTTCTCTAGAAAGGATCCATTCTTTGCAACAAATGTCTTGCCTTCGGATCTGTGATAGAAGGTGTACCCAACAGTTTCCTTTGGGTATCCTATGAAGACACATTTCTCTGATTTGGGTTCGAGCTTATCGGGTTGAAGCTTTTTCACATAAGCATCACAGCCCCAAACTTTAAGAAACGACAACTTTGGTTTCTTGCCAGACCATAGTTCATAAGGCACCGTCTCAACGGATTTTGATGGTGCCCTATTTAACGTGAATGCGGCCGTCTCTAAAGCATAACCCCAAAACGATAGCGGTAAATCGGTAAGAGACATCATAGATCGCACCATATCTAGTAAAGTATGATTACGATGTTCGGACACACCATTACGCTGTGGTGTTCCGGGTGGCGTGAGTTGCAAAACTATTCCGCATTGCTTCAAATGTAAACCAAACTCATAACTCAAATATTCTCCTCCACGATCAGATCGTAGAAATTTTATTTTCTTGTTACGATGATTTTCAACTTCACTCTGAAACTCTTTGAACTTTTCAAATGTTTCAGACTTATGTTTCATTAAGTAGATATACCCATATCTGCTCAAATCATCTGTGAAGGTGAGAAAATAATGATATCCGCCACGAGCCTCAACATTCATTGGACCACATACATCAGTATGTATGATTTCCAACAAATTAGTTGCTCTCTCCATAGTACCGGAGAATGGTGTCTTAGTCATCTTGCCCATGAGGCATGGTTCGCAAGTACCAAGTGATTCCAAAAGTCCATCAGTATGGAGTTTATTTATGCGCTTTACACCAATATGACCTAAACGACAGTGCCACAAATAAGTTGCACTATCATTATCAACTCTGCATCTTTTGGCTTCAGTATTATTAATATGTGTATCGCTACTATCGAGATTCATCAAAAATAGACCACTCTTTAAAGGTGCATGACCATAAAAGATATTACTCATATAAATAGAACAACCATTATTCTCAGATTTAAATGAATAACCGTCTCGCATCTGTAGGACCTTAAGAAGAGGTGTCTAGAGGGGATGATTAGACACTAAGTACCAAAGTTGCAGTTTTTAAGTTTCCTTAAGTTTAAGTGGAGTTTAGGCACAAGTTTAACATTCACAATACATATCAAGCAAGCATGCAAGAGTATATGGGCAGCGGAAAGTAAAGCATGCAACTTGCAAGAAAGTAAAGGGAAGGGTTTGGAGGATTCAAACGCAATTGGAGACACGGATGTTTTTGGCGTGGTTCCGATAGGTGGTGCTATCGTACATCCACATTGATGGAGACTTCAACCCACGAAGGGTACTTGACTCCACGCTGAGTCCACGAGGGCTCCACCCACGAAGGGTCCACGAAGAAGCAACCTTGTCTATCCCACCATGGTCGTCGCCCACGAAGGACTTGCCTCACTAGCGGTAGATCTTCACGAAGTAGGCGATCTCCTTGCCCTTACAAACTCCTTGGTTCAACTCCACAATCTTGTCGGAGGCTCCCAAGTGACACCTAGCCAATCTAGTAGACACCACTCTCCAAGAAGTAACAAATGGTGCGTTGATGATGAACTCCTTGCTCTTGTGCTTCAAATGATAGTCTCCCCAACACTCAACTCTCTCTCATTGGTTTTGGATCTTGTGGGAAGAAGATTTGAGTGGAAAGCAACTTGGGGAAGGCTAGAGATCAAGATTCATATGGTAGGAATGGAATATCTTGGCCTCAACACACGAGTAGGTAGTTCTCTCTCAGAAAATGTATGCTGGAAGTGTAGGTTCAGTCTGATGGCTCTCTCCACGAATGAAGAGGAGGTGGAGGGGTATATATAGCCTCCACACAAAATCTAACCATTACACACAATCTACCAAACTCGGTGGGACCGAATCGTTAAACTCGGTCGGACCAATTTAGCAAATAATGTGACCGTTAGGGTTTTCGGTGGGACTGACATGCATCTCGGTGAGACCGATTCGGTTAGGGTTAGGGCACAATGTAATCTCGATAAGACCGATTACACAAACTCGGTGAGACCGATTTTGGTAATAAGCTTTCCAGAGAGTTGGTCAGGCAAACTCGGTGGGACTGATTACTCAAACTTGGTGAGACCGATTTTGGTAATAAGTTATCCAGAGAGTTTGCATTGTAATCTTGGTAGTACCGATTTCTCATACTCGGTGAGACCGATTTGATAATGGACATACACAGAGAGATTACAATCCCATCTCGGTGAAACCGAGATCCCTATCGGTAAGACCGATTTGCTTAGGGTTTGTGGCAGTGGCTATGACTTTTGGAATCGGTGGCGCCGGATAGGAAGAATCGGTGTGACCGATTTTGGCTTTAGGTTTAGGTCATTTGTGGAAGTGGGAAAGTAGCTGAGGGTCTTGGAGCATATCACAAAGCACATGAAGCAAGAGGCTCATTAAACAACACCTCATCCCTCCTTGATAGTATTGGCTTTTCCTATAGACTCAATGTGATCTTGGACCACTAAAATGCAAAATGAAGAGTCTTGATCTTGAAGCTTGAGCCAATCCTTTGTCCTTAGCATCTTGAAGGAGTTCCCACATCCTTTAGTCCATGCCACTCCATTGTTGAACTTATCTGAAACATGCTAGATAAAAGTATTAGTCCAACAAGAGATATGTTGACATTAATTACCAAAACCACCTAGGGAGCACTTGTGCTTTCAATCTCCCCCTTTTTGGTAATTGATGACAACATACATGAAAGCTTTAGATAAAGATATAAGTAATAGCAAGTAAAGCTTTGGAAAGACATGTAACAAACATAGGCTCCCCCTACATGTATGCAATCATGTGAATGTGGAATATAGAAGCATGTGAGAGAATAAACATGATAGAGCAGGCAATGTGTTACATGTATCTTGACCATATGCATCAGAGCAAAGAATGTTGATACCTTCATGCTCATGAGTCCTTCTTGCAAACAATATGTACATCAGCAAGAATTCCTCATACACATGATTGTGATGCATATACTTACCTTGTAGTCTTGAGTTGTCTTAGGATGAAATGAACCTGTGTAACCAAGGTTAGATAACACAGATACATCTACTAGCCAGAGCAAACAGAAGAAACCACAAGAATACCAAGACTGGGATGACATGTAGAGAGTGAGTACTGAGTACCACATTGGATTAGACATGTCCCCAAGAGTAAAGATATGCAACCCTTAGATGTCTTGCTCCCCCTGAATCTAACATGGGATATTGGGAGAAGATAGGGAACAGAAAATCAGAGCTGAAAGAAAACAGAGCTGAAAGATATGAATGATGATCAGAGCTAATGCATGCTAATGCAAATAGGCACAACAGAACATATGAACATGTCTCTCCCCTCAAGAAGACATGTGAACATCTCTCCTCTTGAACACCAAGCATGTGGGATCCTTGAGAAATACTTTCTACTTAAGTATTCTCTCCCCCTGGAGATCTCTCTCTTCCCTTTGAGGGTCTCTCCCCCTTAGAAGGTCTCTCTCCCCCTTTTAGGAGATGATATCTCTCTCCCTCAAGAAGGTGATAGGCTTTGATGCTCTCTCTCTTTTCAAATGATAAGCTTTGATGTTCTCTCTCTCCCCCTTTGACATCAATTTCCAAGAAGGGTCTTCTGGAATCTGTCGAATGGGTTTGGTCCTTGAGACACAGAACAAAGCAATGATAAAAATGTGATGCTTGTAGAGGACAAGATTCATTGAGTGGAGCTGGATTAGAAGAAACACATAATTATGCGGCAAACTATTTTTCCTGTTATGAAACCGGTGGCACCGAGTGAGTTACTTCGGTTGGACCGAAAGGATTCGGTGGGGCCGAAAATAACAAATTGGTGGAACCGAGTTCATCACAGAGAAAACACTTGTCACCTCGTCTCACTTGGACTAGTAAGATCTCACAAAGATTTGCAAGGAATTTACTGAAAGATGTGCAATGAATTGGAATGCATAAAATGCAGAACTGACAAAAAGAAAGAAATCTAGATGAAGTTTATTTTTGAAAGGGAAAACAAATATGCATGAGACAAATGCAAAAGCTTAGAAAAGATCACAAGAGAACTTCATCTAGAGATGGTCGGCGACAAAGTCACCTATGTTAGAGTATTGACTTAGGAGTCAAGTGAGATCACTTGATCATAGGTCATACTCATCGTTTAAGCTCAAAATGGGGTTGCCATTTTTCGGTTAAGCATCTTGATGTATTCACATCTTGTCGAGTTGCTTTAGCTCATGACTTGGAGTAAAGCTTCTCAAAGATGGAATAACATACCTTGGTTGATGGTGTTGTCCATGTGGTTGAACTTGTGTGGGTTGCTCAAGGTTGATGTAGCTCGTCAAGAGTTTGGAGCACCACTTGGAATTTCAGTCCATCTACCTACATGGGTTAGTTTTTGGCAAGGAAGAGCACTTGTGTATCCAAAAATGACAATCATGAAGTTTAACATAGAATTTGTCAAAGGATATGTTAGAGTGGTTCCGTGCTTCCTTGTTTTCAACCACCATAGAATAGAGACTTGGTGATGTAGAGATTGCTCAAGATGTGAGTAGATTACAATCTCATGGAGTTTGATTCCACCAAGTACCTACATGGGTTTGATAACATGCAAGATACAAATTCATCCAAGATATAAGATTTTCATCATAAGAGAAATATCAAGGATTAGTCATAAGCGCATGTCTTGCAAGTATCCAATGGAGTTTCTACTCCAAGTTTGAAGCATCAATGATGTTCAATTCTCCTCTTAACCTGCAAAACACTTTCTCATCAAGAGGTTTAGTGAATATATCCGCTAATTGCTTTTCGGTGCGAACATGCTTAAGATCAATGTCACCCTTAGCAGCATGATCTCGAATGAAATGATGACGAACTCCAATATGCTTAGTTCGAGAATGTTGCACAGGATTATGACCAATTTTAATAGCACTTTCATTGTCACATAGCAATGGAACATGTCTCACATATATCCCATAATTTTTAAGAGTTTGGGTCATCCAAAGTAATTGAGCACAACATGAAACAGCGGCAATATATTCAGCTTCGGCAGTGGATAAGGATATCGAGTTTTGTTTCTTGGAGGACCAAGACACAAGAGATCTACCAAGAAATTGACAAGTACCCGAGGTGGACTTTCTATCAACCTTGTGTAACGCCCTCGATGCGGCTATATCTCCCACGTGTCGAAGCACGACTTAGAGGCATAACCGCATTGAAAGCAATGTCGCAAGTGAGGTAATCTTCACACAACCCATGTAATACATAAGGGAAAGAGATACATAGTTGGCTTACAATCGCCACTTCACACAATTACATGAATAAAGCATTACATCATTCAGATACAATCAAGGTCCGACTACGGAACCAAAATAAAAGAAGAACCCCAAATGCGACAAAGGTCCCCGATCGACCCCAACTGGGCTCCACTACTGATCAACTAGAACTAAACAACACTAAGGGCAAGATCTTCATCGAGCTCCTCCTTGAGCTTGGTTGCGTCACATGCTCAGTAACATAGGCACCTGCAAACTGGTTTTGGAAGTATCTGTGAGCCACGGGGACTCAACAATCTCGCACCCTCGTGATCAAAACTATTTAAGCTTATGGGTAAGGCAAAGGCATGAGGTGGAGCTGCAGCAAGCGACTAGCATATATGGTGGCTAACATGCGCAAATGAGAGCGAGAAGAGAAGGCAAAGCACGGTCGATAAAAGTATGATCAAGAAGTGATCCTATAGCAACCTCGTCAAGCATAACTCCTACATCGTGTTCACTTCCGGACTCACGAGAAGAGACCATCACGGTTACACACGCGGTTGATGTATTTTAATTAAGGTCAACTTGGGTTTTCTACAACCGGACATTAACAAATTCCCATCTGCCACATAACCATGGCACGGCTCTCGAAAGTTTATACCTGCAGGGTGTCCCAACTTAGCCCATGACAAGCTCTCACGATCAACGAAGGAATAGACCTTCACCCGAGACACTCCGATCAGACTCGGTATCCCGGTACATCAAGACATTTCGACAATGGTAAAACAAGACCAGCAAGACCTCCCAGCGTGCCGGCATCCTGATAGTAGCCGTGCATATCTCGTCTCAGGCCATGACCGGATGAGCAGTCCGTACAACTAAAACCAGACCTCAAGTTTCCTTGAGGTGGCGCTGCAAAGCGCTCTAGTTTGGACCAACACTTAGACAAGCATTGGCCCGGGGGGGCTGAATAAAGATGACCCTTGGGTTAATTACTCCCAAGGGAAATATAGGTGGTGGTGAGGCAAATGGTAAAACCAAAGTTGGGCCTTCTTTGGAGGAGTTTTATTCAAAGCGAACCGTCGGGGGTCCCATAAATCACCCGACGCGTTAGGAGCATAAAATCCGGGAACCTAACACCGGTATGACGGAAACTAGGGCGGCAAGAGTGGAACAAAACACCAGGCATAAGGCCGAGCCTTCCACCCTTTACCAAGTATATAGATGCATTAATAATATAAGAGATATTGTGATATCCCAACCAAAATCCTGTTCACCATGGAGAAATCTTCAATTTCACTTGCAACTAGCAATGCTATAAGAGGGGTTGAGCAAAGCGGTAACATAGCCAATCAACGGTTTGCTAGGACATGGTGGGTTAGAGGTTTGACATGGCAAGTTGGGAGGCTGACAAGCAAATGGTAGGCATCGTAGCATTGGCATAGCAAAAGAGCGAGCAAACTAGCAAGCAAAGATAGAAGTGATTTTGAGGGTATGATCATCTTGCCTGAAATCCCGCTAGGAAGAAGAACGAGTCCATGAAGAAGACAAACGGACATAGTCGAACGAATCCTCACAACTCCGGAACGAAACCAAAGCTAACGAGAGCAACCCGGAAAGAAACAAACAACATAGTAAACAACCATCACATAAACATGGCATGATGCACAAACAAGTATGATGCATGTCCGGTTTAATGAGGCATGACATGGCAAGGTGAAACAAACAACACTACAAGTTAAGTGGAGCTCAATATGCAACGAGTTGCATATTGACAAAACATCACAAGCAATTATTTAGTTCTCTCTCGTTTAGGTACACAACAATGTTAAATGTTGTTAAACATGGCAAGGGGTGTAACGAAAGTAAACTAAATATTTAGGCAAGTTTAAATGAATTGGAACAACAAACAACATTTCGGAAAATCCTCATATCTGTGATAGCACGGCTTATTAGGGATGATAGACTACTCATATCAATAAGGAATTCCTTCTTTTCCGGATCCCATTCGCATGAACTCCAAAGTTAAGCGTGCTCAGCTTGGAGTAATTTCAGATGGGTGACCGACGAAGGAAGTTGCTCCGGGTGCGCATGAGTGAGGACAAAGTCGCAGAAAAGACTAGTATTGATCTGTGGGGCCGATCTAGATCCGCCAGAGTATGCGACCACCGGCGGGTGTGTCAAGGCGTTACAAGTTGGTATCGAGCCGACCCTCACGGTTACGGATGGTTGTGGACAGGTGCTTGCGGTCATGTTGTGCATGGCGTTTGTGACCCGTCGTGGCACACGGCATGGCACATGTACGGACTGGATGCCGCAGACGGTTGTGCCAAGAGGAACGTTCTGTGGCCGACGAGGACGTCGGTTCCTCCGAGTGTGGGTGTATGTGATAGCTGGCTTATTAGGGATGATAGACTACTCATATCAATAAGGAATTCCTTCTTTTAGGGATCCCATTCGCATGAACTCCAAAGTTAAGCGTGCTCGGCTTGGAGTAATTTCAGATGGGTGACCGACCGAAGTTGCTCCGGGTGCGCATGAGTGAGGACAAAGTGCGCAGAAAAGACTAGTATTGATCTGTGGGGCCAGTCTAGATCCCGCCAGGAGTAACGACCACCGGCGGGTGTGTCCGGGGCGTTACATATGCAATTTATGAATTTGCTACTGTTCTGCCCTAAAACATATTTTGAAGTTGTTAAACAGGAAAATAAAGTGGACCATGTTAATCTAGGCATTTTTCCACCCCATTTACATATAAAGTTTATTTAAAACCGAGCTACGGTTATTTAGTTATGAAATAAATCATTTTAGCATGGCATTTATGCAAATTAATGCAAACAGCAATTTAGACATTTTTAACATAAATGAAAATGGCATATTATTAATCTACACAATTTTCTAAGCATTTTACATGTTTGAATCATATTAATCCGATGCACAGTTAATTAATTATTGATGCATGAACATGAGGGGTTTTTCTGTAAAACAGTAAATCACTGGAAAATGCTAAATTCGTAGAACTGGAAAAAAATGTGACACGGGCCGAAACTGAGATCTGGCCCAACAGAAGGAAAACAAACGGAGGGGCGCTGGGGGTGGCCTCACCCATGGGCTTCGGCCCGTTGGAAGCAGAGGGAGGCCGGCTGGGGGGCGCAGGACGCGGGCTGCTGGGCTGGAGGCGATCAAGGCCTGGTACACGCGGGCACGGTCAACGCACGAGTGAGGGAACTATCGCTGGTCGTCGTCCTTCTCGTTCGTTCGTCAGGGAAAAACAGCGGCAGCAGCAGGTAAAGCAGGGGAGCAGCGGCGGCGCGCGAGCCGGCAAGGAACTCCGGCGATGGGTGGCTGACGGCGACGCGAGCATCGGGAACGGGCAGATCCGGTCGGTTGGCGCCGGAACCGGCTGGTGGCGGGGCTCCTGCGAGCGTGAAGGGAGAGATGAGGAGGGGTTACGGGAGAGAAAGAGAGGGAGAAGCCGAGGAGCAGCAAACAGAGGGAGGAAGGAGAGAGGCGTCGGGATAGGACCTGCGGGTCGGGCATGGATCTTTGGAGATGTGGGAGCTGCTTTGGTTCGATGTCTGTGGCGATCGTTGGTTGCGGCGTGGCGAAGGGGAGACTGCAGGGGGCGGAGGATGATGGTGACTCGATGGGGTTGCGAAGGGAGGAGGCTGCAGGGATGATGGACGACGGCGGCTCGGACGGTGAGGTCGCCGGGGCCCTGGGAGGTGGAGGTCGTCCAGGCAGGAGGGCGACGGGTCAACGGCCACAGCGGCGAAGCGCCTCATCTGAAGCGAAGGACACAAGCGGCGTGGGACTTGAGCAGCTGGAGGCCTGAAGCGGCAGCGCGGCGGCAGGATCCGGCCAGGAAGGGCCGTGGCTGGAGGAGGAGGCGGATCCATCCGGATCCGAGGCAGGGAAGGGCGCGGACGGCGCTGCTGGCCCGGTGGTGCTCCGACGGAGGTGGAGGCAACGGGGTCCTGGATGTAGGTAGTAGGGGACGAGGTCGAGCGCAGGAGGGAGATGGGCGGCACTGGGGCCTGCTGGTGCTGCTGGTGGTGGACGGCGAGGACGGCACGAGGTGGGAGGCGGCAGGGAGCTCCTCTCCCTGGCTCGCGACGAGGGGAACGGGGAGGTTTGCGTGGGCTGTGGTGGTTGGTAAGGCACGGAAGGCGAGGAAGATCAGGAGCGGCTGGCCGGTGGATGGATGCATCGAGAGGATCCCAAGGTGGGAGAGGAGTGGCGGCGGAGAGAAAGATTGGATGGGACAGCCCTCCTAGTATCTAGGGTTAGGCTAGTTTATATATAGCTGCGGATTAGATTAGAGACTAATCCGGTCCGTCGATCAAATCGGCGGTCGAGAATAAATAGGTTAGGTGGCCCAAATAAGAAACCGGAGATGTTTTATAGACGTTAGGGGATGATCCGGATCCAACGGTCGTGACCGAGCGGTTCGGGTTCGGGGCAAGTTTCGGACGCGCGCGAGGGGGCTGCGAGCTGGCAAGAGAGGTTAGGTGGTCGGACAAAAGGGAAACGAAAACACAGTTGGTCTCGGGACGGTCAACAAAAGAAAGGGGGGACGCAGGAACTACAAACGGATGCAAGCTTTATGAAAACATGCGGATGCAATGCACATGATGCTATGAGATGAAAAGCATGACATGAACAAAATGCAAAACAAAAGACAAAACCCAACCACGGAGAAAATATCATATCGCATCTCCGTAAAAGGAAAGAGTTGGAGTTACGGATATGGAAAGTTACATCCGGGGCGTTACAACACTCCACCACTACGAGAGGATCTCGTCCCAAGATCTAGGATGGCACCGGAGGGAAAACGGAGGAAGAGAAGAGGTAAAACTAAGTTGCTTCTTTGACCAATGAGTGAAACCAAAGAACCTTGAGAGGTTGAACAAATTGAAAGAAACAAAACAACGGAGATGACCAAGATTGCAAACAATTCGTTGGACAAGAGGAATAAGGAATATGATGAGAACCAAGAGGTTCAGTGATAAGATAGATATTGAAACCACTCCGGTTAAAAAGTACATAGAGGAGGAATAAGATTGATATAATTTGGGCAGCACTCCGACTGTAAATTGAAGGAATTGAACATGAACTTGACAAGATGAGAGGATACATGATGAAATCAACAACACACTGCCTCTGGAATTGAAAGAATGGCACAAGGGGTAAGAAACATTACAAACCGCACTCCGGTTGAGAAGGGAGGCAAAACTTGATAAGATGAGAGAACTCGAATGAAACACGACACTCCGGCTAAACGGATAAGCAAGGAAAATTACATGATATATACAAAATGAGATGATGGGTCGAAGAGAGTAACATCACAATGCCTCTGGAACAAAAGAATAGAAGATAGATCACTAGAATAACAGAATGTAGGAGAAAATGCAAACCTCTGCCACAAATGAGCTCGGAAAGCACCCTTCCAAGAAGGTTATAACGGAGTTGTTGGAAAACCAACAACGAAAAGAATAAGCTTGTGGCGGGCTTATGAAAACATCTCAAAATTATGAGGTGAGCTTCTGCCACCAACGGGAACAATTGCTTGCTTGAGATCAACGAAGAGATGAAAATTGCTTTCGCCGAGAGGATAGGAGAAAACTTGGATCATTGATAAGCACCACAAAAAGCAACATTCCTTAGGGAAGGCTTTAGGTGAAATTTATACCAAGATAACTCCAAAGAAGAGATTGATGGATTTAAAATACCTCATTCTTGACAACGTGCGAATTGCGAAACCTGAATGGAAATTGTCAAGAATGATATAACACCATCTCAAAAGATAAGATAGAAGGAATTGCACTTTGGAATGCAAGACGGAGAATACTTGAGCTTCTCAAAACAAAACAAGTGTTGGGCACCCTGTTTGATTTTGAGTATAGCTTGGCAGATCATAACTTCGAGCGAGAACTTGAAGACAATTGAAGAATGAAAAGAATCCTTGACGACCCACCATTTAGAGCCTCCATGAAGAACTCCGGTAATAGAAGGATGATGAAAAGAAAGAGAAGTTGAAAACACAAGGTGAAGCCTTGCAATGATTTAGATGGAGCCTCGCGATGATATAATGCGGAAAACTTGGAACTCAAAAAAAGAAAAGATGAAACACTAGAGCCGAGAATTACTTCATCATGAACAATCTCCGGAAGAAAAGAATTGAATCACCTTGAGGAAATAAGAATAAGCTTTATTGTATGCTTATCCTTCATCAAATTAAATTGATGACAAGCAATGGATTTCGCATACTACTTATTCTTCTTGAGGGATTAAGGATAGAGATAGCGCAAACTTGAGAAGGTATTGATGGAACCACCGGTGGGATTTGGAAACAATGAATGAATGAATGAATTGACACGATGACGAAGGAAGAGAAATCTTGAACGAGCCACCATAAGAATTGAAAATGAACATAGCAAAGGCACAATTCACCGGGAAGAATTGGAAAACGAATGAAGATACTTGAGGGGATTTAGATACATGAGAACGAAGAGATCATGAACTGATTAGAGGATATTTGAATGATGCACCGGTAAGATTTGGATAACGAAAGCTACACGCTGAGAATGAAGAGTTATGACATGATGGACTTCGGAGGAAAGAAATGGAAACAACTCATGAAATGCTCCGGATGGTAAGAAAAGAATTCTCACAATCGAAAACAATTATGAGATGATGGCATAAGCTAGCACTATGAATCTTTGGAAGAACGGGTAAGGATTTAAGAGGAACTCTTCTTCGGTCTTCACATGATGAGAATGACAACGAGAAACACCACCAAGAATTGTTGAGGCACACCGGAAGAATCAAAAGCGAAGAGGTTGAGCCAACTATGAAAAGAATTTGAAAGATCTTGGAGAAAAGCATTTGGTGATGATAACTCATTCTTACGTCAAACTTGGAGAAGAATTTAGGATAGCTCGGGAAAATAGAAGAGTCGGGTAAGATCTCAGGAAAAGACACGTGGGTTAGGGCCCACTCAAAAGAACACCGTTGAAAAGATTTAAAAGAGATGTTGCACGGTTGAATTAAATGACTTGAATGAGATACCAATCTCGAAAGAGCTTGAGCGAATGCAGAGTGGAAACACGAATCTTGAGATATCTTGAGCACTCGGAATAACAAATAGCGAGAAGTAGAATGATAATGAGGTGCACGGTATGAGAAGACATTGAAATGAGGAAAAAGTATGATCAACAAAACTTGATTTGAATTCACGGAGAAGAGAAAGGAATGAGGAATGACGAACTAGTAGAACATCTTCTTGAGAACCACGGGTAAGAACATTGACGGAAAAGAATGGAGAAACTTCACAAAATAAATGGATACTTGGTAAAGAAATCTTAGTCCTTGAGGAAAAAGGGTGGGTGGGCGGGGAAAAACAAAGGCAACTTGGAGCGGATGAAACAAACACCGTTGAGAAGAAATGATAATTGGTCTTGCTTGATGTTGAAGTGATCGAATCCACTTGAAGAGAAACACGCCGGTTGAAAAGGATTGACATGACAATCTCGATTGTCGAGAAGGATTAGTATTCACATCGGAGTATGAGAACACCATTTCGAAAGGTATGGAATCAACACTTGACATTGAAGCAACTCGAATACCACAACTCAAAACAAAACAAAGGACTGGCTTGAGAATAAGCGGAACAAACATATGATAGAGATTTCGTCCGAAGTTTTCGTGGTGGGGCCTACACGGGCTCGATCGTACAGCACCATCATGTACAAGGCAGTGCACATGACATACGAAGTGTCCCCGAGTCGGCATAGCCAAGGACTCTTTAAGACACAACGAGACCACTGTAAAACCAACCGTGAATAAGCGGACCACTAGACGTCGAACCCCAATTTAATATCATACATCCGTCGGAAAGATATCCTAAGAACTAATTGAATTCCCACCTATGAAACTCCCAAAATTCTCCGGTTATGCAATCAGGTGTTGGGGATACAGGGGAAGCAATATATCTCACCCAAAACTAGCAAATCCTACATCTAGCTGTATCCATCCTTCAACACATAACCAAGAAACCTTCGGAAATCGTCTACCTCAACCTTTGAAAAGCATCCGTTATACGAGTCATGGCAATACTCCCGTACTCACCTCGAAGATCGGGTTATCGGGTTATCTCACCAAAACTGCATAAGAGATTTTCGATGTCGGCGTACTAAACTCAAGTATTCGAACTGCAACGATAAAATTATGGCGACAACACCTCGAGCTCAACTCCCGGGACACTTCCACTAAACCCCGACAGAGGCACCAAGACAATGTTTTCATCATAAAACCATCGAACGATTCCAAGATACCAGCGTGATCCTAAATTTTTTAGTGAAATTTGAGGAGAGGAAAGTCAAAACTTCTCGTCGGGAGACCTCACCAGAGCGCGAAGGGACCGAGGAGTAAAAAAATTCTAACTCTCCGATATATAATCCTAAATGACTCAAAACTTTTTTCTAGACACAACTCGGCCGCTAAAAACGATCAAGCAGTGGGGCTCCTAAGGTCGGGGAAGGCTCTGATTACCAACTTGTAACGCCCTCGATGCGGCTATATCTCCCACGTGTCGAAGCATGACTTAGAGGCATAACCGCATTGAAAGCAATGTCGCAAGTGAGGTAATCTTCACACAACCCATGTAATACATAAGGGAAAGAGATACATAGTTGTCTTACAATCGCCACTTCACACAATTACATGAATAAAGCATTACATCATTCAGATACAATCAAGGTCCGACTACGGAACCAAAATAAAAGAAGAACCCCAAATGCGACAAAGGTCCCCGATCGACCCCAACTGGGCTCCACTACTGATCAACTAGAACGAAACAACAGTAAGGGCAAGATCTTCATCGAGCTCCTCCTTGAGCTTGGTTGCATCACCTGCTCGGTAACATAGGCACCTGCAAACTGGTTTTGGAAGTATCTGTGAGCCACGGGGACTCAGCAATCTCGCACCCTCATGATCAAAACTATTTAAGCTTATGGGTAAGGCAAAGGCATGAGGTGGAGCTGCAGCAAGCGACTAGCATATATGGTGGCTAACATACGCAAATGAGAGCGAGAAGAGAAGGCAAAGCACGGTCGATAAAAGTATGATCAAGAAGTGATCCTATAGCAACCTACGTCAAGCATAACTCCTACACCGTGTTCACTTCCCGGACTCCGCCGAGAAGAGACCATCACGGTTACACACGCGGTTGATGTATTTTAATTAAGGTCAACTTTGGGTTTTCTACAACCATACATTAACAAATTCCCATCTGCCACATAACCGCGGGCACGGCTCTCGAAAGTTTATACCCTGCAGGGGTGTCCCAACTTAGCCCATGACAAGCTCTCGCGATCAACGAAGGAATAGACCTTCACCCGAGACACTCCGATCAGACTCGGTATCCCGGTACATCAAGACATTTCGACAATGGTAAAACAAGACCAGCAAGACCTCCCGGCGTGCCGACATCCTGATAGTAGCCGCGCGTATCTCGTCTCAGGCCACGACCGGATGAGCAGTCCGTACAACTAAAACCAGACCTCAAGTTTCCTTGAGGTGGCGCTGCAAAGCGCTCTAGTTTGGACCAACACTTAGACAAGCATTGGCCCGGGGGGGCTGAATAAAGATGACCCTTGGGTTAATTACTCCCAAGGGAAATATAGGTGGTGGTGAGGCAAATGGTAAAACCAAAGTTGGGCCTTGCTGGAGGAGTTTTATTCAAAGCAAACTGTCAGGGGGTCCCATAAATCACCCGACCGCGTTAGGAACGCAAAATCCGGGAACCTAACACTGGTATGACGGAAACTAGGGCGGCAAGAGTGGAACAAAACACCAGGCATAAGGCCGAGCCTTCCACCCTTTACCAAGTATATAGATGCATTAATAATATAAGAGATATTGTGATATCCCAACCAAAATCCTGTTCACCATGGAGAAATCTTCAACTTCACCTGCAACTAGCAACGCTATAAGAGGGGCTGAGCAAAGCGGTAACATAGCCAATCAACGGTTTGCTAGGACATGGTGGGTTAGAGCTTTGACATGGCAATTTGGGAGGCTGACAAGCAAATGGTAGGCATCGTAGCATCGGCATAGCAAAAGAGCGAGCAAACTAGCAAGCAAAGATAGAAGTGATTTTGAGGGTATGATCATCTTGCCTGAAATCCCGCTAGGAAGAAGAACGAGTCCATGAAGAAGACAAACGGACGTAGTTGAACGAATCCTCACAACTCCGGAACGAAACCGAAGCTAACGAGAGCAACCCGGAAAGAAACATTCAACATAGTAAACAACCATCACATAAACATGACATGATGCACAAACAAGTATGATGCATGTCCGGTTTAATGAGGCATGACATGGCAAGGTGAAACAAACAACACTACAAGTTAAGTGGAGCTCAATATGCAACGAGTTGCATATTGACAAAACACCACAAGCAATTATTTAGTTCTCTCTCGTTTAGGTACACAACAATGTTAAATGTTGTTAAACATGGCAAGGGGTGTAACGAAAGTAAACTAAATATTTAGGCAAGTTTAAATGAGGCCGGAACAACAAACAACATTTCCGGAAAATCCTCATATGCAATTTATGAATTTGCTACTGTTCTGCCCTAAAACATATTTTAAAGTTGTTAAACAGGAAAATAAAGTGGACCATGTTAATCTAGGCATTTTTCCACCCCATTTACATATAAAGTTTATTTAAAACCGAGCTACGGTTATTTAGTTATGAAATAAATCATTTTAGCATGGCATTTATGCAAATTAATGCAAACAGCAATTTAGACATTTTTAACATAAATGAAAATGGCATATTATTAATCTACACAATTTTTTGAGCATTTTACATGTTTGAATCATATTAATCCGATGCACAGTTAATTAATTATTAATGCATGAACATGAGGGGTTTTCTGTAAAACAGTAAATCACTGGAAAATGCTAAATTCGTAGAACTGGAAAAAAATGTGACACGGGCTGGCGAGATCTGCCCAATGAAGGAAAACAAACGGAGGGGCTGGGGTGGCCTCACCCATGGGCTTCGCCCGTTAGAAGCGAGAGGAGGCCGGTGGGGGCGCAGGACGCGGCTCTTTGGGCCGAGGCGATCGAGGCCTGGTACACGCGGGCGCGGTCAACGCACGGGCGAGGGAACTGTCGCTGGTCGTCGTCCTTCTTGTTCGTTCGTCAGGGAAAAACAGCGGTAGCAGCAGGTAAAGTAGGGGAGCAGCGGTGGCGCGCGAGCCGGCAAGGAACTCCGGCGACGGGTGGCTGACGACGACGCGAGCATCGGGAACGGGCAGATCCGGTCGGTTGGCGCCGGAACCGGCTGGTGGCGGGGCTCCTGCGAGCGTGAAGGGAGAGATGAGGAGGGGTTATGGGAGAGAAAGAGAGGGAGAAGCCGAGGAGCAGCAAACAGAGGGAGGAAGGAGAGAGGCGGGATAGGACTCGGGTCAGGCAAGGATCGCCGGAGATGTGGGAGCTGCTCGCTGGTTCGATGTCTGTGCGCCGGTGTGGCGTGGCGAAGGGGAGACTGCAGGGGCGGAGGGCGATGGCGACTCGATGGGGTTGCGCGAGGGAGGAGGCTGCAGGATGACGGGCGGCGGCGGCTCGGACGGTGAGGTCGCGGGGCCACAGGAGGTGTAGGTCGTCCAGGCAGGAGGGCGACGGGTCAACGGCCACGGCGAGCGGGCGCCTCATCCTGGAATCAGAGGACACAGGCGGCGGCGTGGGACTTGAGCAGCTGGAGGCCTGAAGCGGCAGTGGCGAGATCCGGCCAGAAGGGCCGTGGGCTGGAGGAGGCGGATCCATCCGGATCCGAGGCGAGGAAAAAGCGACGGCGCTGCTGGCCCGGTGGTGCTCGGCGGAGGTGGAGGCAACGGGTCTGGATGCGAGTAGTAGGGGCGGTCGGCGCTTGGAGGGAGATGGGCGGCACTGGGCCTGCTGGTGCTGCTGGTGGTGGACGGCGAGGGCGGCACGAGGTGGGAGGCGGCAGGAGCTCCTCTCCGGCTCATGACGAGGCACGGGAGGTTTCGTGGGCTGTGGTGGTTGGTAAGGCACGGAAGGCGAGGAAGATCAGAGCGCTGGCGGTGGATGGATGCATCGAGAGGATCCCAAGGTGGGAGAGGAGTGGCGGCGGAGAGAAAGATTGGATGGGACAGCCCTCCTAGTATCTAGGGTTAGGCTAGTTTATATATAGCTCGGATTAGATTAGAGACTAATCCGGTCCGTCCGATCAAATCGGCGATCGAGAATAAATAGGTTAGGTGGCCCAAATAAGAAACCAGAGATGTTTTATAGGCGTTAGGGGATGATCCGGATCAACGGTCATGACCGAGCGGTTCGAGTTCGGGCAAGTTTGGACCTTGAGGGGACTCGCGGTGGCAAGAGAGGTTAGGTGGTCGGACAAAAGGGAAACGAAAACACAGTTGGTCTCGGGGCGGTCAACAAAATAAAGGGGGACGCAGGAACTACGAACGGATGCAAGCTTTATGAAAACATGCGGATGCAATGCACATGATGCTATGAGATGAAAAGCATGACATGAACAAAATGCAAAACAAAAGACAAAACCCAACCACGGAGAAAATATCATATCACATCTCCGTAAAAGGCAAGAGTTGGAGTTACGGATATGGAAAGTTACATCCGGGGCGTTACACCTTGTCTCCGGCATAGTCCGAGTCAGAATAGCCAACAAGATCGAAAGAGGCCCTCTTAGGATACCAAATGCCAAAGTTTGGTGTATGGATTAAGTATCTCACTATCCTTTTCACGGCCTTAAGATGACATTCCTTAGGGGCAGCTTGATATCGTGCACACATGCACACACTTAACATGATATCGGGACGTGAAGCACATAGATATAACAATGAACCAATCATAGAGCAATAAACCTTTTGATCAACCGGTTCACCGTCTTTGGTCAAGTCATTATGTCCACTAGTAGGCATGGGTGTAGACATACCTTTGCATTCTTGCATATTGAACTTCTTGAATAAGTCCTTGGTGTACTTCGTTTGAGAAACAAAGGTACCTTCCTTAGTTTGCTTGATTTGCAACCCAAGAAAGAATTTGAGTTCACTCATCATAGACATCTCAAACTTCTCCGACATTAGCTTCCCAAACTTTTCACTGAAATGAGGGTTAGTTGAACCAAATATAATATCATCAACATAAATTTGGCATACAAATAGTTCTCCATTAACCCTTTTAGTAAAAAGAGTAGAATAAATTTTCCCAATTTCAAAGCCTTTTTCAATAAGGAACTTGGTCAAGCATTTATACCAAGCTCTAGGAGCTTGTTTAAGACCATAAAGAGCTTTGTGAAGTTTGTAAACATGATTGGGTTTCTTAGGATTGACAAAGCCGGGAGGTTGCTTAACATAAAATTCCTCCTCTATTTCACCATTTAGAAAAGCACTTTTAATGTCCATTTGGTACAAGGTAATATCATGATGATTAGCATAGGCAAGTAAGATCTGAATGGACTCAAGTCTAGCAACGGGGCGTAAGTCTCACCATAGTCCATACCTTCGACTTGTGTGTAGCCTTGGGCATTTAGGCGTGCTTTGTTGCGAACTACTTGTCCATCTTCATCTTGCTTGTTGCGAAACACCCATTTGGTACCGATGGCGTTGTGGTTGTTGTCGGGCTTCTCAACCAATGTCCAAACTTGATTCCTCTCAAAGTTATGTAGCTCTTCATGCATAGCATTTATCCAATCCGGATCTTCCAATGCTTCTTCAACCTTCATAGGTTCAATGCTAGAGATGAAAGAATAGTTTTCACAAAAGTTAGCTAAACGAATTTTAGAGCGAGTGATTCTCCCGGTTTGAATGTCATTGTAGATTTGCTCGACGGGATGATCTTTAGCAATTCTTGCTCGAATTCGTGAAAGCTTTTGCTTGGGTCTTCGTTGAACATCTTCTTCATCTTGTTCTTCTTCTTCTTGGCATTCTTCATTGTTGGCATTGTCGTTCTCTTGTCGTGGTGGAGAAGGAGGTTGTTGACGTTCATCTTGATGCACTTCCTCGTTTCCTTCAACTTGGTGTGTCCCGCTTGTGGATGCTTCCGTATCAACTCTTGGTTCACCTTGTCGTGAAGTAGAAGCTTCCACTTGGATGGACGAGGTACTCTCCTTCACCTCCGTTGGACGAACCTTGCCAATAGCCAAGTCTTGAATTGCTTCCGAAGGATCTTTGTCATCTACATCAATTGGCAATTGCTCTACTTGCGAGCCGTTAGATTCATCAAACTTCACATCTACCGTCTCTTCAACCTTTCGGGTGAAATTGTTGCAGACATGGTAAGTGTGAGAGTTTGAGCCATAACCTAGTAGGAAACCTTCATGAGACTTAGGAGCAAATTTAGAACGACGATGCTTATCAAGAATGTAGCACTTTGAGCCGAATACTCGAAAGTATCCAACTTGGGGTTTGTTACCGGTGAGGAGCTCGTATGCCATCTTGCCGAGTAGCTTGTGAAGATACAAGCGATTTGTTTCATGACAAGCTATCTCAACCGCTTCTGCCCAAAAGTGCTTCGGCGTCTTGTACTCATCAAGCATCATTCTTGCCATCTCAATGAGCGTCCGGTTCTTCCTCTCAACAACTCCGTTTTGTTGAGGTGTGTACGTAGCCAAGAACTCGTGTGAAATCCCTTCTTCGTCAAGAAAGGTGTCCACATATGCGTTCTTGAACTCCGTTCCATTGTCGCTGCGAACCTTTTTGATCTTCACTTCAAATTGATTTTGGGCCTTCCTAGCGAAGTTTTTGAAGATCTTCTGGACCTGCGATTTATCATCGAGAAAGAACACCCACGTAAATCTTGAAAAATCATCAACTATAACTAGACCAAAAGAATTTCCACCGAGACTCTTGTAAGAGTTGGGACCAAAGAGATCCATGTGAAGTAGCTCGAGTGGCCTCCTTGTAGTCATGATGTTCTTCACGGGATGCCTTCCTCCAACCTGTTTACTGCACGACAAGCTGGAAAGTCTATCCTTATCAAATATGACATCGTTAACTCCAAGGATATGATTTCCTTTAATAAGCTTGTCAAGGTTTCGCATACCAACATGACCTAATCGTCTATGCCATAACCAACCTTTTGAGGATTTAGCAATGAAGCAAGTTTTAGGTTGAGCCTTTTTAGTGAAATAAACAATGTATAGATCACCTCTACGCACACCGGTAAAGACCATTTTATGATTATCTCGACGAAACACTTGGCAATCTACTTCAGTAAATAGAACATTGAAACCGAAATCGGCAAGTCTAGATACTGAAAGTAAGTTGTAACCAAGAGATTCAACGAGCATGACATTTTGTATGGAGCTATCATGTGATATGGCCACCTTACCGAGGCCAACCACCTTACCCTTTGAGTTGTCACCGAAAGTGACATACTTTCGAGGACTATCATTATCAGCAAGCTCACGGAACATGTCTTTATCTCTGGTCATGTGATCGGTACATCCACTATCAAGGACCCATTCCTTTCCTCCTGACATATATCCCCAAAGATTTGCCATAAGACCAAAGTGTCTCATTGCATCATCAAGATCGAAGTCACTCTCATCATCCTCATCATAGTATCCATGTTCAACATCGTCATGTGGTGGATCAAGTCCTAGAGAGGGTGATTCATTAGAATGAGTTTGACAATAATCTTGCTTATGAATTTTTATAGCTTCGGAAATAATATCACTAATGATACCAACGTTTCCTTTGGCACGCATAAGGTTTGTAAGCTCAAATAGACGATCACCAAACATAGGATCACTAGTATTCATCTTACTCAAAGCAATAGACTTATGGAGAATTTCATCAAGATTTTTCAAGGAATAATCTGGAAATCGTTCCTCAAGAAATTTCCATATGGTGTAGGCACACTTGAAAGTAGGCAAACATCCAAGCAAGTTTCTAGGCAATCCTCTAATGATAAGTTCAACAGTTCTAACATTCCTAATCATGTCAATTGACTCATCATGGGTAGGATGCATAGGATCAACATAAGGTGCACAAGGACTAGCAATGTACTTGTTAAAATGATATTGATTGAAAATAACAAGCATCTCATTTTTCCACTCTTGAAAATACTCTCCATCAAGAATAGGCACTCTATGTCTAAGACTCCCAATAGTAGACTCATCCATATTCCTCCAATGGTGATTAAACCAAAGCAATGGGGACCAATGCTCTGATACCACTTGTAGGACCTTGAGAAGAGGTGTCTAGAGGGGGGTGATTAGACACTAAGTACCAAAGTTGCAGTTTTTAAGTTTCCTTAAGTTTAAGTGGAGTTTAGGCACAAGTTTAACATTCACGATACATATCAAGCAAGCATGCAAGAGTATATGGGCAGCGGAAAGTAAAGCATGCAACTTGCAAGAAAGTAAAGGGAAGGGTTTGGAGGATTCAAACGCAATTGGAGACACGGATGTTTTTGGCATGGTTCCGATAGGTGGTGCTATCGTACATCCACATTGATGGAGACTTCAACCCACGAAGGGTAACGGCTATGCGAGTCCATGGAGGGCTCCACCCACGAAGGGTCCACGAAGAAGCAACCTTGTCTATCCCACCATGGTCGTCGCCCACGAAGGACTTGCCTCACTAGCGGTAGATCTTCACGAAGTAGGCGATCTTCTTGCCCTTACAAACTCCTTGGTTCAACTCCACAATCTTGTCGGAGGCTACCAAGTGACACCTAGCCAATCTAGGAGACACCACTCTCCAAGAAGTAACAAATGGTGCGTTGATGATGAACTCCTTGCTCTTGTGCTTCAAATGATAGTCTCCCCAACACTCAACTCTCTCTCATTGGTTTTGGATCTGGTGGAAAGAAGATTTGAGTGGAAAGCAACTTGGGGAAGGCTAGAGATCAAGATTCATATGGTAGGAATGGAATATCTTGGCCTCAACACATGAGTAGGTAGTTCTCTCTCAGAAAATGTATGTTGGAAGTGTAGGTTCAGTCTGATGGCTCTCTCCACGAATGAAGAGGAGGTGGAGGGGTATATATAGCCTCCACACAAAATCTAACCATTACACACAATCTACCAAACTCGGTGGGACCGAATTGTTAAACTCGGTCGGACCAATTTAGCAAATAATGTGACCGTTAGGGTTTTCGGTGGGACTGACATGCATCTCGGTGAGACCGATTCGGTTAGGGTTAGGGCATAACGTAATCTCGGTAAGACCGATTACACAAACTCGGTGAGACCGATTTTGGTAATAATCTTTCTAGAGAGTTGGTCAGGCAAACTCGGTGGGACCGATTACTCAAACTTGGTGAGACCAATTTTGGTAATAAGTTATCCAGAGAGTTTGCATTGTAATCTCGGTAGTACCGATTTCTCAAACTCGGTGAGACCGATTTGATAATGGACATACACAGAGAGATTACAATCCCATCTCGGTGAAACCGAGATCCCTATCGGTAAGACCGATTTGCTTAGGGTTTGTGGCAGTGGCTATGACTTTTGGAATCGGTGGCGCCGGATAGGAAGAATCAGTGTGACCGATTTTGGCTTTAGGTTTAGGTCATTTGTGGAAGTGGGAAAGTAGCTGAGGGTCTTGGAGCATATCACAAAGCACACGAAGCAAGAGGCTCATTAAGCAACACCTCATCCCTCCTTGATAGTATTGGCTTTTCCTATAGACTCAATGTGATCTTGGACCACTAAAATGCAAAATGAAGAGTCTTGATCTTGAAGCTTGAGCCAATCCTTTGTCCTTAGCATCTTGAAGGAGTTCCCACATCCTTTAGTCCATGCCACTCCATTGTTGAACTTATCTGAAACATGCTAGATAAAAGTATTAGTCCAACAAGAGATATGTTGACATTAATTACCAAAACCACCTAGGGAGCACTTGTGCTTTCAGCATCAAACAAGATCCAGATATAATGTTCATGCTCAACGTTGGCACCAAATAACAATTATTTAGGTCTAAAACTAATCCTGAAGGTAGATGTAGAGGTAGCGTGCCGACAGCGATCACATCGACTTTGGAACCAGCGGCGAGGTAGTGTCCGCTTAATCTCTAGTCCCTGTTTCGAGTTGTAAATATTAGCAACAGAACCAGTATCAAATACCCAGGTGCTACTGCGAGCTCTTGTAAGGTACACATCAATAACATGTATATCACATATACCTTTGTTCACCTTGCCATCCTTCTTATCCGCCAAATACTTGGGGCAGTTCCACTTCCAAATGACGTCTACTTGTAGTAGAAGCACTCGATCTCGGCTTAGGTCCAGACTTGGGTTTCTTCTCTGAGCGACAACTTGTTTCTTGTTCTTCTTGAAGTTCCCTTCGTTTTCCTTTGCCCTTTTCTTGGCGGTGGTCTTATTAACCATCAACACTTGATGCTCCTTCTTGATTTCTACCTCCACAGCTTTTAGTATTGCGAAGAGCTCGGGAATTATCTTTTCCATCCCTTGCATATTATAGTTCATCATGAAGCTCTTGTAGCTTGGTGGCGATGATTGAAGAATTACATCAATGGCGCTATCATCCGGAAGATTAACTCCCGGTTGAATCAAGTGATTGTTATACCCGGACATTACGAGTATATGCTCACCGACGAACTATTCTCCTCCATCTTGCGGCTATAGAACTTATTGGAGACTTCATATCTCTCAATCCGGGCATTTTCTTGAAATATTAACTTCAACTCTGGAACATCTCATATGCTCCATGGCGTTCAAAACGTCGTTGAAGTCCCGGTTCTAAGCCGTAAAGCATGGCACAATGAACTATCGAGTAGTCATCGGCTTTGCTCGCCAGACGTTAACAACATCCGGTGTTGCTCCTGCTGCAGAGTTTGGCACCAGCGGTGCTTCGGGGCGTAATTCTTACGTGCGGCAATGAGGATAATCCTCAAATTACGGACCCATCCATGTAATTGCTACCATCGTCTTTCAACTTTGCTTTCTCAAGGAACGCATTAAAATTCAACGGAACAACAAAGACGAGCCATCTATCTACAACAAACATAGACAAGCAAAATACTATCAGGTACTAAGTTCATGATAAATTTAAGTTCAATTAATCATATTACTTAAGAACTCCCACTTAGATAGACATCTCTCTAATCATCTAAGTGATCACGTGATCCAAATCAACTAAACCATAACCGATCATCACGTGAAATGGAGTAGTTTTCAATGGTGAACATCACTATGTTGATCATATCTACTATATGATTCACGCTCGACCTTTCGGTCTCAGTGTTCTGAGGCCATATCTGTATATGCTAGGCTCATCAAGTTTAACCTGAGTATTCTGCGTGTGCAAAACTGGCTTGCACCCGTTGTAGATGGACGTAGAGCTTATCACACCCGATCATCACGAGGTGTCTGGACACGACGAATTTTGGCAACGGTGCATACTCAGGGAGAACACTTTTATCTTGAAATTTAGTGAGAGATCATCTTATAATGCTACCATCAATCAAAGCAAGATAAGATGCATAAAAGATAAACATCACATGCAATCAATATAAGTGATATGATATGGCCATCATCATCTTGTGCTTGTGATCTCCATCTCCGAAGCACCGTCATGATCACCATAAATCACCGCACGACACCTTGATCTCCATCGTAGCATCGTTGTCGTCTCGCCAACTATTGCTTCTCGACTATCACTACCGCTTAGTGATAAAGTAAAGCAATTACAAAGCGATTGCATTTCATACAATAAAGCGACAACCATATGGCTCACGCGATTGCCGATAACTCGGTTACAAAACATGATCATCTCATACAATAAAATATAGCATCGCGTCTTGACCATATCACATCAGACATGCCCTGCAAAAACAAGTTAGACGTCCTCTACTTTGTTGTTGCAAATTTTACGTGGCTGAGCAAGAACCGTTCTTACCTACGCATCAAAACCACAATGATAGTTCGTCAAGTTAGTGCTGTTTTAACCTTCGCAAGGACCGGGCGTAGCACACTCGGTTCAACTAAAGTTGGAGAAAACAGACACCCGCAAGTCACACGTGTGCAAAGCACGGCGGTAAAACCAGTCTCGCGAAGCGCACGCGTAATGTCGGTCCGGCCGCTTCATCCAACGATACCGCTGAACCAAAGTATGACATCTTTGGTAAGCGGTATGACTTGTATCGCCCACAACTCACTTGTGTTCTACTCGTACATATAACATCAACGCATAAAACCTAGGCTCGGATGCCATTGTTGGGGAACGTAGTAATTTCAAAAAAATTCCTACGCACATGCAAGATCATGGTGATGCATAGCAACGAGAGGGGAGAGTGTTGTCCACGTACCCTCGTAGACCAAAAGCGGAAGCATTAGAACAACGCGGTTGATGCAGTCATACGTCTTCACGATCCGACCGATCCAAGTACCGAACGTACGGCACCTCCGAGTTCAGCACACGTTCAGCTCGATGATGATCCCCGGACTCCAATCCAGCAGGGTGTCGGGAATGAGTTCCGTCAGCACGATGGCGTGGTGATGGTGATGATGTTCTACCGACGCAGGGCTTCGCCTAAGCACAGCTATGATATGACCGAGGTGGAATATGGTGGAGGGGGGCACCGCACACGGCTAAGGAACGATCACGAAGATCAACTTGTGTGTCATGGGGTGCCCCCCTCCTCCGTATATAAAGGGGGGAGGAGGAGGGGGTCGGCCAAGGGGGTGGTGCGCCCTAGGAGGGGGAAACCTACTCCAAGTAGGTTTGTCCCTCCCTTTCCTAGTCAATGAAGGAGGGGGGAGGAAGGAGTGGGAGAGAGGAAAGGCAAGGGGGGCGCCGCCCCCCCCCTTCCTTGTCCTATTCGGACTCAAGGGGAGGGGGCACGCCTCTTGCCCTGGCCGGCCCCTCTCTCTCTCCACTAGGGCCCAACAAGGCCCATTAGTTCTCAGGGGGGTTCCGGTAACCCCTGGTACTCCGATATATATATCCGATAACCCCCGGAACTATTCTGATGTCCGAATATAGTCGTCCAATATATCAATCTTTACGTCTTGACCATTTCGAGACTCCTCGTCATGTCAGTGATCACATCCGGTACCCGAACAACCTTCGGTACATCAAAAACTATAAACTCATAATATAACTGTCATCGTAACGTTAAGCGTGAGGACCGTACGGGTTCGAGAACTATGTAGACATGACTTAGAACTGTTTCTGGTCAATAACCAATAGCGGAAACTGGATGCTCATATTGGCTCCTACATATTCTACGAAGATCTTTATCGGTGAAACCGCATAACAACGTATGTTGTTCCCTTTGTCATCGGTATGTTACTTACCCGAGATTCATTCGTCGGTATCCAATACCTAGTTCAATCTCGTTACCGACAAGTCTCTTTACTCGTTAGGTAATGGATCATTCCGTAACTAACTCATTAGCTACATTGCTTGCAAGGCTTATAGTGATGTGCATTACCGAGAGGGCCCAGAGATACCTCTCCGACAATCGGAGTGACAAATCCTAATCTCGAAATACATCAACTCAACAAGTACCTTTGGAGACATCTGTAGAGCACGTTTATAATCACCCATTTACGTTGTGATGTTTGGTAGCACACAAAGTGTTCCTCCGGTAAACGGGAGTTACATAATCTCATAGTCATAGGAACATGTATAAGTCATGAAGAAAGCAATAGCAACATACTAAACGATCAAGTGCTAAGCTAACGGAATGGGTCAGGTCA
Organism: Aegilops speltoides; assembly: GCA_021437245.1. Lineage (NCBI taxonomy): Eukaryota > Viridiplantae > Streptophyta > Magnoliopsida > Poales > Poaceae > Aegilops > Aegilops speltoides. The sequence continues at coordinate 166,408,949 of CM038146.1, forward strand.
ATCACATCATTCTCCTAATGATGTGATCCCGTTAATCAAATGACAAGACATGTCTATGGTTAGGAAACATAATCATCTTTGATTAACGAGCTAGTCAAGTAGAGGCATACTAGTGACACTATGTTTGTTTATGTATTCACACATGTATCATGTTTCCGGTTAATACAATTCTAGCATTAATTATAAACATTTATCACGATATGAGGAAATAAATAATAACTTTATTATTGCCTCTAGGGCATATTTCCTTCAAGGTCACCCCTAGCACCGCGTATTGCCATGTTATGCTTTGTGATGCTTTGATAGCTCTGTTATTTATTGTGTTCCCCCTCCGTTACTTCTTTCCGATAAACCCCGAAACCACGGTTGAACCTGTGATCGACTACTTCACCTTCGAGGGTCTGCTTCTGTCTGCGGAGCAACCAGGCAAGCCCACCCCTTGATCACCCGATATCGCATATTCCTTCTCTCTACTGCTTGCATTAGAGTAGTGCAGCATGTTACTGCTTTTGATTAATCCTATTCTGCTGTATAGCCTGTCATTGTTGCTACAGTTGTTGATACCTTTACCTGCAATCCTACATGCTTAGTATAGGTTGCTAGTACTTCATAAGTGGCCCTATATTCTTGTCCGTCTTCCATGCTATACTATCGGGTCGTGATCACTCGGGAGGTGATCATGGGTATATATATACATACATATATACATAGTATACAGGTGGTGACTAAAGTCAGGTCAGCTCGTAGAATACCCGCACATGATTCGGATATGGGGGCTGAAAGGACAGGTGGTTCCATCTAGGTAGTGGTGGACCTGGGTTCCTGACGGCCCCTGAGTGCTACTTTGTGGCGGAGCGGCAGAGCAGGTTGTGACCACCTAGGAGACAGATGGGCCTGGCCATGTTCGACGTCTGTGGTTACTTCAAAATAACACGCTTAACAAGATCTTGGTATTTGATCTGAGTCTGGGTCGTTGACCTTATACGCACTATCCGCCACGTGGGACAAGATATGGGCAACCGGCGTCATGGTATCAGCTGAAGCCTCCTAGACGTCAGCCACTGAGCGACACACCCCGGATTGGACCGTGTAACGCAACTTCCTTTGTAATGGAGGTTCCTAGGTCTGCTCACCGGCCGCCTACGCAACATGCAGGTGTGCAATGGGCGATGGCCCAGACCCCTGCGCGCATAGGATTTAGACCGGCGTGCTGACCTCTCTGTTAGGCCTAGGTAGGGCTACGACGTGTTGATTTCCCGAGGCCGGACATGACCCAGGAAAGTGTGCCCGGCCAGAGGGATCGACCGTGTCAGGTAATTTGGTGTACCCCTATAGGGAAGTTGATCTATTCGAATAGCCGTGTCCACGGTAATAGGACGACCCAGAGTTGTACTTCGACCTTATGACAACTAGAACCAGATACTTAATAAAACACACACAGACAAGTTCCAGAGACTACCTAGTGGTCGCTTTCCCACGGGGCGACGAGGGGAGGACCGCCGGGTAGTATTATGCTATGCGATGATACTTGGTGAACTTACCATCTACTCTCTTCTACATGCTACAAGATGGAGGTTGCCAGAAGCGTAGTCTTAAGTAGGACTAGCTATCCCCCTCTTATTCTGGCATTCTGCAGTTAAATCCACTGATATTGCCTCTTTACACAGATACTTGATACGTCTCCAACGTATCTATAATTTTTTATTGTTCCATGCTATTATATTACCCGTTTTGGATGTTTATGCGCTTTATTCTACACATTTATATCATTTTTGGGACTAACCTACTAACCGGAGGCCCAGCCCGTATTGCTGTTTTTTTGTGCCTATTTCAGTATTTCGAAGAAAAAGACTATCAAACGGAGTCCAAACGGAATCAAACCTTTGGGAGCGTGATTTTTGGTACAAACGTGATCCAGAGGACTTGGAGTGCAAGCCAAGAAGCAGCAGAGGTGGCCACGAGGGTGGAGGGCGCGCCCACCCGTACAGGGCACGCCCCCTGTCTCGTGGGCCCCTTGGGCGGCCATCGACCTTCTTCTTCCTCCTATATATACCCACATACCCCGGAAACATCCAGGGAGCCAACGAAAAACAATTTCCACTGCCGTAACCTTCTGTATCCGCGAGATCCCATCTTGGAGCCTTCGTCGGTGCTCCGCCGAAGGGGGAATCGACCACGGAGGGCTTCTACATCAACACCATAACCCCTCCGATGAGTTGTGAGTAGTTTACCACAGACCTTTGAGTCCATAGTTATTAGCTAGATGGCTTCTTCTCTCTTTTTGTATCTCAATACCATGTTCTCCCCCTCTCTTCTGGAGATCTATTCGATGTAACTCTTTTTGCGGTGTGTTTGTCGAGATCCGATGAATTGTGGGTTTATGATCAAGTTTATCTATGAGAAATATTTGAATCTCTTCTGAATTCTTTTATGTATGATTGAGTTATCTTTGCAAGTCTCTTCGAATTATCAGTTTGGTTTGGCCTACTAGATTGATCTTTCTTGCAATGGGAGAAGTGCTTAGCTTTGGGTTCAATCTTGCGGTGTCCTTACCCAGTGACAATAAGGGTTGCAAGGCACGTATTGTATTGTTGCCATCGAGGATAAAAAGATGGGGTTTATATCATATTTCATGAGTTTATCCCTCTCCATCATGTCATCTTTCTTAATGCGTTACTCTGTTCTTATGAACTTAATACTCTAGATGCATGATGGATAGCGAACGATGTGTGGAGTAATAGTAGTAGATGCAGGCAGGAGTCGGTCTACTTGTCACGGATGTGATGCCTATATACATGATCATGCCTAGATAATCTCATAATTATTCGCTTTTCTATCAACTAGCAAAAGAGCCCGTGCATTGCAACGGGAGAGAAAAGATAACACACGCTCTTAACTCAACAACCATCACTCAAGACCAGAATAGGTCCATCTCCTTTATTTTTGCGAGGCATCATATTTGTGTTGCCGCTTATCCTCCTTCTCACCCTCGCCGGCGATGGCCTCGGTGTTCACACAAAACAACAAAAAATGTGTGTTGAATATGGTTTAAAAGATATGGATGATTTTGAAAAGCATTTATTTGACTTAAATATGATCCGCGGATGAATTACCTGAAACATCAGGGGGGGTTTGAAAAATGTAAAATAACGGTTCGGGTGAGACTTAAATCCGGACAGCGGGTTGAATTCTCTGAAATATAGGGACTTTTCTGAAAAATGCCATGACGGACGAAAGAAACCCAATTAGCTTTATTATTAGGTAAAGATTGCTCGACAGTAATTTGTTCACCCACCGTAATACTTATGCTATCTTGAGAGAAGCCACTAGTGAAACCTATGGCCCCCGGGTCTATCTTTTATCATATAAGCTTTCAATCTACTTTTATTTGCATCTTTACTTTTCCAATCTATATTATAAAATACCAAAAATATATTTATCTTATCATACTATCTCTATCGGATCTCACTTTACATGAAGTGGCCGTGAAGGATTGACAACCCCTTTATTGCGTTGGTTGCGAGTTCTTTGTTTGTTTGTGTAGGTGCGTGGGACTTTTGAGGAGCCTCCTACTGGATTGATACCTTGGTCCTCAAAAACTGAGGGAAATACTTACGCTACTATTGCTGCATCACCCTTTCCTCTTCAAGGAAAACCAACTCAAGCTCAAAACGTAGCAATACCCATGAATATGTAGTGTAGATCTTTGCTTGCGAGTACTTTGGATGAGTACTCACGGTTGCTTTGCTCCCTATTTCCCCCTTTTTCCTCTTCTTCTCGGACGTCATAACCAGATGTTGGAGCCCAGGAGCCAGACGCCACCGTCAATGACGACCCCTACTACGCCGAGGGTTCCTACTACTACGTTTAGGCCACCGACGACCAGGAGTAGTTTAGGAGGATCCCAGGCAGGAGGCCTGCGCCTCTTTCGATCTGTATCCCAGTTTGTGCTAGCCATCTTATGGCAACTTGTTTAACTTATGTCTGTACTCAGATATTGTTGCTTCCGCTGACTCGTTTATGTTCGAGCACTTGTATTCGAGCCCTCGAGGCCCTTGGCTTGTAATATGATGCTTGTATGACTTATTTAATTTTAGAGTTGTGTTGTGATATCTTCCCGTGAGTCCCTGATCTTGATCATACACGTTTGCATGCATGATTAGTGTACGATTGAATCAGGGGCGTCACAAGTTGGTATCAGAGCCAACTGCCTGTAGGAATCCCCCTTCCAACTCCTTGACCGAAGTCGAGTCTAGTCAATTGCAAAAAAATTACTAACATGGCTGTGTGGTTTACGGGCCAACGTCACCATTGGGTGGTATTAGGATCTTTTATTCCTCATCTATACTCTGGGATTCTGATATCTCTTCTCTTCGGGTTAAAGGTTTTCTAACTCTGACTTTAAGATCTTGTGACCACTTCCTCCCGGAGAGCCCTTTATTACAGATGATCGCCTACTTCATCAGAAGATACTCTTTGATGTTTTTCCGAGCCTTTTGTGTCTTCGCCGTTGCAATTCCCTACCATCGATAAATCCCTATGGATAACTACATATGCTTGCCATTCATACAATCATTCCCCGTTCGTCTTGATATTATAGGATACCCTGGAATTCTATTGTTCCAAGAATACTTTGTGCCTACTGCCTTGCAGTTCTTTGCCACATGAATACCCCTACGGATAATTACTCACTCTTATCGAGTATCCGTTCATCCCCAGTTATTCTTATGTTTCATAAGATACTTTGTAATACAATCTGATCTTTCGAGAACCTCTGTCGCCTATAGCCCTAGAAGGTCTTACCTACCTATACTCTCGTTAATTCCATATGCCTAGCAGTATTCATTGACGTCCTTTGTCATTATCACCTTAGTCTTTCGATTCAATATGTTGTGAATAGTCGCAATCATCAGTTGGTCCTTATAAATTATTATTCCGACTCAGAGATCATTTTCAAACCTGAGCTGGATCTCGACCAATCAAATTGCCATCGATTGCACCCCTAAGCCTACTCAACTTATCCATCCTTAATCAGAGCGTTTGCTTCTAATCCTTTGAATTAGAAAATCATAATTCCTTTGCTTTTGAGCTTTGAATTAGTCATTTGCTTCTATAATCCAATGTCCTTGCATTGTTTTCTTCCACTGATTGTGTGCCGGTGCTCAAATCAGCTCTGTTATGGACCGTCAAATCCTTTGTTAAATTATCATCCGACAGTGTCCTCTGTATACTAAACCTCGAGTAGTTCTTTCTCTGATATGTAATGCCATTGGTAAATCTTATTCTCTGATTGGCCAACCATGCTCTGCTTTTGAGCTGGTGATACTTACTCTTGAAACTTGTGGTATATGTTTCTAAGATGCCCCTATGGGTTGAACCTATGCATTCTCTAGACCGTGAACCCGAAAGTTTTCACGAGTCATACTCTTCTGGTGCTTCGCCAGATAAAATTTCAACGCTACAACTCCTTTGAAGACGAGAAGTGAATGAAAGGTTATGCATTAAAGAAGTGGGAGTCGACCTTGAACTTTGTGTCCATGCCCATGGACCCGATGTGGAACTTATCATGGAAACTTCTTGCAAAATATATCATCATTTGGATAATTCTTTCGGTGTCATTAAATTGGATCCATTGCAGTTGTGGTTCTAACCATATTGTTCTTCTTTGATCCATTCTCGGGCAAGTTTAAGCATTTGTCTTCTGTGGATCAATACCCCGATCCAACCTTTACTTTGATCTACCATCGAGTATTACACTCTGGTATCCTGAGAATATCATGGAACTGCATAACTTCTTATGGGTTCTTCATCAACTGTTATTTCTCACCGATTCCAATTTTTCTGGGTTCTGGTTTGTCGTCAATCGAGAACACCGAATAGTGAATCGAGTCCGCACTCTGATTCAATAACTCTAAGTAATTTTCATAGCTTACGAGTTTAATAATCCCTCAAGTCATCCCTAGCTTGATCGGTCGTGCTAAATTTCAAACCGTGCCACCTGGCACTTCCTAGAGCACAATTTTTGATGATGAGCTAAGCTTACGTCGATATTCCTCATCATATCATTTAGCCTTGAACAACAAGCTTGGTTTGGAGTTTGTGTCTTACCCTTGATTCCAATAGCCTTTCACTTCACCATTCCTTTGACTCGATGTCATCGCCGATCGATTACATCTTCTTGAAATCTCTTGACAAATGTGTCGTGATCATCATCAGCATTCTAAGCTCTTTCAAGATATCTATTGAATTCTTGATTAGAAATACCACCCTTGCCCCTCGATGATTTGTGTTATCATCGATAACATTATTGCCTTCCCTCTGACACAAACTTGATCATGTTTTGGAGCTCCTTGCTATCCAGCTTATGTTATGTTCTACCTTGGAGTATTACCATATTTTATATCAAGGGTGTTGTGAGGATTGCTCCACCTCTTAAGAGTTCCTAGTATGGTGATACTCCTCACCATCACCATTAATTCTTGGTCCCTGTGTCGATTCTAACCGGGACACCAACAAGTGAATGGTACTGTTTGGATTTTTCCCTTCCAGCAACCCTACTGTTATGAAGTTAATGGTCGATAGTTCCATTCTAAGTCTATTGCTTATTGAATCATCATTCAAACCTTGATCGTGCTACCTAGTCCAGATTTCCAGGTGCACCCTTCTATCATTGTTAAACTGTGTATGTTTTCCTCGAGCATACATCATTATCCAACTTGATCTGACTCATGTTATCTCCTTGTTCACATAATTGTGGAAATCCATCTTTTTGGAAATCTCAATGAATTTTCGCCGAGTCAATCAGCCACCTCCTCATCTCTCCTTGATTTAATGATGAACTCTTGTTTTGGAAAACGCTTTCATAGTTCATTTCCCGAGAATCTCACATTGTCATCTCGTCAATTTGTGTTGCACCTTTTCTTCTAAGGCATCCTGAGTCTGAGGTATCTTGACACCAACCAGATTTGAACCTCAGTCAGAAATGAGGGTTGGAACATATATCCAGGAGTTATAACATTGATCTTGATATGACCCAGTAAGGTGATGTCACGCCTAGCACACCTGGCCGGAGGACCTATTATTGTTTCCTTTTTAACAAGGATATCCATTCTCCCTTGAGGAAATTGTAAGACTTATTCTACAAGTTGTTCCTGATGGATCCTTTGTGTAACCAAAGTCTGATCTTTGCTTGAAGACCATGTCGATGCTATCTCGAAGCATGTCTGTGGTACTCCGATTTTTCAATAAGAACATCTGAAGCACAATGCTAAATTTTATTTATGAATTATTCAAACACCGTTGTATGGGTAATGTCACGAAATTTCCCTCCCCTTACCTAAATGGTTTTCTACTTTCTATCATGTCATGGATATCATGCTCTGCTTGTCCTTGGGAAGGATATACCCCTGAAATATGTGTTTAAACACATTCTCCTTTCCATTGTTCTATTTAATCTGATAATCACATTTTCCTTTCCATTGTTTCGTTTAGCCTTTCTTGTGATCTATCTGATCTGAGCAGTAATATTCTTCTGCTTATGTAAACACCTTGGTGTACAACCGTGTCAGTAAGACCCTGTTACTTTTGTTGATGACATTCCGGTGACCATCGATGGACGAGAACCTTGCCTATGGCCCGCCTCGTTCAACGAGCAGGAAAATGGTTCTCTTTGTCCCTCGCCCTTGGTACCTATGGTGCTGCCAACATAACTGACCGGTAATTCTCTAACATGCCTTGTTATCATGACCATGCAAGATGCCAACGCCCTTCCTTCTTTTAACCCAACTGGTGGGCCCATAACCCACCGTTCCACAGGATCAAAACCTGACTCTCTTATACACCCATGTTTCCAAAGTTATTCCTCGCGTGTTGCCTCGTATGTAATTCACGAGCCACCTTCCGAGAGATCATCAATTCTTGTATTAGATGCAATACTTATTCTCGTTGCTCTGGACCACTTTGTTTCAGGCATCAAACCATTGCCTACCATCTCGAAACTTGTCATGCACCTTCTTACTTTGCTCTTGATATTTTCTTAAGTTTTGGTTCGAGAGTTACTTTCCGCCACCTTCCCCGATGTTAGCTACCAGATAGTAAACCTTGCAGAGGTACGTTCTTCCGGAATACCCCCTTATTCTGTCGTAAGTACGATGGAGTTCCCGAAGAAAGAATGACAACTTTGTCACAATGACCTGAAGCAGAGAAATGAAGATATCAACTAAACTACCCAACTCTTCGAGAAGAGCAACCAAGACTGAGAAGATTCGTTAGAATTTGGTAACTTGACCTTTCCCCCTTACTCCCCCTCTTAAATCTCGGGCCGTAATTTCTTGTAGTGGAGGAGATTTGTGACGCCCAGATAATTAGGCTATAGTAACCCTCTACTAATGATGCCACGTCAACGTGATGACTGTTATCAATCTCGTGATGATTTAAATCCCGATCGAATTCAAATTTAAAATAAAGTTAAACGATAAAAGTTTTCAAACGGTAAGTCTAAAATGTTCACAATATGCTATAAATTGCCCTGATCATTGTCATGTTGAAACCAACTTCACTTGACTCACAAATAAATTCCTAGCAATTAATAGGTGGTCCAACAATGAATAAAATGGCCTTTTCAAAATTAATGACTATTTATTTAACTCCAATTGCCCCCGAACTTTTTGTGCTCAAAATAATCGCTACTATTTATGTTCCAAATTCCATGTTCACCAAAAATCGTTTGGTACAAAAAGAAAATAGAAAATGGTGCCAAAAATATAAAACAGAAAAAGATAAAATGAAATGGGCCTAGAGATCTAGTGTGCACATGGGCCCTAGTGGCCTCGGTGCACACACATCCCAGCCCACCTACCCCTCTTCTTTTTCCTACTGCTCACACAGAGCTCTGTGGCCAACACGCGCAGCGTCCACGCCGCGGATCCTCCACGCGGCGGCCATCCGAACCTCCTCGACGTCTACATCAACCCAGCACCCCCCCTAATCGAACCCTAGCTATTTTCTCTCCCTCTCCGCACCGTCGATCTCTGCTCACACACACCCGAGAGACATTACTGATGCGCCATTGTCGATCCCGCGGCCACTTGCCTCCCCGCGATGCCTGCACATGTTAAGGAGGACCTCCGTCATCGTCCACATCGCCTGCGCCTGCTAGCTTGGACTGAGACGTTGCCGCACCATCGCACGCGTTGATTCCCCTCGACAGAAGCCGCCTCTGCCCCGCCATGGCTCCACTCCACCGCGACATCCCGGCCTCCCTAAGCTCATCTTCCCCCTCAATGTTAGCCCCGCCTACCTCTCTGCCTTTTCCCGAGCTCGGATTCGAGATTGAGCACTCGCAGCCGCGTCTGTAGCTCCACCGCCGCTGAACGTGGTCCCCGCCATCAATTCTGACTGTGCCAGCCCCACATCCGCCATGCCATGTTCCCCTACACCCGTCGCGCCCGGCACCCGCATCTGGTGCGCCCGCTGCTGCCCTCGTCATCCGCCGGCTCGCGCCCCGCGCCTCCGGATCCCTGCATGCCCATGCGCGCGCCTCGCCGCTCCTCGCCCGACCGCACCGCACCCAGTTGCGCCCGCGGCGACCAGCGCCGCCCGCCTCGCTCACGCCTCCTCGCCCGCGCATCAACGCGCTGCTCGCCTCCAGCGACTCCCCATCGCCGCCGCCTAGCGCCCGCTTGCCGCCGCGCCGTGCCGCCGCTCCGCTTGCCCCTCTCCGCACCGCCGCTGCTTTCCCCGCGATCGCCGCGCTGCCGCCCGCAGCCGCCTCGCCCGCCCGCGCCTCCCGCCAAGATCCCCACGAGCCGCTGCTGCGCTTACCACCGCCACTATGCGCCATGGTACAACCGCGCCGCCTCGCGCCTCCGCCTTGCTCGCTCGCTCTTTGCTACCACGAAAGCACGGTTGGTGCTTGCTGCCGCCACAATGGCGCCAGCCTCGCCAGCTCCGCTCGGCGTCGCTGTCAGATGCCGCCCCGCCCCCACCGGTCTCGATCTTCTTTGTTGTGTGCGTGTGTGCGTGCATGTGTATTAGGTTAGCCTAGGATTAGATTAGTACTAACCTAGTCTATAGCAAATGACATGCGGGACCCCCCTTGATTAGATTAAAGAAAATCAAATTAGAAATTGTTAAGACACTCATGTGTGGGACCCTCGGGCCCCATTGACCAGTCAACGGGTCAACGTTGACTGCTGGCTGGGCAGTCAACGAGGCCCACTGGTCAGTTTTTGTGCACTGTTGGTTGCACTGCACCGAGTTCACCCAGCCATTCTGTTATATATTTTTCGAATTAATTTAATTGAAATAAATCCAGAAAATATTTAAAACTTTGAAAAATCATATAAAATAAATCATAACTCGGATGAAAATAATTTCTATATGAAAAATGATCAGAAAAATATGGCGAATCCGGTTACGCACTTTGTTTGCCTGCCACACGTCCCTAGCATAGCAAACATGCAACCACCCCCTCCATTTCATCTGTCCGAAAATGCCAAACATTGGGAACACTTTCCCGGATGTTTCCCCCCTTCGCCGGTAGCACCTAGTACTGCGTTAGGTCACCCCTAGCACCGCGTATTGCCATGTTATGACTTGTGATACTTTGATTGCTCTGTTATTTATTGTGTTCCCCCTCCGTTACTTCTTTCTGGTAGACCCCGAGACCGCAGTTGAACCAGTGATCGACTACTTCACCTTCGAGGGTCCACCTCTATCTGCGGAGCAACCAGGCAAGCCCACCCCTTGATCACCCGATATCGCTTATTCCTTCTCTCTACTGCTTGCATTAGAGTAGTGTAGCATGTTACTGCTTTCGGTTAATCCTATTCTGCTGCATAGCCTGTCATTGTTGCTACAATTGTTGATACCTTTACCTGCAATCCTACATGCTTAGTATAGGTTGCTAGTACTTCATATGTGGCCCTACATTCTTATCCATCTGCCATGCTATACTATCGGGTCGTTATCACTCAGGAGGTGATCACGGATATATATATACATACATACATACTATACAGGTGGTGACTAAAGTAGGGTCGGCTCGTAGAATACCCGCACGTGATTCAGATATGGGGTTGAAAGGACAGGTAGTTTCATCCAGGTAGTGGTGGACCTGGGTTCCTGACGGCCCCCGAGTGCTACTTTGTGGCGGAGGCGGCAGAGCAGGTTGTGACCAACTAGGAGACAGGTGGGCCTAGCCCTGTTCGGCGTCTGCGGTTACTTCAAAATAACACACTTAACAAGATCTTGGTATTTGATCCGAGTCTAAATCGTTGACCTTATACGCACTAACCGCCACATGGGACAAGATATGGGCAACCGGCATCGTGGTATCAGCCGAAGCCTCCTAGATGTCAGCGACTGAGCAGCGCACGCCGGGTTGGACCGCGTAACGCAACTTCCTTTGTAATAGAGGTTGCTAGGTCTGCTCACCGGCCGCGTACGCAACATGCAGGTGTGCAATGGGCGATGGGCCCAGACCCGTGCGCGCATAGATTTAGACCGGCATGCTGACCTCTTTGTTAGGCCTAGGTAGGGCTGCGACGTGTTGATCTCCCGAGGCCAAACATGACCTAGGAAAGTGTGCCCCACCAGAGGGGTCGACCATGTCGGGTAATGTGGTGCACCCCTGCAGGGAAGTTGATCTATTCGAATAGCCGTGTCCATGGTAATAGGACGACCCAGAGTTGTACTTCGACCTTATGACAACTAGAACCAGATACTTAATAAAACACACCCAGACAAGTTCCAGAGACAACCCGGTGGTCGCTTTCCCACAGGGCGACGAGGGGAGGATCGCCGGGTAGGATTATGCTATGCGATGATACTTGGTGAACTTACCATCTACTCTCTTCTACATGCTGCAAGATGGAGGCTGCCAGAAGTGTAGTCTTCTGTAGGACTAGCTATCCCCCTCTTATTCTGGCATTCTGCAGTTCAATCCACCGATATTGACCCTTTACACAGATACCCATGCATATGTAGTGTAGATCCTTGCTTGCGAGTACTTTGGATGAGTACTCGCGGTTGCTTTGCTCCCTCTTTCCCCCCTTTTCCTCTTCTTCTCAGGCGTCGCAACCAGATGCTGGAGCCCAGGAGCCAGACGCCACCGTCGTCGACGACCCCTACTACGCCGAGGGTGCCTACTACTACGTTTAAGCCGCCAACAACCAGGAGTAGTTTAGGAGGATCCCAGGTAGGAGGCCTGCGCCTCTTTCGATCTGTATCCTAGTTTGCGCTTGCCATCTTATGGCAACTTGTTTAACTTATGTCTGTACTCAGATATTGTTGCTTCCGCTGACTCGTTTATGTTCGAGCACTTGTATTCGATCCCTCGAGGCCCCTGGCTTGTAATATGATGCTTGTATGACTTATTTTACTTTTAGAGTTGTATTGTGATATCTTCCCGTGAGTCTCTGATCTTGATCGTACACGTTTGCGTGCATGATTAGTGTATGATTGAATCGGGGGCGTCACAACATACTACATCAGTACTAGTACTAGGGGGTGGGGATCTCACTTCGGCGAGCTCGCGGCCATGGACGACACTGTGGAGGAGCTCAATCCTTCGCGCCGGAGCTGTAGAGGTCGATGTACTTCGCCCTCTGCTCCTCGCTGATGCGCCGCCACTCGTCGTCCTTCTCCTTGGCGGCGAGGTTGGTCGCGACCGCCTGCCGCCACTGGAGGTCTTCGAGCTCCTCGGCGTGGCGCCGGCGCTCTGCCTCCTCACGCACGCTCCGCTCGGCAATGGCGGCCGCAACCGCGTCGACGTCGGCGACGAAGTACTCTGGCCTGATGACTCCACGGCGGCCGAGCTCCTCGGGCTCCTCGGGCTCCTCCTTGACGGGGACGAACTCGAAGTCCTCCAGCTCCTCCGACCACTTCCTCTTCACGGGGAGAAGGCCCGAGCCGGAAGAGGAGGAGCTCCCGGCGTAGGAAGATCTCGCCGCGGAGGAGAAGGACGCAGCATAGGACGCGGTACGGCCATGCCGACGGTCGTACTCCTCCGTCTCCCAGAGGCAGAAGCTCGGCGGCGGCGAGAGGCCGTGGTTGGTCCACTTCCTCGCGCCGCGCTTCCTTGCGTCGTCCGACCAGACGCGCCGCTCGCGCTCGGGGTCGCTTCCGCTGCTGGATCTGCTGACGGAGCCGCGTCCGGGGCTCCACATGCGCCCCCGCATGGCGGCTGGAGGCGGAAGGTGGTCGCCGCCGGCAAGAAATGTGGAGAAGGGCGGTGGGGAATTGCGTGGCTCGGCGATGGCGGGGGATAGGGTTTCGACCCACAAACGCGCCGCGGAACCGTAGATATAGTGGTCGGAGAGTGCGGTTTGCGGGTCGCGGCAAAAAAAAATACGGGCTGGGCGAGTATGCGGGCTCTCTTCTGGTCGGAAAATTGGGTCGAGCCCGCATACTCATCGGAATTTTGCGGTTTCACGTCTTTTACGGGGTTTGCTAGAGTTGCTCTTAAGACCGCATGACGAGGAGCTATGTCAGGCAGTGGTGAATTTAAAGGCTGTGTTCATGTATGGCAGGCTGGAGTGTGGCTTTTGCCACATCGAGCATCCGAAGTCGTCCCGTCTACCGGGTGGAAGATGTCCTTTGTGGAGAATGTTATCACAAAGGGGATCAACTCATCTGCCATAGTTCACTTCCAGCATGAAAGCGCAATAGGGGATGCATATCTTGCAAAATTGTTGTCTCTATAGTGATTTCAGTACTTTCTAAACATGAAAGGGTAGCTTAAGGCTTTCTGTTCAGCGGGTAGTATATGTGATATCAGTGAGTAATTATGGTCATACAAAATTAATGTCTCATCTAGATGCATATCTATGCATCTTGGTGAGACATTAATTTGGGACCTTAATTTTCCAAATATGAAGCGACTTTTGGATTGTACCAGCATTTATCAAATTTCTGTACATAGATTTTACTGAGAATACCCCTGATTCTCTAACACCTAGCTGTAGATCCAACAATAGGATAGGATATAGTCATCTTGTCCTATTTTCTACCGGTTGTGGCATTTTTATTTTATTTTAGCTTGATTTACGAACTTGTATCAAACTTCATGCTTGGTGGATAATTTGGTTAATACTTAACACGGTTGTATGCATCATTTTGACCCAGAGGCTGGGTGTAATCCTCTTTTTTAAATGCATATCTATGCACGACAATCTTGATAATTGATGCAGATGAGTAGCAAGTCGTTTTGATATAATAGATGATCTGCCACCATCTTGATAATTGATACAGATGAGTAGCAAGTCATGTTGGGATATAATGGATGATCTGTTAGAGCATCTCCACTCGCCCCCCCCCCCAACATGCACAGGGCTCTTTTTTAAGCGCCGGCGCAAAAAACTCGACCCAGTCGCGCCCCTAGGACCTTGTTTATCGCCGGTTTGGGCCGGAATAACAGCCGGCGAACCCGAGTCGGGCCCCTGGGGGGCGCCTGGGGACGCCGGCCGAAGCCAAAAGGCACGTGGGTCCACTCTGTCGGCGACAGGCATGCCTTTTCCCGCCTTTTCCCCACTTTTCCCTCCATTCTCCCATTGCTCCCCCCCCCTTCTGCCCCTCTTCTCCCGCGATTCTCCTCCGGCTCCCCGCCATCCGGCAGCCATGCCACCGAAGAAGTATCTGGCCTCTCGCGCCACTGCTGCTGCCGATTCCACCCAGACGAAGCAGAGGAAGTCGAGGGCGCCGATGGCAAAATCACTGGCATGTCAAACGCCAAGTGGAGGGCGGAGGTTCAGTGCTGGGAGGCTGTCACCATCGACCTGCAGAACAAGCTCAACGCCAAGAAAGCCCGAGACGCGGCCGCGTCAGCGGCGGCGGGCGGCCTTGGCGGCAGAGCAGGCAGAGGCGTATTGCGCATGGATGATGAATCCGCCCGGCGGCCGCGGCCCGCAAGTTGCGTGGAGCAAGCAGAGCATCGCGTCGCCGGCCAGCTTCTCGCCGCCGCCACCGCCTTGGGGGTACGCACCCTCGCCTGGCTACGCTGACGGCGACGCGCATGGTGGATTCAACCCCAACATCACGCCACATGGCCAGCACGCCTCACCCTCCGGTCTGAACCCCGACCAGCGCACTCCCTTGCCCGCGTTCGCCCGCGTCCAGTACCCCTTGTACAACTACTCGCCGCCGGCGTACACAACCTCCCCGACGTCGCCTCTACGCTGTGGCGCCCTACCCTTCTCGCAAGCCTCATCGTCACATTTCGGTAACCCCGACAGGACGGAAACCGGCATGGACGAGATCATCACGAGCGGCTCGGTCGCTGCCGCCACCTCCCCCGGGTTCCACGCACAAGACGACACAATGGACACCACCGACGACATGGACCACAACGAGCTCGACGACGGTGAGGAGGAGGAGGAGGAGGAGATGGAGCCGGCGCCGGTGTCGGCGAGGAAAGGGAAAAAGAAGAAGCGGGGTGCCAGGACAAGCGAACCACGTGTCAAGTGGACGTTCAAAGAAGACGAGTGCCTCGCCGAAGCATGGAAGACCGTCAGCC
The DNA here is from genome assembly GCA_021437245.1 of Aegilops speltoides. Taxonomy (NCBI): domain Eukaryota; kingdom Viridiplantae; phylum Streptophyta; class Magnoliopsida; order Poales; family Poaceae; genus Aegilops; species Aegilops speltoides. The sequence goes on from CM038146.1 coordinate 166,424,463, forward strand.
TCAACCCGATCACCGGCGCGAACCAGAACGCCGACACATACTGGACGCGTATCAAGTCGGCGTTCGATGAGCGCGAGCTGGTCGACCCCTACTTCGCCACCATCCACATGCAGCGTGGCACAAAGGCCATGTCGAACCATTGGGCAATCATCTAGACGAGATGCAACAAATAGCATGGGATGATCGAGGAGAACGCGGCTCGCCCGGAAAGTAGCGCCAACGTCGAGGGTCAGGTATGTACAGCCGCCGGCTCTCGCTTCTTTTTGCCGTGGATGTGCCGACACTTGTTCTTCGGTTGCACAGATGGTTTAGATGTTCACCATGTACCACCAGGACAACAGCAACCAAGAGTTCAAGTTCCTCCACGTGTTCACCCAGATCGAGAAATGCGAGAAGTGGACGGATGCCCGACGCATCCTCGCCAAGGCCAAGGAGACGTACAAGTTGGACGCGCCCGCCCCGGGGGCGGCGGATGGGCGCCCTGACGGCAACAAAAGAGCCAAGACAGCGAATGACACCGCACCGGCTGTCGAGCGGCTGCAATCTGTTGGGGAACGTTGCAGAAAATTAAAAATTTTCCTACGGTTTCACCAAGATCCATCTATGAGTTCATCTAAGCAACGAGTAACGGGAGAGAGTTTGCATCTACATACCACTTGTAGATCGCGTGCGGAAGCTTGCTAGGTGATGATGGAGTCGTACTCGAACGTGATTCAGATCACCGATGCCAAGTGCTGAACGGACAGCACCTCCGCGTTCAACACACGTACGGGACGAGCGACGTCTCCTCCTTCTTGATCCAGCAAGGGGAAAGGAGAGGTTGAGGAAGACAAGACCACCGCAGACGACGACGGCGTGGTGATGGTGGTGAAGCAAGATACTCAAGCCGAGGCTTCGCCGAGCTCTACGGAGGAGGAGATGTGTTGGGAGGGAGGGCTGCGCCTTGGGAGTTGTGTACAGCAGCCCCTCCCCCCTTTATATAGGCCCCAGGTGGCTGCCCTGGAGATCCAATCTCCGGGGCGGCGGCCAGGGGTGGAGTGCCCCCAAGCCGGTGGGCGCCCACCCCTAGGGTTTCAACCCTAGGCGCAGGTGGGCCTAGGGGCGCACCAGCCCCTGTGGGCTGGTTCCTTCCCCTATGGCCCATGGGGCCCTCCGGATGGGTGGCCCCACCGGTGGACCCAGGACCCTTCCTGGTCCCCGATTTTACCGAAACCCCGAAACTTTCCGATGGCGAAACACCACTTCCTATATATTATTCTTTACCTCCGGACCCTTCCGAACTCCTCGTGACGTCCAGGATCTCATCCGGACTCGAACAACATTCGGTATTCACATACTAGTCTTCCTACTAACCCTAGCGCCACCGAACCTTAAGTGTGTAGACCCTACGGGTTCGGGAGACACGCAGACATGACCGAGACGACTCTCGGGCAATAACCAACAGCGGGTCTGGATACCCATGTTGGCTCCTACATGCTCCTCGATGATTTCATCGGTTGAACCACGATGTCGAGGATTCTATCAAACCACGTATGCAATTCCCTTTGTCAATCGGTGCGTTACTTGCGAGACTCGATCGTTGGTATCCCAATACCTCGTTCAGTCTCGTTATCGCAAGTCACTTTACTCGCATCCGTAATGCATGATCCCGTGGCCAACACCTTGGTCACTTTGAGCTCATTATGATGATGCATTACCGAGTGGGCCCAGAGATACCTCTCCGTCATACGGAGTGACAAATCCGATCTCGATCGTGTCAACCCAACAGATACTTTCGGAGATACCGTAATGCACCTTTATAGTCACCCGATTACGTTGTGACGTTTGATACACCAAGGCACTCCTACGGTGGCGGGAGTTACACGATCTCATGGTCAAAGGAATAGATACTTGACATTGGCAAAGCTTCTAGCAAACGAACTATACGATCTTTTATGCTATGCTTATGATTGGGTCTTGTCCATCACATCATTCTCCTAATGATGTGATCCCGTTATCAACGACATCCAATGTCCATAGTCAGGAAATCATGACTATCTATTGATCTGTGAGCTAGTAAACTAGAGGCTCACTAGGGACATATTGTGGTCTAAGTGTTCACACGTGTATTACGATTTCCGGATAACACAGTTATAGCATGAACAAAAGACAATTATCATGAACATTGAAATATAATAATACTTTTATTATTGCCTCTAGGGCATATTTCCAACAGTCTCCCACTTGCACTAGAGTCACTAATCTAGTTACATTGTGATGAATCGAACACCCATAGAGTTACGGTGTTGATCATGTTTTGCTTTGAGAGAGGTTTAGTCAGCGGATCGCAACATTCAGATCCGTGTGCACTTTGCAAATCTCTATGTCTCCATCTTGAACATTTTCACGGATGGAGTTGAAACGACGCTTGATGTGCTCGGTCTTCTTGTGAAACACGGCTCCTTGGCAAGGGCAATAGCTCCGGTGTTGTCACAGAAGAGTTTGATCGGCCCCGACGCATTGGGTATGACTCCTAGGTCGGTGATGAACTCCTTCACCCAAATCGCTTCATGCGCTGCCTCCGAGGCTGCCATGTACTCCGCTTCACACGTAGATCCCGCCACGACGCTCTGCTTGTAAACTGCACCAGCTCTCGCTCCACCATTCAACATATACACGTATCCGGTTTGTGACTTAGAGTCATCAGATCTGAGTCGAAGCTAGCGTCGGCGTAACCCTTTCGGCGAGCTCTTCGTCTCCTCCATAAACGAAACATGTCCTTTGTCCTTTTCGGTGCTTCAGATATTCTTGACCGCTGTCCGGTGTTCCTTGCGGGATTACTTTGGTATCTTGCAACCAAACTTACGGCCAGGTTTACATCGGTGCAGTACACAACATGGCATACATAATAGATCCTATGGCTGAAGCATAGGGATGACACTCATCTCTTCTTTATCTTTTGTCGTGGTCGGTGGTCGAGCTGAGCTCGGTTTCACACCTTGTAACATAGGCAAGAACCCTTCTTGGACTGATCCATTTTGAACCTCTTCAAAATCTTATCAAGGTATGTGCTTTGTGAAAGACCTATGAGGCGTCTCGATCTATCCCTATAGATCTTGATGCCTAATATATAAGCAGCTTCTCCAAGGTCCTTCATTGAAAAACACTTGTTCAAGTAGGCCTTAATGCTGTCGAAGTTTTGTATCATTTCCCATCAAGAGTATGTCATCTACATATAATAGGAGAAATGCTACTGAGCTCCCACTCACTTTCTTGTAAACGAGGCTTCTCCATAAGTCTGCGTAAACCCAAACGCTTTGATCATCTCATCAAAACGAATGTTCCAACTCCGAGATGCTTGCACCAGTCCGTAAATGGATCATTTGGAGCTTGCATACTTTGTTAGCGTTCGAGGATCGACAAAACCTTCCGCTGCATCATATCAGCTCTTCCTTAAGATGTCCGTTAAGGAATGCCGTTTTGACGTCCATCGCCATATCTCATAATCATAGTATGCGGCAATTGCTAACATGATTCGGACGGACTTAAGCTTCGCCACGGAGAGAATGTCTCGTCGTAGTCAATCCCTTGAACTTGTCGATAACCCTTAGCGACAAGTCGAGCTTTATAGATGGTAACATTACCATCCGCGTCCGTCTTCTTCTTAAAAATCCATTTATTTTCTATTGCTCGCCGATCATCGGGCAAGTCTGTCAAAGTCCATACTTTGTTTTCATACATGGATTCTATCTCGGATTTCATGGCCTCAAGCCATTTGTTGGAATCCGGCCCGCCATCGCTTCTTCATAGTTCGAAGGTTCATTGTTGTCTAGCAACATGATTTCCATGACAGGTTGCCGTACCACTCAGTGCGGAACGTGTCCTTGTGGACCTTGAAGTTCGGTAGTAACTTGATCCAAGTATCTTGATCATCATCAATGATTTCCTCTTGATTGGTGTGGGCATCACAGAGCGGTTTCTGCGCTGCACCACTCTCTGTTCGAGAGGTAGTACTTCATCGAGTTCTACTTTCCTCCCACTTACTTCTTTCGAGAGAAACTCTTTCTCTAGAAAGCATCCGTTCTTGGCAACAAAGACTTTGCCTTGGATCTTAAGTAGAAGGTATACCCGATAGTTTCCTTAGGGTATCCTATGAATACGCATTTTTCCGACTTGGGTTCGAGCTTTTCGGGTTGAAGTTTCTTGACATAAGCATCGCATCCCCAAACTTTTAGAAACGCAGCTTAGGTTTCTTCCCAAACCATAATTCATACGGTGTCGTCTCAGCGGATTTAGGCGGTGCCCTATTTAAAGTGAATGTAGCTGTCTCTAGGCGTATCCCCAAAATGATAGCGGTAAATCGGTAAGAGACATCATAGACCGCACCATATCCAATAGAGTGCGATTCGACGTTCGGACACACCGTTTATTTGAGGTGTTCGGCGGCGTGAGTTGTGAAACGATTCCACATTTCTTTAAGTGTGTGCCAAATTCGTGACTTAAGTATTCTCCTCCACGATCGATCAGAAGAATTTTATCTTTCGGTCACGTTGATTCTCTACCTCACTCTGAAATTCCTTGAACTTTTCAAAGGTCTCGGACTTGTGTTTCATTAAGTAGACATACCCATATCTACTCAAGTCATCGGTGAGTGTGAGAACATAACGATATCCTCCATGAGCCTCAACGCTCATTGGACCGCACACATCGGTATGTATGATTTCCAACAAGTTGGTTGCTCGCTCCATTGTTCCGGAGAACGGAGTCTTGGTCATCTTGCCTAAGAGGCATGGTTCACATGTGTCAAACGATTCATAATCAAGAGACTCTAAAAGTCCATCAGCATGGAGCTTCTTCATGCGCTTGACACCAATGTGACCAAGGCGGCAGTGCCACAAGTATGTGGGACTATCGTTATCAACTTTACATCTTTTCGCATCCACACTATGAACATGTGTAATATTACGCTCGAGATTCATTAAGAATAAACCATTGACCATTGGAGCATGACCATAAAACATATCTCTCATATAAATCGAACAACCATTATTCTCGGACTTAAATGAGTAGCCATCTCGTATCAAACGAGATCCAGATACAATGTTCATGCTCAAACTTGGCACTAAATAACAATTATTAAGGTTCAAAACTAATCCCGTGAGGTAAATGTAGAGGCAGCGTGTCGACGGCGATCACATCGACTCTGGAACCATTCCCGACGCGATCGTCACCTCGTCCTTGCCGGTCTCCGTTTATTCCGCAGCTCTGCTGTGAGTTACAAATATGAGCAACGGCACGGTATCAAATACCGGGAGTTACTACGAGTCTTGGTAAGGTACACATCAATTACATGTATATCAAATATACCTTTGGTGTTGCGGCCTTCTTATCCGCTAAGTATTTGGGGCAGTTCCGCTTCGATGACCCTTCCCTTGCAATAAAAGCACTCGTCTCGGGCTTGGGTCCATTCTTTGACTTCTTCCCGCAGAATAAAGCTTACGGGCGCGGCAACATCTTTGCCGTCCTTCTTGAAGTTCTTCTTCCCCTTGCCCTTCTTGAACTTAGTGGTCTTATTGACCATCAACACTTGATGTTCCTTTTTGATTTCAGCCTCTGCTGACTTTAGCATTGAGTACACTTCAGGAATGGTCTTCACCATCCCCTGCATGTTGTAGTTCATCACAAAGCTCTTGTAGCTTGGTGGAAGCGACTGGAGGATTCTGTCAATGACCGCCTCATCTGGGAGGTTAATGTTCATTTGGGTCATACGGTTGTGCAACCTGGACATCTTCGAGGATGTGCTCCCGACGAACTATTTTCCTCCATCTTACAAGCTGTAGAACTTGTCGGAGACATCATATCTCTCGACCGGGCATGAGCTTGGAAAACTAGTTTCAGCTCTTGAACATCTCATATGCTCCGTGATGCTCAAAACGCTTTTGGAGCCCGGTTCTAAGCTGTAGAGCATGCCGCACTTGAACGAGGGAGTAATCATCGAGCGAGTGCGCCAGACGTTCAAATCGTCTTGCGATCTTTGGGAGAACAGTGGGTCACCTAACGGTGCTTCTAGGACATCTTGTTTCTTGGCAGCTATGAGGATGATCCTCGGGTTCGGACCCGATCCGTATAGTTCTGCCATCATCTTTCAGCTTGGTTTTCTCTAGGAACGCGTTGAAGTTCATGTTGACATTAGCGTTGGCCATTGATCTACAAGACATATTTGCAAAGGTTTTAGACTAAGTTCATGATAATGAAGTTCTTAATCAAAATTACGAACTCCCACTTAGATTAGACATCCTCTAGTCATCTAAGTGTTACACGATCCGAGTCGACTAGCCCGTGTCCGATCATCACGTGAGACGGACTAGTCATCGTCGGTGAACATCTTCATGTTGATCGTATCTTCCATACGACTCGTGTTCGACCTTTCGGTCTCCGTGTTCGAGGCCATGTGCGTACATGCTAGGCTCGTCAAGTTAACCCTAAGTGTTTTCATTTGTGTAAATCTGTCTTACACCGTTGTATGTGAGCGTAAGGATCCATCACACCGATCATCACGTGGTGCTTAGAAGCGACGAACTGTAGCAACGGTGCACAGTTAGGGAGAACACTTCTTGAAATTTTATAAGGATCATCTTATTTACTACCGTCGACCTAAGTAAACAAGATGTAAAAGCATAATAAACATCACATGCAATTATATATAGTTGTGACATGATATGGCCAATATCATCAAGCTCCATTGATCTCCATCTTCGGGGCTCCATGATCACCTTGTCACCGGCTTGACACCATGATCTCCATCATCATGATCTCCATCATCGTGTCTTCATGAAGTTGTCACGCCAACGACTACTTCTACTTCTATGACTAACGCGTTTAGCAATGAAGTAAAGTAGTTTACATGGCGTTCTTCAATGACACGCAGGTCATACAAAAAATAAAGACAACTCCTATGGCTCTGCCGGTTGTCATACTCATCGACATGCAAGTCGTGAATCCTATTACAAGAACATGATCTCATACATCACAATTCAACATTCATCACAACTTCGGCCATATCACATCACATGATCAATCGCTGCAAAAACAAGTTAGGCGTCCTCTAGTTGTTGTTGCATCTTTTACGTGGCTGCGATTGGGTTCTAGCAAGAACGTTTTCTTACCTACGAATCACCACAACGTGATTTTGTCAACTTCTATTTACCCTTCATAAGGGCCCTGTTCATCGATTCCGCTCCAACTAAAGTGGAGAGAGCAGACACCCGCCACCACCTTATGCAACTAGTGCATGTCGATCGGTGGAACCGGTCTCACGTAAGCGTGCGTGTAAGGTTGGTCCGGCCGCTTCATCCCACAATACCGTTGAGCAAGAAAAGACTAGTAGGGGCAAGTAAGATGACAAGATCAACGCCCACAACAAATTTGTGTTCTACTCGTGCATTAGAGAACTACGCATAGACCTAGCTCATGATGCCCTTTGTTGGGGAGCGTTGCGAGAAAATTAAAAATTTTCCTACGGTTTCACCAAGATCCATCTATGAGTTCATCTAAGCAACGAGTAACGGAGAGAGTTTGCATCTACATACCACTTGTAGATCGCGTGCGGAAGCTTGCTAGGTGATGATGGAGTCGTACTCGAGCGTGATTCAGATCACCGATGCCAAGTCTTTGAGCGGACAGCACCTCGCGTTCAACACACACGTGCGGAGAGCGGCGTCTCCTCCTTCTTGATCCAGCAAGGGGAAGGAGAGGTTGAGGAAGACAGCACCACCGGCAGCCGACGGCGTGGTGATGGTGGTGAAGCAAGATACTCGGCTGTGGCTTCACGAGCTCTACGGAGGAGGAGATGTGTTGGGAGGGAGGGCTGCGCCTTGGGAGTTGTGTACAGCAGCCCCTCCCCCTTTATATAGGCCCCAGTGGCGGCCCTGGAGATCCAATCTGTGGGGCGGCGCCAAGGGGTGGAGTGCCCCCAAGCCGGTGGGCGCTTCCCCCCTAGGGTTTCAACCCTAGGCGCGAGGTGGGCCTGAGGCGCACCAGCCCCTGTGGGCTGGTTCCTTCCCCTATGGCCCATGGGGCCCTCCGGATGGGTGGCCCCACCGGTGGACCCCAGGACCCTTCCGGTGGTCCCGTGATTTTACCGAAACCCCGAAACTTTCCCGATGGCGAAACACCACTTCCTATATATTATTCTTTACCTCCGGACCCTTCCGAACTCCTCGTGACGTCCGGGATCTCATCCGGGACTCGAACAACATTCGGTATTCACATACTAGTCTTCCTACTAACCCTAGCGCCACCGAACCTTAAGTGTGTAGACCCTACGGGTTCGGGAGACACGCAGACATGACCGAGGCGACTCTCGAGGCAATAACCAACAGCGGGTCGGATACCCATGTTGGCTCCACATGCTCCTCGATGATTTCATCGGTTGAACCACGATGTCGAGGATTCTATCAAACCCCGTATGCAATTCCCTTTGTCAATCGATGCGTTACTTGCCCGAGACTCGATCGTCGGTATCCCAATACCTCGTTCGGTCTCAAGCACCGCAAGTCACTTTAATCGCACCGTAATGCATGATCCGTGGCCAACACCTTGGTCACTTTGAGCTCATTATGATGATGCATTACCGAGTGGGCCAGAGATACCTCTCCGTCATACGGAGTGACAAATCCGATCTCGATCGATGTCAACCCAACAGATACTTTCGGAGATACCGTAATGCACCTTTATAGTCACCCGATTCGTTGTGACGTTTGATACACCCAAGGCACTCCTACGGTAACCGGAGTTACACGATCTCATGGTCAAAGGAATAGATACTTGACATTGGCAAAGCTTCTAGCAAGCGAACTATACGATCTTTTATGCTATGCTTATGATTGGGTCTTGTCCATCACATCATTCTCCTAATGATGTGATCCCGTTATCAACGACATCCAATGTCCATAGTCAGGAAATCATGACTATCTATTGATCACAACGAGCTAGTCAACTAGAGGCTCACTAGGGACATATTGTGGTCTAAGTGTTCACACGTGTATTACGATTTCCGGATAACACAGTTATAGCATGAACAAAAGACAATTATCATGAACATTGAAATATAATAATACTTTTATTATTGCCTCTAGGGCATATTTCCAACACAATCGTCGATCGGGTAGTATATTGCCGACGCCAAGAACAACGCCGCCAAGACGGAGGAGAAATCCGAGGCGCGGTGGTCGACGTTGATGACGAACAGTGCCGTCAAGCTCGACCTACTCCGATCCAACGTCGCCACGAAGAAGAGGAACACTGACCTGGTGTTCTTGATGGGGGCAAACATGTCGACGATGGACGAGCAGGTCAAGGCGTGGTACTTGGTGGAGCGCAGCCTCAACCAGAAGCCACGTCGACGTCGAACAGCCCGAGCACATAAGCCACGCCGACACCGACGCCGCCCAGTCCCACGTCGGAGGAGCTCCTCTTTTGATGCATTCCTTTGTCTACGCGTCCTTCCTTTTGAGCGCCGAACTATCATATATGTTTGATCGCCGAACTGTAGCATGGTGATCGCTGAACTTTGTGGCAGATCGCTGAACTTATGGCGTTTTTTTGGCAGCGGAAAAAGACAAGTTTGAATTTATGTGTGTCTTGAGGCCGAAACCTGGGGGCTGGGAACTGCATCGCCCCTAGGGCGAAAAAACCACCGGCGCATTGACCAAACCGCTATCGCCGGGTGCGCTGGCGGTGGGGGGGGAGGGGGGGCGAACGGCTGGAGATGCTCTTAGTCTTTTACAGTCACGAGATACGTGAGCACTCCAGTAGGCGTCATTCGTAGTGCCGGCCATCACTGGTGCCTTGTACTCCATCCTGTATTTTTGGTACCAAATACAGGATGTGCTATCTTCCGGGATGGTCGCACACATAGGCAATCTGAAATAAAATGATCGCAGCTTAGCAACTTGTGATATAGAAATATGAACAAAATCCATAAATTTGCCATCTTTAAAAAAAATTACTAAAGTTGTCATGTTCCCATTACAAAATACCAAAAGTTGTCATGTTCTTTTAGAGAACAAACTTCCTAAATTTGCCATGTACATTTTTTTTATAGGTGGGTTTTATTATTTAGGCCATGGAAAATTTATTAATTAGACAATGATAATATTATTCTAGGCCGCGTGGCAATTTCATTATTTAGACCATGGAAAATTTATTAATTAGACAATCATAATGTTATTCTAGGCAGCATGGCAATTTCATTATTTAGACCATGGCAACTTTTAAGTTGTATTGGTAGCATGACCATGGAAAAAATTTATTGTACGTACCATGGCAAATTAGAATTTTCGGTAAATTACTTTTTGCATACATGGCAAATTATTTGAAGATTCCATGGCAAAACTGCTTTTACGTAACTATTTCACAATTATTTTTCTTTTAGTCTTTTGCCATGAAGCAATTTTTTTGCTAATTTTTTTCGATGACTACAAATAATTTCAAATTTTGTCATGCTCAATAGCAAACAATTTCCCTTTAATTGCCATGTGACTATTTTTACAATTTTTCTAAGTCTTCTTTATTTTACCTTGACCATGGCAAGGTCATCAATTTGCTAATTCCAACTTTTGGGCCTTGGCAAATTGCATTGCTGGACCATGCCTAGTTTTTTCATCCATGGCAGAGAAAAATTAAATTTTATGCAAATTGCATTTTTGCTAGACCATCGCTTATTGCATTGCTAGAACATAGTAAATTTATTTTCAGAGCCATGGAAATTTAGTTTTCCTTGACAATGGCACATTTATTTTTAGAGTCATGGCAAATTTGTTTCAGAGCCATGACAATTTACTTTTTCCTGGATCATGGCAATGTTATTTTTCCTAGACCATTACAAATTTATTTTCATAGCCGATACAATTTAGTTTTTCTCTGGACCATGGCAAATTTATTTTCAGAGCCATGAAAATTTTATTCTCAAAGACATGGCGAATTATTCTCAGAGCTACATGTTCGTATGAATTTGTGGATACATGGTAGTTTTATCACTAAGAAGCATGGCAACTTTTCTGTTTGTTACAGTTTGTGGCTACTTTTATCATCCAGACGTGTCAAATTATATATGAATTTTTCGAATCCATCTCTATGCGGATTGTTTTATTTTTATAAAGATGGCAACTTTTGTATGCTTTTTTTAGCTCGTGTGCAAAATATTAGCTCTTTTAAGGCCTGGTTTTTAGTGTGCTCAAGATAGGTATTTCTTTTAGCACAGTACAAGCGCAGACCCTCATATATACGCACATACTGATCAACATGTTTAAACGAATACACACCACAGATCTAACGGGTTGTGAACAGTTTTTTTTAATGTTGTTTGGGTCTTGCACCCCGAAAACATACATATAGGCTACACTACAGTCAAGGCCGGATCTAGTGGGGATGTCATGACAGTACATACACTCATCCCCTATGGACGCGTGCATGCACACATTACCCCTATTTTTTTCGAAACGGAGGCAAAAGATTTGCCTCATCGATTAATTAAAAAGAAGAGAGTTGCCCAGTTAATTAACGGAAAACCGGGCGAAAACCGATACAAATCAACCACATGCGGTCAACTGACTGAGTATGCAACCCATAAGCACATGATCAACCCGACAACCATACCTAACACGCAACGATCACCAACCCACACCCTCCTACTCGCAAAGAAACCCCCCAACGAGAGAACCTCGGCCGAAGACCACGAACACCACCAAATCCACATAGACAAGCCGGGCCTTAAGGACAATCCAAGAGACTCATGGCCCTCCATCAAGCAGCTGCAGACGCCTTCTTTGCGGCATCACTCTTCTTTCTTTTGTTCCTGAGAGCCTCCACAATCGTCTTGCCAGATTCAGGGCTAGCCGCCTCCAAACGTTTGAGCAAGCTATGAATCTCAATCTGGAAGAGAATCTCATCAACTTTGTCATGCACAGACACCACCTGGCCAACGGCATTGTGCGAGTGGGCAACCGCAATGTCGGAAACTCCACGGTCCACAAAGGTGAGCGGCTGGCTGGGTTCCAAAGGATCAGGTGCCAACATATCGACCGCCCCAATATCATTGCCCATAGGTACCACCGGCACGATGGACTCAGACACCTCCAGTTGCTCACATGACAAAGGTGAATCATGTCCCTCACACAAGGTCGTCGGCGAGACGACCTCCACATGCTCCACTGACAACACTCTAGCCACAACGCTATCATCAACCATAGTAAACTCCTTTGGTTCCACCATTGACACAGGCGAAACATGCCCCACACACAAGTCCTGCATGTCAGGCATGATCTGCAAAACCGGGGCAATGACCCCGTCTATGGCCTCACCCTTAAAGGCATCTGACACAGAGGACAAGGTAGGCAACAACAGCGAACTGTACCCAACACGAGGGGAAAGAGGTCCATATAGCTCTGCATCATGTTCGTCCGCAAGGCCAACATCGAGCTCAGCAAGGGGAGGCGACGCATGCGGGGTCTGTGACACGGCCTCCGCACGCTCCAAACAAGCAGCCGCATGCGCCATCCAAAGCTTGATTGATGCTACCTCATCACACAAAGGGCGGGCCACCTCCTCAACGCGGCCATTGACCAACTGAAGGAGCTCAACGCGAAACGATGCGAGGAGAGATTGCAAGTCTGAGCCTGGCATGCCTCTATCGTGGGGAGCAAGATGAGGTGGCGCAGGGTGATGTTGTTGGAGAGGAGCCTGATTGACTTGGGTAGCTGTTGTTGAGGAACAACGAAATTTGTGGCAGTCACGGGCATGATGGCCAGAGCAGAAGCAATTGTTGCACTTAATGGGATCACGGCAGTCCACAACCCGGTGCCCTTTGGCGAGGCAGCGAAAGCATCGTCCTCTGAGCCAGGCAGGAGGTGTTCGGCGTTGGTTGAATGTCGGAGTTGGATACACCAGATGATGCGGACAACGTCGTGACTGCACCCTTTCCCAGCCTTCATCCTCGTGCGCTGCATCAGAACAAGGTTTCGGGTGAAGGCGCGAGCAGTCGTGAAGCAACTTCTCCGGTCACCACATCCAGGGGCAACCGGGCCTTGAACCTGAATGCTTGGGCAAGCAGAATCAGCAGCAGCGCCCAAATCCTTGCCACCAGTAGCGGCAGACACCATCCTGGCATCATCATTCCCATCCGAGCTCACCAGCACCTCCTCCATCGCATCGCCGGGTGCGACGAGGGGACCCGTCAGAAGCAACAAAGGCCGAGGGGAGCCGGCAGGAGTCGGTGACGGCGCGGCCTCAGCGGGGGGCATGGACGATGACGAGGTTCCCGTAGAGGTCCGGGACGACGGCGGCGCTACGATGCCAGGAGTCAGGGATGGTGCGCCGTCAGCAGAAGACAGGGACGACGCGGTGGTCGGAGCAGACTTCCGGGGAGACAACGAGCTAGCCACCACACCCCCGTTCTCCTTCCTAAGCCTCCAAGCTGGGGGCGCTGGGGGCGAGCGAGAGAAAGGGCGATGAGCCGGGGTGGCCGCCGCCGGTTGGGGCTGCAGCGAGTGAGGTCATTGGAGCACATGTCCGAGCAGCCGGGAGCGGCGGCGGGGAGCCCACAAGAACGGGAGGAGGCTGAGAAGGCGCGGTGGGGATTCGGATCGACCTGGCCGAGGCGGAGGAGGTTGGAGGAGGAGATCCAGCGTGACGGCGCCGCTCACCCGCGCGTCATGATCGTGAGGCGCATTCACTATCTATCAAACCACAATGCATGGACACACACATTACCCCTATGAGCACCTCCAAAAACTAAGCTGGCGCATCATCTTGAGATTTTCGAAGTCGTCACATACGCCTTCGTCATCGACAGGAACGTCTCCTCCCACTGAACACACATCTCCGGACCTGAAATAAATCCAGGAAAATGCGAGCACTAATATCAAGTTTAGGACTTGAACTCTGATGGACTGGGGATATCACTGTCCTCATAAACATCTTTTTTAGCCCACTTCTTTTTACTAGGGATGTTTTGTTGGCGGCAAGATATTTTTCTCGTGAACAGGAGTTGTGGTTCGCGCTGGGGATCTATTATATAACACCACAAAATCTTGTTTAGGTGGTTTTCATGGGCTAGTCTCCGTGTAAATCAACTACAACATCGATCAGGAAATTGGGTGAATCCTTTTTTTTCGGGGATTGGGTGAATCCATTTGACACGGGGTAGTTTGTGAATTCACCACCCGACTGGCTCTAGCTAAGGCATGAGCTGCCCGGTTCATGTCTTCGGCTTGTTACCACACATCGCGAAGTATGATTGTTTCGGTCATTTGCATGGGCTATACCCCACCCTTTTTGGGGGCTTGACTGATTTCTATCAAGACCTGCGGGTTATGGTCACGGTCTTACTTATACTCCCTCCGATCCATATTAACTGCCGTTGATTTAATACGAAGTCCTTCGATCCATATTAATTATCGCTGGACAAGGTTATACTAATACAAAGTCCTTCGATCCATATTAATTATCGCTGGACAAGATTATACTAAATCAACGAAAATTATTATGGATGAGGAATAGCAATTGGCAAAATCTTGCCGTCTTGGTCTTTTTAATCCCATCAAGGAGAACATGCAACTCATTTGTAGTGACAGATGGCTGTGTGCATCACTATGCAGAGGCCAGATGGTCTTTCCTCTTTCCCATCAATAGGCATACTGCTATACATCGAAGCAATTACATGATTTGTTAAATGGTAAAAAACTTTGAGGAAGTCCAGCTGCAAAGATAAATTCAAGAAAAATAAAGGACTCTTAAATAGCATCTCATAGTTGACACGAGTAAATGGAAATCATATGGCAGCGGAGTGAAGTGATCATACAATGGATCGAGAAGCTCTAGCTGGATCGGGGCAATGGGTCTAGAATTTCTCAAAAATCTCCGGATGTCCTTCACTTCGATTAATGTTTCACCCACATCTTACCTGACAAATTTACATATTCTATATCTACAAACTGAACAAACCGTTGACATCCATCGATAAAACTTGTTAACAATAATAGGTTCTGTAACATGGCATGGAACACGGGTTTAACCTGCACAAAATCAAACTTAGGGTCTCAGGCATTTGAGCCGCTCATTTGCGAGAAACAAGGTTGGTGTATACAATTTCCAAAATTATCAAGATAGGACTGCCGAGCAAAATAGCCTCCGTTGTCTTTCCCATCAAGAGTAAAAGCGGCACTTTCCAGTCCCGGCACATACCGCACATGCATCGACTCCACCTGCAGCGTGCCTCAGGCAGTATTTGATGCGATCATTCATAATATCCTGCAAAGCAACTTTCCCATATTGACAGAAGAACTCGCAAACAATTCCTGTTTTTAGTTGCTATCAATGGTACTAGCCCTTGCCTCTTGTATAAAGAGGAGAATGCTTTAGTTGATATCAATTCACTGACTTCTTTCTAGAACAAGCATTCACTGAGTCTGAACTCAATGTTAATAACAGACAAAAATCTAGTCCCTTTTCAACAGAAAAGTTCAACATTCCTTCCTGGAAAAATGTAGCGCATCATTAAAGGAGTGCCTGTTCCTTTAGATCTACTTATAAAAAGTATCACATTCCTCTTTAGGCATCTAGTTTGCTTTTCTATTAACGACAATTCTCATAAAGATGGACTACTAAATGCATAATTGAGTGTGACACAAATAATCTTGCACAATCCAGAGGAGAATTAATTAGCACATACCACCATAAGCTCATGTAATCCAAGAGGAGCCGTAATGATGTAGGGTACCCTCGAGTGCTCTTTAGAAGCTTCTGATGCTAAAGAAGGAATATCCTGAGAAAGAACAGTGCCAAATTGCATGATAACTCATGTCTTACTGATGCGATATAAGCAATAGAACAGAACCGAACATAGACACCTCTAACATCTTCCGTAATAAGCATTTTAGAACTACCAATCCTGAAAAAAATCAACAACATACTTGCTTCCAGTGTCGTCCAGGGGAAAGGAAATATGGAGTGACAATAACCCGAGATGCTCCCTGCTGCACACATTTTCCAAATGCTTCCTTAATAGTAGGCTCAGCCAGCTCCTTCAATTTGTCAAAGCAAAAGTTTAGCAACTTCATGCATCTAAAAGTGAAAAAATATCTCCAGATAAGAACCAACAGTGATATGATTCATTAGCACAAAAGCCTCCAGCTTTGAGTTCAAAGAAAGAAGCCTCCAGCCCATTAATTTATATAACAAATAAATAGCAATTGGAGAATGATGAAACAAATATCAAAGAGATTTTGGTAATAGTAATACACCTTTCCGAGAAACCTCAAGAAAAAGCATACAGGACAGTGGCTATACGTTGGTAAATTACCACTCATTAACAAAATCATACAGGTATAGTCTGTAATGGAGGCCTGCATCAAGGGCAATTGTACTGCATTTTAATGAAGTTAGTGTCGGTGATTAATATAAACTGCCCTCCTGATGGTCAACTGAAAATGCGTGATTAATTTATAACAAGAGATCCAAAGAAACAGATGCTT
This sequence comes from Aegilops speltoides, assembly GCA_021437245.1. Lineage (NCBI taxonomy): Eukaryota > Viridiplantae > Streptophyta > Magnoliopsida > Poales > Poaceae > Aegilops > Aegilops speltoides. Next base: position 166,440,974 of record CM038146.1, read on the forward strand.
ATATTTTGACTGAACTAAACCCCAATGTGCAAGCTAACTAAATGTACATGGACACTCCTAATAGAGAATAGCTACAAGAAAACCGGAATGCTTGCGCACAGCATATGTTTCACTTCATGTCCGACAGGCATTTGTAAGAATGCTACATCTTTATACTAACTCAGAGTCACATTATTTGTCATGTCCTACATGTTTTTGTTCAAACTAGAAAAAATGATATTAATGAAATGGAAAGAGATGTCATTTATATCGGCTCAGCTATGAAAGTACATTGTTTGTCTGGTCCTAATATATTTGTTCAAAACAAAAAACTATTTTTAAAGAAGCGAAAAAGATCTCATTTCTATTGGTTTGTCTATGAAATTAATTTCTTAACTGAAAAGATTATCAAGACCAAGAAGTTGTGAAAGAAGTTTCTTGCAAAAAGGGCGCGGACACTGCCAAAGACCATCAGTGCCTGGTTAATCGCTACAGCGCACTGACATGACAAGGTCATGGAGAATCCTTCCTCTAGTTGCTGGTGCAGATGTTGCTATCTTACTCGCTGCAACCAACGGCCTAATTGAGAAATTGGGGATGGTAATTTCATGCGGTTTTGGCAGGAACCCTGGATCAACTGTTTTTCAGTTGCTGAGATCACATCAGACCTTCTCTTTGTTCTCCCTTTATCGATCCAGCAGAAAGGAACAGTGGCTGGGGCTTTGACCCTTGGTAGGTGGATCAACGATATCAAGGCCCTAATCTCCATTGCCAAGTTTATGCCAGTTCTGAATGTGCTAGGGGTACTCAATGGTTGACATTAATCTTCAAGTATCAGTAACTGGTCGTGGAGACGGGATTCATCTGGAAAATACACATCCAGAACTGTCTATAAAGCCTTTTTTTGGTCGCCATCGAGTCTCAGTATGCCTGAGTCCGGAAAGCCTGGGCACCCCTTAGTTGCAATATATTTATGTGGATTCCTATCTGAAAGAGATGCTGGACTCCAGACCCCCTTGTGAAGCATGGGTTACAGCACAACGAGACCCTTGTGTTCTGTCAGACTACGAGCTGAGAATTGGGCCATTTACTAATCGGGTGCGGCATCTTCAACATGATTTGGACCAGGGTACTGCAATGGTATGATACTTCAGCCAACAGTTGGAGCTCATTTTGAAGAATGGTGAATGGCATCCAGAGGCAGGCTGCAAACATGACAGAAGAAGCAGATTTGATAGCCTGGTAAAGCTGATCGCCAGAAATACGTTGAAGAGAAGGAATGGAAGAGTCTTCGAACAGGAGTATCACAGCTTTACAGCAGGTCTAGGACGACATCAGATCAAATACAGGTCATGGATCACAGTTGGTGCAAAGTGAAATATCAAGGAAGACATACACAATTAGGGTCGTTTTTTGGGGTCACTAGCTACAGGTTTTTGCCCGCTTCTGTGTTGTAGTTGTTGTATCACTTTTTGGGGTTTCTTTTTCCCTGTTGTATTTCTGCTGGCGGTCATACCTTCTAGGCATTATAAAACTCTTTTCTCTAATTTATACATGCAGCTCTTCTACATGGTCTTGAAAAACGAAATGATTTCTCCATATCCCGAGCTATTTCTTCATGCATGGAAATTGGTTACGACGTGGTATTTCTCAATCTAAGACAAGGCCATTGCAAGAAGTGAAATACTCCCTCCTTTCCAAATTAGATAAAGTTCTAGCTTTGTCCTATGTCAACTTTTATAGGTTTGACAAAGTTTATATAAAAATATATCAACACCTACAAGACTAAATTAGTTTCATTAGATTATTTACAAAATGTATTCGTTATATGTTTTTGATGTCGTAGATCTTAAATATTTTTTGATAGACTTGGTCAAACTTAAAGAAGTTTGAATTAGGACAAACCGAGAACTTCAATTAATTTGGAATGGAGGGAATAGAAGCTAGCAACATGGAACGACACCAAACGCCGGGTTTACTATAAACTTTTAACTGAAGTAGAAAGCTTTCAATATAAGTGAAAAGGACACATATACTACAGCTACATGTGTATTGTCATGCAACCTATGGGTAAAAGAAGTGCAACAGTGTGTGCAAACCTTCATAAATAGATACACAGGAACTCTTTGGACATATCACTACTGCATAAAATCATGTCAGAGTTCTAAATGTGTGACCTTGTGAGTTGACCAGTACAGGGTCCAGTGCAGTAGCTTAAAAAATAGTATCAACTCCATATGAATTCAATTTGACAAATTTGAAGTGATGACTAAAATACTTTACTCAGTCTGCATCCTAAACATGCTCAATGATGGACAAAGAATTTAGACCTAGAAATACTATGTTAACTTGAACCCCAGATTGCGAGTTGATATAATTGTCAATAGTCTTTCCTTCACAAAATAATGGAAATCTAATGATGCCAACAACTTTCACTTTACTAATAAGGAAATTTCAAGAGAGCTACAAGCTTCAAGCAAAGCTTAATAAATTCATAATTTGCACCTCCTCATTGAACAAATACAAATTTCAGAAAAAGCAACAATCAAAACATACCATGTGAGCAGGCTCAACAATATTGTAGCAAGTCCTGGCCTTGAACATGCTAACAAAATCATCTGCAATTTTCAAGCGAGACTAATATAAGGTAGGCGTCAATATAAACACCAAAAAACTCACAAAAAATAATCAGTCCATTACGTAGCATGAGATTAGATTCTTGTCGACGTGACCCGTGATCAACTATGATCACACCATCATTCTCTCCCACTACACAATCATGTCCTACAGAAGTTTCAGGCCTAGACACAGAATTTGGTCTGAAATTTGTGGCCCAATGTCCACTACTTCTTCGAATTGGCAACAACTTTATAAAACCACGGTCATAATTCGCACTAGTGCTCCTAAAGCCAATAAACAAGAAATGGAGTTAAAAATGAATGCAACACAAGAGATAGGAAATGACAAAAATTCAATGGAGGCCGATAAATTAATAAGAACCATCAGCAAAGAAATACCTTAAAGAATATTTGTTTATTGAATTTGCAGTGAAGGGTTGTAAGGAGAGCGACATAGGGTGCATAGACATATTGGAGCACCCACTGTAATTCTTAAGGTAACAATAGGATCACTTGAAGAAAATGCAGAAACTCAACTTAATAGGCACCTTCTCCGTAAGATAACTTTCAGACAGGACAACAATATTCCTGATCAAAGCATACTCATTAGACATTGCAAAATGCAAGAAAAAATAAATCTCTGATACAAACAAAAGGCTCAGCAGTCCCTGCATTTTCCATATAAGCAGATCCACTTCCATTTGGAAAAATTAGTAAGTACATGTATTTAGTGGCATTTAATTTGAAATTGGTTCCACTAGTAACTAGGGCTCAACCTATGCACACAAACCCAATTTCATTAGAATTTAAGTAGAAATAAAACTATCATGAAAGTAGGATTTAAATCGAGCTTAAATAGGAATAGGAATCTTATTATTATCAGTTAAACAGAGAGAAAGGGGGGGCAGACTCCGGGCCAAAAACTAAGCACTGATAGCTACCCCCAAAAAATAGATCATGCCAAGGCATAGGAAATATGGCTAGATTGCACAATGAATGTAGAATTTAAACTCAATGCTTTAACGATCCAACAAAAATAGATAAAACCATGACAAAAACTACAGATAATAGTGCGGAGATACGAAAGAGTACCAAATCAGTGGTTTGATTCATCTATGCCTCCCACCAGTGAAAGGAAGGAAGACAACACCTTCAAGACATCAAGAATATAATTTCATAAGAAAAGGCATAAACATCAAGTGAAATAATTAATCGTTGATACAAATATGAAAGCCTCCACTACGACGAGGTAAAACTCCTTTGAGAGACCTATAGGCTTGAAAAAGGAAATGCATCAACTTGAGTTCAGTTCAGTACATACGCATCTTCTATCTCAATTCATTTTAACTTCAATGCCCCAATTTAGACGCGTCTTCTCTTTTTGTTCACTATAATTTCGATGCACCAATTTAGAAATTACCTGGTCCAAGAATTTACCCGGGGCGAAGCGAAGCAGCAGCCTGGCTGCGGCACGTCGCCGCGTTGGCGAGAAGCAGTGGGGCGCAGAGCAGCTGCGCGAGTCGGCGCTCCTCGGCCTCGGCGGCGCAGCGGAGGCAGGGACCGACGGCAGCAGCACGGCGGCCGAGGCCGGGGAGCACCGCCGAGACCCAGGGGGAACGGCGCGGTCGCGGTCTCGCGGAGCAGCCAGCAGACGGGACTGCGGGGGAACGGGGAGCTGGGCTGCAGGATGTAGCAGCAGTCGCACGGGAGAGGCCGGAGTAAGGCCCTGTTTGGTTCAGTAGTAGGACTTTTTCTAGTCCCAACTAAAAAATCTCTAGTTCCTAAAAAGTCTCTTCTTATTTGTTTCCAGAGATTAAAAAGTTTCTTGTCCTTTTCTAGAGGTTATTAAATGACCATGTTGCCCCTAATATATAGAAAATAACAATCAAACAACACCATGGGGTGGCGGGCCAATGGATGCATGGAGGGGCATTGTTGGAAAAGTCTCAAAAAGTTCCAAAAAAGACTCTCCTTGAGAGTCTTCTTCATTTAGTCCCAAATTCCTAGTTTAATCCCTAAAAAGTCCCTCCCGTTTGGTAAACAAGTCTCTAAGAAAGTCTTTTTCTAGTCCCTACACAAAAAGGTCCCTGGAAACAAACACCCCCAAAAAATTGCAGAAAACACTACTGTTTCTCAAAAAAAAAAAAGAGCAGAACTACTCTATTTTTTTCAGAAAACACCACGTTTTGTGTAATCTATTTGCAAAAATCACTTCAACAGATCTCGTTCTGTTAAATGTGTTTATGACAAATGGGCCATTCGCCATTAGACAGCGTTAGACGACGCCATTCGCACCAAGTCCATTTTCCCTCTCGTCTACGCCGCTTCACCGTTTCCCCCTTCCTGCTTGCCGCTCTCCCCCTCCCCCCCTCTCAGTCCACTCCAGGGATGGCGACTCCGGCGAAACCAGGGGGCAGCCAGCCCGGTGGTGGCACAGGGGACGTGGATCCCTAGCCAGGCGGGCTTTGCGGGAGCTCGAACCCTAGCAAGCCACGGAGACAGCGTTGTCGCGGTATTCGGTTGAATACACGGGGCGGGAGCGTTTACCGCGGCGGTGAAGGCCAATCCGACGGGAAGTCATCCTTCGACGGCGTCTAATGATATTTCTTCCCCCTTTCCCCTTCCCCGTCTCCTTTCTCTACAGCTTTGACTAGGGTTAGGGTTACCGTTGCTGTTATAGTCAGCTAGTGTTACCATTATAGTGAATAAATTAGGTGTTGTTCAATGCTATGATGTGCATATTGTTCAATTTGTGTACTGGTTGTGTGTGATTTAGTTCAAATTAGGTGTTGTTTAACCCCTAGGGTTAGGTGTACTGTGTCAAATTTGTTGCTGTTGAATGTTAGGGTTAGTGTATTGTGTGTCAAATTAGATGTTGTTGAATGGTAGGGTTAGTTGTACTCAAGCATTATGTTGTGTTGCTTTGTATTGCACTGTTTTTTAATTAAGCAAAGCTCTGCATTCTCTGTTGTTTTGTTGTTCCTTTTTAATTAAGCAAAGCTTTGTATTGCATTGCTATGATATGTTACATTAGTTTTATACAGTTTTAGTTAAGCACTTATATTACACTGTTATGTTGTTTTTATTATTTGCAGTCTGGATGATGAGGTTTGGGAATTGAAAATGCATTTTCATGACAGGCAATCTTGAGAGAACTATGATGTTGTCAGACATCACATTTTACAACCTAGTAGCACTGATAGAGACAGAAGAATATGGTTTGAGAGATTACATGTACTATGTCAGGGATCTTGGCCTAGGGATAGAAGGAATGAAAGAAATAGATGGTGATGACAAGCTGGAGGAAATTCTAGCCCACATGGTCATGCAGAAGCAGAAGATATTGAATGTGATAGTTGTTAGGGCCAGTTCTCCCAAACCTGCAGATATAAACAACAGTGCCAATGTTATTGAGAAGAAAATCCCTCTAGAAGAAATTGGAGAGCCCCAACTATATCAGATAGATGATGAAGGAGTCTTGTTCAATGCACGACATATAGCTATAGCAGCAGAAAATTCAGATGCAGCAGCAGAACATGAGCCAATGCCAATACATTTTCAAACGCAACAGAGCACATAGATAATGAGCCCTGGAGCCTGCTTTAGGTGATGTAGAAGTGGAAGAAGATTATGTAACAAAAAATCCGGAGGAGCAAGTGTTGGAAATATGCTCTAGAGGCAATAATAAATTAGTTATTATTATTATATTTCCTTGTTCATGATAATCGTTTATTATCCATGCTATAATTGTATTGATAGGAAACTCAGATACATGTGTGGGTACATAGACAACACCATGTCCCTAGTAAGCCTCTAGTTGACTAGCTCGTTGATCAATAGATGGTTACGGTTTCCTGATCATGGACATTGGATGTCGTTGATAACGGGATCACATCATTAGGAGAATGATGTGATGGACAAGACCCAATCCTAAGCCTAGCACAAAGATCGTGTAGTTCGTATGCTAAAGCTTTTCTAATGTCAAGTATCATTTCCTTAGACCATGAGATTGTGCAACTCCGGATATCGCAGGAATGCTTTGGGTGTACCAAACGTCATAACGTGGCGGGTGGCTATAAAGGTGCACTACGGGTATCTCCGAAAGTGTCATTGGGTTGGCACGAATCAAGACTGGGATTTGTCACTCCGTGTGACGGAGAGGTATCTCTGGGCCCGCTCGGTAGGACATCATCATAATGTGCACAATGTGACCAAGGAGTTGATCACGGGATGATGTGTTATGGAACGAGTAAAGAGACTTGCCGGTAACGAGATTGAACAAGGTATCGGGATACCGACGATCGAATCTCGGGCAAGTACTATACCGGTAGACAAAGGGAATTGAATACATGATTGATTGAATCCTCGACATTGTGGTTCATCCGATGAGATCATCGTGGAACATGTGGGAGCCAACATGGGTATCCAGATCCCGCTGTTGGTTATTGGCCGGAGAGTTGTCTCGGTCATGTCTGCATGGTTCCCGAACCCGTAGGGTCTACACACTTAAGGTTCGGTGACGCTAGGGTTGTAGAGATATTAGTATGCGGTAACCCGAAAGTTGTTTGGAGTCCCGGATGAGATCCCGGATGTCACGAGGAGTTCCGGAATAGTCCGAAGGTAAAGATTTATATATAGGACGTCCAGTTTTGGCCACCGGAAAAGTTTCGGGGGTCATCGGTATTGTACCGGGACCACCGGAAGGGTCCCGGGGGTCCACCAAGTGGGGCCACCTATCCCGGAGGGCCCCATGGGATGAAGGGGCGTGGGAACCAGCCCCTGGTGGGCTGGTGCGCCCCCCTTGGGCCTCCCATGCGCCTAGGGTTAGAAACCCTAAGGGGTGGGGGCGCCTCCACTTGGCTTGGAGGCCAAGCCACCCCTAGGGCAGCCGCCCCCTCCCTAGATGGGATCTACAAGGGGCCGGCGCCCCCTAGGCCCCTATATATAGTGGAGGGGCGGGAGGGCAGCCGCACCTGACTCCCTGGCGCCTCCCTCCCTCCCGTGACACCTCTTCCTCCCCGCTTGCGCTTGGCGAAGCCCTGCCGGGATCCTGCTACTTCCACCACCACGCCGTCGTGCTACTGGATCTACATCAATCTCTCCTCCCCTTGCTGGATCAAGAAGGAGGAGATGTCTCTCCCAACCGTATGTGTGTTGAACGCGGAGGTGCCGTCCGTTCGGCGCTAGGATCATCGGTGATTTGGATCACGACGAGTGCGACTCCATCAACCCCGTTCACTTGAACGCTTCCGCTTAGCGATCTACAAGGGTATGTAGATGCACTCCCCTTCCCTTCGTTGCTAGATTACTCCATAGATTGATCTTGGTGATGCGTAGAAAATTTTAAATTTCTGCTACGATCCCCAACAGTGGCATAATGAGCTAGGTCTATGCGTAGTTTCTATGCACGAGTAGACACAAAGCAGTTATGGGCGTCAAAATTGTCAATTTACTTGCCGTTACTAGTCTTATCTTGATTCGGCAGCATCGTGGGATGAAGCGGCCCGGACCGACCTTACACGTACGCTTACGTGAGACAGGTTCCACCGACTGACATGCACTTGTTGCATAAGGTGGCTAGCGGGTGCCAGTCTCTCCCACTTTAGTCGGATCGGATTCGATGAAAAGGGTCCTTATGAAGGGTAAATAGCAATTGACATATCACGTTGTGGTTTTGCGTAGATAAGAAACGTTCTTGCTAGAAACCCATAGCAGCCACGTAAAACATGCAAACAACAATTAGAGGACGTCTAACTTGTTTTTGCAGGGTATGCTATGTGATGTGATATGGCCAAAAGAATGTGATGAATGATATGGTGATGTATGAGATTGATCATGTTCTTGTAATAGGAATCACAACTTGCATGTCGATGAGTATGACAACCGGCAGGAGCCATAGGAGTTGTCTTAATTTATTGTATGACCTGGTGTCAATGAACAACGCCATGTAATTACTTTACTTTATTGCTAAACTGTTAGACATAGTAGTAGAAGTAATAATTGGTGAGACAACTTCATGGAGACACGATGATGGAGATCATGGTGTCATGCCGATGACGATGATGATCATGGAGCCCCGAAGATGGAGATCAAAAGGAGCAAAATGATATTGGCCATATCATGTCACTTTTGATTGCATGTGATGTTTATCATATTTATGCATCTTATTTGCTTAGAACGACGGTAGTAAATAAGATGATCCTCATTAAAATTTCAAGAAAGTGTTCCCCTAAGCGTGCAATTATTGCGAAAGTTCGTTGTTTCAAGCACCACGTGATGATCGGGTGTGATAGATTCTAACATTCACATACAACGGGTGTAAGCCAGATTTACACACGCGAAACACTTAGGTTGACTTGACGAGCCTAGCATGTACAGACATGGCCTCGGAACACAAGAGACCAAAAGGTCGAGCATGAGTCGTATGGTAGATACGATCAACATGAAGATGTTCACCGATGATGACTAGTCCGTCTCACGTGATGATCGGACACGGCCTAGTTGACTCGGATCATGTAATCACTTAGATGACTAGAGGGATGTCTATCTGAGTGGGACTTCATAAGATGAACTTAATTATCCTGAACATAGTCAAAAGGTTTTTGCAAATTATGTCGTAGCTCATGCTTTAGTTTTAGATATGTTCCTAGAGAAAAAATTCAGTTGAAAGTTGATAGTAGCGATTATGCGGACTAGGTCCGTAAACTGAGGATTGTCCTCGTTGCTTCGTAGAAGGCTTATGTCCTTAATGCACCGCTCGGTGTGCTGAACCTCGAACATCGTCTGTGGATGTTGCGAACATCTGACATACACATTTTGATAACTACGTGATAGTTCAGTAATGTTAAATGGTTTAGAGTTGAGGCACCGAAGATGATTTCAAAATGTCGCGAAACATATGAGATGTTTCGAGGGCTGAAATTGGGATTTCAGTCTCATGCCCACGTCAAGAGGTATAAGACCTCCGACGAGTCTCTTAGTCTGTAAACTAAGGGAGAA